>JALAZF010000321.1:0-1228311 GCA_022829125.1 Lathyrus tuberosus
CTCCTGTCTTGACTGAGGCTGAAATAGAAATTGCCCGTCAAATGAGGGAACACATAGTAACTTCGTCCGTCCAAGTGGGGAGAGTTGAACACCTCGATTAATTTAATTATTTTTCCTAATTAAATTGAATATTATTGTATGTATCGTGTATGGATGTGTTTTGGATTAAGTGTGGGTTACCCTTAGGGTGGGGGTAGTGCCCTTGGAGTTATGAAAGGATAAGGTGTTGGAGGATGGGTTAGTCTGGTTAGTATTATTATTTAAATTATTGAGGAGATTGTTGTTATTATTTATTTGGGTGAAATAATAATAATAATAATAATATTAGATAATAATAATATTTGGGATTAACAAGGAAAATATAAATAGAAAAAGGGTTAGAAAGGAAGGGTGGTCAGTACGTGTTTTGGAGAAGAGAAGAAAGAGCAGAGAAGAGTTAGGTCAAGAAGAGCTCCATTGTTGAGGAAAGATTTCAAAAATCCTAAGGTAATGGTGGGGCTCTCTATCTCTTAAAGGTTGCATAGTAGTGGTATGAGGGTAGAAAATCGTTAGGATCTCCCTGTTATGTTGCTGGTGAGAATTGGGAATTGGGTTGTAGGTTAGAGGGTTTGGTAGGAAGAGAAAATTATGCAATTGATTATAGATTTGTGTTGTATATGTGTATATGTCATTTGCTGCTACCTTATTGGTGTTTTCTGGACTGTATGATACCAAATTCGGGGGAATTGTGAGGTCTGAATCGTGCAGAATCGTAATCTCAAGATTTCTGATTTGCCCAGATTCTCCAGTGTGAAAATGGAACTCGCCAGGCTAAAGTGGATTCGCCAGACATTCGCCAGGCGAATGTAGAGGCAAAAGGGGAGTGAAAAAATCAGAGGATTCTGGATTTTGTATGGGCGAGTCTGGATTCGCCACTGCTTCGCCAGGCGAGCAGGAGGCGAAAGTGGAATTCGCCAGGAGAATGGGGATTTTACCAGGCGAAAGTGGTTTTCACTTGTACTTCGCCAGACGATTATCAGGCGAATTGGGCTGAGATGAACAAAATTTTCTTAACTTCAGAAATTCATATCTTTTGATCCTGTAGGTCCGTTTCCGTCGTCGTTCGAAGTGTTGGAAAGCTGGTTTCGCGTACTATTTATAAAAATTGATTTCAATACCAGAATTCCAATCCTTTGACATGCTAAATGGAAATTGAGCGTGTTGTTTGTGTGGTGAGTGGAGACGATGGAGTCGTCGATGTGTATGCATGATATATTTGTATATTGTTGTTGTGGCAGGTATGAACTGCGGTTGCATCCTAGTATTATGATGTATTGATGTGTTGGTTGTCGTGTTCATGTGATTACTATTATATTCGTTGATTGTTGTCGTTGTTGTTGTTGTGCGTTATCGTTGCATGCATGACAGGTTGCATAGTTGTGGGATGGTGTGCCCAGATGGGGCATTATCGTCTATCCGAATTCCTTGATGGAATCGTTGCTGTTGGTGCGATCATGAAATAGGGGTCGTACGTGACCATGAAATAGGGGGCGTTGGTGTAATCATGAGATAGGGGTCATACTTGACCATGAAACGGGGGTCGAGAGTTCCGACGGGAACTGTGATCATGAAACAGGGATCGATTGGTACCACATGCATTGAGTCGAGTCGTGGGTCTCATTGCATTCAACTCCTGTATGTTGATTATCTGTTGTATGATGAATGTTGTTGTGATAGGGTGGATTCCGTATATTTTTATGCTTTCATACTTATGCTATGCATTCTTTATATTGATTGAGAATCTCACCCCTTCTGTTTGAATGTTACCTCTACGTGGGTAACATGCAGATAATCAGGAGTAGTCGCAGGTGGAGTGGTGAAGACGAGGTCTTCTGGTGTGAGTTATTGAGTTGTGCCTGCTCTGAGTTTGTAACACCGGGGGTGTCAGAATGCTAGAGTCTTTGGAATTCTGTTATATACTATTACTATTTTAATTAAGAATGTTGTGTGTGACTAAACATGTTTTTGCCTGAGTTGACTTTTCCGCTGTGCATGAATGTTAAAATGTCATGTTTAATTATACTATCCCCGTATTATTATTGTGTACATGTTAAGTTGAGTAGTAGAAGTTGCATCCTAAATCCATGTATTTTATTTTTACTCTGATAAATTTACGTTTAAATTGTCGCAGGGGTTTAGGGTGTTACAAATGGCCATAATCCTTATGATGCAAAAATCACACTTCAATTGGAATTCCAAAGGCATCTATTGTTACGCTTTGGATCTGTCCAGGTGATCATTATAAAGATGAAAAATTGGCCCGTAAAGGATTATGCCTAATTGTTCCAACTATCACCAATAGATACCACTAGTTGGATGCTGAAGTGGTTAGGAGTCCTTCCATCTTGAATATCGTCGAGGCAATAATAAAAATTGACATTATAGTCGACAACCCCTCAAATTGGCTGATTCTCACAATAGGCCCAGAGGAGAGGATATGTAACTCTTTTGAGGTTGTTCGGTTCTTCTATATGAAAGTCTCTTTACTAGGTTGGCGATATGTTTTCCTTTCTCCAATTTTGAGGTGGTTGTGATGGACCAATTGAGATTTAACCCCTTTTACCTTCATCCCGGAGCTTGGGCTTTCATAAAGACGTTCCAATTCTACGTCGAGTATAAGTCCTGTAGACCATTTCTGGAGCTTTTTTTCAATCTTTTTTCTGTGGCCGTACCTTTTAGGATGATATCCGGTATCAGGGATTGGTCTCCCTTCGTCCCCAGGTGCCTTATTTCATCTCTTTAAAAACTGATTGGGGGTGATTTCCTTGAACGTTTCATATTGGTGAAACCTGTCATTTTGTAGGCTCATTTTACCTTTTATTTATCTTTACCTCTAGTGGGATGTGCTAGTTCTTGTAAAAGCGGGTTTTTGAAGTATACGTCTAGAGCTCACTTCCACTGGATCTTTCTTATTACCATTATGAGTTAAATCCTTTGTATTCCAAGGAGGTAAAAATGAAAGATGATATGTGCACTTGATATCAATGGCTCGACTATGAATACATATTTGATCCTGATGAAGTGCCATCTTCTCAGTGAAGGAAAAAGAAGATTGATACTTATGTGATTATTAGTGTTCCTAGTCATGTCGAGAGACAAAAATTATTTGGTGACGGTGGGATACCCAGGGCATTTTTTTTAACAAATTTGATTTGTGCCTTGTATATAACACTAATTAATTGTAGAAGGCTCTCATGTTCACTAAATATCAACGTCTTATGACCGACTAAGCTGACCGAGTTCCGGTGACTTCTATTGTTGCTTCTACTTCTGCTCTGTGTGTCTTAGCACCAGCTACAATTGCTTCCTCTATAATAGTTATGAGTACTATGTCAGGTGTGACTCATGGGGTGGAATAGGTTATGAATGAAGCAGTTTGCTTCTATGTCCGTGGGCTTTCTCCATTTCTTTCTCATATTAAGAGGGGTTGAGTAATAGTCTATCCACTCCTGTTGAAGGAGGTTCTCCTAAATGGGATCGCCTCTTGGAAGGTGTCGAGTTGGAGGCCCTTACTCCTTTCTTTCGGATTCCTGCAATTCTTCCTTCTCGGGTACCAAGCACCCCGAAGGAATTTATTGTTGCTGTGGATAATGCAGGCCTAGTCTTTATTTGGAGTTTATCTACAACAAACAGGCGGGGTCTTTTTGCAGATGTTTCTCGAACCTTATTTAAGGCCAGATCCCTCGTTTTAATGGTAGCTTCTGGCCAGGATGATGAATTGGGCTCTAGCGTTCTTTCTAAAGAGCGGGATTAGCTAAAGGAAAAATGTAAGGCCCTTGAGCAAGAAAATTATGAGGCTGAGAGGGACTTGGCTAAGTTGTGAATAAAATCCAAGCTTACTAACCCTTTTTAAAGAGAGGTGGACTGGTACGGTTATCCATCACTTTTGGCTGCTCAAATAATGAGGTTGAAGGCTTATCTTTCTGAGGGAGATATACAATGGAAGAAGGGTTCTGAAGATGCGGCTTAAGTGTGTCGTGCATTCGAAGGAAATCGGATAGTTCCTTAGCAGAAGAAAGATGACCATATTAATGCCTTGAAAAGTCTTGAGGAGGAAGTGGTTGTGGCATGGAAGAAATATCAAGAGTCCCTTCAGCGGGTTATGGATGTCATGTATCAGATCTGAAATCAAATGTTGTAGGTGTGAGGATTTTGTTCTGGCCTTTTTGTCACTATTGGTCAACTAAATGAGGACGCTAAAGGAGGTTCGGGTGCTGATGTTTGAGGGTATTTCTTTCCCTTTCCACCTTTTCTTTGTTTTGTCCCCGTAAGAATTTTCCAAGATTTGTGCCTCCATTTGTAAAAAAAATTACATTTATTTATATCGTTACCTTTTTCATGTTTGTGCTTTTTGGTTTCATATTGTGCTCTTTCAATCATTGTTTCAACCTGGTTAAGATCTAAGGATAGCTAGGGCTAGCTTTCGAGCCCTGCAGTTTGCATAATTTGTTTTCTATAAAGATTAGTAAATGATATTTTATTAAAGTGTAAATAACCTTAAATATTTCACAAGGTCCTATATGGCTAATTTTGTTGCTTTTATATGTATGTGTTGTCTATGTGGAATGTTAAGCCATTCAGATACAACTATAATTAAAATGCGCTTGCATGAGTGTAACGCTTGTTTAGTTCAATTTGTCTGTACGTTGGATTTGTAATGGTGATTCATGAGCTCAGCTCCAAGCATTTATGATTTAAAATGGACCTGTAAAGATTTTGTGTTGAACTGGCTAGACACGATTATGCTTTGAATCATATTCATAAGAATAAAGTATGAGTATGGTTAAATGTGGTTATGTTTTTAATCATACTTAAAGATGAGGGACATGAAACCAGCTAGATACGACTATGATTTTCGAATAGTGTTCCGCCACAAAGAGGATCATTCCCCGGCCAAGGGCAAAGCATCCATGTCCCTCTCCCCGAGGTGTTATCTCGTATCAAGGTGGACGTTTCTAGGCTCTACCTGTCGTGTTCCTAGGATTGGCTTGATCCAAAGGGGGGGGGGGGGGTGCACCATCTACACAGGATTGTGTATAGTTCTTTGACATGGGGTATTTTAATATTGTATTTGAACGTGTAAAGCATCTCTGATAGAATCTTTAGGAGAATTGATTGTTATCGTCGGATGTTTAGAGCATCTCTAACAGCACCCCTAAATTCTAAAGGCACACAAGGTGTTATGGGGAATTGATTTTTGTAATCGGACTTGCAAAACATCTCCAATTACTTCCCTAGTATCTGGAGGTGCTATCGGCGCCTAGGCAACTTGATTGCTTTGGTTGAATATACAAAGCATTTCCTACAACACCCCTAGAATCTAGAGGTACGCTCGGCGCTGAGGGGATTTAATTGCTTTGGTCAGATGTACAAAGCATCTCCAACAACACCGCAAGAATCTAGAGGCACGCTCGATGCTAAGGGGATTTGATTTCTTTGGTAGGAGATGTCAAGCGTCTCTATCAGCACCCCTAGAATTTGGAGGTGTATTCGGCGCTGAGAGGATTTGATTGATTTGGTCGGACATGCAAAACATCTCCAATAACACCCTTGGAATCTAGAACAACGTTCGGTGATGAGGGGATTTATTTGCTTTGGCCAAACGTTCAAAGCTTCTCCGATAGCACCCCTGAAATCTTTGAGTCAGTTGTTAACTGCATTGATTGTACCTCGTTTCACTTTGACATGCATTCATACTTTGGTTCCCTAAAGAGGGTACAAGGCAGAAAGCAGAGCAGAAAATATACATATGTTTTTTATTTCACTACTATATCAATAATTTACAAATACATTAATTAAATCTTGTGGCCGACCTCAAGTGTATACTGATCGTTCGTCCTCAGATGCATTGTTTGGGTCACTTGATGGTCAATTGATCTGAAGAACTAGGTTATTAGCTTAGAAGATGGCCAATCTCTGGCCGGTAAAAGCCACGGTGTATCCTATAACACCATAAACCCCGCATACAATTTCATATGGAATTTAATTAAACATAATGCAACCATTCAGGATGACACGCACTGAAGATGACTGGTTTACATCCTGAGTGAATCGCACACTCAAAGATAACAGAGTCGCCACCGAACTTTATTTAGTCCCAAAGGACAAGGAAAATATCGATAAAACCCAAGGGGAAGAGAAACGGGAACGGGGGTCGGTTATGCGAAAGGAAGGTACTAGCACCTTACGCATCCGTCGTACTCGACGAGAACCATTTCACTTGCTTCTAGGCTTGGATGGGTTATCTATCTAAAGGCTTCTAGCTAAAAGAAGGAGGGGAGAGAGGATAAGGGAGAAACAAAGAAAAGAAAGAAAGTGCTCGCGGAAGATTGAGGCCCTCGTGCCTACGTACCCTCATAGTGCAATGAGGAAATCAGAGCGTCGTAGTTCATGGAACCAGGGGACAGAGAGGAAGGAAGAAAGGGAGAAGGAAGGAAAGGTGGAAGTGTGCTCGCCAAGATCAACGCGATCTCATGCCTACGTATCATACATTCAAAAGAATGCAGAATCAGAGCTTCCGTAGTTCGTGGAACCAAACAGAAAACAAAACAAGAAAGAAACAGGAAAACAAAAGAAGTGGTGTCAAAACCAAGAGCAAGAGTGAAAGAAAAACTCTACTGGGGAAGACCACACAGTAAGAGCGATTGCACAAGAGACTAGAAAAAGAATGGTGTCAAAACCAAGAATGAAAGAAACTCCGCTGGGGATAACAAAGGGGATTGGTGTCGAAACTAAGAAAGTAAGAGCAAAATGAATAGAAAGGACTTCGTTGGGGGATAAAGGAAGCATTGGTTTTAATAGACGGACTATGATAAACCAAAAGAGAGAGTGCCGAACCAAGGGAAGGTGTTTGATTTTGAGGGGACATTGGTATGTTAACTGATAAACAGTGGTTAACCGAGGAAACAAGGATTGCAACTCAGTGGGGATAGAGAAGCATTGGTTTTAACAGAGTAAACTATGATTAACCAGAAGAACGGGTATAGGACCGATCGAAGGTCGTAACCCAAAAGGGGTGTTGGTATTGACTGAACAAACAACACTTGACCAACGAAGAAGGGCATTGAACCAAAAGAGGTTGCTAACCGTTGGGGTTCGGTTTTTAACAGAACACTGTGATTAACCGAGAAAAATTAGTGATTAACCAAGAGGAGGTGATTAACTCAAAAAAGGGTTCAGTATTTTAACAGACGGGCTGTGGTTAACTGAAGAAAAGGGTGATTAACCAAGAATAGGTGATTAATCCAAGGAACTCAATGATTTAACAGACGGACTGTGGTTAACTGAGAAGGAGTGCAAATATTGGTGTTTTAACTAACAGGCAGTGATTAACCAACAAAGGGAGAAGAACCAAAAGAAGGTTGCAAACTCCGCAAGGGTTTCGGTATTTAACAGGAGTACCGTGTTTAACCGAAGAAAGAGGAAATAGACTCTTCAGGGGAATCAAAACACAATGATTGACCGCAAGAAAAGAAAGGGTATTGAAACAAAGATAGTTTGCTAACCCAAGAGACAAAGGATCTTAACCAAGAAGGTGATTGATCAAAAGGGAGATCGAAAGAGACAGGAATGATCACGGATAAAAAGAGATTACAAAGGGAGAAGAGTGATCAAGGATCGACCCGACTGGGGAAAGAAAGCACACTACCGCCTGAAGATAGAGAGGACTAAGCCAAGCACAGGGTCATTCGTCCCCTACCTGAAGTAGTCAGAATGAGAGTAGGAATTCTCCCTTCTCATTCCTTCTCTAACACACAGGGTGTAATGCAGAAATTGAAACAGATGGCACAACAGCTCCAAGTTGTACAGTGCTCCTGCGTGGTAAAACGGACGGCATAACGGCTCCAATAGGTACAGTGCTCCGATGTAGGGCATAGCGCGAAACTCCAACTCCACGGGGGATCGAGAGAGAAAGCTCTAAAGGAAGCCTAAAGAGAGGAAAGGGGAAGATCAACTAATCGAAACATGGTTTCGATCAATTAATCAATGGGAAATGCCATGCCAACAATTTTCCAAAGAGAGCGAAAAATCATTAAGTCAAAAGGTGCGAATTATTGATTATACAAGATTAAGCTCATCTATGAAGAATAAACTTAATGCAAAATCAAGAAAGGGAGTACAAAATAGTACCAAATGATCAACCAATATGCAAAACAAAGTCATGTTATGTGATCAAAGAGAAATGCAAGAATGATTATATTCACATGATGCTAAAAATATGAACAATTTGAATAATCGAAAGTGTGCAACAAAATTTCATGAATAAGCTTCAAACAGAAGTTAAATGATATTTAAAGCATCCATAAAATCAAGCATGACAATCAATTGAAGTTAAAATGAAGAAAGCATGGCAAACACACTTGAAAATGCAAGAAAATGGCCTTCTGGTTTAGTGTTAATCGATTAACATAATTGCACTGCAAAGTGTTAATTGATTAACACTTGAAAAAGTGCAAAAAAACATTGGTTAATCGATTAACACTATTGCACTGCAAAGTGTTAATCGATTAACACTAGACAGGGAGCAGAAAATCAGTTTTGAAAATTGCTTTTGGCCAACTTTTTTATTGTGTAATCACTCCAATGCTAGGCCAAACAATTATGCACGAAAAATCAAGTTTAGAAGCAGCAAATGATCAACAATAGAATCAATTAAACAATCAAGATCATGGATTAAGCAATGGTATAATCAATTCACATGCAAAAAAATCGAAACTACATCGCGAATGATACGAAAACGATCGAAACAGAAAAATGAATGAGATCCACCAACCTACAACGGTGAGATGTGCCTTGGTAAATGTTGCAATGTGATCATAATGAAGATAATTAAAGAAAACCAGAAGAATCTTCAATTATAGCCAAAAAGTATCGAAACCAATCAAATCGCGACGAAAACTCCAAAATGAGAATTATCACCAAAGAAACTTGAATCAATCACTTGAGATGAATCCAAAAGCTATTGAAACTCCACAAAAACCAGTATAATGGAATGGAAATGAAGGTTAGGCTCAAGAAAAAAGCACTTTCAAGGTGAAAGTAGCTTTTTCTTCAATGGAGAATGAAGAGCTTTGGTGAGGTTTTGGAAGAGAATTGAGATAAAGATGAAGATGTAGCAGAAAAAATCAGAGAGAATGTGAGAGAATTGAGAGTGAAATGTGTGAAATTGTGTGAATGGTTGTGAAATTATGGATGAAATGGCGGATCCTTTGAAAAGTGAGTGAAGGTGTGTTTATATAGACTCTAGGTTTGGAGTATGAGAGGTTTGGAATTTGGCTTGGGCTTAGCTTTGGGTTTGGAACTAGGCTAGGAGTTAGTTGGGCTTGACTCACCGAGTCAAGGGGGTTAACTCGGTTAGTTAGAACCAACTCGGTAACAATCCCAAGGTGAACTCCAACATCCAAATATCCACATTACTTGGAAAACAAGGAACATAGTGCACTTAATTTAAAGTGAAGCTTTAGAACAAATGCACTTGGAATGAATTGAATAGCTTTGCAATGTCTAGAGATGTCTAGAATATTCCACATGCTACTAGAATAATGTAGAATCCAAGACCAAAGTGTGTGCAAAGGTGTTGTCATGAAAAGCAGCAAATTGTGCATATTCTGCCTGTGTTAATCGATTAACAGAATTGCACTGCAAATGGTTAATCGATTAACCAGGCCAAAATTTGCCCAATTTGCCTAAAACAAAGGTGTTGTGGTCCCGGCTTCGATTTTCCACTTCTTGTATTGATGAATAGGCATAGAAACCCTCATTTTGTGCTTGTCTTGATGATGCGATGACCTTGTGAGGATATGATTAATCGGGCTTGGAAAACATGAATATTCCTGCAATCAAAACACAAAAAGAAAAGTGCGAACGCGTCTGCTAACGATGCGAATGCGCATGCTTATGCAAAAGGCAAAAGAGGGAGGTCAAATTCTGGGTTACGACAGTTGTCCCTATTTAATCCTCTTGGACCTGAATGTACGAATTGCGCTAGCTTTTCTCTGATTCGAGGTAATAGGGGATTAAATAAAAGAGTAGCTCGAGAATTTGGCCGACGGCGACAAAAGAAGAGCTTTAAGAAAGAATAGATAAGTGAAAAGTTTGGTTGAAAATCTACTGGGAGATAAGTCAGGAAAAAAGAGAGGGAGTATGATCGATGCATATGCTATGTATGCGTTTCTACATGATGCTTGATATCATGCAATGCAAAGGCGCAAGATAAGGCATAGTGTGAAAGGGTTAGGCAGAAATTGTAGCAAAACGACTTCGACACCCTCGGTCGGGGAGATGACCCACAAATAAAGACAATCTCTGCTGGAGAAGAGAGTTCACAAAGGATGATGATTCCACTGGGAAAAGAAACCGAGAACATCTCAGGTTTCTAAGTCACCATGGCTGTCTCTGTTGGGGATGAAAGAATTAAATCAATCCTTCCTACCAAGATTGGCTCTGTGTGGGGAAAAACATCCTTCCAAACCATGTTGACTTTGTTGAGGAGAAACCACTGCTGCTGGGGACAGATAGTTTCCAATTATTGGAGATGATGTACAACCCTTGCTGGGGAAAAGTGAGCAAAGTGTCTTTGCTGGGAACACTTCGGCAACCTGCCTAGAGAAATTACAAACCTGTCGGAGAAAAGATATGTAAACAAACAAGCTTTTCGACAAATTGTAATGGCGCTTGCTGGGGAGAATGATGACTCTGCTGAGGAACTACTGAGGAAACAACAACTTCTTCACAGAACCACCACATTGTCGGCCAGGCGTTAGGCTTACCGATGGATATTACTGATTATCCTGCAGGAGTTACCAGTAACACATGCAATGCATAATGCTTTCTCGATTGATTTATCTTTTTATTGTTCTCAACACTTTTTAGTATTATGTGATCGCAAATAATTGTTTATTTTGCAAACAAAATACTGGAATGAAACAAATTGAGATAACAAAGAATGCATTTTATTGAATGTAAAATTTTTGTACATAAAGTGTGTACAAGGGTACAAAATCCTTGATGAGGAAATTTGCAATAAAATTGAAAAAAAAATGTAAATGGCAAAGGGAAATCATGTTTTGTATCGATTACAACATTGGCTACCATCTACTGTAAGTCTAGGTCCCAACGCCTTGCACCTGTTGATCATTATTGGAATGTTCTTTTACCATCTGGGGTCTAGCCATGATGAAGAGAGGCTCAAATGTTCACAGTCAATGCCTTTATCCCTAATTTTTTCTTGGACATGTTTTTCTATTTTTTTTCGTCCACCGGGATACCCATTTTTGCCTAAGTCGCCCTTTCGGGTTTTCAACTTAGCGGGCTCCTATTGTTTTTTTTTCATTGTCCCTAACTTTTGCATGGACATCTCTATTTTTTTTGGTCCATCGGGCTGTCCATTTTTGCCTAAATTGTCCTTGCAGATGTCAATCTAGCAGACTTTTATCCATTTTTTTTCAGGCATAATATTTTTTGACTGTATCGGAGTTCACGGGCGATGGCAACTCCTCCCCATCCATTGTGGTGAGGATCAGGGCTCCGCATGAGAAGGCCTTCTTAACAACAAAAGGTCCTTCGTAGTTGGGAGTCCACTTGCCTCGTGGATCTGAGTGAACAGGTGAATATCTCTTGAGCACGAGTTCGCCTTCACAGAATGTTCGAGGAAGAACTTTCTTGTCAAAAGCTCGCTTGAGGCATATCTGATATAATTGACCATGACAAACGGCTGTAAGGCGCTTCTCTTCGATGAGATTCAGCTGGTCGTATCTAGATTGAACCCATTCAGCTTCATCAAGACCTACTTCCATGATGACTCTGGGCGAAGGAATTTTGAGTTCAATGGGTAGAACTGCCTCCATACCATACACAAGCCAATACGGAGTTGCCCCAGTAGAAGTGCGAACTGAAGTTCTATAGCCATGCAGTGCAAAGGGAAGCATTTCATGCCAATATTTGTATGTCTTGAACATTTTCTGGACAATCCTCTTGATGTTTTTGTTTGCTGCTTCAACGGTGCCATTCATCTTGGGCCGATATGGTGAAGAGTTGTGGTGCCCGATCTTAAATTCTTGACACAACTCCTTCATCATATTGGTGTTCATGTTACTTGCATTGTCTATGATAATGTTGTTAGGAATGCCATATTGACAGATTATCTCTTTCTTGATGAATCTGGCAACCACTTGTCGTGTAACGTTTGCATAAGAAGCAACTTTAACCCACTTGGTGAAGTAGTCGATAGCAACCAGAATGAATTGATGACCGTTGAAAGCCTTCGGCTCGATCATTCCAATCACATCTATACCCCATATGGAGAATGGCCAAGGTGAAGTCAAAACATTCGATGGAGTTGGAGGCACATGGATCTTGTCTTCGTAGATTTGGCATTTATGACATCTTTTGGCAAAGTTGTAACAATCTACCTCCATTGTCGTCTAGTAATACCCAGCCCGAAGGATTTTCTTGGCCATAGCAGGACATTTAGCATGTACACCCTCGCAGCCCTCATGTATGGACCTTATTGTGAGGGATATTTTTCTATCTACCTTGTTTTAATGATGTCAACAAACATGTAAGAAATTAGATTGTAATTTGAGCGGTATCATGTGTCGGGCATATTACGTCTAACCATTATCGTTCATGTGTCTAGATGTATAGGACCTCTTCTCTCCCATAAATAAATGTCCATTATCATTTTAGTGGTGTCTAGTATGTGTTTCTGATCTTGGTCTGGTGAAAATGCTCAGAAAATTGAATTTCCAAAAAAATGCAGTTCATGCGCTGACCCTTCCAGTGCATGCGCTAACCTCAAAATTCATGCGCTGACCTAGCAAATCCTGTGGGAAAGCGCACAATTTAATTAACACAAAAACTTACTTCTATGCCTCAACGCATGAGGTCAGTAGGTCGACGCATGACTTCAAAATTCTGTATTTTTCACTCAATTTTTTTTCTGTTATTTCTGTTATTATTTTTGTGGGTCATTTTATTTTCCTATAAATAGTTTTGGTCATCCTTTTATTCTATCTACAAGAAACGTGAAAGATATATGTCATTTCTCTCTTCATCTTCATCTTCTTCATTGAGTAAACAAACAATCACACATAATCATCTTTGTTTGTGTCGCCCATTGTTCGAAGTGATAACGTTCAGAATTTAGGAAGTGTGATCTTCATCTTCTGGGTTGAGAGCTTGGCAGGTGTTTCTTGAATAAAACCAGTTGATTTTTTCCTCCAAGAATCGGATTGATTTTGGGGGTTTTTGTACAAACCTATTCGTTCTACAGGGATTCGGCTGGGCGAAGGTAACCGAAAATTGGCGCAATTGTTCGGTTTAGTAGCTGTAATCAGAGGATCGTAGAAGAAAGGTTTGGGTTCAAATTTTTGGTAGATCGCAATTGATCGAGTGAAGGTAAGCGAAGAACGGTGGATTCTTACAGTTTAGTAGCGTGGGACGATAATTGGATCAACCATATTCGAAGGACTTGATTCATCTTGAATCAAGGGAAGAGAAAATTCTACATCAACGATCGAAGACGTTCGAGGGTTTGAATGTTCATAGTTTTCTCTTGTAACAAACAATTTGCAACAACTATATATATATATACTTATCTCAATTCCATTTGTGGAGTTGGGGGCAGACGTACCCAAAGCGAGGACGATTGGGGAACTGCCTAATCAAATCTTGTTTTTTCTCTCTCTTCTTAACTCCTTTACATTTCAGTTTGTTCAAATTTGTGAAGTTGCGAGTTATTGAAATTTCTGTCGTAGAGTAATTGTAAGCTGATAAACTGTTTTTTTTTAAATTGATACAATTCCTTGAATTGTATCTTGGAGCAGCTGTACATTACCCTCCATAGAAATTCTGCACTTGGTGTGTTTACGCACACTAGGTGTTTGATAATTTCTTTCAGAGATAATTTCGAACATGTTTCCTTAAATTGCTTATCACTTTACCTCATTGGATTGGAATAAACGTCAAGCAAGTGAAATTCTGTTGACTGCGTTTTTAAGTATAGTAATCAAACTGAGTTTTTCTCTTCCATACTCATTCCCGATATATTCGTGCATATCCGATCCTTTTAGTAGAAGGTTCGTTGTAGACGATATATCCAGTGGTTGCTTCCGTTAAACATTTTTTAAAACAATTTTTGTAATCCATTTGCGTGTAAAACTCAAGGGATCTATTCAACCCCCCTTCTAGATCCATAGCCATCATCTAACAAGTAGTATCACGAGCTCCGGTTAATTCTGGTGCTTCGGTAAAACTTCTTGGATCATGCCGAACGAACCTAAAGGGGCTTATAATAGAGCTCTAGTTTTTACAGGAAAAAATTACAGCTACTGGAAGGATCGTATGTGCGTCCATATTAATTCCATAGATCGGAAGGTTTGGAACATTATCTTAAACGGTCCCATGCAAATTACTATGACTAACGCGGAAGGCGTTGTTGTTCCTAAACCCGAAGACCAATGGACTGAGGAGGACGAGTCTCCTATTGTGAAACTGCCAAAGCCATGTGGGATTCTTTACAAGTAGCCCACGATGGCACTAATGATGTTAAGATGGCTCGTATTAATACACTAACGCAAGAGTTTGATTTGTTTTACATGAAGCAAGGGGAAACCATTGCGGATATGCAAAAATGATTCACTCATATTATCAACAAATTGCATGTTCATGGTAAACCAATTCCAAATGAGGTTTCTACAAACAAAATTATGAGGTGTCTTAACAGGGAATGGCAACCGAAGGTCACTTCTATCAAGGAGGCCAATGATCTTGCTACATTAGACCTCACAACACTTTTTGGTAAACTCGATGAGCATGAGCAATTGCTTATTGGCTTGGAAAAGCACGAAAAGAGCATAAACAAGGAGAAGACAAAAGATATGGAAAAGAAGTCGATTGCTCTTAAGGCTTCTTGTTCTAAGTCCACACACTAAGAGCTTAGTGATAGTGAAACCAACAACGACGAAGATGATGAATCCGATGAAGACATGGGTCTATTTGTGAAGAGATACAATAGGTATGTACGGAAAAACGAGATCCAACGCTCGGATAAGAATCTAGTCAAGTTTAGGAAGCAATCTAGAAACGAAGGAAGCAAGAGTAGCAAAGCCAAAGGATCTTGCTTCAATTGTGGGAAATCCGGACACTACAAGCCGGACTGTCCATTGCTTAAGAAGGACAAAGACAAAGACAAGGGTCGTCAAAATAAGAAGTCAAATAAGTCAAGACGAGCTTACATCGCTTGGGAAAGCGATAGTGAGTCCGAAAAAGGGGACAACTCAAGTGAAGAAAGTGAATCCTTAAACCTATGTCTTATGGCTCAACGAAGCAAGAAAAAGGAAGTAAAGCGCTCTAAATATGAAAATTCTCATAATATGTCTCATGCTGAATTAGTAAGAGCTTTTGATACATTGCACCATGAGGCTAAGGAAGCTTTTCAGTGCTTAGCCTCAAACAAAAAGATTTTTAGATACTTGGAGAAAAAGGTTACCGATTCCGAAAGGAAATTGGAGGATCTTAAAAACTCCATGGTGGATGTATCAAAAACTAAGATTGATGAGAATAAGTCTCCATGGTTCAAATTTTGGGGTTGTGATACTTGTCATATTTGGCAAGAAGAGGTGAGAACTGTTAGATGTCAAACATATTATATATTTGTAGGAAATACTTGGCATTTTTCATTTCTTTCCAACGGTAAATTGTGAATTTAAGCGGTAAATTGTGTTGTAATGCTTACATTGGAATACATGTGTGGAGCTTGTAATTTGTGTGTTAATGTGCAGGTTTAGGCATATAAGGAGCAAAAGTGTGAGACACATGGAGTGGATGCAAGTTCCACTGAAACTATTGCTGCAATAGAGCATTCGCAGTGCGAAGAATCTGGCAAAGGCCCAACGAAGGTTCGCACTGCGAATGTCAGCGAAGGCGCCAGCGAATGATGGCAGTGCGTTCCACTTTTGAAATGACAAAGAGTTCGCACTGCGAACTCCTGGCGAGGGTCTAGCGAAGGCTCGCTGGTTGTTTCGCACTGCGAAGATGCTGGCGAAGGGAGGCAGTAAGTTCTGGAATTTAATTGTCTTGGCTCGCTAGTTTATTCGCAGTGCGAATGAGCTAGCGAATGATTCGCTGTGCGAAGGAATGGTTCGCACTGCGAACGCGCGATTTTTGCTTGGGGCGGTTTAAGTCTCAGAGGCACTTGAGGTGCCATTTTCTCTCATTCGCAGTGCAAATGATGTGCTCGCAGTGCGAATCCTGCAGATTTCAGAATTGTATAAATAGATTTTCACTTTATTTGTTTGGGATCTCTTGTTCATTTTCACTAGAATTCATAGTTTACTGTATTTTGATCATCAAAGAGTGTATTTTCACTTGGAGAAGCTGAAGTCGCATCCATTCTCGATTATTCGTCGTGGATGCTCATTCATCTCCTCTCTTTACTTGTTATCCAATCTACCATGAGAAGTGGTAGCTAAACACTCAATGTTGAGGTTAGAGGTAGTTGATCCTAATTTTATGTATTGTTGTTGATCTATTGTGTATGAACAAAGTCTTTGATCAATATAGATGATGTTGTTTTCTCTTAATGATCCATGTGTGATTTGTTTTGCTCTAGACATAGATTCTACAAATCATGACCTAACAATTTTATCTCTTAAAAACCAAGCTCTAGACATAGATTTGGGATTTGCTATTCGCATTGTGTTGATCTTAATGATCGTTGTTTAGATTGTTAGCGTGAGACATCATCTAACGGTCTAAACAACGATACTCACGACTTCGCTTTAGACATACACTTAGTCGGGAGGATACGCGGTTATATTGGTCGGAAACCGAGTTCATATGCTTGATTAATCGTTTATACGTGAAAAGGATTAGCGAAACCTAACCTTAACATGCTTTTATCAAAACTTTTACAAAATCTTTGTCACCAATTAATCTTTGCTACAAGTGAATGTTAACAACAATTGAGAAACTTTTGAAACCATTGAACTTAGAATATGACAACTATTGAAAGGCACGCATCAAATATCGAATAATCCCTGTGGATACGATTAAAAACAACCCCCACTATTACTCTACTACCAAAATGGCGCCGTTGCCGGGGAATGTTAGGTGATATTGCTAGCATTGCGATAGTTGAGCTATTTTAAGCTTGTTACCAACTTTATCTTGAACTTGTTAATCTGTTTTGTTTAGTGTGCAAACTTAGTTTATGCGAGGGAAACTACCAGCGGACCAACTTCTTTTCGATCCTGAGATTGAGAGAACCGCTCGTAGAATCAACAGCAGAACTAGACGAAGGAGGCAGCTAGCGAGACAGAAGCGAGAACAAGAGGAAAGTACTTCTACACCACCACCAGTTCCACAGATACTTCCAATTATGGAGGCAGATCCACCACCACTACCACCACCTGCTTCTAGGCCATGTACAAATAGTCCGAGACATAATGCTCAGTTCGTTCGCCATGTACACAACGGTCGTCATGCTGAAATGAAGACCGGTATTCTCCAGCTGTTATATCAAAGTCCATTTACGGGTATGGATCATGAAGATCCTTTTACCCATCTTACAAAATTCTATGAAATAGCGGGAGCGACTGGTGCACCGGAAGCAGAAGAGGAATCTCTGTTTAAGAGACTATTCCCGCATTCCCTCATTGGGAAGGCAAAGGAATGGTATCTTGATCAGTCAACGGCCATAATGACGGATTGGAACCAATTGGAAGAGAAATTTTTGGAGAGATTTTTCCCTCACACTCGGTTTATGGAAGCAAAGACCGCCATCGCGGTATTCACACAAGGAGCAAATGAATCTCTCAACGAAGCTTGGGAGAGGTTCAAATCAATGTTAAGAAAGTGCAAAGGCCATGGTTTTGATGAATTGTCACAAATTCATATATTTAGAAATGGGTTGCAACTTGTACACAAAACCTTGTTGGATGCCACCGCTGGTGGATCCTTGTTAAGCAAGACCGCAGCAGAAGCCACAACTATCATTGATAAGATGGCCTTGAACGATCATCAAGGTAGTCACAACCATGGACCTTCTCAACGAACTCCGGGAGTGTTAGAATTGGGAACAAACGATGTTATCCTTGCGCAGAACAAGTTATTATCACAACAGGTTGAGTTGTTAACTAAGCAAATGTCTAAATTGCCGCAATAATTCAAAGAGATGCAGGAATCTTCAAGTAAAAATGTGCAAGTGCTAGTTTGTGAATTATGTAGAGGTGACCATCCGACCGATTATTGTCCTCCCATTGTGGAGGAAGCAAATTACGCGGGAAATCAAGGTTACCAACCCCAACCTCCGTATCAACAAGGCAACCAAGGTTACCAACAACGGGCTAACCAAGGTTATCAACAGCAATGGAGACCGCAAGAAGCTGGACCATCAAACCGTCAATAATACCAAAATTACACTCAACCTTCGCAAGCTCCCATTGGAAATACGAAGATGGAAGACACTCTCACACAATTTATGCAAATGGCAATTTCCAACCAAAAGAACACCGATGCCGCCATTAGGAATCTTGAAACACAAGTCGGGCAATTATCAAAACAATTGGCCGACCAACAAAAAGGGCACTTTACGGCAAATACGCTTCTGAATCCTAAAGATTGCAAAGCAATTCTCACGAGAAGTGGAAGAGAGATTGACATGGGTGTAGGTAAAAGAGTAGTGGAGGAGGAGGTTGTAGTTGAAAATGAAAAAGAAAAAGATAGTGAGGAGATTGAAGTAGAAAAAAATGTTGAGGGTGTTTTAGTTGAAAATGAGAAGAAAAAAAGTGAGAATGAGAAAAAAATAGAGAGTGAAGAAAGAGTGAAGAGAACTAGGAAGGGAAAAGAGCCGATGAACAATATTCTGATTCAACATCTACCATATCCTCATGCTCCTACAAAGAAAGATAGTGCGCGGCACTATTCTCGGTTTATGGATATTTTCAAACAATTACAAATAAATATTCCATTTTCCGAGGCTTTGGAGCAATTGCCTAAATATGTGAAATTCATGAAGGATATCCTCACGAAAAAGAAGAGGTATACAGATCAAGAGACGATTATGGTAGATGCAAGTTGTAGTGCCATCATTCAATGTACTCTCTCGAGGAAAGAGTGTGATCCGGGACGAGTTACATTGCCGGTTACGATAGGAAACATTTATGTGGGCAACAGATTGATTGATTTGGGCTCTAGTATCAACTTGATACCTTTGTCGATTGTGAAATGGTTAGGACACATGGAATTGAGGTCCACTCAAATGACGTTGCAACTCGCCGATAAATCCATTACCCATCCTCACGGTGTAGCGGAAGATGTGTTGGTCAAAGTGGACAAATTTTTGTTTCCGATAGACTTTGTTGTCATTGAAATGGAGAAGGATGAGGATGCACCTTTGATTCTTGGAAGGCCTTTCATGAAAACTGCCCGAATGGCAATTGACATGGACGATGGTCTCATGAAAGTGAGAGTCCAAGATGAAGAGGTGTGTTTCAATCTTTATAATGCCATGAAGCACTAGAAAGATAACGGTGATTGTTTTCGGATCGATGCAACGGAGGAAGCAAGTTTTGAAGTTACAAAGCAAATTCATATCATTGATCCTTTACAAAGAGCTTTGGATGATTCCTTGGAAGTATTCTCGGTTGAAGAAGAGAAAGCTCTTGAAGAGTGTTTGTTAGAGCTTGAAGCATTGGAAGAATTGCAACCTTGGGAGTATGAAGAGGAAAGTCTAAAAAAAGAGATTATTGATGAACCATCCAAACTTGAGCTGAAAGTGTTACCGTCAACCTTAAGGTATGCTTTTCTCGATGACGGTGGTAATAAACCGGTGATCATAAGTAGTATTTTGTCTGAAAACGAGGAGAGCCGCTTAATTCAAGTGTTGAGAAAGAATCAAGATGCAATGGGATGGACTTTGTCTGATCTCAAAGGCATAAGCCCTTCATATTGCATGCACTGTATATTTATGGAGGAAGATTTTAAACCGGTTGCACAACCTCAATGCCGGTTAAATCCAATCATGAAAGAAGTGGTTAGAAAAGAAGTGGTGAAAATGTTAGATGCCGGAATGATTTATCCCATTTCTGATAGCCCGTGGGTGAGTCCGGCGCATGTGGTACCAAAAAAAGGCGGATTAACGGTGGTCCGAAACGAGAAAAATGAGCTCATTCCAACAAAAACCGTTACCGGGTGGAGAATGTGTATCGACTACCGTACGTTGAACAAAGCTACGAGAAAATATCATTTCCCTCTACTTTTTATGGATCAAATGCTCGAAAGGCTTTCCGGTCAACAATTCTGCTGTTTTTTGGATGGTTATTCGGGTTACAACCAAATTATTGTGAACCCGGAGGATCATGAAAAAACCGCTTTTACATGTCCTTTTGGAATCTTCGCTTATAGGAGGATGTCGTTTGGATTATGTAATGCACCGGCGACTTTTCAGCGGTGTATGCAAGCAATATTCTCAGATTTGATCGAAAAGACAATTAAGGTCTTTATGGATGATTTCTACGTTTTTGGACAATCGTTTGATTTGTGCTTGAAAAATTTGGATACGATGTTGGAACGGTGTGTGGAAACCAATTTGGTACTTAATTGGGAAAAATGCAACTTTATGGTGAACGAGGGAATTGTGCTCGGTCACAAAGTTTCTTCAAAGGGCCTGGAAGTTGATAAAGCCAAGGTGGACGTTATTGAGAAATTACCACCACCGATGAATGTCAAAGGTATAAGGAGTTTTCTTGGACACGCCGGGTTTTACTGTAGATTCATTAAGGACTTCGCCAAGGTCGCAAAGCCTTTGAGCAACTTGCTTGTCCAAGGTAAGATTTTTGACTTTGATGAGTCTTGTCTTTTTGCATTTAATTTTTTGAAAAAGAGTTTAACTACCTCACCGATAATCGTTGCACCTAACTGGAAATTGGATTTTGAATTAATGTGCGATGCAAGCGATTATGCGGTTGGGGCTGTTTTGGGTCAAAGGAAAATTAAAGTTTTCCACACTATACATTATGCGAGCAAAGTTTTAAACGAGGCTCAAATTAACTATGCAACAACTGAGAAACAGTTGCTTGCCATAGTGTATGCGTTGGAGAAATTTCGTTCCTATTTGATTGGTTCACGAGTCATCGTTTACACGGACCACTCGGCTATAAGGTATCTGCTCACCAAACCTGATTCTTAGCAGAGGCTTATTCGTTGGATCCTTTTGTTACAGGAATTTGATCTTGAAATTCGTGACAAAAAAGGATTCGAGAATTTGGTGGCGGATCACTAATCCCGCCTGGTAAACGTTGACGTGACCAAGAATGAATGTGAGGTCAAAGAGGAGTTCCCTGATGAAAAATTGTTTAGAGTGCAGGTTAGACCGTGGTTCGCCGACATGGCTAACCACAAAGCCACCGGATTGATACCGGACGGTCTAACGCACCACCAAAAAAGAAAATTTTTGTCTGACGCCAAGTCTTTCGTATGGGACGAACCTTATTTATTTAAACTTGGTGTCGACAACCTCTTAAGAAGGTGTGTCTCATTGGAGGAAGCCACGAATATTCTGTGGCACTGTCATAACTCTCCGTATGGAGGACACTTTAATGGGTTGAGAACGGCCACTAAAGTCCTTCATTCAGACTTTTATTGGCAGTCCTTATTTAAAGATGCGCATGCGCATGCCCTTAATTGTGACAGGTGCCAGAGAAGTGGAGGAATTTCACGGCGGCACGAGATGCCTTTACAGAATATGTTGGAGATTGAAGTTTTTGACTGTTGGGGGATCGACTTTGTCGGTCCATTCCCATCTTCCTTTTCCAATGAATATATTTTGGTCGCCGTTGATTATGTGTCTAAGTGGGTGGAGGCGATAGCTTGCGCTAAAGCCGACGGAAAAACTGTTGTGAAATTTTTGAAAAGACACATTTTTGCGCGTTTTGGTACTCCTAGAGTGTTAATAAGTGATGGAGGGTCTCACTTCTGTAACACTCAGCTTGACAAAGCTTTGGAGCAGTATGGTGTGAAGCACAAGGTTGCCACACCATATCATCCTCAAGCTAATGGTCAAGCGGAGGTATCTAATCGTGAGATAAAACGTATTTTGGAGAAAATTATTTCGACCTCGAGAAAAGATTGGGCCAACAAATTGGATGATGCGTTGTGGGCGTATCGGACCGCTTTTAAGGCTCTGATCGGTCTCACACCGTTTAAAATTGTGTATGGTAAGAATTGCCACCTGCCCGTGGAGTTGGAACACAAGGCGTTTTGGGCCTTAAAATTTTTGAATTTTGATCCAACTCTTAGCGGTGAAAAAAGAAAAGTGCAATTACAGGAATTGGATGAATTACGCCTTCAGGCGTACGATTCTAATAAACTGTACAAAGAACGTGTAAAGTCTTACCATGACAAAAAAATAATCATCAAGCAATTTAAGGTGGGACAGCTGGTCCTGCTATTCAATTCTCGGTTAAAATTATTCCCGGGAAAGTTAAGGTCTAAATGGTCGGGTCCGTTTCGGATCCGAGAAATCAAGCCTTATGGAGCAATTATAATTGAAGACACAACAACCAAAAAGAATAGGACTGTGAACGGCCAAAGATTGAAAGTGTACCTTGGAGGTGATTTTGAGCGGAATCCCGCCATTGTCCCCTTCCGCGATCCGTGAGATTGCGGTGGACCGTCGAGCCGACGTTAAACAAGCGCTCGTTGGGAGGCATCCCAACATTGTAAGTATTTTGCTTTTATTTGCTGTTTGAAGTCATTTTTGTGAGACTAGTATTGTACATTGTAGTATGGAACCATATGCAGTATGGCAGCAAGACAAACCTGAAAATTTTAAAAATCTGTCTTGTTCGCTGGCTTGTTCGCACAGCGAATCTGGGGCGAGCATTCGCTGGCCATTCGCACTGCGAACATCAGCGAACCAGACTGGGTGGTTTTGCTGCCACATCATTAAAAAGAGAGGGTTTTGTTATGGGTGGGCCCGCACGTAGGCCCAAGACCCATGTTGAAATTCTGATGACTTGGGGGGACCAAACCCTAGTCCTTTGCCTCTCACTTTCAACCAAAAGGAAAAAGAGAAAAACCTCAAGTCTTCCTTCCCTCTCACGTGCAATTTTCTGTCCTTCTTTCAAGTTTTTTTCTCTCAATTGCCAATTCCAAACAAGGTTTGAATTTCGTTTCTATGTACTTTCTGTTATTGTGATTTTGTTTGGAAATTTACATGAGAAATCTTTAAGCATTTGGGTTAGAATTCTGTGTTAGGTTTTTCAATGCATGTCAAATTTTCTGCTTTTTTTTGGGTTTAGATGACATGTAGAATCATGTTATGTGTGAAATCTGGGTCTGCAATTGTTTTTCAAAGTTTTCGTGCATTCGCTGGCTTGTTCGCACTGCGAATCTGGGGCGAGCGTTCGCCAGGATTCGCAGTGCGAGTGTTTTAGCGAGCAGCCCAAATTTTTGTTTTTTTTAGTTCATTCTGATGCATATGGGTCCTATTTTCTAATGATCTATCTTGGTGTTTTTGTGTGGATTTGTTTGTCATTTGTGCAGATGGGTCATAAAACCATGATCAACATCCAGACAGGTTCCGATTCGTTTCGATGACACTTGTTTCAAGGGTATTAGGCAGGCACAGAGATATGAGGTTTTGGAGACAAAAACCATCCTTGCTGAAAAGAGATTTATTCTGAATGATCATGGGACTTATCGTTCGGTAGCTGCTCTCTTGCATGAAAAAAAGTGGGATCAGCTGATAACGCCCCTTAATTCGTACAATGTGGAGATGGTTCGAGAATTCTATGCCAACGCCCTTCTGGATGAGGGGGATCTGTTTAATTTGGCTACTGTTGTTGGAGGGACAACTGTGAGTTTTGACAGAAGGAAAATTAACCGAGGGCTTGGAGACCCTCTTCCTTTGCGTGCCAGTGAGGAAGATGATTACCACAGGAACCTTAACCGCAACAGGGATATCACACAAATGACCACTGATTTGTTGCGCCCGGGTAAAAATGTGAAGTTCAACCATTCGGGAGTTGCTGTGAGGTATCATCGAGAGGACATGTTACCTTTGGCTCAGCTTGTATTACTTTTGGCTGTGACCAACATAAAGCCAAAGTCACATTCCTCTACCGTTCCGATTCCCTTGGCTCACCTTGTGCACAACATCCTTACAAACGTGGAAATTGATGTTGCGAGGATAATAGCAGATGAAATAAGGTCCATTGTCGAGAGTGGATTAGGAGGGAACGCTTCGAGGAAAAATTCCCCTCTTGCTTTTCCGTGCCTAATCATGTCCTTATGTGCTGAAGCGGTTGTTAATTTGCCTTCGCGTCGTCAGGTCACTATCACGTCGGCTATCGATGATCGATATGTCGACAAATTTTGCAAACCAAAGGGTGGTAGGTCTGAGTCTTCCGGGGCTGTTGCTGCTACAGGGGCTGGTACGAGTGGGGGTGACACTTTTGAGTCGCCGAATTTCTATCCTTACCAGCAGGAGATCTTCCAGTACAACTGGGATTGGATGGCCGCTTCTCAGCGCACCATGATTGATTTACATGACTCTATGCAGGTACTCCAGCTGCAGATTCGGGATCCCGCCGCGGAGCATACTGTGATGTCGAGGGAGCAGTTCCTCGCACATGCTGGATGGCCTGAGGCCAGGCCAGTTTTCGGAGGGGGAGAGGATTCAGCTGGTGGTCCTGCAGGTGATGATGCTGATGAGGATGGAGATGGTGATGAGATAGAGGGAGATGGCACCGACGTGGAGGTCTCTGGTAATACTTCTGATGAGGATGATGGTGAGATGGTTATTGAGGTTTTGGAGATTGAGTCCGAAGAGGACTAATTTTGTGATTTTCAGATGGGTGTACTTCCTTTGGTCTCCAAAGTGAAGTTTTCTTATATTTTGTATTTTTCAGCTTTTACTAGTCTATTGTATCCACATAGTGGAATATTTTGATATTGGTGTACTTGTACCCTAGTGGTACCATTTTGGATATTGTAGGTGTTCTTACACCAAGCACTTTATTTATTTATTATTAATAATGTTAAGCATTTTGAGTAAATTATTGTTGTTGCACTTTTACTTAAATTATTAATATGTTTTCATGTTAATGTTCCTTCTTTTATGATGGAATTTTGGAAGTAGGTTGGAGACTCTTGATTTTAAAGAAAGATTCCTCCATGATGTGAGGGCTATGATAGTATCTTAAGCATTGTGTTGCGACAAGGTACATCGTTACCTGGTTCGAGAATTTTGTATGTTTTAGAACTGTGTGTCTTGTGAGATTGATAATGTTGTTTCATGTTACAACTTCCTTTGAATGCATGTGTCATTTTAGGATCAAAAACCATTAAAAGTGAGAAGCCTCCAAAGTATACTATATGCTAAGGATTGTTGATGAATGTTGTTTTTACTTTTAATTCATGCCTTATCTTGTGACCATGTGATTTTGTGGAAGTAGGAGAAGTGATCAAGGCACTTGTTGAAAGTGAGCACAACCATGTCCATATATTAATTCACCCGTGAGGTGTGAGCATTTGGTAGCCCCTTTGAGCCTAAACAGTTTAGAACTCAGTTTAGTGATGAACTTGTTTTATGTACATAATTTGCAAGTTTGGTTCATCACTAAATTTGGTGAGTTTCTAACATTTTCTTCTTGAACCTTTGAAATTGTATACTTTTACTTCCTTGCCTTAAAAAGCAAGGAACATTCACTTTAGGTTGAGTCGAAAATGAGTTGGGGAGAATAAAAGGAAGATGGGTGCATTACTCCAAACTTTGAAAAAAAAATTTCAAGTAAGCATGTAAAGAAAAGAGTGTGAATATGTTGTACAAATGAGAAAATGCTTGCTTGAATGAAAAAAAATGTAGAGTCAATAATTGTGCACGGTAGTTTGTGAGGGTGTAATGAAAAATTGGTGAAATGAAGTTGAGATGTGTGAATATGTGTATAGTGAATGTTCTTTTGCTTCGGCAATTTCGTTTCAATGGCTATTAGAAATGTCCCTTTTTTGTTTACCCGACCAAGCTACAACCTTGAAGTCCTTAGTGATCTTTTACTTCCATGATTTCTTTTGTGTTCATTGAGATATGGTATGAATTGCTTAGTATTTGCATCATTGGTCATTTGAGTGTATTTGTCCCGTGCTTGCATGCACGTTTGCCTTCAATCCTTTTTCGAAGAGGTGTGTAGAATGACATGTGTAAGAGGCATGTTCTTTTACGTTATAGGTTCTTGAATTGTGTAATTGTGCGTTGTTGTGATCGTTGTTTAGTTGAGCCATTTTTCGCATCTTGGTTGAATTGAATGCTCGAGCAAATCCTCTATCGAGGCATACTTTGCTTGAGGACAAGCAAAGAGTTAGTTGGGGAGAGTTTGTTAGATGTCAAACATGTTATATATTTGTAGGAAATACTTGGCATTTTTCATTTCTTTCCAACGGTAAATTGTGAATTTAAGCGGTAAATTGTGTTGTAATGCTTACATTGGAATACATGTGTGGAGCTTGTAATTTGTGTGTTAATGTGCAGGTTTAGGCATATAAGGAGCAAAAGTGTGAGACACATGGAGTGGATGCAAGTTCCACTGAAATTATTGCTGCAACAGAGCATTTGCAGTGCGAAGAATCTGGCGAAGGCCCAGCGAAGGTTCGCACTGCGAACGTCAGCGAAGACGCCAGTGAATGATGGCAGTGAGTTCCACTTTTGAAATGATAAAGAGTTCGCACTGCGAACTCCTGGCGAGGGTCCAGCGAAGGCTCGCTGGTTGTTTCGCAGTGCGAAGATGCTGGCGAAGGGAGGCAGTAAGTTCTGGAATTTAATTGTCCTGGCTCGCTAGTTTATTCGCAGTGCGAATGAGCTAGAGAATGATTTGCTGTGCGAAGGAATGGTTCGCACTGCGAACGCGCGATTTCTGCTTGGGGCGGTTTAAGTCTCAGAGGCACTTGAGGTGCCATTTTCTCTCATTCGCAGTGCGAATGATGTGCTCGCAGTGCGAATCCTGCAGATTTCAGAATTGTATAAATAGATTTTCACTTTATTTTTTTGGGATCTCTTGTTCATTTTCACTAGAATTCATAGTTTACAGTATTTTGATCATCAAATAGTGTATTTTCACTTGGAGAAGCTGAAGTCGCATCCATTCTCGATTATTCGTCGTGGATGCTCATTCATCTCCTCTCTTTACTTGTTATCTAATCTACCATGAGAAGTGGTAGTTAAACACTCAATGTTGAGGTTAGAGGTAGTTGATCCTAATTTTATGTATTGCTGTTGATCTATTGTGTATGAACAAAGTCTTTGATCAATATAGATGGTGTTGTTTTCTCTTAATGATCCATGTGTGATTTGTTTTGCTCTAGACATAGATTCTACAAATCATGACCTATCAATTTTATCTCTTAAAAACTAAGCTCTAGACATAGATTTGGGATTTGCTATTCGCATTGTGTTGATCTTAATGATCGTTGTTTAGATTGTTAGCGTGAGACATCATCTAACGGTCTAAACAACGATACTCACGACTTCGCTTTAGACATAAACTTAGTTGGGAGGATACGTGGTTATATTGGTCGGAAACCGAGTTCATATGCTTGATTAATCGTTTATACGTGAAAAGGATTAGCGAAACCTAACCTTAACATGCTTTTATCAAAACTTTTACAAAATCTTTGGCACCAATTAATCTTTGCTACAAGTGAATGTTAACAACAATTGAGAAACTTTTGAAACCATTGAACTTAGAATATCACAACTATTGAAAGGCACACATCAAATATCGAACAATCCATGTGGATACAATTAAAAACAACCCCTACTATTACTCTACTAACAAGAACCCTCAAAGCCAAGTTAGACAAGGCTCTTAAGCCTAAAATTACGTTTGCTATTGATCGATCACATTATCAAGAAAGTATGAATAATCCGTATCAAAAGTATACGTATGTGATTCGAGATAGTGATAGCAAAGGTAAGTTCCAAATGAACTGTGATTGCTTATATTGTTGCAAGCCTGGTCATACTATTGCTAAATGTCATTTTAGAAGATTTCTTGTTCCAAAAGGCATTTATCAATGGTTACCCAAGGGCTGTCTTGGTTTCACTCACCTTGAAGGACCCAATGAGAATTGGGTACCTACTCTCCCTTGATTGTTTTTGTAGGTACAAAGTCTTGAGAGCACCGAAAGAAGATGGGTTCTGGATAGTGGCTGCTCGAGACATATGATCGGCGACATATCTCTTTTCATCGACTTTGTGGCGAAGAAAAAGGGGTTTGTCACCTACGGAGACAACAATAAGGGAAAGATTCTCGGCAAAGCTAGTGTAGGTAACCCCTCATCTACTACTATATATCTCTGATGTGCTGCTTGTGGAAGGACTTAGACACAACCTTTTAAGCATTAGTCAACTATGTGACAAGAATTATAAAGTATCTTTTTCAAAGGATTGTTGCATAGTTGAAGATAGCGACAAAAAGAATGTGTTTAAGGGCTTGAGGGTGAACAACGTCTATATGCTAGACTTAAATGAGGTATCGTTGAATGGAGACAAGTGTCTAGTCGCTATGAATGAAGATTCATGGTTGTGGCATAAACGGTTGGCTCACATCAACTTTGAGTTTCTTAACAAAATTGTCTCTAAAAACCTAGTCATCGGTTTGCCCAAAATTAAATTCACAAAGGATCACCTTTGTGATGCGTGTCAAATGGGGAAGCAAACAAGGATCTCATTTAAATCTAAAAACATCGTTTCAACTATGAGACCCCTTGAGCTCCTCCATATGGACCTCTTTGGACCATCTAGGGTTAAAAGTCTAGGTGGTAACTATTATGGGTTTGTTATAGTCGATGATTTTTCTAGGTTTTGCTGGACAATTTTCTTAGCAAATAAGAGTGATACCATTTCGGCCTTTGAACGATTTTCTAAGTTATCTCAGAACAAGTTAAACACAAACATTGGGTCAATTAGAAGTGACCATGGGGGTGAGTTTGAAAATCATTTGTTTGAAGCATTTTATGATTCCAATGGAATTGATCATAATTTTTCCGCACCATGCACCCCTCAACAAAATGGGGTAGTGGAACGTAAAAATAGAGTTTTGGAAGAACTTGGAAGGACTATGATCAATGATAGTGGATTACCAAAATACTTTTTGGCTGACGCCATAAGTACGGCTTGTTACGTTTTGAATAGGGTGCTCATCCGGCCTATTCTAAACAAGACACCGTATGAGCTTTTAAAAGGGCGTATGCCAAATATCTCGCACCTTCGTGTATTTGGCTGCAAATGTTTTGTGTTAAACAATGGGAAAGAGATTCTTGGTAAGTTTGATGCCAAGGACGACGAGGGTATTTTTCTAGGATACTCTCAATCAAGTAAAGCGTATAGAACTTATAATAGAAGGTTACGTGTAGTTCAAGAGTCAGTTCATGTTACTTTTGACGAGTCTTATCCGAGAAATGTCGGAGAAGGTAGTTCTTTTCATGGTACAGGTGTACCTACTGAAGACATACTCAAGGACACTAATAAGGGAACTGATCAGCCTGAAGCAGTGCGTATTAAGGAGGAAAAGGATCACCAACCAGTGAAAAGTGAGGATGATCATCATGCTGATAAAGATGAACTTCCTCCAGCTTGGAAGTCTTCAAAAGACCATCCAATTGACAACATTCTCGGTGATATCTCTAAGGGAGTAACCACTCGCTCTAAACTTAATAATTTTTGCTATTACTCTGCTTTTGTCTCCCAAGTTGAACCTAAAAACTCTAAGGAGGCGTTACTCGATGAGCATTGGTTTTTGTCAATGCAATATGAACTAAACCAATTCAGGAGAAATGAGGTTTGGGACCTTGTCCCCCCTCCGCGAGATCATCGAGTAATCGGCACCCGATGGGTGTTTAGGAATAAACTTAATGAAAATGGAGTAATAACACATAACAAAGTGCGGCTTGTAGCGCAAGGCTATAACCAAGAGGAAGGAATCGACTATGAGGAAACTTATGCGTCGGTTGCCCGACTCGAGGCTATACGTCTTTTACTTGCTTATGCTTGCACTAAAAATTTCAAATTATTCCAAATGGATGTTAAAAGTACATTCCTTAATGGATATATAAATGAAGAGGTTTATGTTGCCCAACCTCCAAGTTTTGAATCTCATGAATATCCTGATCATGTATACAAACTTAAACGTGCTTTGTACGGACTTAAACAAGCCCCTAGGGCTTGGTATGAACGTCTAAGCAAATTTCTATTTGATCAAGGGTATTCAAATGGAAAGGTTGACACAACCCTCTTTATTAAACGTCAAGGAAAACACTTAATTTAGGTACAAATTTATGTTGACGATATTATATTTGGGTCTACTAACATGACCTTGGTTAAGGAGTTTTCTAGTTTAATGCAGGGGAAGTTTGAAATGAGCATGATGGGGGAGCTCAACTATTTCCTCGGATTGCAAATCAAACAACTTGAAGAGGGCACATTCGTGAGTCAAACGAAATATTGTCTTGAGTTACTAAAACGTTTTGATATGCTAAACTGCAAAGCAATAGACACTCCTATGCCTACAAGTGCTAATCTTGATCGTGACGAAAAGGGTAAGGATGTTGAGGTAAAGAAGTATCGAGGTATGATAGGATCTCTTCTTTATCTTACTGCATCACGTCCCGATATAATGTTTAGTGTATGCATGTGTGCGAGGTATCAGGCACATCCCAAGGAATCCCACTTAAAGGCTGTTAAGCTCATATTTTGATACCTGTCTGGTACTCCAAAGTATGGGTTGTGGTATTCCAAAGGTAGTGCTTGTTCCTTAGTTGGCTACTCCGATTCCAACTTTGCCGGGTGTAAGGTGGATAGGAAAAGTACTAGTGGTACGTGTCACCTTTTCGCAAATTCCTTGGTAAGTTGGCATAGCAAGAAAAAGGTTTTCGTTGCTTTGTCAACAGCCGAGGCGGAATACGTTGCCGCCGGTAGTTGTTGTGCTCAAGTCTTATGGCTTAAACAACAATTGCTTGATTTCAATTTAAAACTTAAGTGTATTCCAATTTTGTGCGATAACACTAGTGCGATTAACCTAACTAAGAACCCCGTATTGCATCCACGCACCAAGCATATCGAAATACGCCATCATTTTCTTAGGGATCATGTAGAGAAAGGTGATGTGATTTTTGAGCACGTTGACACTAAAAATCAACTTGCTGATATTTTTACGAAACCATTAGCTACAAAGCCTTTCTTTCAATTCCGAAGGGAACTTGGCATTCTCGATATCTCGGATCGTGCTTAATAACCTCTTAAGTTAGTGATCTTCACATATATACATGCTTGTTTATTCTTTTAACTAACAATGCAAAGAGATATTTAGCTATATGTGAGGGCTCTTATCGTCATGATGATCAAGGTAATATCGTTCTAATTTATAGATGTTTATCATGTTTGTGCCATATTAATTACTCTAATCTTGATGTTTATTGCATTTTGAGCACTTATCGTTCATGTGGATGTTTTGGTCAATATATGTGCTTGTTTATTTATCCTTTGGAACTTAAATTGCAAAAATTTCATTTCTGGCTCATGTTTGTATGTGCATGCTACGACGCATGACTTATACGCTGACCTAGGATAAACTTTCGGGAAAGCACATAACCAAATGTTTAATTTTTTAGGAAAATTTATGAATCATGCGCCGACGCGCAGAGCCATAGGTCGACGCATAAACCAAACGTTCAGACTTCCTTCTTTACTGGCACGCGTGCGCCGACCTAGTGTTGCCTATTTTCACTACATATTTTCATTACACATTGATGTATGTTTATTGCACATCATCTCATTAGATTTTGTGGTCAATCTCTCCTTATCTTCCTCTATTAAACCTCATCAATAACCATTATTCTCCACTAAATCATCATCAAAAACCCTGAAAATCAAAAACCCACCAAGAGAAAATTCTCTATATTTCTACTACAAGGATTTCTAAGGGCTGCACATATCTCCTCTTCACTTTCTGCGAAAATCAAGTGTCATCCTCTCCTTTCAACTCTTCTTCAACCATGGCTTTAAGAAGAAATCCAAGTAGAAGGGGAACAAGAGGTTCATCTTCACAACCAACACCAACTAGAGCATCATCTTCACAACGGGTAACCTTTAAGTCTTTAATTTCCAAAAGACTAGCTATTCCTTTTGAGCAATTATTCTGTAACCGTGCGGTTATAAGACAACATGGCTTTTATCCTCTGATGGGTCCAGATTTTCACATTCCTGAGATTTCTGAACTTGTGAATTTTCAAAATCTTGGTGAATTTCTAGAATGTGATGATAAGTATAGTGAAGATTTGACTCGGTTGTTCTACTGTGGGATCAAGGGTAAATTTCATGGGGCTGAATTTAAATTTTCTATGAATAATGCATAATTTGAAGTGACCAATGATGTATGGTCTACACTGTTTGTCTTGGACACTGATGACACTCTCCCAAAGGTCACGGATAAAGTTTTTGTTGAGAACTATGAGTTTAAAACTGCTCTAAATTCGATGTTACGGGAACCATATCCAGATGATATTGTAGCAAGTGGAGTATTTCCAAAAAATGTCACTACCGGCCACTTGAAATTTAAAGACCGAATTCTTCAATGGATTGTTGCTCGCATCTTGAGGCCTAAGAAAGGAGGGTACTCAAGAGTTGAGCAGGCAGAGGTTCATCTCATCTATATTCTAAAGAATCGGATCAAGATTAACTGGCATTATTATTTTGCTTATAGGATGTTCGTTACTCGCAGCTCCAGTAAATTTCCGGCACTTGGTTATGCATCTGTTGTTGCAAACATTTTGAATCACTTTGACATTCCTGTTCCAAACATTTGTCATATTCATATTACAGCTGAACAACAATTTCTTGCCAAAACCCTTACCATGATGGGTTACTTTTGGGATTCACGAGAGAACAAGTTTACTTATAGACCTCGTTCCACCCATCCTGAACCTGATGCACCTGTTCACCTTGAAGAAGATGATGATGAGGATGCTCTAGAAAATGCTAATCAAGATGTTGATTATGAAGATGTGATTATGCAGGAAGAGAACAATGAGGCTTGGATGGGAAATCAACTTGAAGAACCTTCTGCAAATCAGGGTTGGGGGCAGTGGCAACAAAATTGCTGGACTATTTTTGGAAACGCCTATGTTCCTCCAACCTATGGTGAGGACTCTGAATGGCAGCAACCTGACAATTCTGCTCCTCAAACTCCACCGTCTCAGCATAATCTGCAGGCTTCTAAAGAAATTCTTGCTAGGTTGAATGAATTGACTCTTCAACATCAAGAATTTCAAGCTTTGCAAGATACGCGCTACACTGCTCAGGAAGAACGGTTCACCAATCTGTCTGATCAAGTCTCCTCTCACATTACCAACTTCAACAATTTTGCTAACGGCGCTATGAATCGTTTCAATCAGATGGACGCCAACTTGACTCAACAAAACCTAAACCTGGCAAATAGTCTTGGCCACCTAAACAGCACGTTGATTGAACTCAACCTACAACTAGAGGATCTCCCACCACCAAGCCAACACTATAGGGGAAGAGGTCATTCGTTTAGGTGGAGAAGGCCATAGAGTTTAGGGCATCATATTTCATTTGTGCTTGCATTTATTCTTTGTGGTTTGGTTTATTTTTTTACTATTGCTTAACTTTGACTTTTGCTTCCGTTTGTTTGAACTCTTCCTGATTGAATGTATTGCTTTTAAGTTTTTTGTTCCTTATTTATCCATTCCTAATTTTTACATTAGCCGTATCATATGTGGATGCGTGTTAATGTTTGTATGTTGCAAATATGTGATGATCCTTTATGTATTGTAGTGTTTTATTTTGACCACCTTCTTTTCTTCTTTTTGATGTTGTCAAAGGGGGAGAAGAATAACAACAAGCAGAAATTTTATTTACCAAGTGTCAAAGACAGGGGGAGCTTTGCTCACGTTGTTCACTCTCAAATTAGAAATCTCATCACAGCTAAGAAAGTGTAGCCATCATAAAAAAGGGGGAGTATGTGAGGGATATTCTTCTATCTACCTTGTTTTAATAATGTCAACAAACATGTAAGAAATTACATTGTAATTTGAGCGGTATCACTTCACGTGTCGGGCATATTACGTCTAACCATTATCGTTCATGTGTCTAGATGTATAGGACCTTGTCTCTCCCATAAATAAATGTCCATTATCATTTTAGTGGTGTCTAGTATGTGTTTCTGATCTTGGTCTGGTGAAAATGCTCAGAAAATTGAATTTCCAAAAAAATGCAGTTCATGCGCTGACCCTTCCAGTTCATGCGCTAACCTCAAAATTCATGCGCTGACCTAGCAAATCTTGCGGGAAAGCGTACAACTTAATTAACACAAAAAATTGCTTCTATGTATCGATGCATGAGGTCAGTAGGTCGACGCATGACTTCAAAATTCTGTGTTTTTCACTAAACTTTTTTCTGTTATTTCTGTTATTATTTTTGTGGGTCATTTTATTTTCCTATAAATAGTTTTGGTCATCCTTTTATTCTATCAACAAGAAACGTGAAAGATATATGTCATTTCTCTCTTCATCTTCATCTTCTTCATTGAGTAAACAAACAATCACACATAATCATCTTTGTTTGTGTCGCCCATTGTTCGAAGTGATAACGTTCAGAATTTAGGAAGTGTGATCTTCATCTTCTAGGTTTAGAGCTTGGCAGGTGTTTCTTGAATAAAACCAGTTGGTTTTGTCCTCCAAGAATCGGATTGATTTTGGGGGTTTTTGTACAAACCTATTCGTTCTACAGGGATTCGGCTGGGCGAAGGTAACCGGAAATTGGCGTAATTGTTCGGTTTAGTAGCTGTAATCAGAGGATCGTAGAAGAAAGGTTTGGGTTCGAATTTTTGGTAGATCGCAATTGATCGAGTGAAGGTAACCGAAGAACGGTGGAATCTTACAGTTTAGTAGCGTGGGACGATAATTGGATCAACCATATTCGAAGGACTTCATTCATCTTGAATCAAGGGAAGAGAGAATTCTGCATCAACGATCGAAGACGTTCGAGGGTTTGGATGTTCATAGTTTTCTCTTGTAACAAACAATTTACAACAACTATATATATACTTATCTCAATTCCATTTGTGGAGTTGGGGGCAGACGTACCCAAAGCGAGGACGATTGGGGAACTGCCTAATCAAATTGTGTTTGTTCTCTCTCTCCTTAACTCCTTTACATTTCAGTTTGTTCGAATTTGTGAAGTTGCAAGTTATTGAAATTTCTGTCGTAGAGTAATTGTAAGCTGATAAACTGTTTTGTTAAATTGATACAATTCCTTGAATTGTATCTTGGAGCAGCTGTACGTTACCCTCCATAGAAATTCTGCACTTGGTGTGTTTACACACACTAGGTGTTGGATAATTTGTTTCAGAGCAAATTTCGAACACGTTGCCTTAAATTGCTTATCACTTTACCTCATTGGATTGGAATAAACGTCAAGCAAGTGAAATTCTGTTGACTGCATTTTTAAGTGTAGTAATCAAACTGAGAGTTTCTCTTCCATACTCATTCCTGATATATTCGTGCATATCCGATCCTTTTAGTAGAAGGTTTGTTGTAGACGATATATCCAGTGGTTGCTTCCGTTAAACATTTTTTAAAACAATTTTTGTAATCCATTTGCGTGTAAAACTCAAGGGATCTATTCAACCCCCCTTCTAGATCCATAGCCATCATCTATTACTTATGATCGTGTTTGCTTCGTGTCTATCCAGGCATCTGAGCAACACGGAATCATAATTCCTCTTGTATAGTATACCACCACTTAAGAAGAATTTGGCGCAAAGCCACCTAAGAGCTTTCTTATCAGTGATAGTGATACCCTCGAGATATTCTTGTTTTTCCAGATATCTTTTAATGTCGTAAAACCAAGGCTTGTCATCAGACTCATCCTCGATTGCTAAACAGTGGGCTGGTTCGTTCAAGTGATCAATGCGGATATGAGGAGCTTCATTCTTCCACATGACCTTGAACATGGATGCTAAGGTGGCAAGAGCATTAGCTAGTTGATTTTCCTCTCTGGGTATATGATGAAAAGAAATTTCATCAAAGTAAGGAATCAACTTCGCAATGTGTTGTTGGTACGGAACCAGCTTGGAATCCCGAGTCACAAAGCTCCCTCTGACTTGACCGATGACCAAGGCAAAATCTCCTTAAGAATCTTGATTCTCATGTCAATAGCCGCTTTAATGCCATAGATACATGCTTCGTATTTAGCCATATTATTGGTGCATGCAAAGCATAATCTAGCAGTGAAGGGAAGGTGAAAACCTGTCGGAGAGATGAGGATAGCGCCGATTCCACGACCTTTAGAATTAGAGGCACCATCGAACACGATCATCCATCGCGCCCCTGGTTCGGGTCCTACGTCAGGGTCTGGAGTCTCATAATCTCTGATGAAAACACATCCTCATCGGGAAAGTCAAACTTCATCTGTTGATAACCCTTTACAAGTTGATGAGATAGGTAGTCAGACAAGACACTCCCTTTTATTGCTTTCTGGGTAACATATTGGATATCATACTCGGTTAACAGCATCTGCCACCGAGCAATCCTTCAAGAGACAGCAGGCTTTTCATATATGTACTTTATCGGATCCATTTTGGGTATCAACAAAGTAGTATGGCAAATCATGTATTGTCGTAGACGTCGAGTAGCCCAAACCAGAGCACAGCAAGTTTTCTCTAAGAGTAAGTATTTGGTCTCACAATCAGTGAATTTTGTTGCTCAGATAGTATATTGCATGCTTTTTTCTGCCAGTGTCATCATGTTGACCCAATACACATCCCATTGATTCATCGAGAACAGTGAGATACATGATTAAAGGCCTACCAGGAACCGGCGGTACTAAGATCGGTGGTTCTTGCAAGTATTGTTTTATTTTGTCAAATGCTTCCTGACAATCATTATTCCATTCAACCGATTGATTTTTTCTTAGTAATTTGAACATTGGTTCACAGATAGCCATCAAATGGGCAATGAACCTTGAAATGTAATTGAGTCTGCCCAGAAAGCCACAAACTTCTTTTTCTGTTTTGGGAGGCGGCTTGTTCTGAATTGCCCGAACCTTATCAGGATCAACTTCAATGCCCTTCTGACTCACAATAAAACCCAAAAGTTTACCAGATCGAACTTCGAAGGTGCACTTAGCAGGATTCAACCGTAATCTAAACTTCCGGAGTCTGTCAAATAATTTCTTCAAATGAACCAGGTGATCATCTTTAGTTTTGGACTTGGAAATCATATCGTCCATGTAGACCTCAATCTCTTTATGGATCATATCGTGAAAGAGGGTTGTCATGGCACGTTGGTATGTTGCCCCTACATTCTTTAGACTGAATTTCATGACCTTGTGACAATATGTACCCCATGGCATGATGAAAGTAGTCTTCTCCATATCAGCCGGGGACATTTTGATCTGATTATATCTTGAAAAACCGTCCATGAAGGAAAAGACAGAGAACTGCGCTGTGTTATCTACCAAGACATCAACATGAGGCAGAGGAAAATCATCCTTTGGGCTTGCCTTGTTGAGATCTCGATAATCCACACACATTCTGACTTTACCATCTTTCTTAGGAACTGGGACGATGTTGGCAATCCATTCAGGATATTCGAAAGTGTCCAGGAACCCAGCATCAAGCTGTTTCTTCACCTCTTCTCTGATTTTGAGCGCCATGTCGGGTCTAGTCCTTCTGAGCCTGCTTGACAGGAGGGCACCCGGGCTTGAGTGGCAAGTGATGTTCAACGATGTTGGTATCGAACCCAGGCATATCTTGATAGGACCTGGCGAAAATATCAACATAATCTTTCAATAACTTGACCAACTCGGAGTGTACATCTCTGCGAGGGATGCGCCAACCCTGACTTCTCTTCTAACCTCATCAATACCAAGATTGACAACTTCCACTGGCTCTTTGTGTAGCTGAATCTCTCTATGCTCGTGCTCAAGTATCCTTGCTAGTTCAGCCGGTAATTCACAATCTTCTTCACCATCTTCTTCGGCTTGGTTAATTGGAATTCCAGAATTACAATGGATGTTTGCCATGTTGTTATCAATGCTTTTATTAGTTCTGCATGTTTATGAATAGAATGAGCTATTTTGAAAAGTGAAAAATAAAATAAACTTTTGCCATTAATTTGTGAAAAAGTAAAATAAAGAAAGAAAATAGAGCATGATTTTGAATTCAAAAAACTTTTATTTATTGATCACATAATATTGCAAAAGCGTGAGGCCCTTTACAAGCTATCCACTCGTCTCGGGCGAGGACGAGGGAATGAGAAAGCAAAGTGCATTACATGTTATATGGGAAAACCACAAGAATCACGGTAGATGTCCAATTGTTGAGCTTGAAACCTGGAGGGCACTTGCGCACAAGGCTTGAAGTCTGATTACTGGGATCAACATCATCAATAGCTGCCACGATGTCACCTTGTTGGAAACCCGCGCTATTGAACTTGATTAAGTTGCACTGCTTTGACCCAAGTGAACTAGATTGTCGACCAGGACGATAACCCAATCCAAAATGATTATGCTTCTCAACCACATCAATCACATGCCCCCAGCCTGACAAAGCACCTTTCTGGATAGTCTCCTTAGCACTTTTGGCAGACACTAAAGTCAATTATGGTGATCTAGTTTGACTAGTTGAAGCAGAGCTGACATCTTCGAACTCGAGACACTGCAACGACACCTCAGCTATGCCTTCCTTGGTCTCGACGTATCGAAAAGATGATAACTCGCTTATAATCAAATCCTCTTCACCACAGACGATGACAAGCTGATCATCAAACATGAACTTCAACTTCTGATACAAAGTGGAGGTAAATGCCCCTGCGGCGTGAATCCATGGACGACACAGTAGGCAACTGTATGCCGGATTGATATCCATCACCTGGAAGGTAATGGTGAACAAATGCGGCCCAATATTGATGGGTAAGTCCACTTCTCCAATGACCTGCCTACGAGTCCCGTCAAAGGCTCTGACAACTAAGGCACTTGGTCTCATCTCATTTCCTTCCACCAGTAATTGACTCAATGTGCCCTTACGAATCACATTGAGAGAAGAACCGGTATCCACTAGAACACGAGATAAGAGGATGTCTGTGCAGGTTACAGATATGTGCAACGCTTTATTGTGGGCAGTTCCTTCAGGAGGCAATTCTGATTCATTAAAGCCCAAATATCGACTTGCGGTTATGTTGGCCACTACATCATCAAACTCGACGACAGATATATCTTGCATGACATGGGCATTGTTTAAAACTTTCAACAAAGCTGATCTGTGCGCAGGCGAACTCATAAGTAAGGATAAAATTGAGATCCTCGAGGGAGACTGACCCAGCTGATCCACAATTTTAAAGTCACTTTTCTTGATCAACTTAAGGAACTCTTGATCATCAAGGGTCTCTTTGTTCTTCGAAACATCCTCAGACGGGATAGTCGGTACTGGAATGGCAGTAGATGCCCCTTGTTGAACAACAGGGGTTGCAGTTGTAGGTGTCTCCTTAGGAGAAACAACAGTTGGAATTTGCACAGGCTTCGTAGTGACCTTCGGATCGAACGTCCGTCCACTACGAGTCATACCTCCACCGGCTGTAACATTCAAGATCTCAGATTCGGCGAACCTTATCTCTTGACCTCCAGAAAATACAGTTGACCCATACTTCCAATATACCTCCTTAGAATTCTGGTACTAAAATGGTTTTGGCAGGCAAACCACGATGGGTTGCACCTTCTTCTGCTTAGGGGATTCAACTGGAACCTTCCTATAGACGATGGTGAATGGCTCAATAGAAGTAACTTCCTCAACAGGTTTAGATCTGGCAAATTGCACTTCACCACAGTTCATTAGAATCTGAACACAACCCTTCAACTTTCGACACTGGTTGGGATTATCGTCACAAATCTGACACTTACCATGAAACCCTTTCAACAGCCCGTATTCATTCAATTTCTTGGAAACCGTAGTCATCGGGGTCTTTACCTCATCGACATCCGTGATCAATTCAGCCCTTGAACTATCCTCAATCATGTTAACCACAGGTCCCTTGTGATTCGGCAACGGATTATTCTGAATGTTAGGTCCTTCCTCAGCGAAGGTCAGAACTTTCTTATCAATGAGTTCCTGAACCTTCATTTTGAAAAAGAAGCAATCCTCTGTTGCATGTCTTATGTATCCAGCATGATAAGCACAAGATGCATTTGGATTATGCTTTAGGCCAAATGGAGGAATTGCAGGCGCAATCTGCTTGGGGACAATTGCCCCTTGGTGAACCAAGTAAGGAAACAATTTGGTGTATGACACCGGGATTCTGTCAAAATTCTGATGCTTACAGTTTCCTTGATTGTTGTTGTTCTGCCGGTTCTGATTCTGCTGATTTTTGTTGTTCTGTTGATTCTGTTGCTGATTCTGAGCATTCGGAACTGGTTGTTATGGATGATACTGATATGGAGGTTGTTGATACTGCGCAGCACCAATGTACAAATATGGATAATATGGCATATGAGTCATGGGAGCTTAATACTGAGGAGAAACTTGAGCTGTCACAGCGTTGGCTTCACCATCCTTTTTCTTGGACTGACTGTTCTGAGATTTTCTGGTGGTCGGCTACTGGGAAGCAGCTCCAGGAATCTTTCCAGTCTTCAAACCATTCTCAATCAGTTCACCAATCGTTACAACATCAGCGAAGTTCGATGAAGAACTACCCACCATTTTCTCGTAGTAGGATCCCTGCAATGTACCCATAAAGATGTCAACCAACTCATTGTCAGAGAGAGTCGGTCGCACACGAGATGCCATCTCACGCCATCTTTATGCATACTCCTTGAATGTTTCAGCTGAGCGCTGATACTGATTCTGCAATTGCAATCTAGTGGGCGCCAGATCAAGGTTATATTTGTATTGTTTCACGAACGCTTCAGATAGATTCCTCCAAGTACGGATTTTACTGCGCTCCAGGCCCATGTACCAATCCAATGAAGTGACAGACAAACTATCTTGAAAGCAATGAACTTGCAATTCATCATTATCAATATAGGATGCCATCTTCCTGCAGTACATAGTGATGTGACTATGCGGGCAACTTAAACCTTTATATTTTGGCAAATCAGGTATCTTGAATTTCTGCGGCAGTGCAACATTTGGAACCAAACACAAATCTTTGGCCTCCATGCCAAAAGCAGAAAACCCTTCAATAGCTCTGATATAGTCTTACAACAACTTGTAGTCAGCGGGTCTACTCTAATTAGTAGGTCTGACAAGAATCTGAGGATTCAGCAGCTGGGAAGCGGCCGGAGCATGCACTTGCGGAGTAGTAAACTGAGAAGGATACACCAAACCCAGATTAAAGATCTGACCAGCATTCTGACCCATCAGAACACCATACGGATAATTCGGAGGAGGTACCCCAGCAGTTGAGGAAGATGCCCCAGGATAGAACATCCCAGGATGAACATTCTGAACAACAGTTTGAGCAGCTTGAGATGAAACCGGAACATGAATAGGAGGACCTCTATACACAGGCTCTTCTTCATCAGGAGTTTCAGTGTCAGCCAATTCGGCAGTTTGATGAGTTTGAACCTGAAGATTCTCAGGATCATCATTCACCACTAGAGGTGGGACTGGAGTAGGCATGACCCATGGATATGCGGCAGCATTCCCATTAGGCATGGGCACAATAAAAGGCTGATATGGCATGAAGGCACTACCATTATTTGCAATCTGAGGAGTGTAATTCGGAGGCATGCCCCTAGGAAAACCAGCGGGCATCTGGTTCAAACCGGGTTGAACAACAGGCTGATTCACAGGGTCAACTGGTACTTCAACCATAGCAGGAGAAGGAACAACAACAACAGGAGTGGCCGTAACAATAGGAGGAACAGTCACAACAGGAGTGACAACAGTTGCATCAATAGGGGTTGCAACAACAGTGGCAGCAGGAACGGCGTCCCTTTGAGCACGAAGGAGTTCCATAATGACATCCATGTTCGTCTGGAACTGATCCATCTGACCTTGGAATTGAGCCAGAGTTTCCTTGTAAGCAACATTCTCAGCTTCGAAGTCAGCCATGATTCTGGATTTGTTTGAGCAAGTGAAATATCGATGTCGAGTCGTCGTCTTGCTACAAGGCGGGTGGACAAGGATGAGCAACGGTTTCGGATGAAGGGATGTGCATATGTGTGCAAATGAATGTATGATATGCATACAAAAATAAAGTTTTAAATTCCAGGAATTCTTAAACTTATCTTTGTTGACAATAATCATAAAGCGTACAAGTAAAGGCACAAAAGATAGAGTGAGCAAGAATCTTCATTCATTCAGCAATAAAGGAAAGAAGCATAAGTCGAATACAAGTCAAATATCTGCCTTTTGGGCTACAGCAAAATCCGCATGGATTCTATCAAATACCACCCTACACACAGACAAGAAATGGAAAACAGCCCAAGGAAGCTGGTGTGGTAATGCATCAGCATATGCATCACTCAACAACCCCGGTAGGTCCTCAAAAGCATGCTGAGCAAATTTGGCTAGACGACCATGCCTCTCACTCCAATACTTCGCATCCTTCATGAGGTTACCCAGCAACGAATGATTAGGTCCCTGAAGCATGTCCTGAAGAAAGACCTCTTTTTGATCCAGGAGGTTCTGTAGATGACAGCTTTGATGCTCCCAATGAGTGCTCTCTGTGTTGAGGTGACTAATCTGCTCTTGACTCTGATGTGCTTGATCCTGTAGCTTCTGAATCTCACCGAAGACTTTGTCGAGCTTAGCTTCACACTGAGAAAAGTCCTTTGCTAACTTATTAGCACGGTCTTGTTCACTATGCCACTTTGCCTTGAACTCGGATAACTTCCCTCGAAGCTCTTCAAGTTACTTGTTGTAGCTCAGCTCCTCTTTGTAGGCTTGATAATGAACATCGGCGAGTTGTCTCTTCTTTGAAGCAAGTCCCTCATAGGTGCTCTTCAAAGGATCACCCACCTTTCTATGCTTGTTTTGTTCAACCTCCACCTCTTTGAGCATGCGCTCGCGCTTCTGATGGAGCTCAACCTGTAAGCTATCCTTCTCAGAAGTGACTCTATCAAGGTTGAGACGAAGATCATCATTCTTCTTCTTCAACTTCTCAATAATCATCTTGAGTTGATCGATCTCAGATGGAGGAATAATGACAAGTTTAGGAAGTTTGGCATTCATGGAAGGCTCAGGAGCGAATGGTAACAAGATCTCTTTAACGTGCTCTTTGACCCAAAGTGTGTAAGCTTCCTTGGCTACACAATTATTCCTACACAAATTGGCCCTTCCTTCGAGATGAATCTGAGTCCAAGCGGCACTGAACCTCTTCAACAAACCCATGTAATCAAACCCTTCATGAAAGATGAACTCCTCCACTACCTCAGGATCAGGCTAGGAAACCATAGGGTATCCCAACTGTCGGAAGGCCATTCTCAGATTGTAGTTAATTCCACCCTTTGTACCCAAGAGAGGCACATTGTAGAATTTCCCACAATGAAGAATGATCGGAATGTCGTCGAAGACTCGAGAATACTAAGAAATGTCATCAGCAGTAAGGGACATGATTCGTTGAGACCACTTGAGATTACCCTTATTCTCAACAAAGGGACCCTTTTGTGGAAGGTGAGATATGAACCATCGGTATAACAAAGGAGCGCAACACATAATGGTTCCTTTCTTCTTTTCATTCCTGGAATGAATAGAATGGTAGGTATCAGCAAGAAGTGTCGGAACAGGGTTCTTGGACAAGAAGATACTGATGGCAGCCTGATCTACGAAATCCTCCATGTTTGGAAACAAGATAATCCCATATATCAGCAAAGCAAGAACGGCGTTGAAAGCCTTCCAGTGTCTATCCTTAGCAAAAGAAGTGGCCTTGTCAACCAAGAACTTCGAAGCGAACCCTCGAATACCCTTCCCTTTGGTCTTGAGATTATCCTTCACATCCTTCTTACTAATGCAAAGCGCATCAGCAATAAGATGAAACTTCGGACACCACTAGTGTAGACATAAGGAACCTGCTTCTTGATCTCAACCCCCAGAATATAAGCATACTCCTCAAGTATAGGGGCTAGTTGATAATCCTGAAATGTGAAGCACCTATATGGCGGGTCGTAGAACTGAACCAGAGTGTGAATAGCAGTGATGTTGACTTCAGTGTTGAGGATGGTCAATAGATTACCATAAGTATCTATGTAAACCCTTATTTGATCTGCAACCAACAAAGATGCCAAACCTCTCAAAATACCCAGCTTAGGCTCTACAAACTTGTAACTGAAGTTGCCACGATAACCAGTACTCATCTCTATGATAATGCCAACAAAAGATAAGTTCTCGAAAACCTGGAAATGTACATGCAAAAATTAATTTACATGATGAAATGATATGTAACACAACAACAAGAAGCCAACACTGTCCGAATAATCAAGTCTGAACAGTCCGGATATCTGCATATAATTCTGTGTTGGTGCAACATAATCTGATGTGTCAGTGAAGAAATCTGGTGTGTGTGAGAGAACAAAGGTATGAAGTGGCTTATTTTCCTGCTAAAACCCATCCCCCTCACAGGTGTGATCTAGACACAACAAAGTGGTCCCTAGAAAGGTCGCCCAAACCATAGGACTCCGAATGAAAACCCCCCGCCGTAGTGAATTCTCACAGGACGGAGGTATTCTCAAATGAATCACGATCTGGGATGTGGGTCTCGTGCTATCCCAACGTGCAAAACGCAGGCCTCACGACTATCCACGTTCTAGCCTATGTGTATACTAGGCCCGGTGTTAGGACCTTTCTCTCCAATAATATCTACCCATCCCAACAACAGCAAAAAATAGCAGATATCCAGAATATGCAGCATATGAATATTCAAAGCAGTAAAGAAATGCGATAAATAAATATAAAGCTAAATTAAGCGTAAAATAAAGTAAGTAAAGCGCGAAAGCAAAACACCCAAGCAAGCAAGAAAAGCAAACAAAACTAGGCGAGACCCCAACCTGCAAGAGCAACGCACTCCCAGCAGAGTCGCCAGCTGAAGATAGGGAGTCCCACCTAGCTAGGAGACAAGCAAAAGGAGGCGAAGCTCGGGAGCAAGAAATCCCCAGCAGAGTCGCCAACTGAAGATGGCTGGTTTACATCCTGAGTGAATCACACACTCAAAGATAACACAGAGTCGACACCGAACTTTATTTAGTCCCAAAGGACAGGGAAAATATCGATAAAACCCAAGGGGAAGAGAAACAGGAACGGGGGTCAGTTATGCGAAAGGAAGGTACTAGCACCTTACGCATCCATCGTACTCGACGGGAACCATTTCGCTTGCTTCTAGGCTTGGATGGGTTATCTATCTAAAGGCTTCTAGCTAAAAGAAGGAGGAGAGAGAGGAGAAGGGAGAAAGAAAGAAAAGAAAGAAAGTGCTCGCGGAGGATTGAGGTCCTCGTGCCTACTTACCCTCATAGTGCAATGAGGAAATCAGAGCGTCGTAGTTCATGGAACCAGGGGACAGAGAGGAACGAAGAAAGGGAGAAGGAAGGAAAGGTGGAAGTGTGCTCACCAAGATCAACGCGATCTCGTGCCTACGTATCATACATTCAAAAGAATGCAGAATCAGAGCTTCCGTAGTTCGTGTAACCAAACGGAAAACAAAACAAGAAAGAAACATGAAAACAAAAGAAGTGGAGTCAAAACCAAGAGCAAGAGTGAAAGAAAAACTCTACTGGGGAAGACCACACAGTAAGAGCGATTGCACAAGAGACTAGAAAAAGAATGGTGTCAAAACCAAGAATGAAAGAAACTCCACTGGGGATAACAAAAGGGATTGGTGTCGAAATCATGAAAGTAAGAGCAAAATGAATAGAAAGGACTCCGCTGGGGATAAAGGAAGCATTGGTTTTAACAGGCGGACTGTGATAAACTAAAAGAGAGAGTGTCGAACCAAGGGAAGGTGTTTGACTCTGAGGGGACATCGGTATGTTAATTGATAAACAGTGGTTAACCGAGGAAACAAGGATTGCAACTCTGTGGGGATAGAGAAGCATTGGTTTTAATAGAGAAAACTGTGATTAACCAGAAGAACGGGTGTAGGACCGATCGAAGGTCGTAACCCAAAAGGGGTGTTGGTATTGACTGAACAAACAACACTTGACCAACGAAGAAGGGTATTGAACCAAAAGAGGTTGCTAACCATTGGAGTTCGGTTTTTAACAGAACACTGTGATTAACCGAGAAAAATGAGTGATTAACCAAGAGGAGGTGATTAACTCAAAAAGGGATTCAATATTTTAACAGACGGACTGTGGTTAACTGAAGAAAAGGGTGATTAACCAAGAATAGGTGATTAACCCAAGGAACTTAGTGTTTTAACAGACGGACTGTGGTTAACTGAGAATGAGTGCAAATATTGGTGTTTTAACTGACAGGCAGTGATTAACCAACAAAGGGAGAAGAACCAAAAGAAGGTTGTGAACTCCGCAAGGGTTTCGGTATTTAACAGGAGTACCGTGTTTAACCGAAGAAAGAGGAAAGAGACTCTTCAGGGGAATCAAAAAACAATGATTGACCGCAAGAAAAGAAAGGGTATTGAAATAAAGATAGTTTGCTAACCCAAGAGACAAAGGATCTTAACCAAGAAGGTGATTGATCAAAAGGGAGATCGAAAGAGATAAGAGTGATCAAGGATTGAAAGAGATTGTAAAGGGAAAAGAGTGATCAAGGATCGACCTGACTAGGGAAAGAAAACACACTACCGCCTGGAGATAGAGATGACTAAGCCAAGCACAGGGTCATTCGTCCCCTACTTGAAGTAGTCAGAATGAGAGTAGGAATTCTCCCTTCTCATTCCTTCTCTAACACACAGGGTGTAATGTAAAAATTGAAACAGACGGCACAATAGCTCTAAGCTGTACAATGCTCCTGCGTGGTAAAACAGACGGCATAACGGCTCTAATTGGTACACTGCTCTGATGTAGGGCATAGAGCGAAACTCCAACTCCACGGGGGATCGAGAGAGAAAGCTCTAAAGGAAGCCTAAAGAGAGGAAAGCTCTAATCGAAACATGGATTCGATCAATTAATCAATGGGAAATGCCATGCCAACAATTTTCCAAAGAGAGCGAAAAATCTTTAAGGCAAAAGGTGCGAATTATTGATTATACAAGATTAAGCTCATCCATGAAGAATGAACTTAATGCAAAACCAAGAAAGGGAGTACAAAACAGTACCAAATGATCAACCAATATGCAACACAAAGTCATGTTATGTGATCAAAGAGAAATGCAAGAATGATTACATTCACATGATGCCAAAAATATGAACAATTTGAATAATCGAAAGTGTGCAACAAAAGTTCATGAATAAGCTTCAAATAGAAGTTAAATGACATTTAAAACATCCATAAAATCAAGCATGACAATCAATGGAAGTTAAAATGAAGAAAGCATGGCAAAAACACTTGAAAATGCAAGAAAATGGCCTTCTGGTTCAGTGTTAATCGATTAACACTTGAAAAAGTGCAAAAAAACACTGGTTAATTGATCAACACTATTGCACTGCAAAGTGTTAATCGATTAACACTGGACAGGGAGCAGAAAATCAGTTTTGAAAAGTGCTTTTGGCCAACTTTTTATTGTGTAATCACTCCAATGCTAGGGCAAAAAATTGTGCACGAAAAATCAAGTTTAGAAGCAGCAAATGATCAACAATAGAATCAATTAAACAACCAAGATCATGGATCAAGCAATGGTATAATCAATTCACATGCAAAAAACATCGAAACTACATCGCGAATGATACGAAAATGATCGAAACAGAAAAATGAATAAGATCCACCAACCTATAAGGCTGAGATGTGCCTTGGTAAATGTTGCAATGTGATCTTGATGAAGATAATCAAACAAAACCAGAGGAATCTTCAATTATAGCCGAAACGTATCAAAACCGATCAAATCGCGACGAAAACTCCAAAATAAGAATTATCACCGAAGAAACTTGAATCAATCACTTGAGATGAATCCAAAAGCTATTGAAACTCCACAAAAACCAGTATAATGGAATGGCAATGAAGGTTAAGCTCAAGGAAAAAGCACTTTCAAGGTGAAAGTAGCTTTTTCTTCAATGGAGAATGAAAAGATTTGGTGAGGTTTTGGAAGAGAATTGAGATGAAGATGAAGATGTGGCAGAAAAAATCAGATAGAATGTGAGAGAATTGAGAGTGAAATGTGTGAAATTGTGTGAATGGTCGTTAAATTGTGGATGAAATTGTGGATCCTTTGAAAAGTGAGTGAAGGTGTGTTTATATAGACTCTAGGTTTGGAGTATGAGAGGTTTAGAATTGGGTTTGGAACTAGGCTAGGAGTTAGTTGGGCTTGACTCACCGATTCAAGGCAGTTAACTCGGTTAGTTAGAACCAACTCGGTAACAATTCCAAGGTGAACTCCAACATCCAAAGATCCACATTACTTGGAAAACAAGGAACATGGCGCACTTAATTTAAAGTGAAGCATTAGAACAAATGCACTTGGAATGAATTGAATAGCTTTGCAATGTCTAGAGATGTCTAGAATATTCCACATGCTACTAGAATACTGTAGAATCCAAGACCAAAGTGTGTGCAAAGGTGATGTCATGAAAAAGTAGCAAATTGTGCCTATTCTGCCTGTGTTAATCAATTAACACAATTGCACTGCAAATGGTTAATCGATTAACCAGGCCAAAATTTGCCCAATTTGCCTAAAAAAAGGTGTTGTGGTCCCGGCTTCTATTTTCCACTTCTTGTATTGATGAATAGGCATAGAAACCCTCATTTTGTGCTTGTCTTGACGATGCGATGACCTTGTGAGGATATGATTAATCGGGCTTGGAAAACCTGAATATTCCTGCAATCAAAACAAAAAAAGAAAAGTGAGGACGCGTATGCTAACGATGCGAATGCGCATGCTTATGCAAAAGGCAAAAGAGGGAGGTCAAATTCCGGGTTACGACACGCACAATCAAGCATAGCCTGCTCCGTAACACGGTTTATAACATGACAATTTAAAACCAGTTATCGCATGCTCACATTCGCTTAGGGTATCATTGTCGCGGAATCATTATTAAATCAAATAAACATAATATTGCAACCCATGACATTTAGTCTCATAAACTTCAACTTTCATAATGCAACAAAAGGAGTTGTATTATTCAACTCACCACAAATTTGAAATCTCAACAAAACATAACTAGTAACTTCAACAAAATAAAATAAGTGAAAGCAAATATTCCCCTCCCGATGTTATTGTTGACATGTATTTTAGGTGGGTGTTTTATCGTATCTACGGGGATTGTGCGTAAGATATATAGATGTTCTCCGTTCAATAGTTTAACGTTCTAAGTAAAGAGTTTTCAAAGAGTTCTTGTTTTGTAACATAAGTTTGTTGCAAAGAGTAAATTAGGGCAAAGATCTTTTGTTTTAATAAAAGCATGCCAAAACTAGATTTCATTAACCCCTTTCATACGTATCCGATTAATCAAGCATGTGAACTTAGTTTCGATCAATACAATCGCGTATCCTCGCGAATCCTTTTATTTCTAAAGCGGCTCCTTGAGTATTATTGTTTTAATCGCTTAATGATTTCTCAAAATAACAAACGAAACAATAAACATAAAGATCGATACAAAGCAAATATTAACTTTAAAATCTATGTCTAGAGTTTGTTGGTTAATAGATGAAGACTTGGAAAATCTATGTCTAGAGTGATTCAAACCATAAATACAACATTAAAAGCAAAGATCTTCATAATCTATTGATTATAAACGTTGTTCACATACAAAAGATAAAAAGAACTGCATAATAGCAAGATTAACTACCTCTAATCTTGACACAAAAGTGTTTAGCTACCCATCACCATGGTAGCTTGATCAACAAGTAAGAAAGGAAGCTTTGCTAGCATGAAAGTCGAAGAATCAAGGATTGATGCTCTAAAGATTAGAATCTCACTTCTCCTTGAGTTTTTAAGGTTTTTGACCTAAAATGCCATTTCTACTTTCTAAAACTGCTGAAAAATGTAAAGTGACAATAGTCCTCCAAAATATCTACAAGAGAAGATATTTATAGCAAGTGCACAAAGTGCAGTAAGTGGCACCGCGCTAAGCGCCATCAGGAGCGTGCTAAGCGCGATCAGCAAAACAGAGGCAATTACCCAGAAAGCGCACTAAGCGCGGTAGTAGGCCACTTAGCACGATTGAAGGCATTATCTACTGCCTTAACAGAAAGAGTGCACTGAGACCGCGCTGAAAAGCGTGCTAAGCGCGAGTTACCAACACGATCGCCTAAAAAATGATCTTTTAGGCCTTCTTTCCTTCACCAATTGTTCCTATCATCAAATATAAGAAAGAAGACCTGTCAAAGAGCATCAAAATGATCATAATTCACAATATTTACAATAAAACCGGAAACTTGCATAATTACACTAAAACTAAAAGATTTACTACTAAAATATCAAGGAAACCATTTGAAAGGGCCATAAAATATAGTCAAAAGCATGCACAATTTGGCGCTTAACAACTCTCCCCAACTTATTATTTTGTTTGTCTTCAAACAAAAGTGTCTCAAACTAGAAACGAACCCGACAAACCGTACAAGAAATCAGAATCAACCCAATAGAACAACGACAATTTCATGGTTCAAAAAGTAAAAGTAACTACAAGATAACTTATCAAACTCGAACACATCATGAAGATGAAACTATTGCTGAGTGCAAAAGCACACTTCAAGACTTCTTGAGCAATACAAGTTCAAAATTGAATCACACCTAATCACACATTCATCAATCGATGAAAACAGTGTGAGGTTTTATCACTCACCAAACAATCATGCATTAATGAGTGAAAAAGAAGGAATCACAAGGTCTTATAGGGTTGTAATTTGGTTTGGCTATAAGGAAAGGTCATTTATCAAAGTCATTGAAACAAAAATACCTATTCCTAAAGAGCATTCCAATCTCACAATCATATCACTTCAAGACCTTAACCTTCTTGTTTTCTTTCTTTGGAAGCATCATTACAACTTTGAGCTTTTTGTTGGCAATTCATGCCCAATTTCTTTTCTTTTTCACTTGTTTATTTCTTTTAAGCTCTTTCATCATTCAAAACCACATTATTTTTCATGATGCCTCAATCTACATTTTTCTCCCCAACTTTGAACACAACCAAAACATGATAATTAGGAATGCTCTTACACACATCTAAGGCAAGGAACAAACTGAGCAACCACAGTTAAGGTTAGGTTTCAAAAAGTTTCACAACAAAATTTCAAGATCCCTTTCAAAATTTACTTCTTTTTCATGCACAATATCTACACATTTCAATTATTCACACAGATCTTCATACAAAGGCTCCAAGGGGTTATCAAATACTCGCTCACTTGCAGGGTAGATTGATAATTCTTATTTGTTCAAGTGGTTTTTCTCAAAATGCACAAAAATGACCTTGATCCTTTTCTTCCTTTTTCACAAATTAACACACATGCATGATTTTAACATAATAAGAACGAGTTAAACAAGAATGTCGATATACTGCATATATTATACAATCAAAGCTTCCTCACAAAGACAATGTTCTAAATTATTCAAAAATGAACAAGTATTTCAAAAGAAGTAATAACTACATGTTTTACTTTCATCACAAGTTTCATTTCCATGCTTAGTTTAGAAAGCGATAAAAATGTACCTTGCGTGGTACCTTTACTCGATCATATTATTACCACTCAATTTCTTATTGATTCATCACTCTTGACATTAGTCACACGGTTCCTTCAAGTTTTTAACATAGGAACAACACAAAATAAAAAAAAAATCTACTAAAACTAACAATTGCAAAAAAAACTACTCAAATTACTAACATAATATCATAATGCCAAAATTTGCGACAACCAAAACAGTGGTGCCGAACATATGTTCCTCATCCTTTCAAGGATGGAACAAAATGATCCAGAAATATAATAAAACATAATAATAAAATCCAGAAAGTTCAAACATAAATATAAAAACAAATAAAAGATAAGATAACCCAGGATCAACTACTCAGAACTGGCCTCAGAACTAATCTCCCATGTTCTCTCCCCGCTATCATCATCGTCGTCATCCATGCCGCAACATCCTCCACACCGTCTGCATCCTCATCATCCCCGGAAGCCTCTGGCAGGGGCACCTGAGCCCCCTGAGGTGGAACCTGCCCCCTATGAAAAATGATAAGGTCTGTCCCCAAGCCAAACTACATAAGCGTCAAAGTCCTCATGAGTCGGGAATGGATGCTCAACTTGTGGCTCACGAACCTTCAAATACAAAGCTCGCATGGATGAGTGTAAAAATGAAAAGGCCCTCTGATGAGCCACATGCATATCCCAAGTGTACATGCATGTGACACGCTCATCAAAGGCCTGGTCAACGGGTGGAACTTTGTCATGCTGCTGTGGTGACTGATCTGGGTAGGTTGGTGGTGGTGGTGGTGGTTGTGGCTGGTCAAGTCTCGGCATACAGTGACTCTGGATCCAAGTTTTAATTACTACCCTCTTAATGGTCTTATGGACCACACCTAGAATTGGGACACCTGCTCGCGTACACAACCCCATAATAAGTCCTAGAAATACCAAAATAGCTTGGACCTTAGTGCCCAAGCGATGTCCACTAGCGGCTATGGCTCGGATCTCATCAGAAATGATCCTAGCCACATCAACCTACCTCTCCTCCAGGATGTAGTAAAGCATACATGCAATGTTGACTGGAATGGTGGAGGTATGACTCCTTGGCTTGATGTTATACAGGACAAGGGTCATCAGAACCTGAGCTATAGTATTCATATCTCCTCTCTTCAGTATCTTAGGCCTTCCCGCCACATTCAACTCAAATCCTCGTCCTGGGTGTGCCAAGGCTAAGCATACATTCATCAAATTCCAATTCCTCCTAGCCACCCTCTTATAGTAAGAGCACTACTCACCTTCAGCCAAGACCAATGGATTGCCCAGATATTCATTAATCGCATCTCTCGAGAATGACACTCGTCTCCCTCTAACATAAGTTCTGAAAGTATACATCTGACCCTCTGTCGGAATGGCGTTAGCATAGAAATCACACACAATATCGTAGTTGAGTAAGGTCGGTGGGGTTAGGAGAGCCTGCCATCTATGCAACTCAGTGATGTTTTGACAGCCGCGAAACTCCCCTTGCGGGTTAATCCTGAAAATGCGCTCTGTCCAAATATCCCCCCGGGTCAGCTCGAGTTATCTCCCTGCTGCTCATCCCCTAAAAATATATGTGCATCATACTCTATAAGTGGCTGCCTCTGCTGCAATGATTGCCCAGTGCTGAACCGGGAACGTTTCGGAGCCATATGCAATCAAGAAAAAAAAACATACCAAAACAGCACCAAATAGGTTGAACCACCAACCAGGAAATTCAAGAAAAATCATAAGAAACCCTAGGTCAACTCAAAACAGTCAAACAGTCGACGGAAAATTAAAAATCGAGGAATTTGATCCCAGGGGGGCGCACTTAGCGCGGTCAGGTATGCAAGCATAATCTGCTTTGTAGCCAACCTGCCCTAAACTTAATTTTCAACAGCAAAATCACCAAACTATAACATTTCCACACATTTAAATCAAAAACAACAGAAAAAGAATGAAACGACCAGAATAGGGCAAGAGGGGCGCGCTTAGCGCGACTAGAGCCCGCTTAGTGCACCTGCGAAAACAATCAAAAATTCCTCTGCCTCTATAACCAATCTGTCCATCCAACAACAAATTAACACCCAAGCCAAACCCTATCAACATGCATTAACAAACTAGCACAGAAACAAGGTGTTCTCAGCATAAAAAATCAAATTTTAACACAACCCTAACAGATATTCAAAAAGGGTTCAGAATCACTTCTACATAAACAATTCAATCTGTCCTTAACAATTAATTCCATCTTATTCTTATCCAAAACCCTAACAGCGTGCATTCTACATTAAAGAAAAATAAAGAACTTTTGCAAACCTGGAAATAGGAGATGAGATGAGGAAAAGGAGAAAACACTTGAATAGCAAGAGAGAACTTGAGAGAGTGGAGCTTGAATGCCAAGAGATGACCAGAGTTGAGTGGGAAAGTGAGGGTTTTTGAGACACCTCACTTATTTTAAACTATCTGACCCTACCATAGGCCCACTTAATTTCCCACTCAGGCCCACACTTGACTGGAAAAGTTCACGTGACCGCGCTAAGTGGCCTCAGAAGCGCGCTTAGCGCGCTCAGTGAAACTTAGCCAATCAAGGCTGGTTTCAGATTTCGTTCTCCCGAATTTTCTGCCCGATTAAATTCAAAAGACAGAAAATAAAAAAATAGTAAATACTTACAATGTTGTGGTGCCTCCCAACAAGCGCTTTGTTTAACGTCGTTTGAGCTCGACGATTTAGTGCGACCTCAAGGATCACAAAAAGGCATTGTGGCGGTATTTCACTCGAAATCTCCACCAAGGTAAACCTTTAGTCTCTGACCATTTATAGTCTAACTCTCATTTGACAGCGTGTCTTCAATGACAATCGCCCCATAGTGTTTGATCTTCTTAATCCATAAAGGACCGGACCATTTGGATTTCAACTTTCCAGGAAACATTTTTAATCGCGAATTGAAGAGTAAGACCAGCTACCCTACCTCAAACTCTTTGGTCACTATCTTTTTGTCATGGTAAGTCTTCACTTGGTCTTCGTACAGCTTGTGGGAGTTATACGCTTGAGGCGCAATTCCTCCATTTCATGTTATTGTACCTTCCTTTTTTCTCCACTTAGATTTGGATCGAAATTCAAAAATTTTAAGGCCCAAAATGCCTTATGTTCCAACTCCACCGATAAATGACAATTCTTACCATAGACCATTTTGAAAGGTGTGAGACCAATCTGAGCTTTGAAAGCTGTCCGATAGGCCCAAAAAGCATCATCGAGCTTGTTTGACCAGTCTTTTCTAGAAGCCGACACCATTTTCTCCAAAATCATCTTAATTTCTCGATTTGATACCTCTATTTGCCCATTAGCCTGTGGATGGTATGGTATTGCAACTTTGTGCTTTACACCATACTACTCCAAGGCTTTTTCTAGATGAGTGTTGCAAAAGTGGGATCTTCCGTCACTTATCAACACTCTCGGAGTACCAAATCAAGAAAAAAATTCTTTAAAAATCTTATCACAGTTTTTCCGTCAGCTTTAGCACATGTTATCGCTTCTACCCACTTGGATACATAGTCCACTACGACCAACATGTACTCATTGGAAAACGATGATGGAAATGGGCTGACAAAGTCTATGCCCCAACAATCAAACAACTCAAATTCCAACATGTTTTGTAACGACATTTCATTCCGTTTTGAAATTCCACCACTCCTTTGACAATTATCACAACTTTGTGTATGCGCATGCGCATCTTTGAACAAATAAGGCCAATGAAAGCTCGATTGGAGGACTTTCGTTACCGTTCTCAAACCGTTAAAATGCCCTCTATACGGAGCGTTGTGACAATGCCAAAGTATGTTATTAGCATCTTCTTTTGACACACACCTTCTCAAAATGTTAGCGACACCAAGCTTAAACAAATACGGTTCATCCAATACAAATTACTTGGTGTCAGATAAATTTTTTTTCTGGTTACGAGTTAGACCTTCCGGTATTAATCCAGCGGCTTTGTGATTTACCATGTCGGCAAACCAAGGTCTAACTTACACCATATACAACTTTTCATCAGAAAATTCTTCCTTGACCACTCTTTCATTCTTAGTCACCTTAACATTAACAAGGCGGGATAAGTGATCCGCCACCAAATTCTCGGATCCCTTTTTGTCGCGAATTTCTAAATCAAACTCTTGCAACAAAAGACCCAATGAATTAGCCTTTGTTTTGAATCCGACTTGGTAAGCAAATACTTAATCGCCGCATGATCCGTATAAACCACAACCTTAGACCCAATTAAGTATGACTGAAATTTCTCCAATGCATACACCATCGCAAGCAACTCTTTTTCTGTTGTGGCATAGTTTACTTGAGCTTCATTCAAGACCTTGATTGCATATTGTATAGCATGAAAAAATTTTATTCTTCGTTGACCTAGTACGCACCTACCGAATAATCACTCGCGTCACACATGAGTTCAAAATCCATTTTCCAATTTGGAGCTATGATTATGGGTGCGGTAGTCAAACATTGTTTTAAATAATTAAAAGCGATCATGCAAGACTCATCAAATTCAAAAGACTTATCTTTGTTGAGCAAATTGCTCAAATGCTTTGCGATTTTTGCAAAATCTTTAATGAACCTCAGATAAAATCCCGCATGACCAAGGAAGATCCTTATAACCTTCACATTCAACGGTGGTGGCAATTTTTCAATGACGTCCACCTTGGCTTGATATACTTCAAGGCCCTTTGAAAAAACTTTGTGGCCGAGCATAATTCCTTCGGTTACCATGAAATTGCATTTTTCCCAATTAAGCACCAATTTGTTTCCACACACCTTTCCAATATCATATCCAAGTTTTTCAAACAAAGATCAAACGATGGTCCAAAAACCGAGAAGTCATCCATAAAAACCTCAATTGACTTTTCAATAAAGTCCAAAAATATTGCTTGCATACATCGTTGAAAAGTGGCCGGTGCATTACACAACCCAAACGACATCCTCCTATAAGCGAAGATTCCAAAAGGGCAAGTGAAAGCAGTTTTCTCATGGTCCTCCGAGTTCATAATAATTTGATTGTAACCTGAATAACCATCCGAAAAACAATAGAATTCTTGACCGAAAAGTCTCTCTAGCATTTGATCCATCACGGAAGAGGGAAATGATCTTTCTTATAGCATGATTTAGCCTACGATAATCAATGCATATTCTCCATCCGGTCACAGTTCATGTAGGGATCAACTCATTCTTCTCGTTTCGGATTACCGTCATCCCTCCTTTCTTCGATACCACTTACATCGGGCAAACCCACAGATTATCGGAAATCGATCGGGTAGATCATTTCGGCATCCAACATTTTCACCACTTCCTTCCTAGCCACTTCTTTCATGGTAGGATTCAAGCGACATTGAGGTTGAGCAACCGGTTTGAAATCGTCTTCCATGAATAACCGATGCATACAACAAGAAAGACTTATTATTTTTAAATCGGAAAGAGTCCACCCCATAGCATCTTGATTCTTTTTCAACACACAAATCAATTTGTCCTCCTCATTTTTCGTTAGCTCATTGCTTATGATCACCGGTTTATGCCCCTCATCATCAAGAAACACATATTTAAGATGAGAGGGCAACAACTTCAATTCAAGCTTGATTTCTTCATTATTTTCCTTTTTCAAAATTTCCACCATTTCTTTCAAAGGAGGAATTTCATCCAATTCTTCAAGTTCTCACATACACTTTTCGATTTCTTTTTCTTCATTCTCATTGACACTTTAAAGAGCATTTGTAAGAAATTTTTGTAATGGGGTAGGAACTTGTAATTTCCATGTTACTTCTTCAATCACCTTCTCCGTTGCATCGATTCTAAAACAATCACCTTTGTCCTTTGAATGCTTCATGGCTTCAAATAGATTAAAACAAATCTCCTCATATTGAACTCTCACTTTCATGAGAATGTCATCCATATCAATGGCCATTCTAGCGGTCTTCATAAAAGGTCTTCCAAGAATCAATGGAGCGTCTTCATATTCTTCCATATCAATCACCACAAAGTCGATGGGAAACAAGAATTTGTCTACCTTAACCAACACATCTTTTACTACATCTTGAGGACGGGTTGTGGATTTATCGACAAGTTGCATTGTAATTTGAGTAGCTATCAATTCCATATGTCTCAACCTTTTCACAATGGACAACGGTATCAAATTGATACTAGAGCCCAAATCCATCAACCCATTGCCAACATAAATATTTCCTAATGTAACTGGCAAAATAACTCGTCCCGGATCACTTTCTTTCCGCGGAAGAGTCCGTTGAATGATAGCGCTACAACTAGCATCCACCATGATAGTTTCTTGATATGTGTACCTTTTCTTCTTAGTGAGAATATCCTTCAGGAATTTTGCATATTTTGGAATTTTCTCCAATGCCTCGGAAAATGGAATATTAATTTGCAATTGCTTAAAAATATCCATAAACCGAGCATAGTGCCTCGCACTATCTTTCTTTGACGGAGCATGAGGATAAGGCAAATTTTGAATCGAAATAGTGCTCACTTGTTCCTTCCCCTTCCTAGTCTTTTTTATTTTTTATTCTCTCATGTTCTTTTCTTCTTCCTCACTCTTTTTCTTTTCATTTTCAACTAATTCTCCTTCAACATATTTTTCTACTTCTTTCTCATCAAACTCTTTTTCTTTTTCAACTACTCCCTCTCTTTCCACTACTTCCTCACCTATTCCCATATCAATTTCTCTTCCACTTCTAGTAAGAATAGCGTTGCAATGCTCTTTTGGATTCACTTGAGTATTTGCTGGAAAACTTCCTTTGTGTTGGTCGGCCAATTGTTTTAATAATTGCCATACTTGTGTCTCAAGGTTCTTTATAGCCACATCGGTGTTCTTTTGATTAGACATTGAAATTTGCATGAATTGAGTGAGGGTGTCTTCCATCTTTGAATTTCCACTTGGAGCTTGTGGAGGTTGAGTGTAGTTTTGATATTGTTGTTGACGATTAGAAGTTCCGACATCTTGAGACCTCCATGGTTGTTGTAAACCTTGATTACCTCTTTGTTGGTAACCTTGGTTGCCTTGTTGGTAAGGTAGTCGAGGTTGATACCCTTGGTTTTGATTTCCTGCATAATTCACCTCTTCCACAACCGGAGGACAATATCCGGTAGGGTGATCTCCCTTACAAAGCTCACAACTTGCCACTTGTTTGTTTTTGTTGGGAACTTCTTGCATTTCTTTAATTTGTTGTGGAAGTTTTGACATTTGTTGAGTCAACAACTCCACTTGTTGTGAAAACAATTTGTTTTGAGCAAGAATAGCATCATTTGTTCCCAACTCGATCATGCCCGACTTCCTTTGTGTTGTACCACAATTATGATTTCCTTGGTGATCATTGAGTGTCATCCTATCAATAATAGTAATTGTGTTTTTGGCGCTCTTGGACATTAACGATCCACCCGAAGTAGCCTCCAATAAAATCTTGTGGACTGATTGGAGACCATTTCGGAAGATGTGCACTTGAGTAAGTTCAACAAAACCGTGACCCTTACATTTTCATAACATGTATTTGAACCTCTCCCAAGCTTCATTGAGAGATTCATTTCCGCCTTGAGCAAACACCAAAATTGTCGTCTTTGATTCCATGAACCGATTGTGTGGAAAAAATCGTTCAAGGAACTTTTCTTCTAACAAATTCCAATCTATCATAACCAAAGTTGATTGATCAAGATACCATTCCTTTGCCTTCCCGATTAAAGAATGTGGAAATAGTCTCTTGAACAATGATTCTTCTTCAGCTTCGGGAGCTCCCGTTGCACCCGCAATGTCATATAATTTTGTGAAATAAGGAAAGGATCCTCATGATCCATACCGGTAAAAGGATTTTGGTATAGAAGCGTAAGAATTCCAGTTTTCATCTCAGAATGCCTCCTATTGTGGGCGTTGTGCACAAACTGAGCATTATGCCTTGGACTTTTGATACATGGTGTTGAAGTAGGAGGTGGTGGTGGAGGTGGATCTGTCATGATTGTGTAACAATTGGTGAGGATGAAGAAGATTCTCCTCGCTCTTGTCTTTCTCTAGCAAGTTTCCGTCTCTGCCTTGTTCTGCTATTGAGCCTACGAGCGATTCTTTCAATCTCAGGATCAAAAAGAAGTACTTCTACAGGTACACTTCCTCACATAAACAGATTTTGCACACTAGCCAAACAAATTAAAAAGCACAAGAGAATTATAGAGGTAAGAGATTCACAATAAAAATATCTTAAAATCACTAAACTATTGCAATGCTTGCAATATCCTACTTAACAATCTCCAACAACTGCGCCATTTTGTTGAAATGTATTTTAGGTGGGTGTTTTATCATATCCACAGGGATTGTGCGCAAGATATATAGATGCTCTCCGTTCAATAGTTTAACGTTCTAAGTAAAGAATTTTCAAAGAGTTCTAGTTTTGTAACAAAAGTTTGTGGCGAAGAGTAAATTAGGGCAAAGATGTTTTGTTTTAAGAAAAACATGCCAAGACTAGATTTCGTTAACCCCTTTTATACATATCCGATTAATCAAACATGTGAACTTAGTTTCGATCAATACAATCGCGTATCCTCGCGAATCTGTTTATTTCTAAAGCAGCTCCATGAGTATTATTGTTTTAATCGCTAGCTGATTTCTCAAAATAACAATCGAAACAATAAACATAAAGATCGATACAAAGCAAATGTTAAATTTCAAATCTATGTCTAGAGTTTGTTGGTTAATAGATGAAGAAATTAGATCAAGACTTGGAAAATCTATTTCTAGAGAGATTCAAATAATAAATACAACATTAAAAGCAAAGATCTTCATCATCTATTGATCATAAACCATGTTCACATACAAAAGATAAAAAAAAAAAAAATAATAGCAAGATTAACTACCTCTAATCTTGACACAAAAGTGTTTAGCTACCCATCACCATGGTAGCTTGATCAACAAGTAAGAAAGGAAGCTTTGCTAGCATCAAAGTTGAAGAATCGAGGATTGATGCTCCAAAGATTTGATTCTCACTTCTCCTTGAGTTTCTACGGTTTTTGACCTAAAAAACCCTTTCTACTTTCTAAAAATGTTGAAAAGTGTAAAGTGACAAGAGTCCTCCAAAATACCTACAAGAGAAGATATTTATAGCAAGTGCACAAAGTGCAGTAAGTGTCATCGTGCTAAACGCCATCAAGAGCGCGCTAAGCGCGGTCAGCAAAACAAAGGCAATTTCTCAGAAAGCGCGCTAAGCGCGGTAGCAGGCCGCTTAGTGAGGTTGAAGGCCTTAGTTACTGCCTCAACAAAAAGAGCGCACTGAGACCGCGTTAAGCGCGAGTTACCGACACGATCACCTCGAAAATGATCTTTTAGGCCTTCTTTTCTTCACCGATTGTTCCTATCATCAAATATAAGTAAGAATACCTGTCAAAGAGCAGCAAAACGATCATAATTCTCAATATTTACAATAAAATCGGAAACTTGCATAATTACACTAAAACTAATAGATTTACTACTAAAATATCAAGGAAACCATTTGAAAGGGCCATAAAATATAGTCAAAAGTATGCACAATTTGGCCCTTAACACTTACATGATCAGAGCAAGACCCTACTAGTAAAATGACAAACTAATGGAAGCCACTCCAAATGCTATCTTCCACTTACTTCAATAATGCTACTCCTGAGTATTTATAGATGCCCATGTAAAGGCAACATTCAAACAGAAGGGGGAGAAATAACAAACCAATATAAACAGTGTAAAGAATGTTAAGGTAGAGAGTACAAATTAAGCACACATTCATTACACAACCATCAACAACATATTCTCACACCCAATTCATGATAACAGTCACATAATCACTTCCAATCATCAATATCATGAACAATCAACAACATATACAATCATATATGCAAGTGTACTCCACAACTGACTCATTATGCATGCGGTACCATTCATAAAAACCCAAGTTCATCTCGCTCCCGGCCCCCACCATAGGACCATAGCATACCAAATCGTTACCATCACCATAGGTAATGCTTCACCGATTCACACCAGAAATCGGCTACTCGCGAACGATCCCCGCCATAGGACCAGATCACACCATAACTGAACCGAAGCCCGTACACCATGATGCATGACTCTTAACAACATGCATTATCAGAAAAAGGCTCGCCAAAAGGATCCCTATAGACATCTCACCACTTATACATCACACCATTCATCATACACAACAATTAATTTGATCAGTCACCATTTATTCTATAGTTATTATCATTTTAAAAGGTGAAAGTATGCGAGTTATTTGCATTTTCCATATAGTTTGAGTGGTTAATTTATATGTCAGTGTCTTTAATTTCAGATTTATCAATTTTTTATTTATTCATGTTTTTTTTATCTTTTTGGGAAGGTTAACGTGTTTTCTAGGTTGAAGGAAGTCAAAGAAATGGCTGGAAAAGGCACGCGACAAATTTTCAAAAAGATTCACAAAGTCTATTTTTCAACATGTTACACATCATGATAGGCGTGCGGTATTTTGATTATATCTAGAGCGTTGTAACTCGGAATGACGTGAGACCAGCCTGGGCCATACACGTATCGTACGCCTCACCCAGGGCCATACGCGTATCATACACCTTACACTGGGCCATACGCGTATCGTACGTCCCATACGTGTATGGGCGCCCAGAATCGCAAAAAAAAAAAATTAAGTATTTAAAGCCAGAAAGTGATTTTTTTAGGGGTTGGACAATTTTTGCCAGAACAAAACACATTTTGAGGCTGGAAAGCTCAGATTTTCAAGGTGAATCAAGATTTTCATGAGCTTTACGTGATTAATGATTTATTTCATCTATAGATATGTAATGTCTACACTTTGTATAATGTTTTTCTTTATTATTATGAGTAGCTAAACCGCCCAATGCTAGGGGGTATCATTATTCAGATTTATGATACAATTCTAATTTGAACCTTGTAATTACTTTATTTTGATTATATTTTAGTTGCTTACTTTTTGTACTTAATGTTTTGTCTCTCGACAAAATTGAGTTTGATCTGTGGTTAACACTTAGATCTGACAGCCATTGTTAACGCTTAATTGTGAGCATTTCATAGTAGATATCACTTAGGCCTAGGGATATCCCGTGGAAACAGGAATATTATTGATTAAAATAATGCTTAATTTCATTTGTAATTCACTATGGCCATAGGGATTAATTTGAATTATAAACAATGTTCTTACTAAGGACTTAGGAGTAAACACCCTTAAGGACCGGTAATCAATATTATTGAAGTGAGTCGTTACAAAATCGGATTACTACTGTTGAATAATCTAATCACACTCCTTCCCTAGCATGTTCATTCATAATCACTTTTAAACTGTTCAACTGCTTTATTTTCTTTTTATTGCATTTTACTTTCTACTTCTCAAAACCCCAATCCATAACCCCAAAGCTTTTGTTTAACTAAAGTAAAACCAGAACTATGTATCATCAAGAAGTCCTTGAGAATGATATTTGGGATTCCCCTTTATTAATAAATTGGCTGATTTACCGATCAAGATTGTGCATAACACTCACCATTTATGCATCACATCTTTCATCATACACAACAATTAATTCATGTTACAACATCAATAGACAACAACAACAATAACAACAGGAACACATAAAATATGACTTCATAGGAATTCATTCATGTTACTTCACCAAAACAACAACACATCATCGTATAACATAACAATTCGCTAACTAATCATATAAGTCATCACAAACATCCCTACGGTAGGTAATTGACTATAACTCAAACATTTCACCAAGCAATGCCATGAGGTAGCTCTGCGTGTTAGCTTTATGAAGCTTCAAACAACGCGTCATTTGGACCTACGGATAAAAAGATACGGCTAAAATAGTAGAAAACGCAACAAAAACAAAAGAATAATTTTTTCATTATTTGGCCTGGTGCAGTCGATTGCAATCTGGTGCAATCGATTGCACAGAATCATTTTTCACTACTAACTTTGAAAAAACCACACTTGCAGGCATTGCAATCGATTGCAATCCCCCTACAATCGATTACACATCTTAATTTTCCCCTTTTTTGAAGGCATGCAATCGATTGCAATTTTGGTGCAATCGATTGACACTGCAGTTTTTCTAAAAAATTCTAGTTTCTCTCCAATGATATTCATACGTCTCATCTCCAAACCCTCATATATCATTCCAAATTATTTCTTACAAATTAACATACTCAAACATGATTTTTATCAGTGAATCATACTAACATAATTATTAATGTATAAATCACTTATTTCACCAAATTCATACTAATTTCAGCAATAATTTTAACATCAAATTCATCATCAACCATGAACAAAATCAAGCTTTGACATCTTCATCAATGTATAACCTCATACATACAGAATCACAATCATTCAAACATGGATTCGAGTATAACAACACATATAAACCCTAATCAACCAACAAAGTTTCATAATTTCATCATATAACACATCATCAAACAAAAACCTAGAACCCTAATGAGATTAAGGACTTCTCATCTCTACCCCATCATGCAATACACCTACATTGAATGTCTTTTGTCCCCGTTACCTTAGATTTCCAGCAATTTGTTTTTTCTTTGGAAATCTTGGTATCCGCCCTTGCGACCGACTAATCCAAGAGGGACCAATCTCACCGTCCACTAGTGGGGGCTCCGTTTAAAGCCAGAGCAAAGCTCCGTATGGACTGGCCCACACAAGGATTGATTGCACCTAGTAAGATTCGAACTTGAGAACTTGAGAGGAGCACACTCTTAAGACCTAAGCCAAACAATCTCTATGGTTCATTCTTCAAAATCCTAAATTTTGCTCTTTCTCCCTTTTTCCTCTTTTCTATGTATCTGATATTTCTCTAAAACCCTAGATATTTCCCTACTTTTATAATATCTACTCCCTCACCACTTTGTTTAATTATGAACATTTCTCAGCTCAATAATAGCTTCTCTATTTTTACCACTTATTTCCTCCAATTCTCACAAATGGCTCAATTCTATTATTTTATTATTTATTTAATTAATTCAAATAATATACTAGTTATTCTAATAATTAATTAAAATTCCAATTAATTCTAAAAATTTATGCCAAGCTCTTACTCTCTCTATACCTCTACTTCAAGGGTACTTACCCCCATAACCATATAACAAATAAGTTAAAACACCGATTAAACAAATAAAATTCTAAATAATTCAATTAAATTAATTAATCGAATTTGAGGTGTCAAATATCCTGCAGAAATCCTTCGAGATCTGTGGGGTAAACCCCGGTAGTTGTTCGGCGCTCGGCGTTAACTATAAACTCTCGACACTCAAGCACCATTAACTATGAACTTGTGATACCTGCTTGATGCTACTTTTGCAACCATCCTGATCGTGGTGTGAAGCATGGATATCTATGTATGGCCAATGGTTTGCGCAATTTCCGTCCGAATTGTAAGGAAATTGCCTTCAGAGGCTAGTATGATCTTGGATCTTGATCGGAGATCACTTTCCCCGCTGACCCGTGGGGTTTTCAATAAAATTATGGATCTCAATGGTGAGTATTGCAGTTAATCACAGATTCTCTATAGTATTTGTTATGGATCTCACTATTGGACTCTTTGCTTTCGAAATGATTGTAAATAATGTGGAAATCATAGGAATTGGAAGTCGATTTGCATAGACGGTGCCACTATTCCATTGTAGAAATTGAAAATGGAGAGGATCGTGGAATCTACTCCGGAGTGAAACTTCCTAAATGATATAGTGGAGTGGGACTGTGGATTGAAGGTTGCGATCGCAGTGCTTCCCTAACCATAGGAGTTAATCTTGAATTGACGTTAACAATCGGTGTCGATCTTGAAACGGCGTTTCTAATCAATGATACAGAGGATCAGAGGGGGTACCTGCATGGTTAGCACTCCAATGCCAATGTCAGTTTAGGGTTCTAGATAATCTCATTAAAGTTGGAGACTAGATATTATTTATCTAAAAACCCTTTGGCTTAATGAAGCAGGTTGGATAAGTATGCCTCATGTTATTGGGCCTTTGGACGACACATAACAACTCCTTAAGAAGAACTAAGTTGTGTTCTATAAGTTTATCATTTTCTTTAACAAACTAAGTAGTCATTCTAAATAATTGTTTGTAAGGTGGTTTAGTTACCTTAACACTATCTTCCTCATAGGATGCCTTTAAGCAAACTTCATCTTCTTATTTGGAAGAAAGTTCTTTATATTCCTCCCCTACATTGATGTTTATCCTCCTTTTCTTCTTTCTAATATACTTCTTCTTCTTCACATTGTCTCACACATAAGGTTCCCTTATTTGATGTTGAGCCTCCCGGATATTGTTCAACCACTGAGATTATCCTTTCAAAGGATTTCACTGGAGTTGTATGATAGTAGTATAATGAAGTTGATGATTATCTGCTTTGTGTTTCTCCATCTTTGAGTAATTGAACTTGTTCTTTAAATTTCTTTATGATATCCTTCTTTCTTTATTTTTCTCGAAAAACAAATTAAGGTGGTATCTTCATCTTCTTAGCCTCGTGTGTTCATCTCCTCTTGCCTTATACTTGGAGTAAATCCATATATCATTTCAAGAGTATCCCACATTTCCTTGGCGGTTTGCAATGATTAACATAGAAAAATTTACTATCATCTAAAGACATTACTATAAAACTCTTGTGAGATTTTGGGTCAAACTCTAGCTCTGTTAAGGAATAGCTTTCATGTGTTTCGACAGGAGATAAGCACGAAGTCGAAGTTGCGTCACATGATGATGTCGAAGGGTTACATAATGTAGTCGAAGCTAGTTGTAGTATGTAATGTCAAAATATATTGTTGACTTATTATGTCGAATTAGGCCTTGAGTTAAGGATCCAATTGTTTAGTTAACTTGCAATGTAAGTTAGCTAGTTAGCTTATAAATAGGCTAGGTCATTCAGGTTGTTAAGTAAGGCCAATTGTGATATTCATTTGTAATCATTTGTAAACCCTTATGAGAAAGTGAATAGTAAAAAATTTGCCATAATCCTTCTTCTTCTTTCTTCTTTATCCTTTCTTTTTTCTCTCTTTGTTCTAACTGTTTTCATTGTTTACCCAAGAAATCTGTTTCTCAATCTTTATTTGTCGAAAGGTATCGTTTGTGATCACAACAAACTGGTGCGGTGAGCATGGAGAAGATGCCGTTAACAAAGTTTGAAATTGAGAAGTTCACCGAAGTTAATGATTTCGGTTTATGGCGTTAGAAGTTGCGAGTCTTTCTTGTTCAACAAGGTTTGATAGAAGCGTTAAAGGGAGGAGATTCCATGGATGTTGCCTTGACGGAGAAGGAAAAGACAACGATGATTGAGAAAGCCCAGAGTGAAATTGTTCTGAGTCTTGGTGATAGGCAGGTTTCAAAGGAGACGACGACAATTGGTGTTTAGCTGAAACTCGAAGGATTATATATGACAAAATCCTTAGTGAATCGTTGGTACTTGAAGCAAGCTTTGTATTATTTCAAGATTACTGAAGATAAAGCGTTGACGGAGCAGCTGGATGTGTTCAACAATCTGATTCTTGATCTTAAAAATATTGATGTTACCATCAATGATGAAGATCAAGCATTGTTGTTGTTGTGTTCTTTACCTAAGTCCCATGCTCACTTCAAGGAAACCCTCTTGTATGGAAGAGAGTCCCTGACCTTTGAAGAAGTTCAAGCAACCTTGTATTCGAAGGATTAGAACGAAAGAAAGGAGTAGAAACCATCATCATCAGTTAGCAAAGGGTTGTCCGTGAAAGGGAAATCCTTAAAGAAAGATGGTAGGTTTGAGAAGAAGAAAGGTAAAACTCAGCAGAAGTCTTATGGTGGTGATATTTTTGGGATTAAGTGTTATCATTGTAAGAAGGAGGGTCACACAAGAAAGATGTGTCCTGAGCGCCTGAATAATCATGGAGGTAAGGACAATGGGAATGCAGCTATTGTGCAAGATGATTATGAATCATCTGATGTCCTTGTGGTGTCGAGCAGCAACTCTTGCAAAGGGTGGATTATGGATTCTGAATGTACTTGGCATATGAATCCAAACAAGAATATGTTTGAAGAATTATGTGATAAAGATGGTGGATCAGTGCTGTCGGGAAACAATAAAGCTTGCAAGATTGCAGATATTGGATCTGTGAGATTCAAGCTCCATGATGAGTCAATAAGGCTATTGACCAGGGTTTGGTATGTACCTGACCTTAAGAGGAATTTAATTTCTCTTGGTAAATTCGACAAGAAAGGATATATCTTCAAAGGAGAGCAAGGCATTCTAAGTGTCATGAAGGGATCGAAGGAAGTCTTGAGAGGTGTGAAGAAACAACGCTTGTATACCCTTGAGGTTGAGGTTGTAAGTGGTTTAGCAGATTTTGCATCCACGAAAACGGTGTCGAAGACGAAGACAAAATTATGGCACATGAGATTGGGCCATGTCAGCGAAAGAGGCCTGGTCGAATTGGGGAACCAGAACCTGCTAGGTGCTGAAAAAGTCGAGAAGTTTGAGTTTTTTTAACCTTATGTATTTGGAAAATCCTGTAGGGCGAAGTTTAACAAAGGTAAACAAGGAACACATGGATTCCTTGATTACATCCATGATGATCTTTAGGGGCCTGCAAGGAATCCTTCACATGCAGGTGCAAGGTATTTTCTATCCATTGTTGATGACTATTCCAAAAAATTATGGGTATTTATTCAGAAGTCTAAGGATGAAACTTTTGAGAATTTCAAAAGTTGGAAGGTTTTGGTCGAAACTCAAACTGGCAGAAAGGTTAAGAGGTTGAGAACCGACAATGGCCTTGAGTTCTGCAACAAAGCTTTTGACAATTACTGTGTTGAGTCTGGGATTGCAAGACATAAGATTGTAGCAGGTACTCCTCAACAAAATCGCTTAGTTGAGAGATTCAATCGAACAATCCTTGAAAGGGTTAGATGCATGTTAGTTAGTGCTAGATTGAAGAAGGTGTTTTGGGCATAGGCTGTTTCAACAACAACTTATCTGATAAATAGATGTCCCTCGACTGCCTTGGGAGTGAAGACACCTAAAGAAGTTTGGTCGGGTCAACTACCAGATCTCGACAAACTGAGAGTAATTTGATGTTTATCCTATGCTCATATTAGGCAAGACAAGGTTGAACCTAGAGCTCTGAGATGTATGTTCCTTGGATATCCTGAGGGAGTCAAAGGTTATAGGTTGTGGTGCCTAGAACCAGGTCACAGAAGATGTATCAAAAGTCGTGATGTAGTTTTCAATGAAGTCGAGATGGCGTTCAAGAAAAATGGTGATGCTGGTTGAAGTGCAGAAATCTATGAAGAGGAGCTGGAACAGGTAGAGATTCCTGTTGAGGTGGAGCATAGTGATGCTGAAGTGCATAACCCAAATGAAGTCGAAGAAGAAGAGAAAGATGCTGAAAAGAATGAGGAAACTGTCGATGGCTACCTACTGGCAAGAGATAGGTGGAGAAGAGTCATCAAGCTACCTCAGAGACTTGGTTATGCATATCTTATAGAGTTTGCCTTAATCTTTGCAAGTGAGGTACTTGAGGAAGAACCTAGAGATTACAAGGAAGCTATGAGGAGTCGAAATCAGACTGAAAAGCGAAATTCCATGGATGACGAGATGAAATCTCTTCATGATAATAACACTTGGGAGCTGATTGAGAAACCTGCAGGAGCAAGGTTAGTCAGTTGTAAGTGGATTTTCAAGGTCAATAAAGGAATCAAAGGAGTGATGTCGACCCGCTTTAAGGAAATGCTGGTTGCTAGGGGGTTCACTAAGAAAGAAGGTGTCGACTTCAATGATGTATTATCACCCGTTGTAAAGCATAGATCCATTGGAATGTTGTTATCCATGGTGATTGGTGGCGAAGTTCGACTTGGAACTTGAGAAAATGGATGTGAAGACAACATTTTTGTATGGTGACCCTGTAGCACCCCAAAATTTGCCCTACCTTTTTCTGGCTTATGTTTCTCTTTCATTTGCATCATCATTATGTCATAACTCATATTCATTCATTTGCATTGGTTTTCTCAAGACATGGGATCAGGAGTTTCTCTGAATCAGATCATCAAGTATCAAGCTCATTTTCTTCAAGATTTCGCAAGAGGCCGCAAATATTCAGGTTTTCATCATGGTTTTAATCGGGAAGGCCGTGAATTAGGGTTTAGATCCTTCTCAACATCTCAAGAGCTTTGGTTCCGGGTTAAGGTTATCTGTTTCAGTGGTTGACTTCTCAGGCAGTGTGTTTCCAAGGTTGAGTCCTGGACTTCATCAGGTTATCAAACAGTGGTTCATGTGGGGTTTGACTTAAAAGTCAGGATCATCATGATCATAGGTTCAGTTATGTTCATCTGTGGATTTATTTTCCCAGAGATTTATTCAGACAGATTCAAAGTGATCCAGGATTCACTTGATCAGAGATTCAGAAGATGACCCACTAATATGGTTGTTGTTTCTGTTGCCAGTTGTTCAGTGATAGCTGTGTGCGTTTAATCAGGTGCATTGTGGAAAAGTTCAAGTTGGGTTTGGATCAAAATAAAGATTTCATATCCATTTCTTTTTAACCATATTCATTATCCAAATTTAGTCCATATTCATTTTAACCTTATTTCCCAATATCCATTCTAAGCCATTTTTCTAAATCCATTTTTCACCACTTCCATGTCCATTTTAGTATCACCTCATTATCCAATATAAATACCCACTTTTCTTTCTAAACCATATCCATTTTCTAATCCATTTTTTTATTCATATTTTAGTCCATATTTTCCAATTTCAAATTTCAATGTCATGTTCAAAATTCAATTCAAAAATCATAAACTTATTTCAAATACCATTACGTTCAAAGAATAATTGTCCAAGAGTCCATTCATTACAAAAAATCACAACAAAAAGCCCATTTCAGTTTTTGTTCTTAAAAAAAAAAAAACAAAGTGCCAAAAAAAGAGAAAGAGCCAACACACGGCCCATACCACTCCCTGTAACAAACAACATTAACCTTCCAACGCCTTTCAACAACGGCCAACACACGATTTTCTGTACCAAGCCACCAATTTGCAGCATAACTCGTACAACACCAACAATAACATGCTGCCCTCCAACACACAAATTCAGAACCCTGCTACATCCTATAAACCAAAAACCACACCAGACCATAAAGCACAAATCCTGCTACAAATTGGTACAACCTGCATAACAAGACAAATTCCAAATTGTACCCGAAACTTAGTAGAGAAGTTGTTGTGGTTTCAAATAAGAAGGAAAGTAGAGTGATAATAAGGGGGGAGAAAACAAAAAAATAGATATAACTCACCTTGCTGTCTGAAATACATCAGTGACCAAAAGCCTTTCTTCTTCTCCAACAATTCACAAGCAGAAACCATTTCTTCCCAGCCTCGCGCCAACAACCAAACACAACAACTCCATCTTCATTCTTCCATCTTCATTAATCCTGCAAAAAAAAAACCACAAAGAAACTTTCAAAACCGGCTTCAGGCATCACAAGTTTCCACTTTTTGCTAACTAAACAGAACTCATCACCTCACGCATCAGCAACTCTGCAACAGAATTCAACAACATCTCAGATTTGCAGAAGTAAGGACAAGCAGAAGAGATTCAGAGAAATGCCAACAACAAGATGAAAGTAGCTCACAGCAGCAGTATAAGGAAGAAGAAACAGACCCGAGTAGAAGAAAGAGAAGATTCAATAGTAACGGAACCAACAACGTACGGGGCAAGAAGAAGAAAGTAGAACGCAAATTGGAAGCGTGGACGTAGCAAACTCATACATGAACCATCGTCAACATCGTCACAAAATTACGGTAATATCGTTCCCAAACTTTGCTTGATTTCTCCCTGTGTGCAATGATTGATTTACTTTCATACTAGCAATGTTTGGTTCGAATGTTTTCTGTTTTCGATTCGCGATTCATGGCTTGTGATTTCCCTTGCGGCTTATGGTAGAATGTATAGTGCTAGTATGTTGTATACGACGTCTTGAGTTCTGCGAGATACGAGCGTGATACGATGCAAATTGCTGCCGTTGCGGTTTGCGAGAAAAGAGCACGGTGATGGTGGAGTTGCGAACGGTTAAAGGGGAAGAAGGAGATGAGAGCGAGTGAGGGCGGAGTCGCGAGGAGGAGTTGAGACGGAGGGAAATAGAAGAATAGTGTTCATATGTCGCCGGCGTGAGAAAGATGATGGTGAAGACGGCGCGTATTGAGCGAACCAGGGGAAGAGGAATTTTCATTTTTAGATGAAGCTGAGTTGTTAGGTCTTTTGTGTGTCTTAGCAGAGTGGGCCGGGTTGTAGAGCCCACATGTTTTTTTCTTCAGCACCTTCCCTTTACTGTCTATTCACACCTCCCTTGCTTCTTGTTTGAAGTTCTTGGGCCAGAGTTCAAAGCCCATTCGCCCACAATCCCTCCACGCCACCTCCAAATTTTGTTTACACTCCTAGTCTGCTGCTTGCACCCCATTTATGTTTTATTTAGTTTTAAAATTTGATTAGCATTGTTTTTTTTATATTAACTAGATTGGATTTTAATTAGATTAGAGTTAGTTTTATTTCTAATTATTTTTTAATTTTGGTTTTGGTTTTACTAACTATTTTGGTTAATTGTTTTTTAATTAAAATTTAGATAACAATTTTAGTTTAGAATTAATCTTGAACTAATTAGATTTTAATTAAAATTAGATTTTTGATTTAGATTTTAATTTTAGGTTTAATTCTAACCTTTTGGATTTAGTTTTAAGTATAGAACTAGTTTTTAGAATTAGTTTTAGATTAACTCTTTTTACTTAGAATTTAATCTTGATTTTACTTAGTATTTTGATTTTAATTTGAATATTCTTGATTAATCTGTTATTTCTTGATTTTGATGACTATCTTGAGTAATTTCTGGTTAATTGTTAATTTCTCCTAACATGGTTTCGTATTTGGTTTCTCTTTGTGATTGAGTCGTCCGGTGTTTACTTGTTGATTACTCTGTATTCACATGCTCCCTTAAGGCTCCTAGTCCGACTTAATTTCTGATTAAGTTCCGAGTAGGATAGACATTAGGCTCTCAATCCAAGCATGATAACATTAGGTAGATTTCCCTTCTAATCCTGACCTTAGGGCCACTTTGTATGATAACTTGTAGGATTCAGTTCCCTTAGACCTTCCGTGCGTCTTCCCCTTTTCTCTCGCCTCAGTGTGATCGAGATCCCATTTTCCCATAGTGCCACGAACTACGGATGCTCTGATTCTCATTTCCGATGAGATACGTAGGCACGAGATACGATATCTCGGAGAGCACACTAACAACTAACTTCTTTTTTTCTCTTGCTTCAGTGCGATCAACCCCTTTTTCTCACCTCAGTGTGATTGATCTCTTTTTTCTCGCCTTAGTGCGATCGAGACTAACCTGTTAGCTGAACTGTTTCTCTCGCCCCAGTGCGATCGAGACCTCTTTTCACCGACCCGTAGGTCGAACTACGACTGCTCTGATTTCCTCTCTCTCGTCCGATTGAGGATACGTAGGCACAAGACGGCGATGTCTTGGCGAGCAACCTCTCCCCTTAGTTCGCGTCCGAACTACGTTGACTCTGATTTTCCTGTTCCCGAGGGAATACGTAGGCCTAGGACTCCGAGGACGTCCTATCGAGTCACTTCTTTTTCTTTTCTTCTTCGTTTATTCGTTCTTTTCCGTTCCCGTTCGTTCTCCTTTCCAGTAGCAGCGGAGCTCCAGATGACGACACCCTTTGATTGAGACAGCAAGCGTGGATCCCATCGAGTACGATAGACGTGTGGGGTGCTAACACCTTCCCTTCGCGTAACCGACTCCCTTACCCGTTTCTCTTGGTCGTGAGACCATGCTCTTTCCCTTCCCTCAGGTTTACGCAGTGTTTCCTTTCCCTCTCTTGGGATAAATACACATTGCTGGCGACTTTGTTTTCCGCGCCACTTTCGCGTTTGTACCATGGATGCAAATCCTTGGGAGCGACAACTGGCGACTCTGCTAGGGACAGGTTGACCTCTTGCTGGTCCATCCCCTTTTGCGAGTTGATCCTAGTGCTTGTTTGTTTGTTTTCATTGGGTGTTTACTGTGGTGCTTTATTTTGTTGTGTATTACTATATTATTGTTTTACTGTATTTACTGCATTAATTGCATTGCATTTCATTATTATGCTAGACTGTGCTGCGCTGTGCTGGTTTTCTGTTTGGCAGGTTGGGAGGTTCTGAGAGACAAGCCCACTACCCAGGCTTGACCATACACCTAGGTATTAGTGTGAGCAGGCGTGACGCTCCCGTGGTGTTGGCCACGTGCGGGTGATCACGATCCCCACAGTCAGACGAGGTTCTATCGAGAGATATCTGCTACTGTATGTTGATACAGGCCAGTAGTTATTCTCTAGAGGAACTGTCGACTCTGATGACCATTCCCAAGGACTCAGTTGCAGCACTCCTTCTGAGAACGATAATGGCAGACCAGAAATGGCAAACCCATTACGATTCTCCACCCGAGGACCCAAGGCTGGGGACTTGCTATAGGATATTCTTTTTGAAAGTGAATCAGTGGATGCGCTCCTTGATTGGCGATAGTACTGTACCCCGAGGGATGAATGTACTATTGCTTCTCGACCTCAGTGCTCGAAGCTGAGGACCTTTCGTTTTAGAGAATCAGTTGAGGCCTCCTCGATTGATGATGATGCCAAACCAGAAGTGGTGAACGTATCATCATTTCCCGACCTGAGAGCCCGGGATACTGAGGATCTTAGTACCCACATGTGAGAGGGATGGGTGTTTGCAGGTCTGCAGGTAACCGAAACCTTCAACCTACCCGGTTTTCTGGATTTCTCATCAGCAGCACAGCAATGCAGAGCTTTATGGAAGCCTTGATCCCATGTCTGTTGCATCTGCATCATCATTTTTGCATACATGTTCTTGTATTTCCAAGGGATATTAACTTTGAGACTCGCTGCAGAGCATTTCCATCTTTTTCTTGTGGTTTGTACAAAAAAAACTTGAATCAAAGCAGGGTGATTCCTTGGAAATATTTGAACATGGCATTTGCATTGCATAATCATTTGCATAATAGGTGTTCGAGGCTTGGTTATTCTTGTCCTGATCTGGTTGTCTTCAGAATTTCAGACTTAACTGCTCAAGCCACTCAAAATAATCATGGAACAAATGCAAGCGGAAATAGCTACCATGCAGGCACGTATTGACCAATTCATGGAGATGATGCAAGGAGTCGCACAAGGGCAAGAAGAGCTCAGAACCCTGGTGCAACCTCTTGTGGCAAGAGTAGACGAGAACAGTGTACTACATGGCAGTCATGTTATTCCTCCTGGCGGAGGTGGTATTGGAAGTGGTGTTCATAATGGAGCTCAAGGTGGAGTGCCAATTTCTTCTTTGGTAGGAGGAGGAAGCACCATTCGTACAGTTCATGGCCATCACTATGATGACCAATAAGACGATGTTTTCTCTATGCAAAGCATGGATGCTGGTATCCCTGTTGTTAATGATGAAAGGATCCGGCTGATTTAAGAGCAGTTGAAGGGGGTTGTGGATCAAAATACTCTGGGCATGGATTTGGATGATCTGGGGCTGGTTCCAGGCGTCATTATTCCACACAAGCTTCAGACTCTTACTTTTGAAAAGTACAACGGTATGACTTACCCAAGGACTCACGTGAGGGCGTACGCAAGTAAAATGGTTGCTCATGCAAAGAATGAGAAGTTGATGATGCATTGCTTTTAGGATAGCCTATCTAGGGCATCCCTGGAATGGTATATGCAGCTGGGGAGGAAAGACGTTCGTAGTTGGAGAGAGCTGGCAGGGGCTTTTATCAAACACTATCAATACAACACCGACATGGCTCCCAATCATACACAGCTACAAAGTATGTCTCAAAAGAGCAATGAAAGCTTTAGAGAGTACGCCCAGAGGTGGCATGAATTGGCTTCCCGAGTTCAACCTCCGATGTTGGAAAGAGAGCTCATTGATATGTTCATGGATACGCTTCAGGGGCATTATTATGAGAAATTGGTTGGATGTTTGTCAGCTGGATTTTCAGGTCATGTATTGGCAGGAGAAAGAGTCGAAAACGGCATCAAAACGGGAAAGATTTGAATTGTTGCTGGAGGTGCAAAGAAACCTTATGCTGGGTCCTCCAAGGGAAAGGAAGGAAAAGCTAGTGCTGTGTATATTCCTCCTGTTGTTCAACAGCCTGTTCGGTATCAGCGACCTTATGCTCCTCAGCAACAGGGACAACAAAGATCACGAAGGCCTGCGAGAAGGTTCGATCCACTCCGTATTCCTCACAGTGATGTTCTTGCCCGTCTACTTGAGAGTTCTCTGGTTGAACTAAAGGATGCCAAGCCCGTCCCTGACCCCATTCCTCCTGATTATGATCTGGATGCCAGATGCGAGTATCACTCAGACACACCGGGTCATTCCATTGAAAATTGCAACATGTTCAAGCACAAGGTGCAAGACCTGGTGGACTCAGAGATCATTGCATTCACTGAAGATGATATGTACATCAATTGAAGCCTCCTGTCTCAAGTGAGCACTTAGTTTGCAAGGACGTCTAGACAGAATCAGGCCTCCTCAGCGATGGCGATATTCAGTTTCTTTACTGCATTTTCATTTGTAGTTTTTCATTTCTTGTCAAAGCATTGTATGCCTAAAAAAACTTGTTTGTTTTCTGAATGATGTTTTAATGCAATGAATTTGTTTTTTTTCTTGATGTAATTCATTTTTATTCATTCATATAATGTTTTTGTGCATTGCAATACCAGCCTTTCTTGTTTTAAACTCTTGAGGGAGGATGATGAGGTAAAAACGCAAAATCTTTGGTTGTATGTTTTTGGATAAAACCCTGTTGACGATGTACAGGCATTGCTTCAAATTCCCAAACACTGGAGATATAAGGGAGATGGACCCTTGTCAAACCCTTTGAGCCTGGAAGTAGGAGTTTCTTTTCATTCAAAAAAACCCTCACATCTAACCCAGGGGCAGGGTAGTTGTCAGTAGTTTGACCGAGCGCCCAAATTTCAAAAGGAATGTGCAACTGAGGATCCATTACCTTTCTTCCATCACACACCAGGATCTCGAGGGACGTGAAACCACAATGGTTATCCCTCATCGACCAAGTAATGAGGCAGTCACAACCCTTTCAAACAAGTTAGACATCCAGTGTCACACGATTTGTTCAAAAAAAGAGAATAAAAGAAAGAAAGCCCGCTAAGTCGACAACTTGAAAACAAATGACTTAGGCAAAAGTTAGGGCATCCCGCTGGACTTCACGATCGAAAGATTCAAAAAGAATCGGTCCAGGAAAAATCAGGGAAATAAAAAAGGCAAAAATGAAAAAGAAATGATCAAAAGAAAAATCCTTGCAAGAACAAGTCGTGTGACCGTAACACCAAAGACAAAAGGGTGGCTACCACTCCAAAAACCTCGTGGGCTCCTTAACTGTCATTCAATCCTCACAAAAATCCTTTTGGTGATGAGCGCTTGCGTCCGATTAGCTGAACATAGAACTGGAGAACATAAAGGAGAATGGGTGGGTACAAACAAAACACTGAGCCTTAAATCCTTTTTTCTCAAAACCGTGAACCAGGCCACGATACAACCCTCAAAAGTCCTAATTGAAACAGGGTTTACTCCGAAGGCGTACTTCAATGAGATGGCGTTCCTGACTCCCATGAGTTGTGCTAATAAGATTTTTGTTGGTATTGCATGTGCGTTTTGTTTTCCATTCAAAAAAATAAATGTTGTAACCAGTGATTCGTTCACAGGGTTTGGCTACATATTTTCAATAAACTTCAAGGTTAACATGTTTGTTGCATTAGAATTGTCATTCTCATAATAAACTTGTTATGCTTGCATACATGTGCCTAAGCATTAAGGAAGCTTACACAATGAACGTCAGTCCAGAAGCTTGATCCTGCCGAGTTGGGATGCTTGAAAATTCTGAAGGACAGTCGTATCAAGGGGCATATTTCCAGGAGGCTTTGTGAAGCATGGGCTGTCCCCAGTAAGTCGTGTTAAGATGTAGCCAATCTGGGGCAGTCACGTCGAGAAATCTCTCCGAAGTTCAGCTATTCTGGGGCATTTATTCGAAGATCAGGAGCAAAATAACTTCAAAGCTCATACTGAGGCAGGCCATCTCTAGAGCACGAGAAGTTGTCCTCTCCAAAAGATGGTTAATTGAAAACACCTCTTCAAAGGTTCAGAATACTGGGGCAGAGTATCTCAAGTCATTTTAAGTCCTCTCGAGGCAAATTCCTTCAAAGATCGTACAGTCTGGGGCAGTTATGTCGAGATCCGATAAATCTCTCCAAGAGTTTGAAGACTCTGGGGCAGTGTGAACGCCCGGTCTTCTGTGAAATCCTCTTAGGATGAGTTCTCCCATTAGACTCTGTGGTTTGGGTCAAGTCAGGAAGGAACCGTTGTTCACTCTTGATAATCAGTATGCAGTTGATCAGCAGAAACTTGAAGCGCTAAGCTTTCGAAGTCTCTCCCCCAGCAAGGAGCCAGAAGGTATCTTTGTCCTAGCAAGGTGCTCGAATTGATATTCTTCCCCAAGCAGAGAATCGTCCTCAAATCGAAAGGGGTTCTTTATGAAGATTCCTTATCCCCAGCAGTATAGGTGGATTCCTCAGCAGGGTAAGACGATGGAATATTTTCAAGCAGTTTGAAGACGGTGAGAAGTCAGAGTATTCTCTTCCTCAAAAGTCAAATTCGGTATTTCCCGCAAGTCAAAGTCCAATGGTTATTGGCAGTCTCAACAGTTTAAAGTCCAAGCTTCATTGGCATCTCCTCGACAGAGTTTGCAATTCAGCTTGCAATTCCCCTACAGAGTTTGCATCACCAGTAGTTATTGGTGATACAGTTGGTTATCTCCCCACGAGAGATCAGATATTGGTGATCCCTTCCTCAGTGAAGTCTGCTCGTTCTATTCTGCACATTCCATGGTGGAGTGTCCTCTCATTCTTGCATGTAGTAATCATCAGTGCATTGCATCCTCAAAAGCGTAGCATTTCCATTTCGTATGGAGCATTACGCCATAGAAAGAAAAATTCAAACATATGCATTGTAGCATAAGCTAGATTTGGTACCTTGTGTGAAAGCCCAGATCAACCCTCAATCAAAACAGTGATCCCAACCTCAAAGTTGACGCTTATTTTGTCCAACCTCAGAGTTGTCGCCTTTCTCCAACCACAGAGTTGTCGTACATCTCTTTCTTCTCCAACCTCAGAGTTGATGCCCTCCTTTTACCAACTTCAAAGTTGTCGTGGTTCTTTTCTTGACCTCAGAGTTAATGAAATATCCTTTCCCTTTTACCAACTTCAAAGTTGACCTCAGAGTTGATGAATATTCCCTTTTCTTCTCCAACCTCAGAGTTGTTGCATATCTTTTTTTACCTCAGAGTTGATAAACAACCCATTCCTCCCCAACTTCAAAGTTGTCGTATACCTTTTTACCAAACTCAGAGTTGATGAATATCCTTTTCTTTACCAACTTCAAATTGTTGTATATCTTCTCTCCAACCTCAAAGTTGAAGCCTTTCATCCCCAACCTCAGAGTTGTCGTATCTCCTTTCTTCCCCAACCTTAGAGTTGACGCCCTTCTCCAACTTCAAAGTTGTCGTTTACCTTTTCTTGACCTTAGAGTTGACAAACAATCCCTTCCTTCCCCAGCCTCAGAGTTGACGCTTGTTTTTACCAACCTCAACGTTGTTGTATATCTTATCTCCAACCTCAGAGTTGACGCCTTTTCGTCCCCAACCTCAGAGTTGACGTCCCTTTGCCCAACCTCAGGGTTGACGTCCCTTTGCCCAACCTCAGAGTTGATGTCCCTTTGCCCAACCTCAGAGTTGACGTCCCTTTGTCCAACCTCAGAGTTGTCGTATATTGTGGCATGTCTCCAACCTCAGAGTTGATGTCTACCTTGTCCTCAACCTCAGTGTTATTGTTTACTTCAAATTTTCTCAACCTCAGAGTTGATGTCCACCTTTTCCTCAAACATTCAAAGTTGGTGTTTAGTACAGATTTTCCTCAACCTCAAAGTTGATGGTTATTCTTTTCTTTTTCAGAGTTGACGGTGTTTTTCCTCAACCTCAGAGTTGATGGTCTACCAACTTATCCCCAGCGGAGTCATCTTTGTAGGTTTGCTGATTCTACAAACCTCCGGTTGTAAGTCCACATTCGGCTGGAAATCACTATGTCATTTCTCTCCCCACAATTTGCAAATTTCCGGGTTCTTTTGATATTCAATCTCCGTGTACCTTGAATGTCTGAAAGTCGTTGCTATCACCCTTCAGGTCCAAGTCGATTGAATAGGGGCAGCTGTAGCACCCCAAAATTTGCCCTACCTTTTTATAGTTTATGTTTCTCTTTCATTTGCATCATCATTAGGTCATAATTCATATTCATTCATTTGCATTGGTTTTCTCAAGACATGGGATCAGGAGTTTCTCTGAATCAGATCATCAAGTATCAAGCTCATTTTCTTCAAGATTTCGCAGGAGGCCTCAAATATTCAGGTTTTCATCATGGTTTTAATTGGGAAGGCTGTGAATTAGGGTTTAGATCCTTCTCAACATCTCAAGAGCTTTGGTTCCGGGTTAAGGTTATCTGTTTCAGTGGTTGACTTCTCAGGCAGTGTGTTACCAAGGTTGAGTCGTGGACTTCATCAGGTTATCAAGCAGTGGTTCATGTGGGGTTTGATTTAAAAGTCAGGATCATCATGATCATAGGTTCAGTTATGTTCATCTGTGGATTTATTTTCCCGGAGATTTATTCAGACAGATTCAAAGTGATCCAGGATTCACTTGATCGGAGATTCAGAAGATGGCCCACCAATATGGTTGTTGTTTCTGTTGCATGTTGTTCAGTGATAGCTGTGTGCGTTTAATCAGATGCATTATGGAAAAGTTTAGGTTGGTTTTGGATCAAAATCAAGATTTCATATCCATATCTTTTTAACCATATTCATTATCCAAATTTAGTCCATATTCATTTTAACCTTATTTCCCAATATCCATTCTAAGCCATTTTTCTAAATCCATTTTTAACCACTTCCATGTCCATTTTAGTATCACCTCATTATCCAATATAAATACCCACTTTTCTTTCTAAACCATATCCATTTTCTAATCCATTTTTTTATTCATATTTTAGTCCATATTTTCCAATTTCAAATTTCAATTTCATGTTCAAAATTCAATTCAAAAATCATAAACTTATTTCAAATACCATTACGTTCAAAGAATAATTGTCCAAGAGTCCATTCATTACAAAAAATCACAACAAAAAGCCCATTTCAGTTTTTGTTCTTAAAAAAAAAAAACAAAGTGCCAAAAAAAGAGAAAGAGCCAACACACGGCCCATACCACTCCCTGTAACAAACAACATTAACCTTCCAACGCCTTTCAACAACGGCCAGCACATGATTTTCTATACCAAGCCACCAATTTGCAGCATAACTCATACAACACCAACAACAACATGCTGCCCTCCAACACACAAATTCAGAACCCTGCTACATCCTATTAACCAAAAACCACACCAGACCATAAAGCACAAAACCTGCTACAAATTTGTACAACCTGCATAACAAGACAAATTCCAAATTGTACCCGAAACTTAGTAGAGAAGTTGTTGTGGTTTCAAATAAGAAGGAAAGTAGAGTGATAATAAGGGGGGAGAAAACAAAAAAATAGATATAACTCACCTTGCTGTCTGAAATACATCAGTGACCAAAAGCCTTTCTTCTTCTCCAACAATTCACAGCCAAAAACCATTTCTTCCCAGCCTCGCGCCAACAACCAAACACAACAGCTCCATCTTCATTCTTCCATCTTCAATAATCCTGCAAAAAAAAAACCACGAAGAAACTTTCAAAACCGGCTTCAAGCATCACAAGTTTCCACTTTTTGCTAACTAAACAGAACTCATCACCTCACGCATCAGCAACTCTGCAACAGAATTCAACAACATCTCAGATTTGCAGAAGTAAGGAGAAGCCGAAGAGATTCAGAGAAATGCCAACAACAAGATGAAAGTAGATCACAGCAGCAGTATAAGGAAGAAGAAGCAGACCCGAGTAGAAGAAGGAGAAGATTCAACAGTAACAGAACCAACAACGTACGCGGCAAGAAGAAGAAAGTAGAATGCAAATTGGAAGCGTGGACGTAGCAAACTCATACCTGAACCATCGTCGATGTCGTCGCAAAATTACGATAATATCGTTCCCAGACTTTGCATGATTTCGCCCTGTGTCCAATGATTGATTTACTTTCGTACTAGCAATGTTTGGTTCGTATGTTTTCTATTTTCGATTCGCGATTCATGGCTTGTAATTTCCCTTGCGGTTTATGGTAGAATGTGTAGTGCTAGTATGTTGTATACGACGTCTTGAGTTCTGCGAGATGCGAGCGCGATACGATGCAAATCGCTGCCGTTGCGGTTTGCGAGAAGAGAGCACGGTGATGGTGGAGTTGCGAACGGTTAAAGGGGAAGAAGGAGATGAGAGTGAGTGAGGGCGAAGTCGCGAGGAGGAATTGAGACGGAGGGAAATAGAAGAATAGTGTTCATATGTCGCCGGCGTGAGAAAGATGATGGTGAAGACGGCGCGTATTAAGCGAACCAGGGGAAGATGAATTTGGATTTTTAGATGAAGCTGAGTTGTTAGGTATTTTGTGTGTCTTAGCAGAGTAGGTCGGGTTGTAGAGCCCGCATGTTTTTTTCTTCAGCGCCTTCCCTTTACTGTCTATTCACACCTCCCTTGCTTCTTGTTTGAAGTTCTTGGGCCAGAGTTCAAAGCCCATGCGCCCAGAATCCCTCCACGCCACCTCCAAATTCTTTTTACACCCCTAGTCTGCTGCTTGCACCCCATTTATGTTTTATTTAGTTTTAAAATTTGATTAACATTGTTTTTTTTTATATTAACTAGATTGGATTTTAATTAGATTAGAGTTAGTTTTATTTCTAATTATTTTTTAATTTTGGTTTTGGTTTTACTAACTATTTTGGTTAATTGTTTTTTAATTAAAATTTAGATAACAATTTTAGTTTAGATTTAATCTTGAACTAATTAGATTTTAATAAAAATTAGATTTTTGATTTAGATTTTAATTTTAGGTTTAATTCTAACCTTTTGGATTTAGTTTTAAGTTTAGAACTAGTTTTTAGAATTAGTTTTAGATTAACTCTTTTTACTTAGAATTTAATCTTGATTTTACTTAGTATTTTGATTTTAATTTGAATATTCTTGATTAATCTGTTATTTCTTGATTTTGATGACTATCTTGAGCAATTTCTGGTTAATTGTTAATTTCTCCTGACTTGGTTTCGTATTTGGTTTCTCTTTGTGATTGAGTCGTCCGGTGTTTACTTGTTGATTACTCTGTATTCACATGCCCCCTTAAGGATCCTAGTCCGACTTAATTTCTGATTAACCTCGGAGTAGGATAAACATTAGGCCCTCAATCCAAGCATGATAACATTAGGTAGATTTCCCTTCTAATCCTGACCTTAGGGCCACTTTGTATGATAACTTGTAGGATTCAGTTCCCTTAGACCTTCCGTGCGTCTTCCCCTTTTCTCTCGCCTCAGTGTGATCGAGATCCCGTTTTCCCGTAGTGCCACGAACTACGGATGCTCTGATTCTCATTTCCGATGAGATACGTAGGCACGAGATATGATATCTCGGCAAGCACACTAACAACTAACTTCTTTTTTTCTCTCCCTTCAGTGCGATCGACCCTTTTTTCTCACCTCAGTGTGATTGATCTCTTTTTTCTCGCCTTAGTGCGATCGAGACTAACCTGTTAGCTGAACTGTTTCTCTCGCCCCAGTGTGATCGAGACCTCTTTTCACCGACCCGTAGGTCGAACTATGACTGCTCTGATTTCCTCTCTCTCGTTCGATTGAGGATACGTAGGCATAAGACGGCGATGTCTTGGCGAGCAACCTCCCCTCTTAGTTCGCGTCCAAACTACGTTGACTCTGATTTTCCTGTTCTCGAGGGAATACGTAGGCCTAGGACTCCGAGGACGTCCTATCGAGTCACTTCTTTTTCTTTTCTTCTTCGTTTCTTCGTTCTTTTCCGTTCCCGTTCGTTCTCCTTTCCAGTAGCAGCGGAGCTCCAGATGACGACACCCTTTGATTGAGGCAGCAAGCGTCCCATCGAGTACGATGGACGTGTGGGGTGCTAACACCTTCCCTTCGCGTAACCGACTCTCTTACCCGTTTCTCTTGGTCGTGAGACCATGCTCTTTCCCTTCCCTCAGGTTTACGCAGTGTTTCCTTTCCCTCTCTTGGGATAAATACACATTGCTGGCGACTCTGTTTTCCGCGCCACTTTCGCGTTTGTACCATGGATGCAAATCCTTGGGAGCGACAGACCCTAGATGAAATGATCCTGAGGTGACAACCTGAAGGGTATGCAGAAAAGGATAAGGAAGATTATGTGTGTAAGGTGAACAGGTCTTTGTATGGCCTAAAACAATCTCCTCGACTGTGGAATAGGAGATTCGACAAGTTCATGGCACACATTGGTTTCACTAGGAGCCAGCTCGACCACTTTGTTTACTTTATGTGGATGATATCCTCATAGCTAGCAACATTATCGAGGATGTGATGGAGGTGAAGGATGAACTCATAAAGGAGTTTGAAATGAAGGATCTGGGAGCTGCCACCAGGATTCTTGAGATTGACATCCGGAGAGATAGAAAACAGTCGAAGTTATGCTTATCTCAAGAGACATACCTACGGAAGGTTCTCGACAAGTTTGGTATGTTGAATTCAAAGCCTGTTGTGACTCCAACAAATCCTCAGTTTAAGCTTAGTACTACTCAAATTCCGAGTACTGAAGCTGAAAGAATCTATATGAGTAGCATTCCATATGCTAGTGTAGTAGGTTCTTTGATGTATGCTATGGTCTATACACGGTGTCATACCCCAAATTTTGACCACAAGATTTCCCATCATTTGTGAAGATCATTACCACAATATGGATGAAACCATCATACCTCATCAATCTCCTCAAGGATTGTTGAGCATTCACTACAATCAAGAATTAGGGTTTTGAGCCCTCTCAGAGCATTCTGACAAAGGATCAAACAAGAATTAACATGATCTTCAACTTTTCAAGCCTCTCAAATATTCATGAAGGATCAAGAGATCTCCCATATCAAGAATCAAGCACAAGAGTGCAACATCTCAAGCTGATCAAGCCTCGAGATCCACAGTGTCACCAAATTAGGGTTTTGGTTGACCAAAGCCTCCAGAGGAAAAATTTCATTGGGCTTGAGCCAATACATCAAAACATGACCCAAGAAGCTCAAAGGGACCTCATGGGTCCAATCATCAAGTCAAAATAGCCTCAGAGGAAGCATTCATCAAAAATTAGGAATTAGGGTTTCTTGACCTAATCACCCCTAAGTTGACTTTTGAGGCAAGACATGAACCAAGACCTCAAGACATGATTTGAGGGCCTCAAATACACCACATTGATCCATTTACAATAATGGATCTATCCAAGAAGCTTGATTCACAAGTTTCAAATTCATCTGGACCACAATTAGGGTTTTAAAGAAAAAGTCAACTGTACCTTTGACTTTAGACCAAGACATGTTCCCAAACCTTGGGACATGATTCAAGACACCCTAAAACACCTATGGAATTCATCCATTAAGTTTGATTTAGGTCAAGGAATTGATTACATAGAGGATCACACAGTTTGAAGTTCATCTAACAAAAAGTCAACTGTGCCCAAAATCAAGTTTGACTTTTTGAAAATTTTCACAAATGTGGTTCCCCTAAGTCAAAAACAATGTTAATGCACGGTTTTGATCATCATCCATTAAGAAAAATCAAGGAAAATAGGGTTACTTACAAAAGGGGCAACCTTAAGAAACTTAAATTTTTCTAAGTTATGGAAAAAAATGGATTTGGTACCAACTTTGCAAGGTCATAACTCCCAAACCCCAATGCCTTTTTCTTCCATCCAAAGCTCAAATGAAAGTTCACATGACATACTTCAAAAGTGTCAACTACCAAAGATTCCAAATCCTCATGGATTTTGAGTTATGGATTGATCAAAATCACAAAAACATGAAACTGACCACTTTTTTCAACACTTAGTGAAATTTTGGACATAATCTGTCTTAAATTTTCACCAACTTTGAGGCCATTTTTCAACTTGATCCAAGCTGAACCAGGTTCATTGGTGGGCATCAAATTTAAAGTATGCCATGAGAGCTTTCCAACAAGTACGAGATCATCTCCAAATTCATTTTGAGCAGGGAGTTACAATCCTTGGAACATGGCACCAAAAACTGATTTTTTCCCAAGGAATATTATAGGTCATTTGCTAGAATTGGTTAATTTGTGCAATTACAAGTCTTGTAATCCTTCTAGAAACATTAGGATCAGATCAAGGTAAAAGATCTCTGAGCCACAAGCCTCCCAAGACAAAAGATCATCATGTATGCATGTGATATCTAATGATGCAAAAGCCAAAAACTTCAAAGTTGTCATGGAGCATTCAATGGATGCATCAAGGTGGCACAGACTAAAGCAAAACCAACTGAATGAGTCAAGCCTTATCCCTGCAACAGAAGACCATAGGCCTGCAAGATTGACTCAAGTCAATGGCTAGAGGAGACTTGAGATTCCTTTTGAAAACCAATGGACAATGGACTGTACCAACCACCATTCACTATTGCTGCCAAAACAAACCTGACACACTATAAATAGAGGTCATTTGTGATCAGTTTGAGTACACCAAAGCACCATAACACATGCTTTCCTCAAAATCACTCTCAAAAAACCAGATTTTGCTTCTCATTCAAGTAACATTCGAATTTTTCATTTGAGAGCAATTCTATCAAAACTAATCATGCCAACACCTCACATTCACCATATATGAGTGATCTATGACCTTAAAACTCATCTGGAACACCTGAATCACAAAGTCACCCCCATTTGCTCAAGCTTTTTGGCCTGTTTGCAGTTGAGGTGCCACCACAAGTTCTAAGGTGATTCAATCCATTCCAAACCTTTAAACACATTACTTGAGGTCCATTGAAGCTGTCTAGATCACTACACAACACCTGTAACACCTCCAACATAGAATTTGATTACCAGCTGCAAAAGGTAAGCCTGACACTCTCAAACTCTATAATCCATGCATCATAAATGTGTTTTCAAGTTGCAAACACGTTTTTGAACTTATGTAGAGTGTTTCCCCTCAATTAATTGCTATGTATGAATCATGTAAAGGATTTCATGATGTTCTTGCAAAAATTAGGGTTCTTGAGTTCATCTTCTGATTTCTCACTCCACACTTAATATAAATGCAATTAATTTACATGGTTGTAATCCTTGTTCAAAAACGAGCAAGTTTCATGTTAACAAAAGTCATTTTCATTGAGTAATCAGAGAAATATGAGAGGTTTTGCAAATCTGGGGAGGCAGAGCACGCGCGAGCAAGAACATGTGTTCTTGGCGCCATTTTTCAAATATTTGAATATTTGAATATTTGATATTTTTATTAATTGATTCAAAAATTAGTTTCTCTCTGAATTTTAATTTTTTTGAATTGATTCTTTTTTTCAAAATTCACAAAAATGTTAAAATATTTTATTCCACAAAAATATTATTTATTTTATATATTTCACATTTTTGTAAAGAATTTATTTTTATTTGTTTTTAAGCATTTAAAAATATTTCTTTCTCTTGATTTTTCAAGTGCAAATGATTTTCAAATCATTCTATGGATAAAACATGATTTTTCAAACATTAATCCAAGGTCACAACTTGTTTTTCATACATGTTTGGTAATTTTGATCATTTTAATTAATTTTTATTCAAATTAAAATGCTTTTTAAAATCAAATTACGGTTTTAATTATTTTCACCCTCACAAACATTTTCATAACACTTTTGGGCCTCTAATAGAGTGTAAGACCCATCCCTTGTCACCTAAATAAATTTTGGGCTTCGGTCGCTGTATAAGTCCCACTGTGTTTTCCGAAACCGCGACGCGATCGTTGCCTATTAAACAAAAATCATTTGGGTCTCCCTTTGGTTGTAAGTCTCATCTTTCTTCTTTTTTAAAACACTTTTGGGCCTCCCCTTGAGTTGTAAGACCTATTTTTCTTCTTTAAACACTTTTGGTCCTCTAATAGAGTGTAAGACTCAACCCCCTTTGTACATAAATAATTTGGGCCTCAGTCATTGTATAAGTCCCAATACAATTTTCAAAATTGCGATCACCGTTTTTTTTCCTCTGGGCCTCTCTTTGAGTATAAGCCCCAAACTTCCTTTTAAAACAACTTTCCTTTTGAATTAGATTCAAAATTCAAAGTTTTATCAAAACTTTCTTCAATTTCTTGAATAACTAACCATGCAGCTATAGTTACTATGCTTGGGCTTACACGATTGTAAGTTCCACTATCTTTTCAATATACACTTGTTTATATATTTCATCTGTATATGTATATGCTTGTATATACTTGCTTAGAGTTTTCCCCAACAATTAGGTCTAGGTCTAGATCAAACCAGTGGTTACTCTTTTAATACAGTCAAAACTAGTTCCCCATAGGAAAATTCAGATACAGACTTGCCTCCTTTTGGGCTTATACAATATGGAACAGAGAAAGGCATTATTCCCGTTGAAACTTTTCTCAATATTGTCACAACTTAGAAATATATGTACAAAAAATTCATTTCCCCAGAGAGGATTAATTACCAGTGAAACCTCTCTTGGATTTCTTCAAACCTTAGAACTGTTCTGCAAAGAAAGGACTTATTCCCGGCGAAATCTTTCTTGAACTTTTCTTAGGCTTGGACCCACAAGATTCCTAAAAGCATCCCCAGCCTCCTCTTGGGATTCGTACAAGGACCCCCATGCTTCTTAGAAGTTCTCAGCCTCCTCTTGGGTTTATTACAAGGACCCGAAGACCTCCTACAGGTATAGGACAGAACTTAGTCATCTTTACTAGTTCAATCCTCCAGAGAGTCAGAATTCCAGAATATCAAACCATTCTAGGGTTGATTCCCATCCCTTGAAACCACAGCCTCCTCTTGGGCATTATACAAAGACCATTCTCTAGTTAAGAGTCAACATCTTCATACCAGTAGACTTGGAAAGTCTCATCTCCTCTTGGATCTCAAAAAAACCCTCAGGTTTCCTAAGAAAATAGGAAAAACCCTGATCATTTCATCAACACACTAATCTCCAGCAGAGTTAAAACTTCCACGGGTTTTCATACTCAATTTTAAACCTTTACCATCAGTAAAACCTTAACAGAATCAGAACCTCAAGGCATCTGATATTTTAACTCTTCTTCAAATCCCCAGCAAGAGTTGACTACCTAACACATATTGGACCTGTCTCTGGATCTCAATAATCCTCTGTAGGAGCCAGCCTCCTCTTAGACTTCATATAAGAATTTCCCCAGCCAGCCTCCTCTTAGGCTTTGTATAATGATTTTTCCTTAACCTTTAGCCTCAATCTTGGGCTTTGTACAAGACAGATAAAACCTCTCCCGAGTGAAGTCAATTTCTTTTAGCCTCAATCCTGGGCTTTATAAAAGACAGACAAAACATTCCCCGAAAGAGTCAATCCCTTTTCAGCCTCAATCTTTGGCTTTATACAAGACAGATATAAAACTCCCCTAGTAGAGTAAATCTTTTAGCTTCAATCTTGGGCTTTAAACAAGACATAAACAACCATTTAGCTTCAACCTTAGGCTTTGATCAAGGCACACAAAAATAATCATCCCCTCATAGGAAATCAAGAGTTCTCTCTCTAGGAAGACATTTCTCTGTATATCACATATCAAGACAAATAATCAAACAAACCCTAATTCCAGATAACTGTTGTAAGTCGCACACTTGTTCATTCAAAAATCCAAGTTGTGGTCCCTCTTTATCCTGGTAAATCTTTTCTTTCATCTAATTGTTGTAAGTGGCAAGCCTCTGGATTATTTACATCCAAGCCAATGTCCCTCTCTTAGCATGGAAGATTCCTAAGCAAAAATGGCATTACTCTACACTGAGTTAAAGTTTCCTCATTCAGGACATATCCCTTATAAAGGAAATTATGGAATTGCTGGATTTCATACATTCCAGTTTAAAGTAATTCCCCTTTATAAACCAATCCCTCAAAAAATTGTGATAAACATGTGAGATATCCCCCTTTAGAGATGACAAATTCTCTCCCAGTCACCCCTTTAGCTTCAATCTTGGGCTTTGAACAAGACACAAATATACTTAGCCAGCTTCAATCTTGGGCTTTGAACAAGACACCAAACACTTTCCTTCCATAGAATAGGAGGAAATACGATTTCTCTGATTTCCCAGTTTTCTTTAACGGGAATACGTAGGCATAAGATTGTGAAATCTTAGCGACAACACAAATAAAAAACTTTAGGTCCAGTACCTTCCCAAAGAACAACGAAAAAACCCGAAAACAACAAAAACACTCTCTCAACACTACCAAAGGAGAAACTTTCCCAACCCATAACAGATAAACACCAGAGAGTATTTAAACATGCCATAAAAAGTCTATGGATAACCATATATACACTGGGTAATTGACAACTTCCCTTTGTATAACCTGACCCCGACCCCCAATCTCTTAGCATTTGTTAAACAAAACATTTGCGTGCAAGGTTAGTTTTAGATAGCTTTCCTTTCCTGCTTCATAGGATAAATAAGAAATCAGAAAGTAGCACCCTATTCCAACCATTATGGTAAGGTGGTCGCTTCACCGACAAAAATCGCACGCTACACATGGTCAGACATAACATATGGAGTGAGCCTTGTAAGCAGGTATATGGCCAATCCTGGAAAGGCGCACTGGCAAGCTTTGAAGTTGATTCTCAGGTACATAAATGGGTCTCTGAAAAGAGTTTTGATTTATGGTGGAGCCTATGGTGATGATAGCAAAGTCAAAATCAAAGGGTTTGTCGACTCTGATTATGCAGGTTGTATGGATTCCAGAAAGTCTATTTCTGGATATGTGTTCACTATGTTCGGCACAAAAATCAGTAGGAAAGCAACACTTCAAAAGGTTGTTGCCTTATCAACCACTGAAGCAGAATATATTGCCCTCACTAAAGCTGTGAAAGAAGCATTGTGGCTTGAAGGTTTTGCAAAGGAGCTGAAACTTCAAGGTCGAAGTATCACTGTTAAATGTGATAGTCAAAGTGCAATACAGCTGTCGAAGAACTAAGCCTATCCTGAGCGAACAAAGCATATCGATGTGAGGCTGCACTTCGTCAGAGAGATAATCGAGCGTGGTGAAGTCCAGGTGCTGAAGGTTTCGACTGATCACAATGTTGCTGATATGATCACCAAGACGCTGCCAAGCTACAAGTTTTTCCACTGTATGCAGTTGACAAAGCTGCATGATGAAAGCTAGTTTATTCCCTGTTGTTGGTAGAGTTAGATCCAAGGTGGAGATTTGTGATATTTTGGGTTGAACTCTAGCTTTGTTGAGAAATAACTTTCATGTGTTTCGACAGGATACAAGCATGAAGTCGAAGCTGGGTCACATGCTGATGTCGAAGGGTTACACACTATAGTCGAAGCTAGTTCTAGTATATAATGTCGAAATATATTGTTGACTTATTATGTCAAATTCGGCCTTGTGTTAAGGATCCAATTATTTAGTTAACTTGTAATGTAAGTTAGCTAGTTAGCCTATAAATAGGCTAGATCACTCACGTTGTTGAGTGAGGCTAATTGTGATATTCATTTGTAATCATTTGTAAACCCTTATGAGAAAGTGAATAGTAAACAATTTTCCCTAATCCTTCTTCTTCTTTCTTCTTTATCCTTTCTTCTTTCTCTCTTTGTTCTAATCGTTTTCATTGTTCACCCAAGAACTCCGTTTCTCAATTTTTATTTGTTGAAAGGTATTGTTTGTGATCACAACAACTCTTGGTTTTGAAATCAATTCCAAACTTTATCTTTTCTTTTTGGTCGAAAGAGAATTGGCTTTATCTACTACTTTTCCATTTATTCAGTAAGAAATGATAAATATAGCTTGTCATATATCAAATCTACTACTATTAAAAAATAGTAGTGTGTTTAGAAAAGATGTCTTGCTGGAAATCATCTTCCTCTTTAGACAATTATTCCTTAAATAGGAGTTAGTCTCTAATACCACTTGTTGGACATGTGACTTCTCACACAAGAGAGGTGGGGGGGGGGGGGATTATGTGTTTCAGAAAAACATGGATTTGAAAAGCTTTTAGGATTAAAATCATAATTTGAAATCATTTTATAACGATTTTGAAATTAAGCAATGGAAAATAAATTTGCATAAGGTAAAATGTAGAAATATAAAAAGTTAAGGAAAGAGATAATACACCAGAAGTTATAAATGTTCGGTTAAAAGAGAAAAAAACCTAATCCTCTCCCAAAGAATTGTTCTTGACAGTATCCAATAAACTTAGTATTTTTTAGTATTTTGAACTCTTGAACCTCCTTATAATAGGAAAATGAAGTTTGTGGCTAACTTCTAACCAAACTGAAAACACAGGAGAAAAGTGGTGAGTTTTCCTTCCAAACGATGGATTGAAGCGCTTAGTCTCCTTTCCATAAAAAACTTAGAGTGATTAGTCTTCAAGAGTCAAGAAAATATTTTATTGCATGCTAATCTTGAACCTTGAGAGGTTTTAACACTTGGATGAGCTCGCAAAGCGAAACTTGGTTTTATACCGAGAAGACCAAGAAATTGTGATATTTGACCACCAGACTTATCTCGAACAGAAACAAACTATTAACACCGGAGTAAACTTTAACCGAAACTTGGTTTTATCATATGCTAACCAAGAACTTATGATATTTTACCACCTGGGTTATCTCAAACCTTGAAAGCTTTTGAATGGGTCGAACTTTCGAACCTAAATGGAGATTTGATCACACGGTCCCCAAACCAAAGCTTTTTTACGATTTCATATTTGAACCCAAACAAAAAATATTTAAATGGATGAAGTGTTAAACCAAGAAGAAAGGTTGAAGATGAAGATGAAGATGGAAGAAGAGAGAGAGAGAGAGAGAGAGAGAGAGAGAGAGATTTAAGGTATAAAAGTCATCTCATACGAAATGCAAGGTACATTTTTATGATATCTACTTTTCACCACACTCATATTGAATCTTAAGTTGACTAGGGTGTAGAATTGCTAACCATGCAGATCGACCCTCGTGTCGCCGTATCAGAGGACACACTACTACAAAAACACATTTTACCTCGGTGGCGAAAGGGATTTTACCTTAGTTTCACATGCGAGGTAACGAAGGGCATCATGAAAACTTGTCATTTTACCCCCTTTTTTTTCAATCCACCAATGGACAATTGTAATGGTAATTGGTTTGATCCTCAACAACAATATTTTTTAATTTCAAAACTATAAAGCGCACGCTACATACGTCTCGGTTTTTGTAAATCATTGAGGAAAAGGAAAGTATTTACGTCAGTTATATATATATATATGTGTGTGTGTGTGTGTGTGTGTGTGTGTGTGTGTGTATTAACTGAGGGCTATAACTTATTTATTTTTCATTTATAATTTGCTTTAAATCTCAATTTGACTAGCCTATGCTTTTTTTTTACTTAGAAACTTTAAATTTGGTGACAAAACCATAACATTTTATCACATACATAATATAACTAAATATTCACAGAACACCAAAATACATTGTTTACAAAACCAAATGTACACATATCCAAAATGGTACACTAAGAGAACCTATACATATATTTGAAAGTAGAACCATTGCTTATGAAACATATAATGACATTTGGGATACAGAAAATCTTTAGCAAGTGAACTTGTACATACTTGAACCTATACATATTTGAACCTATAATGACAAAACATCTATACAATGCTTACAACAATCAAGAAAAACTAATGTTGTTGAGATTCATAAAAAGATAAAAAGACACAAAACCAACGTGATCGAATGTCATCTATATCTTCTTGTGAGAATGGTGTTTGGTCGCTGAACACCTATAATTTGAACAAATTAAAAGTTATGATAAGTTAGTGACAATAACATTAACTTAACAAATATAAATAAATTACATGTATATGGATAAATGTAATACCTTAGGCCATGAATTGATATTTCCTCCGGAGATAATATTTAACAAATGTCTCATAACATAGTATCCACATGAAAATCTGTTGGGTTGTTTTCGCGACTACAAATAGTTTTCATATAATTACTAATTAATGCATACAAAACACAAGTAATATATTAGATAAAATAAAAGAATGTCAAAAATCATAAGTAGTACTTACTTTCGAGAAAAGGAACCTTGAATTTCTAAATGTAAAAAATCATAAGTAATAGATTAGATAAAATAAAAGAATGTCAAAAATCATAAGTTTCACAAAATTATATCCCTCCATAGCTCTAAATGTAGGTTAAAACTTAAAATGAATAAAAATTATTTAAAAACTAAAGGTAAAATTTGATTATTACAAATAATACCATTTACCCATTCAAAATGTCTTGCATCATTTCATTAAGTTTATAGTGTAATGAGCATAAGATAACTACAATATTTTGCTTCATGTAATAACTAATTACCAAAGCGAACTGCATAAACGTTCAAAATAATTAATAATGTGTATAAAATTATGTTGGAATGGAAAACACAAATTAATATATACTTAGGCATGGTAACACGGTCACAGGTAACATTCTTTGTTCTCATCAACCAACTTATTTTGTATGTACATCTTGATAGCTGTTGCCCCGTTTTGTTGAAATTGAATATTGAATGGGTCTAAAAAACAATACTTTCTTAGATCCCTTTCAACACACATCTCATGCATAGACCTAAGAGTTAATGCAAGCATCAAACCATGATGTTAAAGTATGAGAACAATGAATATAATTTGAAATCACCGTAAAAATTGTACTTCCAAGCACCAGACCTATAGTACAAATATGTTCAGCCAATTGTTAGGGGAGATTTTCACTAGAGAGCATTGAACATTGTGATACTTCCTTTCTAGAGCAACACCTTTGTGAGAGACACACCACATATTCACCCAAAACCTTAAGGTGATATGTGTATGAGTCCTCCCACTTATAAAAGCTCAAGTCACCACATTTCTAGCCAATGTGGAACTATTTGTAACGCCCCAGTTTTGTCTTATTTATTTAATTGAGTTGATTTAATTATTTTTGTTTTATATTATCTTATTTTTGACTTTTATTTGACAATATATTATTTTTCATCGCTGTTTATGTTTTATCGCATTTTGAGAGCGTTTGCGAGATATTTGAGCTGAAGGGTAAAATAGTCTTTTAGGGGTTTAGATATTTTATATAAATAGAAAGTGGAGAGAAAAAGAGAGAAAAGAAAAGGAAAGAAAAAGAAGAGAAAGAAAAGGAGAAGAAAGAAAGAGAAAAAGGGGAGAAAGAGGAAAATCGCGGGAACTCCGTTTCGAGCGCGGATAATCGGGTAAGGGTGAGAAGTTTCAATTATATCTTGCTTGTGTATGTATATGTGTTGTTTGTTGTAATTGTTTTGGTTGTTTCGCAACTTTTCGTATCGATTGGAATTAGGGGCAATTGATAGAAATCGATGTTTTCGCGGATGAAATTCGATATAAATTGAGTAGAATACGTGTTGTTAGGTTTGGATCATGTTTTGGTTGTTATAGTATGAATTGGTAGTGTTTAGGGTGGGAGAATGATGATTTTGGTCCCATATGACCTATAACAGCGCTGTTGCGAATCCTAGAATTCGCAGGTTCGCACTGCGAACGACAGCGAATAGGAAAGCGAATGCTCGCCAGAGCTTCGCATTGCGAACAAGGAGGCGAATGTTCGCCAGCAATTCGCACAGCAAACTTTGGGTCTTTTTCCTACTGACTTGGTTCACTAGGGCTTCGCATTGCGAATGAGGGAAGCGAAGGACTCGCTAGGAGCTTCGCATTACGAACATGACAGATTTTCCATTTTGTTCTTGTCATAACTTTTGATCCGTAAGTCGGATTGAGGCTTGGTTGGATGCTTTGGAAAGCTTAGGAGATGTTACTTCTTATGAGAATGGTTTTGGGATTAGTGGCCGATTTAATTGTGTTGGGAATTGGAATAGTGTTGTTTTGTCGTCTTTTACCGTCGTAATTGTGTGTGATTGACGTGTTATCATGTGATATGCTTTTAATATGTATCGTATAGTTTGTGTGCTGTTACATGAGGTGAATATATATGATGAGTGTTGGTGATGATGGTTTGTGATCTTATGGAGAAGTAAATGTGTTGTTTTGGGTTTGATTTCAATGTATGATAATGATGTTGTTGTGTGGTAAAATACATTGTTTGATTGAATATCAATGTATGTTGTTATGAGGTTTTGTGGTAATTGTTGTGGTTGATGGTGAGTAATTCTTGATGTGAATTGATATGAATGTATATGATAAAATGCTAATTGTTGTGGTTTGTGGTTTATGATGAAATGCATTGTGTATGTGAAATTCAATGTGTGTGATTTGGTGGCCTTATGGTAAGTAAATGCATTGTGTGAATTGATTTCCAATGCATGAATAATGATGATGAAATAAATCGTATTGTTGATTTATGGTGATGCATTTGAATGTCATGAGTCATTGTATGCCAAGCATCATGATATGTATTCTTGTGATGTCGTGTGCCCTAGTGGGTGTGAGCGACGAAACGATTCTAGAGGGAATCCGCTATAACATCGTGCGCCTTATACAAAGAGGACTAAAAGCGATGATTATAGACGATCGTGCGCCTTATACAAAGAGGACCAAAAGCGATCGGATCGTGCGCCTTATTCAAAGAGGACTGAAAGCGATCCATAAATGTCGTGTGCCTTATACAAAGAGGACCGAAAGCGACGGGGAACATCGTTTGCCCGACGGGGAGTTACACTAAGTAACAAGCGATGGTTCCAATAGTTCCTGAGTGAACTAGTGTTGAGAATGATGGATGGATGGTACCGCATATGGATTGCATAGAGTCGTTGTGTCGGTCTCTGTGCATTTGCATAAATCATGAATGGATTGATTATGTGTGAAAAATCATGAATGGATTAATTATGTGTGAAAAATCATGAATGGATTGATTATGTGTGAAAAATCATGAATGGATTGATTATGTGTGAAAAATCATGAATGAATTGATTATGTGTGAGAATTGTGAATTGATTGAGCATGTGTTGAGATTTATGTTTGAATTGGTGAATTGATGTGCATATGTGATAAATGCATTAGTTGTGGATAATATGTTTTATGCATAAGCATATAATATGTGATGTGGTGGAGTGTTTCCATATATTATGACTATGGTGTGCCTTATGTGTGAATATGTGATTATGTTAGTATAACTGGTATATGTTATGTGTATTAATATGGGATGCTTTGATGAGAATAACTATGTATGTGAATTATATGTTTTGCATATTATTATGCAATCTTGATTTAGTTGTTATTTCTCACCCTTCTGCTGTGGTTTGTTGCTCTATGAGGCAATTGCAGATTTGTAGTCTTGGAGGCTTTTGTGAAGATTAGCCTTCCATTCTTTTGTCGGTCTTGGTGTCTGCTCTGATACGTAGCACGGGAGTCGGGGAACGATTATGTTATATATGTATACCTTTGTTAGATTTATTGTGTATTACCTTTGTATGTATATTTTGATGTTATAAAACAATTCATTTTGTAAAACAATTCAGTTATGGATCTTCCGCTTTATTCCATAATTGACCTTTCCTTTTGTATGAAAAAAATTTCCCTTTGAGATTATTCCATTATGTGTTATGTATCAAATAAATGAGCAGGGATTGTGTTTTCTTTTTTTTAATTGTGACATCCCTGTTTTCTCACTACGCTAAACAAGGGAAAAGAGGGCGCTTTTTTTGGCCTATGACAGCGCTTAAAAGCGCTGTCTAAGGCTGCGCTGTCGTAGGTAAAGACAGCGCTTTTTTATTTATGAAAAAGCGCTCTCTAAAAGGGGGACTTTAGACAGCGCTGTCTAATGTATATGTTTAAAATTTTAAAGAATTTTTTTATATACTTTAGAGAGCGCTTTTTTCTTCAAAAGCGCTCTATAAAGGGGGACTTTAGACAGCGATTTTGAAAGCACTGTCTAATGTATACGTATAATGATTTTTTTTATATACCTTTAGATAGCGCTTTTTCCTTAAAAGCGCTCTCTAAAGGGGGACTTTAGACAGCGCTTTTCAAAGCGCTGTCTAATGTATACATATAAAATTTTAGATTTTTTTTATATACCTTTAGAGAGCGCTCTTTCCTTAAAAGCGCTTTTTCCTATACCTTTAGACATCGTTTTTTTCTCAAAAGCGCTGTCTTTTGTCTACGTATAATTTTGAAGATTTTTTTTTAAAATCCCATTTTAACCTTTTTATGCAGAAACCTGTATAATTCACATTTCCATAAACCTGTATAATTCACATTTCAATAAACCAGTATGGATACGCATTTCCATTAACAAATTCTATTTCAAAACTAGAATTTACATTAATGCAGAATTCGCACAATTCCTTATATTGTATGGTTTCAAACCTGTATAGAATTTGTACATTTCAATAAACTAGAATTTACATGCAAAATTCGCACAAATTCTATTGTATGGTTTCAAACCTGTATAGAATTTACATTTCAATAAACTAGAATTTACATTCACAAAACTATACATTCAAGAAAGAATTCTTCTTTCAATAAAGAATTCGCACAATTCCTCCTTAATATCTTGCAATTGTTTCCTCGTGTAATAAGGACACGCCATATCATCAAAATACTACATAACAAAACAAAATACGCATTATTTAGTTAAAAATAATAAATTATATGACATATCCGATAAATATTAAAATAAATCCTAAGTTATAAAACCATGTGTACCGTAATAGGAATCTCCAATTGTTCCATTTGAAGGATTTCTCTCATGAACCTCAAAACGAAGTACCCGCAGTCTATGTCATTACGCTGACGAGGGCACTACACATAGACAAACAAATAAGAAATAATATATAGATGTTTTGTGTTATCAAGTAGCATCACTAATAAGCAATATTGTGAAAATTAATATACCTCCACTTTGACCCATGTAATATTGGTTGCTCTAGCCCGTGCTACTCGAGTCTCTCTTTGTGCACGGTATAGTAGTATAGCTCTATAAAAGAAAAACGTAAACTTAGAACAATATCACAGAAATAATTAAATATACAAATACACACGAATATTTCGAACAATCTCACTTACGTGTCAACCACATCCTTCATATTCTGATATGTGGACTAATCAGTATCCAATGAAATAAGATAATAGACCACTTCAGTTATAGGATTAATGGCAACCAACAACCAGTGTCCACTGTAAAATATAACAAAAGTTTAGATGGATAATTTCTACGCAAAAGATACAAATTAAATATTAGAATGAAATTAGAATGAAAATCTTACCCGTTTCCAGTATTATACGGTAAAAGAAACAGACTTTCTGTGTTGCTGGCCATAAATCGCTCAAGTAGGTGGTCTCTTACTTCAATTGCATTCATACCAATTCTCGGTGCATTAACAAAGCTGGAAGAGAAGAAATGGAATCTGTTTGACAATTCCGTCCCCCGCATGAATTTTTCATACATGAACCTTAAATAAAAACATAATAAACATTAGACTATTTTCATTGAAATGTGTAAATAAATTGTTCAACTAAATAAATAATAGATTTTTTGGAGTACCAGATGTATGAAAGCATAACACCGATGCCTAATTCAGTATGCTTGAATATCTGCTCCATGTCCTCTTTTCCGATTATCTCGGAGTGCGGAAAACCAAAAACACCTTCGACCATGTCTATTTGACGAACAACACCATCCATCAAATCTGACATTGTCATTAGTGTTTCTAGACACGACTGAAAGCGAGCTCTTTTTTCCTGCACGGTCCTTGAAGTAGCTTTTTTCTTGCCGGTCTGTTGTGAAGCATGAGCAGAAACCTAACAATCATATAAGTTAGGTAAAGCAAAAAATCATGAAACTTTTGAATTCGTATAATAGAATAACACTTAAAAGCTACCTCTCTGTGTGATTCAACAGACTCGTTTTGCCGCAAAACCCCTTTATTCTTAGCTGCGGGTTTTGTAGGAGTCTAACATTACCACGTAAAAAAAAATGTAAGTAATGGTTCAGAATGATTTTCATAATCGTTCAAAATTGACATTTGAATATTAAGAGATTCGTAATGGTTTTCAACATACCTCATCACCTATGGAAATGAGGTCTAACGGCCATGCAACAAACGAACCTATTGCATCCCGCGGCAATGTAACCTCTGAAACCGAGTCAGGTATGGGTAGTACCGCATCTGTATCTAAAGCGATATCAACCAACACTTTCAGATATCCATTAGGGAGCAGTTGATGGTGAAGTAACGCTCCCACAAGGTTATGCATTTTTCCCTTGCCAACCATGCGATAAGTCGGTAACGACAAATACAACTGGCAAGATGAAATGCCCTGAAGCAATAATAAATATGTAACTGTTAATATGTATAAAGGTCAATTAAAATAAATGTGTTAATTTAATTAAAATAAATATGTGCTAATTACCTCGAGAATTTTATTTGGAGAATTGATACTAGCTTTGTCACTAGTATCTTTCAAACCGGAACCGCGCTTTTCCGCCTCATATCTCTCTTTATCCTGTTGCAATTCACGGACTTGCGCTTGTAGTGCCATCAAAGTTTGCATGACTTCTTGGTTGCTGGGATTTTTTCTCTTTGGTTGCTTATACAGGGAAGATGGAGTCACACCAAATCCTTTACCTCTCACCCGACCGGGATACTCAGAAACATTTAGTACTCGACTAAGAATGATCCTGCAATCATCCTCATCTGTGGGTAAGGATTTAGATAGATTCTCCTGAAATTCATTGACAAATCGAAAATTATTAGTGAGGATTAAAAATTAATTATATTTTAATAAAATTTCTATTAACTTTGAGACATAATGTTATACTTACACATTCGTCATAAACATGCTGAACATCTTCTCTAACAGCTCCATCCTTACCCACGCGAGCTTCCTTCCACAAAACATGGTTCGGAAGTGATGATTCTTCACTTTTAGACTCTTATAACTACACATTTAGTTAAATAATAAGTTCATCAATTATAACACAATAATACAATTAATAAAATCATAGCATTAATATATACTTACCAATTTTTGTTGTAACCGTGCATATCCCAAACGCCCTTTTCTGTATGGATACGCGGGTTTTCATGCTCTTTCGCGATTAATGGCACTCAATTTCTGGATAAAAAAGTTTAAGTCATATCAAAACAAACTAATGAAACAAATATATAATACAATCAATAGACATGACAAGATAACATTACATTGAATTCTTTGGTTTTTCGTTTGGCTACAAAAATGCCCCATTCTTCCGGTGTAATCACATCCGCATACAACGGTGGAAGTTCTGCTTCAACAAAATTTGTGTCCTCATCCTTAAGATATTTGTTTGATAATAAGGCTCTAAACCCTCTGTGTCTCTTTCCGGCCAATTGAAGACAATACTTTTTCCGGCTTTCTTCAATATTAAAGGACCTCTACGAAAAAACATACACATATAAACATAAAGTGTGTTAGTATAAGTAAATTAAAGACTTAATCGTCAACAAAAATCTAATAACATCAATCATATTTGGTAAGTACATGTATCTCAGACCATATCTTTTCTTTACCGGCATCCAACGATTTACTCCTCCAATTATCACTAGTGATTGGAATGTGCTGACAGACAAGTGAACCAATGTATGAAGACAACATTGAACCGTTAGGCTCAACTAGTTGGTTCTCGTCACTCCAATGTACATCAAATTTCGTCCCTTTATCTCTAGCACGGATGATTGACTTCATAATGGTTTTTCCTCGTTTTATTTCATGTTCTACTTTCGAAGCTTCATTCCGAGCTTCATGTGTATCATGTGTCTCGTGCGTATCTTCCTGGTTACTAGACATTTGACCTGTAAGAAAGAAAAAAACAAAAATTAAATGACAAATATAAAAATCCATAATCCTAATCCATTGAATGATATAAGCTATATTGAATGATATAAGCTATAATTTTACAACTAGTATCTTTTTCACTAACGTCTCTTTCTTTTCTTGGTTGGAATATGTTTTACCCGTCTCTTAACAACACGAACGGTTGGATTGATCCAAATACCCTCATTATGATCATTTCTAGTATATGATTCATTCGCTATAATATTTTCATCTTGATCATTTCTAGTAAATGATTCAATATCACCTTGATCTCCAACGTTTTCATCAATTACTTTGTTAGATAAAAGCACTATAGACCATTTTGTACTTGTCGGATCAGTGACATAGAACACTTGTTTAGCTTGAGAGGCTAGAATAATCAAACACCCAAATGCGCTCGATAACCCCAAAACATGACAAATTTTCAAATTTGGGGTTTAAGTCTTTCACACTTGAAATGTGCATTGCTTCAGCTACCACGGTGACACCACTATTTTGCATAGTACTTTTATCATCTTGTTCTTTGGTATAAAATGTGTATCCATTAATTGCGTATGCGCTATAAGAAAACACGACCATACTTGGACCATATGCTAAACATCTCAACCTTTCTATTATTGAAGCGCGGTCTGAATAATACTTTGAATAAATATGATCCTTAAACCAAGGTATGAAACTTCGATTGTGCTCTCGTACTATCCAATTCTCATTTCTATTCGGATTTAAACCTCGGAGAACATCCTTGTGCATTTCAACATACGGCTCAACCTCATTCTCATTGTGCAGAACATACAAATGCACTTGATCCCATTCGACCCTTGATACTATCACAACTTCATTTCCAATTAACTTTTTTCCTTCTTTTTTTTCGACAATATGAGATTTGGGGAATCCAATTGATTGTACATTGGACAGATATTCAGTACAAAACTCAACCGCTTCTACAACAATGTATCATTTGGCAATACAACCCTCTGGTCGACTTCGATTTTTCACATACCCTTTTAATATTTTCATATAACGTTCAGCAGGGTACATCCATCTCATATAAGCCGGTCCACACAATTGTGTCTCTTTCACCAGATGAACAACTAGATGAACCATTATGTCAAAAAACGAGGGAGGAAAATACATTTCAAGATCACACAAAGTAATAACTATTTCTTTTTGCAATGTTGGTAAGATTGCAGGATCGATCACCTTACTGCAAATTGACTTGAAGAAAAAACACAATTTAGTTATTGCGCTTCTTACTTTTTCTGGCATAATAGAACGTATACCTATTGGTAGAAAATGTTCCATTATAACATGGCAGTCATGCGTCTTTAAACTCTTTAACTTGAGGTCTTTCATAGACACAAGTCTTCTAATATCTGAAGAGTATCCTTCTGGAACTTTAACTTCACTTAGAAACTTACACAATACTTTTTCTCCTTTCTAGATAGAGTATACGCAACAGGTGATAGATATATTCGTTTTCCTTTCTTCAAGGGTCCTAATTCAGTTCTTATCCCCATATGTACCAAGTCCTTTCTTGCTTTAAGGCCATCCTTAGACTTTCCTGGTATATTGAGTAACGTACCAATAACACTGTCAAATACATTTTTTTCAATATGCATAACATCGAGAAAATGTCTTACATACAACGACTTCCAATATGGTAGTTCAAAAAAAATCGACCTCTTCTTCCACCCACTCTTGACAAGTGTATGTGCAAAAGGCTTTCCAAACTGAGTTCTCACATCTTTCACCTTTTCAAAAATTTGATCACCTGTCAATATAGTTGGAGCTCTACCATGTTCTGGCTCTCCATTGAATGCTTTTCTCCACCCACGATAGTGATGATTAGAATTTAAGAATCTACGATGACCGAGAAAGACATTCTTCTGACCAAACTCCAATCGCGTCCAATATGTTTTATCTTCACAAATAGGACACGCACATTGACCTTTTATGCTGTACCCTGATAGATTTCTGTATGCTGGAAAATCATTAATTGTGCCAAACAACATCGCCCTCAAGTTGAAACTTTCTTTCCTATACCCATCATAAACCTCCACACCGTTCTCCCACAAAAATTTTAAATCTTCGATTAAGGGTGCCAAGTATACGTCTATGTCATTCCCTGGTTGTCTAAGCCCAGAAATTAACATAGATAACATCATGTACTTACGCTTCATACATAGCCATGGAGGTAGGTTATAAATCATTATGATCACAGGCCAAGTGCTATGTGAGATACTTTGAATACCGTGTGGGTTCATTCCATCAGTAGATAATGCCAAGCGAACGTTTCTTGCTTCTTTTCCAAATTCAGGATAATCATCATCAATTTTCATCCACTGTGGTGAATCTGCCGGATGTCGAAACTTTCCATCAATAATTCTTTCCTCTGCATGCCAAGTCAAGTGTCTTGAATCGGTCTCACTACGAAACATGCGTCTAAATCTCGAAATTATAGGAAAATACCATAAGACTTTTGCTGGAGACAATTTTTCCTTATATCAAGAGACACTGCATTTAGGACACTCATTTAACGATGCATACTTATTTTGAAACAATACGCAGTCGTTTGGACAGACATGTATCTTATCATAGCTCATGCCAATAGAGCACAACATCTTTTTGGCCTCATATGTTCGATTGGGAAGAGCATTATCCTCTGGAAGCATATCTTTCATAAGGGCCAATAACTCTGTGAAACTTTTATCTGACCATCCATTGCCCGCCTTTAAGTTGTACAATTTTAATACCGCAGACAATCTTGTGAATTTGGTGCAACCATTATACAACGGTTTCTTTGCATCGCTTACCAACCTCTCAAACATTTTGGGACAATCCTTAAGATCTTCTTCAAGTGCTTCTGCAATCTCTTCGACTCGATCAGAATCGTATGTATCTGTGCCATTGTCGTATGAAGCATAGGTCATATTATCCCCCGATTCAACATTCCCGTTAATTTTCTCCCCATGCAAATTCCAACATGTATAACTTCTATCAATTCCACGCCTCAATAAATGCGATGCCAACTGAGCCGCGTCAACCCGACTCCCAAAACAGCAACCCAAGCAAGGACATATCATTCGACTGGGGTCTTTGGCGTGCGCAATAGCAAACTTAACGAATTCTGATACCCCATTGTCGTACTCTTTCGACAATCGACTTGAAGACATCCATTTCTTATCCATAGTTATACTAATTAAACTAAACAAAAACAAAAAGAAAAAATGTTATACCTGTAGGGAAACGATCTGACTTTCACACTTTGATCACAAGTAACCCCTATATATAGCAAATTCAATAAGTTAGTAACTCCATCATATCATTTCATTCAAAGCACTACTAATTACAGTGGCGAGAGAGAACAACTAATTACCTTTAGAGATGTAAACAACTTCTAGACCCACACAGTGTCCAGATAGGTTAGAATTAACAAGACCCCCTGTACACGTATCATAAAATGAAATATCATTAATTGACCAATTATGAGTTATAACTTGATAAGTGGCAACATGTAATCACAAACAAGCAATAATTAGAGGTAAACACCTACATATTCCAAGTACTTGACCAAATACTCAAGAGCAAAATAAATACTTTAGAATCACTAAGTTTAGAGAGCAGATAAAAATACAAGAAGAACTATGCAATGTTGATAATGTTGATAGAACCATGCAATGTTGGATGGTTAACATGTCATGTACTTGCTTCAAACAATATACATAATCAAAATATTATTTATCTCTTCCATTTAGCATTTGAACAATAAAATAAAATATGGTAGTACATTGATTAAATTAATAAACTGCCAAGTGATCTATAACCTTAGCTAGACTAGTGGAAGGTAACTACATCAACAATTCAATATTAGATATAAAGTGCATTATTAAGCTACAATACAATAAACAATTTTCTAGTATCCATGGTTTGGTGTAGATCTATATTTGTATGAATTGGTCCAAAAGAGATAGTGAACAAAGTTAAGTCCACTAAGCACACACATCAACCAATAAAACCTCTCAAGATGATAATGATTCAAGTTTTCACCCAACAGCCAAGGTGTTTGTCCAAATGCTCCACTCAACTTATTAACAAAAGACACAAGAACAGTGCTGAGAAAATACCATGATAATGTTAGGATATTTTGATTACTTTTTCACTCATCAAGTTAAAAAATTATGGGTACAGAGAACAGAAGCAACAACAACATTCTGATATAGGTCAACAACAACAGCAACACGACAACATCAACAACACAATGAGGCTAGGGCAACAACAACAGAATGCAAAGACGAATACAAACACGTACCTTATTAGTTTTCAGAGGATAAGAGAATAAGAACAACAACAACAACAACAACAACGTTTTCACGAATTGAATGCAACAATGACGGCAACAGTGACGACAACGGTCACGGCAACGGTGACAGCAATGGGAATGCAAGAACGACGGCAATGGCAGTGCAAGAACGACGGCAAGAGTTTCAGTAGAAGAAACGGTCGAGAGAAGAAAATGAATAGAAGTGTCTAAAAATGTTTAGAAATTGTTTTATATTTTATTTCGTAAATGACCTTAGATGGCGCTTTTCAGAAAGCACTTTCTTATGTGCTACCTATAAGAGCGCTTTCGCTTTCTAAAGTGAAAAGAATTTAAGACCTATAAGAGCGCTTTTCTGAAAGGGCTTTCTAAGGTTACCTTTAGACAGCGCTTTTTAAAAGCGCTGTCTAAAGTAATACCTATAGCAGCGCTTTCCAAAAAGCGTTTTCTAAGGTGGCATCCATTTATGGCATTTAACAGCGCTTTTTAAAAGCGCTTTCTAAACCTGTTTTTACGGCGCTTTTTTTTAGGGAAATTTTTTTATTCGTTTTAGCAGCGCTTTTTTATACAAGCGTTGTCTTTTTGGTGCTGTCTATTCCTATTTTTGGTGTAGTGTCTGTCGGAAAAATAAATTTTTATTTACTCTGATTTATTTATGTATTATTTATTCGCGATGGGAATTGGAATTGGGGTGTTACACTATTACCCATACTACTCCCACTTGCTATACTCAACACTCTCTCTCTCAAGTATGAATCTATCCACAATACTCCCCCTCAAGTGCGAGTCTATCCATAATGCCCCCCTTAAGGGAAGCTCTTTTCATCCTTTTCATCCACATACACTTGTATCGCCATTGACACACTTTAACGGGACACCTTCTAACCACCACTTGTGGGGAGTATTTTCGATACAAGTGAGCTGGTCCTTCACTCGAACTAGGCTCTGGTACCATTGTTGGGGAGCATTTTTTTACTAGGGAGCATTGTTACTTTGTGGGACTTCCTTTCTAGAGCAACATCTTTGTGTTAGACACACCACATATTCACCCAAAACCTTAAGGTGATAGGTGTATGGCTTCTCCCACTTATAAATGTCCAAATCTCCACATTTCTAGGCAGTGTGAAACTATTACCCATACTACTCACACTTGTTATACTCAACACTCTCTCTCAAGTGTGAGTTTATCCACAATACCAATCATCTGCCCAAAAAAATTATATAACACAACTCTTATGAAGTAAAACAATTATAAACGATTGTGAACGAAGTTGAAATGAAAAGGAAGGTGATAGCTTCGTTTTACCAAACTTTGAGCTACGAAAAGAAAATAATGAAATAAATAACTTTGAGTTTCGACGTAATTTCAGTTGACAATGATTTGGGGAAGATGGTTCTTAATAAATTACATATTTTTAATTTTTAATTTTTGAAAAATATATTAATTTAGTATATTTTCATGTTCTCCTAAATAAAATCCTAATTGGCAATTATGTGGCCACCTATTAAACGTTTAACTTATTGAAAAAGTGTAAGAGTTCATCCACGTCAACTATATTTAACTTAATGAACTGTTGTTTAATTTTTTTTTACTTAAATAGTCTTTGATCTTGATAAGTTGACATCATTTTTATTTTGATATTTGTATTTTTGTTGTTTGATTTGAGTCTCTATATCTCACTTTTATGTTATTTTTAATTTCAAAATTTAAAATCCAGAGAAAAAACAAACACGGAATATGATATATAAGAATTCAGACAAAAAAATACAAGAGATAAAAACAAAAACTCGTTAATTTATAGAGACCAACAATTTTAATTAATTATTTTTTACAAAACTAAATTCAAATATTGAGATATTTATGAGGCCACTTTTTATTTAATCTTAAAATTGATGTTAAATGGACACTAAGTAGCTTTTATTAGTTATACAAATTAAAAAGAAAAAAGGAACAAAAGTAGCATGGAACATTACATTAGTAGTGATTTGATTGATGCAAAAGTTACGTCGAATCTGTTGGAGAAGTAAGTTAAGGTTCTTCTATGATAGTCCCATGTTTGATGTTTGGTTGAAAATAGGGTTTGTAATTTAAAGTTTGAACAGCTGTAAGTAAGCATAGAATCACGTTACAGAAGCAGTTGCACTTATTCAATAGTTATTGTATCATGGTAATTAATTTCTTGACTATTTAATGAATATTTAATGTTGTGCGTATTAAGAACCAAAGATATACATAATCTCTAGTTATATACTTAAAGATTTAAAAAAACAAGTCTTAAAAACATAAATGAATCGTGAAGAAAAATTAAAGTTTAGATTAAGTGTAACTCAGATTTCAAATGTAGCTGTGACTTTTAGCTACTTATGTTTCTAGTAGTTTATGATTTGTCTTATTGGTAGTCTCTTCATTCCAGATATTGTTAAGTCATTAGAGTGGAATTATAGATCAAAAACAAAGGTATGTAGTTGTTACCCTGTTACAAATAATTAAGAGAGAGTGGTTTTATAATGTCTCTAACTATTTACCTAAAAGGAAAATAATTAAAAATAATAATAATTTTAAATTTTTTTAATGAAGAGTTTCTGTGATTAAGAAGATTCACTTTAAAAATTGTGTTTAACAACATTTAAGTGTTTAACAACATGTAATGTACATGTTTAGGTTAATGTATGGCAAGTATAGAAAAAAATGATGAAATTGAATTTTGGTAAAATATTTTTAAGAAATCTTTCATTAAATGAAAATGTAGATGATAAACAACATTTAATTGATGTAATATAAGGGTGTGCTTACAAAGTGTTAGATTTGAATCTCATTTATGCTAACTATTCATGTGTTAGTCAATCTAAGTAGACCTTTTTTCTTGTTTCAATTGGACCCGCTAGTGGACAGTATAATAAATTTTAAAAAAAAAAAAACGTGATTTTAACTTTTCAATTTAGGTTTATTTGTTATAGATTTTAAAAAAATTGTATATTTTTATAAAGGATTTAATTGATATGCACTGACAGTGTAAAAAAGTTTTACATTGTCATCCAATAAAAATATAATGTTTTGTCATGTCATATAAATTTTTTAAAAATTACATTCTGCTTGGTGGGATTCATGGTCGTGATTGGTTGTCAGTGTAAAATTTTTTTACACTGTCAGTGCATCACTCATTTTCTTTTTTATAAAATATTTACAAAATAGTAGATATTATTTTAAATTTATCTTTTATAGATTAAAAAACTAATTTTGACACAAGTAAAATAAATATTCATTATTAAAGATTAAAATAGAGTCAAAATCACATAATTTTAATCTAATAATTTTGATATCTAAAAAATTATAGGAAAACGATAAAATATCTTAAATAATAAGAAAAATTATTTAAATAAAATTTTCCTTTGAAATTAAAATAAAAATCTAAATATCTTTTAACAAATTTATATAATATTATATAAATCATTTTTTAAAAAGTAAAAACAATTAATTTTTTTAAAATTTGAAATAACCTGTTTCTTCCTCCTTATTTTGTACGGTGTTCACAAATAATGTTCCATTAATAAGGCTCAGTCTTATTCAATAACGGTAGAGTCTCGGTAGAATCTTTAGTGAATTCGATTAAAGCTACAGCCTAGTTTTGGTTGGGCAAAGAACTTGTTTTTTCTTCTTCTTGTAATTGGCACTCTTGGCTTACTAATCCTACGGATTGTTTATCATAAGCAGTGTTTTGTAAGGATTCGAGTACCCCTTGTACTCATTTTCAATCCGATTGAATTATTGTCTTTAAAAAAAAAAAATAAGACTCGATAGCTTTTCTGTAAAAAAAATATAGGGTACATACAATTTTTTAAGTGTACTTTTTACTATTTTCAGATGAAAATATGACAAATATATAATTTTCTATTATACATATACAAATTTCTTTTATTTTCACTTTTTGAACGATATTTAAGAATATTTATAATATTTTTGTTAAAAAATAATAAAAATCACGCTTAAGAATTGTATTTAAGTTTTCTTCTAAAAATTATTTCCTTTGATCCTATGTATGAAAAAGTATATATGTATCTAATCAATATATTGTTTAGATATATTAAAAAGTTTTATAAATCTTATTTTTAAAAATATAAAAAAAGTCATTTTTTAAATCTAAAACAAATTCGCGCTATAATATATTCGTCGCATAATAGATGTTTTTTTTTTTTTTGAAATTTTTATATTTTTTAAGATAATAATTAATTGTATTGATTTAAATAATAAAATATGTATCATTTACTAACATAATTTTATTAATAATAGATAGTAGAGTAGTTACATGGTTTAAAATATAATAAATAAAAATAAATTTGAATCCTATTAGGTGCAATCAACTCTTGTGTAGGTTAGTCCGTACGGAGCTTTGCTCCGGCTTTAAACGAGACCCCCTCTAGTGAATGGTGGGATTGGTACCTCTTTGATTAGTCGGTCGCAAGGCCGGATACCAAGATTTTCATAAAAAAAAAAATTAAATTAAATTAATAAAAAAAAATATATTTCATATTGATATTTTAAAAGAACAAATAATTTAAAATAAAAAAAAACTAAAAAAAAAAGGACACAATATTATGAAATAGAGGGAGTATCAAATAATTTTGCTTTACAATGATTTGATAGGGCATAAAGCTACGTCGTATCTGTTTGAGAAGTAGGCTAAGGTTCTTCGATGATAGTCTCATGTTTGATGTTTGGGTGAAAATAGAGTTTGTCAATATATTGATTAGATACATATATACTTTTTCATACATAGGATCAAAGGAAATAATTTTATGAGTTTATTTCAAAAAAAAAAAAAATAGAGTTTGTCAATTAAAGTTTTAACAGCTGTAAGCAAAGTATCACGCTTGATATTTATTAGGGTAGATAATTCACTCGCTTCTTTAGTGTATATTTAATGCTGCACCTATTATTAACCTAGTAGTCCTTTTTTTTTAATCTCATTACATAGTACTATTATTCTGTTTTTGGTTCCATATTTTAATATTCGTACAGATAAAACAAGATATTTCTAATTTGGTATTCAGAATTGTTAAAGTATAAATTATTACTGGTATTAACAGAAAACTAATAAGCAACTTGTATCCAACAATAACAGAGCTTAGACATGCATGTGCTAGGCTGCTAGCTATTGTTTAACTTTGATTTCAAATGGGGTTTTAGCTTTTACCTACTTATGTTTCTAATCTTTTATGCTTTGTCCTATTTGTAGTCTCTCTTCTTCCCAAATTTTGTTAATTCACTACAGAAGTATGGTTCAAAACAAAAGTATGTAGTTGTCACCCAATCAAACAAATAATTAACAACACTAATAGGGATATGGAAGAGCATAACTTATGGACTATAAGTTAGTGTTGTAGAAAACTCTGTTAAAATTAAAGATTTTTATCGAAGTTGAAGAGCTAATATAGCTGTCAAAATATGTTAGTTTGTTGTTTAAGTTAATATGTTGAACTGAGTTAGTATGTTAGGCCAATTGTTTAGTATGTTAATTGAAAATTAGAATTTAGTTTTTCTATAAATTGCATACTAGTCATCACTTCTCAATAAATCCGTGATAATCTTAATAAGAGGGAAAAAGTGGTGTGATTTAGATTCAATTGTAAACATTGTTCCGTAATGTGTAATTGAATCAATAATCTAGTTTTTAACCACTTTGAAAGGTCATTTCACTTCTCTTCTCTCTTTTCTTTTACTTTGTAGTTTTCTTGATAATCAAAAAACTGATCATACTTTGTTTTCTTGGGTATCATTTCACAATAAAATGGTGCAGTGAACGTGGAGGAGAAGATGACGTCAACAAAGTATGAGATTGAAAAATTCAATGTTCGATGATTTCGGTTTGTGGCACTTGAAGATGCAAGCCTTACTGGTTCAACAAGGTTTGTTAGAAGCGTTGAAATGATCAAAAAAGATAAATGTGAAAACGATCGAGAAAAAACAATCAAATTTTACCTTTCAAAACCAATCGACTTTATTATTTTGAAAAAACAATCTTTTTATTGTTGAATAATCGAGTTTTTTTTACAGAAAAAATCAATTTTATTTTTGGAAAAAAATGACATTTTTTTTATTTTCGAAAAAAATCGAATATTTTAATTTTCGATAAAAATCAAATTTTTTTGTTTTCGAAAAAATTGATTTTATTTACCTTAAAAAAAATCGACTATTTTGAACTTTCGAAAAAAAATTACTTTTTAAATTTTCTGAAAAAATTGATTTTTTTATTTTCTGGAAAATCGAATTGTTTTCGAAAAAATCGATTTTATTTTCGAAAAAAAAAATTAACTTTTTTTATTTAGAAAAAATTAACTTTTTTCAATTTACGAAAAAAATGACATCTTATTTATTTTTGAAAAAACCGACATTTTTTATTTTCGAAAAAAAATGACTTTTTTTCATTTTCGAAAAAAATAGACTATTTTTAATTTTTGAAAAAAATCAATTGTTTTATTTTCAGAAAAAATCAGTCTTTCTTATTTCAAAAAAAATCCCACTTTTTATTTCGGAAAAAATCAATTCTTTCGAAAAAAAATTGACTTTTTTATTTTCGAAAAAGTTGAATATTTTTATTTTCGAAAAATTGGTTGTTTTCGGAAAAAAAATCAACTTTTTTTGTTATTTTCAGAAAAAATCAATTATTTTTTTATTTTTGAAAAATAATAAAAAAAATTTTATTTTTAGAAAAAATTGATTTTTATTTTAGAAAACATCAATTTTTTAATTTAAAAAAGATGGTTTTTTTTTTCGAAAAACACTCAGTTTTTTTTTATGAAAAAAAATCATTTTTTAGAAATATTATTTATTTGTTTTTTTGAAGAATTAATTTTAAAGTTAATTTTCAAAAATATTTATTTTTTATTGAAGAATAATTAAAAAACTAAAATATTTTGTTTTAAACTAATTAGATTTTTAGCCCCTTATTTAGGCCCAATAAAAACTAAAAATATGAGGGAGCTTAAAATTAAGGGGCCAAAAAAATATTTATGCAGTAGGGGGTTTGAAAAAGGGGGGCCAACGAGGGGGCCTAAATATTAGGGTTTTGTTATATAGGATTTTTTTGACCCCTCTAATCGTCTCTACCTTAAGCAAGCTTTGTATTCATTCAAGATAAGTGAAGACAAAGTCTTAGTTGAGCAGTTGGATATGTTCAACAAGTTGATTCTCGATCTTGAAAATATTGAGGTCAAGATTGATGAGAAAGATTAAGCGTTGTTGTTATTGTGTGTTTTACCATGATCTCATGCTCACGTCAAAGAAACTTTTGTATGGAAGAGAGTTCTTGACCTTTGAAGAAGTTCAATCTGCCTTGTATTCGAAGGATTTGAACGAAAGAAATGAGCACAAGTCATCATCTTTTGGTGAAGGATTGTCTATAAAAGGAAAATTCTTGAAGAAAGATGGTAGATTTGAGAAGAAAAATGGTAAAGTTCTACATAATTCGTATGGTGGTAATGCTCCTATAATTAGGTGTTATCATTGTAATAAGGAGGGACATACAAGAAATGTGTGTCCTAAACGTCTGAATAATCATGGTGGAAAAGATAATGGTAATGCAACCATTCTGCAAGATGATTATGAACCATTGTGAACCTTGTGTAGATCGTCCTATCAAATTTTATTGATTTTTTAATAGTTTAAATTTGGCCTATTTACTTAAATAAGCTTTTAAAGAAGCTTAAACCTAATATTTTTATTAAAAAGATCAGGGCAAGTAGGCTTAAATATGCATGACTAAAGGCCTCTACATGCCAACCTAGCTTATTATCATCCCTTACTGCTAGACGTATAATTCCTGAAAAGTAAATATAAAAACACCAAATTGCGAGAGTTAATATATATGACAACTTTGGATGATATTTTTAAAAAAAAAACTATATTTTCTAAACGATAACTCCTACGATATTTATGGCGCATTTTTAAAATTTAATTTTTTATTTTATGATAGTTAGCTTTTGTCAACACTCTAAACAGGATACATATTTTTCTAGTTCAACGTGCATGTGTGTTAGTGTTGAGTAGACAAAATTTGCAAGGGGTAACCCATGACAATGTTTAGTGTTAAGTAGACAAAAGTGTGAGGAATAACCAGTGACAATGTTTGATGAAGAGAGAAATGTTGTGAGGAGTTACCCCTGGAACGCTTTAACGAAGTGACAATGTTTGATGAAGAGACAATGTAGATAATATTCTTTTCAATAAACTCAATTATGGCATCTTAATCATCTTTCACTAAAGGGATTGCTTCTATCCACTTTGTAAAGTAATCAATACCGACCAATATGTATTTCTGGCTTTTAGAGAACGCAGGTCGAATTTCGCCAATAAGGTCCAAAGCCCATCCTCTGAATGGCCAAGGTTTCACTATCACAGGCAACTCACATGCAAGAACGCATTGTATGCCTGAGTGAACTTGGCACTTAGGGAACACGACTTCGATCTGGTTTTCAGTTTCAAATTTTTTCATGTTGAAATTCTCATAGATTTCAACCATGTTGATCACAGCAAGCTCCACGTAGCTGGCATCTCCAATATGTAAGTGATCAACATCAATTTTCATTGGGGCCTTTCTTTTAGCAAACTTGAGTCTGCCTTCGTTCAGAGCATTCTGCACAAGATTCCTAAAAAGAAAACATTGTGAGGTTTTATGTCCTAAAAAATTGTGATATTTACGAAACCCTCGTTACTTTCTTTGTTCCAATGGTGGTACTTTTGCGCCTGGAAGCACAAGTACTTGACCATCTGCAACCAACAAATCGAAAATCTCATCGCATTTGGTTACGTCGAAGGTGTAAGTTTTCTTAGGAAACTTATCGTTTTCTTTGGGTTCTAGAGGATTCTTCTCATTTGCAGGTGTAAGTAACTTACACACATATGGGGGGGCCTGGCTTTAGCTCAGCCACGTCAACCTCAGACTCTTCGACATGCTCGTATTCAACCTCAGACACTATGTTGTGGTCCTGCATGTCGACATAAGCTATACGCTATTTCTTACCCTTACTAGTTCTAGCCTTCTCGACCTTCAGTCTCTCAACTTGCCTAACTCTATTTGCTAATTGGACCATATGTCTGAGGTATTGAGTATCCAGCTTCTTCCTAATGGAATATTCTATCCCACCAGCAGCAATTTCAACAAGCTCATGTTCAGGCACCTGGGTAAAGCACCTTATTTTAAACAACCCGAGTCTGTTTAAGTAATCATCAATTAATTCAGCGAACTTTCGCTTGACACTCGACAACTCCTTCAAACTAATCTTAGATTGCCCCATATAGAATTGTTCATGGAACAATCTCTCTAACTGCGTCCCGTTATAGATCAAATGAGGAGATAAGGTAGTAAACCATGTGAACGTATTCTTTGTAAAAGAACTAGGGAAATATCTTATTCTCAAATTCTCATTATTTGCAATATCACCTGCTTCAGTTAGGTAACGAGCTATGTGTTCGACAATTGACTCATTGGTGTTGCCAACAGATTTTGTAAACTTATGGACTTTCCATCCCCTTGGCAACTCTGTCTGCAATTCATATTTTGACAAAGGGGATGTATAATTTGTCATTTGTAAGCCCATATTAACCCCATTTTGCGCCAATATCCTTTTGACAATGGTTGTCAGGTTATTTCATCCCAACATATTTCCCTATCGAACCTGATGGACAAACTGGTCGGCATCCTGGTGTCGATTAACTATTACGAGAGATGGATTATCATCCTCACCAGGTACTTCTTACTCGACGTGTTTGGGAATCACTTGTTGCCCCTGGCTCACGGTTTCATCTAAGACTACTCCCTCATTTCGAACCTGCCCAGCAGCCTGGGGTTGTGTCCCTGGTCGAATTTCAACTGGGGGAGCATCTAAAAAGTCAGAGATTCTTGTTATTTGAATCTCCAATTGCTGGTAACTCTGATTCGTATGTTGAATCAGTGGGTTAAATGTTGTACTCATCTGTTGTGTTAGAGTATTTATCATGTCATGGTTACTCTCAACTATCTGTTTCCTAATTGCCATGATAGAACTTGTTATCAGGGCATGCATTGCTTGCGAGCCAAATCCCACTCCCGTGTGGGATGGCACATTTCGACCATGATTACCTATGGCTGAGCCCGACCCCATAATAGGTGAAAACATGTTTGCAGCATTATCCCCAAACGTTGAAGGGTTATTATGCAAACTTGCCATAACCGTAGTTGGCATTCCAAACGGTTGTTCACGCCCTGGCATGGGCATTTTGAAATTTGTGGCTAAAGGCCTAAAATCCTTCGCCACGAAAGGCCCGGGAGTTACTGTGTGACTCTAGGGCATTGGTGTAACAATTGTTCCCTCAGGCAGACTCGTTGATGTCATCGTTGTTGACAACATCATCGTGGTACTAGTAGTTGAAAGAAAAGGTTCAGTAACTATCGCAGAAACTGTTCCAGATCCAGCACTTTTAAAAGGCTGGTCTCCATTGTTGTTTCTAGGATTCACCATTCTTCTAACGTATCTTCTAACAACAGGTTTCCTCACTTCTCTCTTGGTTATTATACCACACCTCAATCTCATGCACTCATGTACGCGAACAGTGAAAAGTTAACGAAACTGATGTAGAAAACTTAAGATGTTTTTGTTAACAAAACAATAAAAGAAAAGAAAAACACACAAAACGGTCCCACTAGGAGTGCCAATTTGTTTGCGTTGGAATTTCGCAAACAAATGCGGGTTTATATCAACACTTAAGGGATCAAACTCGAAAATCTCCTGGACACATTTGTGAGTTGTTTTTCGCTAAAAATAAGAGTGGTCGTCGAAGCTAACACAAACTTCTGGGATGACGTTGTGATTTCTCAAGAATAAAGAAACGTAACGGAAAGACAAATCAAAATGAAAATAAAATGCAAGGTAAGATAAAGTAAAAGGCTTGAAATTAAAATGCGGAAAAATTGAAGTTTGCTAAAAAGATAAAGGCAGTTGAAATAAAGTGCAAGGAAACATAAAGGCAGTCGAAATAAAGAAGGGTTAAAATGCATAACAAGAAAGACCTTTTAAGATTAAAATGTTTGAATGTATTAAATTGGTGGAACACATACGTACATTTTCCACACTTGTTTCTCACAGCGCAGGTACTTTGAGTGTAGTGGAAATGTGTACAATTTGCGGACCCCTTACAAAATAAACCTAAGTTGCTATATATACAAGTCTAAAATAACTGTAATATACTACTAAACTATCTCCATGATGACATGTCTTTAGATCATGTAGCAGTTTTTCTCCCCGACGTGCCCCACGTTCTAAGTAACCGTCGACGTTGATGTAGTAGTTCCCGCCTTGTTCCTTCTTCTGAATATTTCAACTGCCTTGTTGGTGCCAAGAACTAAAGACCCTCGTAGAAACCTTCGACGTTGACCATGTTAAAGTAACATGTCTCGACGTATCGTCTATTGTAGTGATGAAATATTTTCCAATTTGACATAGTGTTCAGTTTCACTACATGGCTAGTATAGCATAATACTCAATTTCACTAAGTCCCCATACATATTTATGTTCTTCGACCCTACCACCTTCGACCAGCATCACCTTGGGTGATTTCCGACCTTGAGTCATGTTGACCATGTTGATTCATTCTATTTTTATGTCCCACGTAGCTTATTTATGGCTAGCCTCATGAACACTTGCCATTTATAGTTAAGTCGAAAAATCTAATGTAATAGAACTCTGATGAAATGATGGCACGTTACACCATGGTTGATTATAAGAGCCGTGGTGATATATAAGGTCAAGCTCATTATGTCACGATAACTGGAAAATTGTTTGTGCTAGGATTCGAACCCTTTCACTCTAGGTACAATTTACTATAGTTGTTCACTATGATTTTAGTGAAATGTCTTTTAGTAAATACAAAAAAGCATCCAAAAAAGATTTATTACCACGATTACAGGAAGGCCATTGTAATATGGTTTTACAAAAAGTCTATTTAGTAGTAGTGCTTATACCAGAATCTACAGTCTTCGATAAGGGTGTGCTTATCATACCACCCTTGCATACCCCCTGTCAGATTTGTCTTGGCGCCTGTGCGACTTCTTCCTTGTCGGGAGACTAGAATGGGTCTCGACCGAAGCAGGGGTTTTGAAGCGTGTATTCACATTCTCTTCCAAGACCGTGTAAGACTCAGCCATGATCATCATCCATTGGATGGTTTTCACTTTCTTCCTCCGTATCTTAAACTTGAAGGGATGGTCCCTTAGGAGGCCATTCTCAAAGATCTAACGTTGTAGACCTTCTCTATCCCATTTGACCTTAACAATGACTTGCGTGAACCAATCGATGTAAGACCTCAAACTTTCCTCCTTACCTTGGATGATTCTGTTCAAATAGGCTTTAGTCACCGGTCGTAACTTCCGAGCAGTAAAGTACGCAGAGAACCGTTCACAAAAACTAGTACATGACATAACGATCTCGTGAGGTAGACCATTGAAACATAGATGGGTTGGCCCTACTAGGGTCTGGGCAAATAACTTACATTTAGACACTTAGTCAGCATTGAAGTAGTTCAATCACTCATTGACGAGTTAGACATGCTCATTGGGGTCACCTTTTCCATCATATTCGCCCAGCTTGGGCGACTTCTCCATGGATTTTTGTATATTACTTTGCAAAATCCTAACAGACAGCGGATGTTTCGGCTTCACCTTTACCTATCAATTTTCTACTTGAGCTAGGGAAGGAGCGTGGCTGCCTCGGTCTTCCTCGAGACCTTGGAAGGATTTTCCTGCTTTTGGCCCCTGTGAAGATATCTCAACTTATGAGATTCCTCTTTCTTCACCCCGGTAGGCTCTGAGACAACAACGTGAGTCCTTCTTAATGCAACCTCTTGGACAATGTTTCTATGAGGATGAACGTTATGGAGGCTATCTTTGAGGCGTTGGATCCTTTCTTCGAATGTGTGTAAATATTTCTATCAAAGAAGGTGCTACATACTGTTCAACAAATCTAGATGCAATGGGATCGTTGTTCCAAGATTTGCGATGCCTTGTGGAGAAGGTAGAGGAGGTTGAATTATTGCTTCTAGAATAGTAGCGACAGCTTCGCACGTGGCGGCAGATCGAAGTGCTTTGAAACCAACCATCACTTGGGATTGTAAGAACTAGAGATTTAGAATTTAGAGGAATTAAAATCGATATGATGCTTGATTGGATCATATGAAATAGATCTTTGTGTTCGATTCTGAACGTTATTGATTCAGTGACCTAAGGAGGTTACGAACTGACGAATTAGGGAACAATCATGACATCGTGAAAATCGTAAAAATCAGAAGTTAAATACCACATACGGAGCCACAGTTCTGTTTGGAAACAGAAATGGATCGAGGAGCGGTGGTGATGGCGTTGCAAAGATTCAGATACTGTGGATAGGGGCTGGCCTGCAAGGTTAGCACTCCAACGCTCAAGTCTGTATATAAGGGAGAAAAGAGAAGTGAAATTGAATTTGAAACTTATTACTGAATTTGGATCCTTATGTATCTATAGTAGAGCGGAAATAACAAACTCGCTATTAGTTAAGAGTGAATTGTAGAGATTCTTTGGATGCACTTGCAGTTGAGATCTTTGTTCTCATCATGTGGAGAACTCATGTGCGCCGAGAAGATTCTGGAAGGAATACTATTTCCTCATAGTAATCGGACGAGGTCGATATGTCCGGCCCAAACATGTTTCCTAAAGCATTCTCATGCATTACAACAATGTTGTTTAATGAAAAGTTGCCTTTCTAATTGATCACCACAGGGTGTCGTCAATTACCACTACACAATGTTAAAAATTTTGGAATTTTTGAAATGGTAATTAATTACCATGATCGTGTAAACAATTACCACTATTGTTTTTCTAAAAAATAAAATTTTTGGCAGGTTTTCTTGAATGATTTTAACGCATGATCTTAAAAAAAGTTAGATGAAGTATGAAAGATATTTTTGAGCTTTCAAAGTGATATATAAAATGAATTATGATATGTGTCTTTAAGATGATGATCATTGCAATTCTTCCATTTGTTTTACATTGATCAATCTTCATGATAACTTCATATTTTTCTTCTTTGAAATACAATTGTCTTTATCAAAACTAAGTCAAGCTAGAAGATACATTTTTCACAGTTAGAACCCTTTAGTCCATTAGCTTAAATTGGAGGAAACTATTTCGATACACCTTAACGCTTCATTTTGCTTTAGAATCGAGGCCCACGGTAATAGGTATACAACACGCAAAATTCTCAATCCAACTAGACACATTATCTAAAGAATAAGACCATGATAGAATTTGAAAACAAAGCAGACAATTCTAGTAAATGCATTGGTCATTGAACTTGATGTTGGTCAAAATATTGGCGTTAGAGGGAGGATTGAACCACTGACCATGCTCGAGATTCTGTCCTTTTAGCTCATTAGCAGTGTAATCGTTCCAGTACACCCTAATCCAACAAAACAAGGCTAAGTATATTTTATAAACAACACTTACACTCCTCAATCCAACAAAACACATTTTTAAAATAACAAACACTGTGCCACAGAAGGGAAAAGACAACGCTTTTTTTTGGCTTTTAACAGCGCTTAAAAGCGCCGCCTTATGTAGGCCTTTAGCAGCGTTTTTTTCTGGAAAAGCGCATTCTAAAGTAGGCCTTTAGCAGCGCTTTTTCTGGAAAAGCGCTGTCTAAAGTGGGTCTTTAGCAGCGCTTTTTCTGGCCTTTTATGCTTTCTATTGGCATCTTTAGGAAGCGCTTTTTCAATAAAAAGCGCTTTCTATTGTCCCCCTTTAGACAGCGCTTTTTAAAGCGCTGTCTAATGTATTTTTTATTTCACTTTAAGGCAGCGCTTTTAATGGAAATCGCTTTCTATTGTGAACTATAGGCAGCGCTTTTTCTGAAAAGCGTTGTCTTTTCTTCACGTAAATTGTGCTTTTTAAAAGCACTTTTTTAAAAATCAGAATTTAAGAAGCGTTTTTTATTTAAATGCGCTGCCTATTCTTTCTTTTTTAGAAAGCATATTTTTGGAAACAATACCATAAACCTATATAATTCAAGCCTTTATTTCAAACACATAGGCATTATATGACATTCAATAAGCCTTTATTTCAACACATAAGCCTTATATTTCAACCATTGAGCCTTTATTTCAACAAACAAGCTTTTATTCAAACATACGCATTATACACCATTATAATCCAAAATATATGCATCATTATAATTCAACACATAAACCATTTGATATAAATCAACACAACAACTTTCATACCTTATATGATTTTTTCTCAATAAAGTATTCACACAATTCCTCCTTGATTTCTTCCAATTTATCTTTCGAGTAATGAGCACACTTGTATTCATCAATGTACTACATAATAAAACATAATATGCATGATTTAGTTAAAAGTAATAAATTATATGAAATATCCGATAAATATTAAAATAAATCCTAAGTTATAAATCCATACCATGATTGGAATCTCTATTTGACCCAAATGAAGGATTTCTCTCATAAACCTCAAAACGTAATAACCGCAATCTATACTTGCATCAATTTGTCATACAAGAACCTTAAATTAAAACATAATAAACATTAGACTATTTTCATTGAAATGTGTAAATAAATTGTTCAACTTATTAGATAATAGACACGAAATAGTACCTTTTGCACTAATGTCTCTTTCTTTTCTTGGTTGGAATATGTTCTACTCGTCTCTTTACAACACAGACGGTTGGATTGATCCAAATACCCTCATTATGATCATTTCTAATATATGACTCATTTGCTATAATATTCTCATCTTGATCATTTCTAGTAAACGATTCAATCTCAACATCAATATCACCTTGATCTCCAATGTTTTCATCAATTACTTTGTTAGATAAAAGCACTATAGACCATTTCGTACTTGTCGGATCAGTGACATAGAACACTTGTTTAGCTTGACAGGCTAGAATAAAAGGCTCATCTTTGTACCCCACCCTATTAAGATCCACTTGCAAAAATCCTGACTTATCTATTCGTAAGCCATTATTATTTTCAACCCACTTGCAACCAAATATAGGAATCTGAAACTTCTCATAATCAAACACCCAAATGCGCTCGATAACCCCAAAATTTGACAGATTTGCAAATTTGGGGTTTAAGTCCTTCACACTTGAAATGTGCATTGCTTCAGCTACCACGGTGACACCACTATTTTGCATAGTACTTTTATCATCTTGTTCTTTGGTATAAAATGTGTATCCATTAATTGCGTATGCGCTATAAGAAAACACAACCAAACTTGGACCATATGCTAAACATCCTAACCTTTCTGTTATTGAAGCGGGATCTAAATAATACTTTGAATAAATATGATCCTTAAACCAAGGTATAAAACTTCAATTGTGCCCTCGTACTATCCAATTTTCATTTCTATTCGGATTTAAACCTCAGAGAGCATCCTTGTGCATTTCAACATACGGCTCAACCTCGTTCTCATTGTGCAGAACATACAAATGCACTTGATCCCATTCGACCCTTGATATTGTCACAACTTTATTTCCAATTAACTTTTTTCCTTCTTTTTTTTCGACAATATGAGATTTGGGGAGTCCAATTGATTGAACATTGGACAGATATTCAGAACAAAACTCAATCGCTTCTTCAACAATGTATCGTTCAGCAATACAACCCTCGGGTCGACTTCGGTTTTCACATACCCTTTTAATATTTTCATATAACGTTCAGCATGGTACATCCATCTCATATAAGCTGGTTCACATAATTGTGTCTCTTTCACAAGATGTACAACTAGATGTACCATTCTGTCAAAAAAACGAGGGAGGAAAATACATTTCAAGCTCACACAAAGTAATAACTATTTCTTTTTGCAATGTTGGTAAGACCGCAGGATCGATCACCTTACTGCAAATTGACTTGAAGAAAGACCACAATTTAGTTATTGCGCTTCTTACTTTTTATAGCAGAATAGAATGTATACCTATTGGTAGAAAATGTTCCATTATAACATGGAAATCATGCGTCTTTAAACTCTTTATCTTGAGGTCTTTCATAGACATAAGTCTTCTAATATCTGAAGAGAATCCTTCTGGAACTTTAAGTTCACTTAGAAACTTACACAATACTTTTTTCTTCTTTCTAGATAGAGTATAGGCAGCAGGTGGTAGATATGTTCGCCTTCCTTTCTTCAAGGGTCCTAATTCAGTTTTTATCCCCATCACTATCAAGTCCTTTCTTGCTTTAAGGCCATCCTTAGACTTTCCTTGTATATTGAGTAACGTACCAATAATGTGACACCCTCAATCTATACCCCAAGCTATTAAAGCGGTAAATAAATTTCAAAATTTCATCAGAGTATATTTACAAATGCATGGCATAGACCGGGGGGTCACATCAATTTGAAACAAACATACAACACCTGCTCATAAAGATATGCAACAATTCAGGTAGTAATACACCCACAATTCAGAAACAGAATAAAAGCGGAAAATCCATAACTGAATCTCATATATATATATATATATATATATATATATATATATATCATAAAAGTTTATTTGTCATATACAAAATCATACATGTACAATCCAACAGATACATATACACAATACAAAATAATCCCACTCGATCACCCCGACTACCCGGTGTCACATATCAGAGCCGACCGAAAAAAGAATGAAGACCTAGCTTCACAAAAAGACCTCCAGCAACTCTAATCTACAATGCCTTATAGAGCATTATAAAACAGCAGAAGGGTGAGAAAAACAATCATAATACAGTTGCATATAATTATATATTAACACAGAAATGCACAAGTAAAATATTCTCACCACAAATGCACCACAATCAAATACAACACAACACAGTACAATTCTCAAGTATCAAATACCAATGCACATCAGTCATACACCATACACTCATCATTAATACAATTATACATATTTCATCTCATCCATCACATTCACAATTCCATACACAATTAATCCATGATTTATGCAAATGCACAGAGACCGACACAACGACTCTATGCATATGCCATGCGGTACCGACTTCCAATATTTCTCATCACTAGTTCACTCAGGAACTCTGCTGGAACCATCGCTCGTTACTTAGTGTAACTCCCCGTCGGGCATACGATGTTCCCCGTCGCTCACACCCCACACGGGCACACGACGTTTATGGATCGCTCACACCCCACACGGGCACACGATCCGATCGCTCACACCCCACACGGGCACACGATCGTCTATAATCATCGCTCACACCCCACACGGGCACACGACGTTATAGCGGATTCCCTCTGGAACCAAACTGTCGCTCACATCCCACATGGGCACACGACATTACAAGAATGCATATCATGATGCTTGACATACAAAGACTCATGACATTTAAAATGCACACACATATGCACTCATCTCAATCAACAAAATCATGTTTTACACTCAAGCCCAAAACAATGCATTTAATTTCCATACGGCCACAAACCATCATCACGACATTTAAACACATGCATCCATCTCATACAATTAGTACACAAGCCATCCAACATATATCACAAGTAAATCGTATGATAACCCATCAATTACACCCAATTAACCGGCAAAAGTCGACAACAATACCACACATTTTCTAATTCCCGACATAACTTAATCGGCCAACAATTTCAAAACCGTCCTCATAAAAAAAGAACATTTTATAAGCTTTCTAACGCATCAAACCACGCCTCAAACCGAACCACAGATCTAAAGTTATGCAGAAAACAAAATTGCACACACAGCCCTGTTCGCTAGGCGAACCCACTAGCGAGCATTCGCTACCACCTTCGCTAGGCGAATGTCCAGCGAACCAACTGCTAGCTAAAAACAGACACAAAGTTTGTTAGGCGAACCAAGGCAGCAACCACCAGACCCAAAAACATACAAAGTTCGCTAGGCGAACAACTCAGCGAACCTTCGCTGACCTTCGCTAACTGGTTCGCTAGGCGAACCCGCGAAAATTCATTCGCTACCACCTTCGCCCCAGGTTCGCTAGGCGAACCTGCGAAAACTCAGAATTTTTCAGCGCTGTTTGAAAACCCAAAATGATATTTTCTACCACCAAAACATTTCCAACACATCATATATCAATCAGAGCCTAATCTAATCATGGCAACAAACATTCTACCACATTTACGTCGATTTCCAACCACGAAAGTATCGATTTCTCACAAAATTCTCATTCCAACATAGAATTCCAAAGCTATGTAAAACAAGAAAACATACAAGCAAAACACATACATAATCATACACAAACATAGCATAATTGAGTTTCGCACCCTTACCCGATTTAATCGTGTTTAATAAAGTCGGGAGATTGGTTTCCAAGATTCTCTCTTTTTATTCTCTTCTTCTTTCTCTCTACTTTTCTTCTTCTCTTTTTCTTTCCTTTTCTTTTCTCTCTTTCTATTTCTATTCTTAACTTAACAAAATAAACCAAAATGACCAAAATACCCCTACACTCAAATATCTCGCAAACGCTCCCAAAACGCGATAAACTATAATCACGATGAAAAATAACATATTTTCACATAAAAGTCAGAAATAAAATAATATAATAATAAAATAATCAAAACGACTTAATTAATTAAAAAGGCAAAACTGACTGGGGCGTTACAACTCTCCCCCACTTAGAAATTTTCGTCCTCGAAAATATTACCTGAGACGAACAACTCTGGATACGACTCCCGTATTCGACTCTCCAACTCCCAAGTCAAATTGCCCTCAGCAGCGCCTCCCCACGCTACCTTCACAAGTGCAATATCCTGGCCCCTCAACTGCTTCACCTCGCGATCTAAAATCCTAACGGGTAATGCCTCGACCGTAAGGTTCTCCCTTACCTCAACCTCATCCATCAGAATCACATGCGACGGATCCGGAATATACTTCCAAAGCTGTGAAACATGGAACACATCATGCAATTTCGACAGATTCGGCGGCAACGCCACCCTATAAGCCACAGCACCCACTCTCGCAGATATCTGGTAAGGACCAATAAACCGAGAAGTAAGTTTCTTCGATTTCAATGCACGACCAACACCCGTTACCGGCGTAACCCTCAAAAATACATGATCGCCCTCTTGAAACTCAAGATCCTTCTGTCTCCGATCATGATAACTCTTTTGTCTGCTCTGAGAAACCTTCATTTTCTCACGAATGAACTTCACCTTGTCTGTAGTCTGTTGAACCAACTCCGGTCCAACCACCGCTCTCTTGCCCGCTTCGTGCCAACACAACGGTGTTTGATACCTTCGTCCATATAACGCTTCAAATGGTGCCATTCCAATACTAGAATGAAAACTGTTATTATACGTGAATTCAATCAACGCAAGATAACTATCCCACGCACCACCTTGTTCCAAAACACACGCTCGCAGCAAATCTTCCAAAGACTGAATCGTTCTCTCTGTCTGCCCATCCGTCTGCGGATGATAAGCTGAGCTCAATCTCAATTTAGAACCCAACGCCTTCTGTAAACTTTCCCAAAATCTCGATGTAAACCTTGGATCTCGATCTGAAATAATACTTAACGGAACCCCATGCAACTTCACAATCACACTGATATAAATCTCAGTTAACCGCTCCAAAGAAAAACTGATGTCAATCGGAATGAAATGAGCCGATTTAGTCAGCCTATCAACAACCACCCAAATGGCATTATGCCCTCGCTGTGTATTCGGAAACCCCGTTACAAAATCCATAGAAATGATATCCCATTTCCATTCCGAAATATCCAACGGTTGGAACAAACCACTAGGCCTCTGATGTTCCACTTTCGACTTTTGGCACGTCAAACAAGCATACACAAACTGAGCCACATCTTTTTTCAATCCAGATCACCAGAAAATCTTTTTCAAATCTTGGTACATCTTTTCGCTCCCGGATGTATACTCAAATTACTCTGATGTCCTTCTTCCAAAATCATTCGTTTCAAATCCGAATCGTCAGGAATACAAATTCGCCCACGGAACCTCAACACACCATTAACATCCACTTGAAAATCACCACTCGCATGTTTTCCGCCAACCAACATCAAATCCACCAATTTCACATCCAACTTCTGTTTCTCACTTACCGTCATCAGAAAATCATTAGTAACCTTCAACATGCCCAGCCTCACACTATCCGACGTCACTTCATATACCAAACTCAAATCTCTAAACGATTCCAAAAGTTCCCACTCCTTCACCATTAAAGCGGACATACGCAATGATTTCCGACTCAACGCATCGGCTACCACATTAGCTTTACTAGGATGGTAATTCAAGCCAAAGTCGTAGTCCTTCAAAAATTCCAACCATCTTCATTGTCTCATATTCAACTCCTTCTGATCAAACAGATATTTCAAACTCTTGTGATCACTAAAGACTTCAAACCTCGCACCAAAAAGATAATTCCTCCAAATTTTCAACACAAACACCACAACTGCTAATTCCAAGTCATGCGTAGGGTAATTCTTCTCATGCACTCTTAATTGCCTTGAAGCATACGCCACAACCTTACCGTCTTACATTAGCACACCACCTAGACCAATCGAAGACGCATCACAATACACCATAAACGGTTCAGTAGGATTCGAAAAAATCAAAATCGGAGCTGTCATCAATCTTCTCTTCAGCTCATTAAAACTTTCCTCACACCGAATATCCCAAATGAACGCTTGCCCTTTACAAGTCAACTGGGTCAAAGGAAGTGCTAGCTTAGAAAAACCTTCAATGAACCTTCGATAATATCCGGCCAAACCCAAAAAGCTTCGAATTTCAGTAACAGATCTCGGAGCCTCCCATTGTAGAACTGCTTCTACTTTAGATGGATCCACAGCAATACCATTACTTGAAATTACGTGTCCAAGAAAACTCACCTCCGACAACCAAAATTCACACTTGGACAATTTGGCAAAAAGCTTCTTTTCCTTCAAAACCTGCAAAACAATACGCAAATGCTCCGCGTGCTCCTCCCGAGACTTAGAATAAATCAATATATCGTCAATAAACACAACAACAAATCGATCCAAATGCTCGTGGAAAATACGATTCATGTATTCCATAAACACACCTGGCGCATTAGAAACCCCGAACGGCATCACAGAATATTCATAATGACCGTAACGTGTCCTAAAATCCATCTTCTGAATATCTTCCTCTTTCACCCTAATCTGATGATACCCTGACCTCAAGTCAATCTTACTAAACACACAAGCACCAACCAACTGATCCATCAAATCATCAATTCTTGGAAGAGGATACTTATTCTTAATCGTCACCTTATTCAACTGGCGATAATCAATACACAATCGCATACTTCCATCCTTCTTTTTCACCAACAAAACTGGAGCACCCCAAGGAGAAACACTTGGCCTCACAAACCTCTTCTCCAACAATTCATTCAACTATTTCTTTAACTCAACCAACTCAGATGTCGACATACAATAAGGTGCCATAGAAACAGGTCTAGTACCAGGAACTAGATCTATCGAAAACTCCACCTCTCTCTCTGGCGGCACACTGAAATATCCTCAAGAAACACTTCAGGAAAATCACACACAACAGGGAATACATCCAACAAAACTTGACTATCCACAGTCAACGACGTAAACAACCCAAACAACTGAGCTTCATCCGCCAAAAGTTTCTTCAACTCTTTGGTAGATAAGAAACTCGAGTCTTCGTCTTCCTTAAGAGAAGAAAACCTTACTAACTTATGATAACAATCAATATGCACCCGATTGAATTGCAACCAATTCATTACCAGAACCACATCTAATCCCTCCAACGGCAAACACACTAAATCCATCTCAAAGTCTTTACCATAAATGGTCAAAGGACAACTTAAACAAACCAAAGAAGTAGTTACCAACCCCATTGCTGGAGTATCAATAACCATCTCACCATCCATCAAAGACAACACAAGATTCAAACGCTTAGCGCACTCAGACGAAATAAACGAATGAGTCGCTCCAGTATCAATAATAGCAACTAAAGACGTATTATTAATAAAAAAAGTACCTCTGATCAGACGATCTGCACTTGAAGTCTGAGTCCCTGCCAATGCAAACACCTTCCCACCAGATGGAACTTGCTTCGATTTCTGACACTTTGTACTAATATGACCAGGTTCACCACAGTTGTAACATTTCACCACATTCTTCCTGGCACAATCAGCAGCAACATGTCCTAAACCTCCACAATTAGTACACTTCCACAAATCTTTCTTACATTCGGACTAACGATGTCCCATATCACCACATCTATTACACCTCAGAGGACTAGACATACCTCCACCACTTGATCTTCTTTCAAAAGTACCCCTTTGTTTACCCTTATCAGCTGGTGTCACATACGGACCACTACGGAACCCGTTGCTTCCCTTTTCTGTCACTCACACTCTTGTAGTGAGTAGAACGAGCCTTACTATCCTCTTCATAAATCCTACAACATTCCACCAAATCAGAAAACCTTCGAATCCTTTGATAACCGATGGCCTGCTTAATCTCAGGACGCAATCCGCTCTCGTACTTCACACACTTAGAAAACTCTGCAGTCGCTTCATCATAATGAGGATAAAACTGCACAAGCTCCACAAACTTAGCAGTATAATCAACAACAGACATATTACCTTGTTTCAGTTCCAAGAACTCAATTTCCTTCCTTCCTCTAACATCCTCGGGAAAATACTTCCTCAGAAACTCCCAACTAAATAATTCCCAAATAACTTCTTCATCCCCAGCTTCCAACACCTGACGAGTACTAACCCACCAGTCATCCGCTTCTTCCTGTAACATGTGAGTTCCTAGTCTCACCTTACTGTCCTCAGCACAATCCATAACTCGGAAAATCCTTTCAATCTCTTTCAACCAAATCTGTGCACCATCAGGATTATGTCTCCCTTTAAAGACAGGCGGTCTGTTCTTCCTGAACTCATCATTACCCGCAGCATTAGGTGCACCCTGCACAGCCCGAGCCATTGCTTGCATAGCAGCAGCCAAAGCAGCATCATTCCTACCAGCCATATTCTGTTCATTTCCAATAACAGAAACTATGGTTAAACAAACAGCTCACTCCAAACGCCACACCGACAAGGACTGACACAAATAGATACGAACTGACACGGACTAGCTCTGATACCACTTAATGTGACACCCTCAATCTATACCCCCAAGCTATTAAACCGGTAAATAAATTTCAAAATTTTATCAGGGTATATTTACAAATGCACGACATAGACCGGGGGGTCACATAAATTTGAAACAAACATACAACACATGCTCATAAAGATATGCAACAATTCATGTAGTAATACACCCACAATTCAGAAACAGAATAAAAGCGGAAAATCTGTAACTGAATCTCATATATATATATATATATATATATATATATATATATATATCATAAAAGTTTGTTTGTCATATACAAAATCATACATATACAATCCAACAGATACATATACACAATACAAAATAATCCCACTCGATCACCCCGACTACCCGGTGTCACATATCAGAGCCTACCGACAAAAGAATGAAGACCTAGCTTCACAAAAAGACATCCAGCAACTCTAATCTGCAATGCCTCATAGAAAATTATAAAACAGGAGAAGGGTGAGAAAAACAATCATAATACAGTTGCATATAATTATATATTAACACAGAAATGCACAAGTAAAATATTCTCACCACAAATGCACCACAATCAAATACAACACAACACAGTACAATTCTCAAGTATCAAATACCAATGCACATCAGTCATACACCATACACTCATCATCAATACAATTATACATATTTCATCTCATCCATCACATTCACAATTCCATACACAATTAATCCATGATTTATGCAAATGCACAGAGACCGACACAACGACTCTATGCATATACCATGCAGTACCGACTTTTAATATTTCTCATCACTAGTTCACTCAGGAACTCTGCTGGAACCATCGCTCGTTACTTAGTGTAACTCCCCGTCGGGCATACGATGTTCCCCGTCGCTCACACCCCACACGGGCACACGACGTTTATGGATCGCTCACACCCCACACGGGCACACGATCTGATCGCTCACACCCCACACGGGCACACAATCGTCTATAATCATCGCTCACACCCCACACGGGCACACGACGTTATAGCGGATTCCCTCTGGAACCAAACTGTCGCTCACACCCCACATGGGCACACGACATTACAAGAATGCATATCATGATGCTTGACATACAAAGACTCATGACATTTAAAATGCACACATATATGCACTCATCTCAATCAACAAAATCATGCTTTACACTCAAGCCCAAAACAATGCATTTAATTTCTATACGGCCACAAACCATCATCACGACATTTAAACACATGCATCCATCTCATACAATCAGTACACAAGCCATCCAACATATATCACAAGCAAATCGTATGATAACCCATCAATTACACCCAATTAACCGGCAAAAGTCGACAACAATACCACACATTTTCTAATTCCCGACATAACATAATCGGCCAACAATCTCAAAACCATCCTCATAAAAAAAGAACATTTTATAAGCTTTCTAACGCATCAAACCACGCCTCAAACTGAACCACAGATCAAAAGTTATGCAGAAAACAAAATTGCACACACAGCCATGTTCGCTAGGCAAACCCACTAGCGGGTATTCGCTACCACCTTCGCTAGGCGAATGTCCAGCGAACCAACTGCTAGCTAAAAACAGACACAAAGTTCACTAGGCGAACCCTTGGCGAACCAAGGCAGCAACCTCCAGACCCAAAAACATACAAAGTTCGTTAGGCGAACAACTCAGCGAACCTTCGCTGACCTTCGCTAACTGGTTCGCTAGGCGGACTCGCGAAAATTCATTCGCTACCACCTTCGCCCCAGGTTCGCTAGGCGAACCTGCGAAAACTCAGAATTTTTCAGCGCTGTTTGAAAACCCAAAATGATATTTTCTACCACCAAAACATTTCCAACACATCATATATCAATCAGAACCTAATCTAATCATGGCAACAAACATTCTACCACATTTACGTCGATTTCCAACCGCGAAAGTATCGATTTATCACAAAATTCTCATTCCAACCTAGAATTCCAAAGCTATGTAAAACAAGAAAACATACAAGCAAAACACATACATAATCATACACAAACATAGTATAATCGAGTTTCGCACCCTTACACGATTTAATCGTGTTTAATAAAGTCGGGAGATTGGTTTCCAAGATTCTCTCTTTTTCTTCTCTTCTTCTTTCTCTCTACTTTTCTTCTTTTCTTTTTCTTTCCTTTTCTTTTCTATCTTTCTATTTCTATTCTTAACTTAACAAAATAAACCAAAATGACCAAAATACCCCTACACTCAAATATCTCGCAAACGCTCCCAAAATGCAATAAACTATAATCACAATGAAAAATAACATATTTTCACATAAAAGTCAAAAATAAAATAATATAATAATAAAATAATCAAAACGACTCAATTAATTAAAAAGACAAAACTGTCTGGGGCGTTACAAATAACACTGTCAAATACATTTTTTTCAATATGCATAACATCGAGAAAATGTCTTACATACAACGAATTCCAATATGGCAATTCAAAAAAAAAATTGACCTCTTCTTCCACCCACTCTTAACAAGCGTATGTGCAAAAGGCTTGCCAAACTGAATACTCACATCTTTCACCTTTTCAAAAATTTGATCACCTGTCAATATAGGTGGAGCTCTACCTTGTTCTGGGGCTCCATTGAAGGCTTTTCTCCACCCACGGTAATGATGATTAGAATTTAAGAATTACGATGACCGAGAAAGACATTCTTCTGACCAAACTCTAATCACGTCCAATCTGTTTTATCTTCATGAATAGGACACACACATTGATCTTTTATGTTATACCCTTATAGATTTCCGTATGCTGGAAAATCATTAATTGTGCCAAACAACATCGCCCTCAAGTTGAAACTTTCTTTCCTATATCCATCATAAACCTCCACACCGTTCTCCCACAAAGTCTTTAAATCTTCGATTAAGGGTGTCAAGTATACGTCTATGTCATTCCCTGGTTGTTTAGGCCTAGAAATTAACATAGATAACATCATGTACTTACGCTTCATACATAGCCATGGAGGTAGGTTATAAATCATAATAATCACAGGCCATGTGCTATGTGAGATACTTTGAAGACCGTGTGGGTTCATTCCATCAGTAGATAATGCCAAGTGAAGGTTTCTTGCTTCTTTTCCAAATTCAGGATAATCATTATAAAGTTTCATCCGCTGTGGTGAATCTGCCGGATGTCAAAACTTTCCATCAATAATTCTTTCATCTGCATGCCAAGTCAAGTGTCTTGCATCGGTTTCACTACGAAACATGCGTCTAAATCTCGGAATTATAGGAAAATACCATAAGACTTTTGCTGGAGACAACTTTTTCTTATATCGAGATACACCGTATTTAGGACACTCATTTAACGATGCATACTCATTTTGAAACAAAACGCAATCGTTTGGACATGCATGTATCTTATCATAGCTCATGCCAATAGAGCAAAACATCTTTTTGGCCTCATATGTTCGATTGGGAGGAACATTATCCTCTGGAAGCATATCTTTCATAAGGGCTAATAACTCTGTGAAACTTTTATCCGACCATCCATTGCCCGCCTTTACGCTGTAGAACTTTAATAACGCAGACAATCTTGTGAATTTAGTGCAACCATTATACAACGGTTTCTCTACATCGCTTACCAACCTCTCAAACATTTTGGGACAATCCTTAAGATCTTCTTCAAGTGCTTTTGCAATCTCTTCGACTCGATCACAATCGTATGTATCTGTGCAATTGTCATTTGAAGCATAGGTCGTATTATCCCCCGATTCAACATTCCCGTTACTTTTCTCACCATGCAAATTCCAACATGTATAACTTTGATCAATTCCATGCCTCATTAAATGCGATGCCAACTGAACCGCGTCAACCCGACTCCTATAACAGCAATCCAAGCAAGGACATGTCATTCGACTGGGGTCTTTGGCATGCGCAACAACAAACTTAACGAATTCTAATACCCCATTCTCGTACTCTTTCGACAATCGACTTGAAGACATCCATTTCTCACTACTACGAAAAACCCATTTAACAACGGTTGGAAATGACATATAATAACGCGGGTGAAGGCGTTGTTATGTAGATTGTCGTTGTAAGTTAGTTGTTTCTATAACGGGCTGGAAACCGTTATTGAAAGGTAGGGTGTGAGCCATATATCACAACAGTTATGATAATAAACCATTATGATACATACACTTAGGTTCTGGGTTCGAAACCCATCAGCAGCGAAATTATATAAAACATAAATTACTTATGATATCGGTTACAATACATAACCGTTGTTGTAAGTACCCTAAGTTTATTATATTAAATGTAGATTGCTTGTTTTCCAAACACCTCACTAAATAAATATACATGGATTCAATTTGATGAAGATGTCTATAATCTGCAAATTAAACTATTCTTGAAAACCAACTTAAACAAACCAATGTTATTTTCTGATTGCATTCGTCTCATCGTGCATTTCACGCTCTTTTACATATATTGTGGTTTATTGATCTGTCTCCTTCGATATATCGCTATATTCGATTATAGTTAAATTTCCATAAGATCAACATGACATTGGATAATCTGCCTCATCTTTGATTTAACTATAATGGAAGATGGTGATGCATCTAAGGAGCAAGATCATTATACCATAATCTATATATAAAAGAATGTGAGATAACTGATGAGAGGCATGCAATCAGAAAACAACATTGATTTGTTTAAGTTGGTTTTCAAATACAACTTAACTTGCAGATTATAAGTATCTTGTCAAATTAACTGAATGTATTTTAAGTGAGGGTTAGTGAAACAAATAATCTACATAGAATATAATAAACTCAAACAACATTCTATACCAGATCCAGATATTATAAACTCATATAATACGCTTGCTACCACCAGCAAACTTTAAGTGAGGGTTAGTTAAACAAATAATGTAAATAGAATATAATAAACTCAAACAACATTCTATACCAGATCCAGAAATTATAAACTGATATAATACGCTTGCTTCCACCATCATCATCATCCTGTATCATCCCTTTAACCTGAAAGGAAACAAAGCAAACTTCAAAAATGAGCATCCTCAGTTGAAAACAAACCTTAAAACCATAATCCAGTGAAGAGTAAAGAGAGGAACAGGAATAACGCACCTTTTAATGAAACTAATCGCGGAACAGGAATCAATTATGATGTTGAACTTGGGAAGCAATGAAAAAGAAATATAAGGAGGAAGAAGCTTACACAAAAGCTTCATACTTCTTATACTTCTTTTCATTGTTTCTAAAACTAGATAAAGGTTGCTTACACTGTTGTTTCTTCATTTACTAACATCTTGTTCGTGATGCTATGAAAAAAAAGTATAAGGTGGATGAAGTTTCCATCATAGCTTCATGCTTCTTATACATTTTTCCATAGCAACACAAACACTATGAAGTTTCCAAAGAATGGTCTTTGTTAAGGTAGTGAAAATGAATCTGAAAAGATGAGAACAATCAACAAAAACAACATGCAACAAACGATATAATGGGAAATATCTAACAATAGATGGAAGAAGAAGAATACCTTAATGTATGATTCACGGCTAATGGTGAAAACGAAGAGAAAAAATTGGTTCTAGGGTTTCACTTTGAAGGCAACGGCGTTACTGTCAATTAAGTGAAAGTTATTTTGCTTATATATGGGTAAACTATTTCACAACCGTTAGCAATAACAACCGTATAGATAGGTATTTATTTATTATAAATATGTCACTACGGTTAACTAGAATAACCGTAGTGATACCCCTTTTATCTGTGAATTTAAAAATAAATTAAAATCGTATAGATAGGTATTTGTTAGTTTTGAAATTGGCAGCAATTTTGGTAAAACAAAGCGTTGCATCAAGATGTCATGCTTGATGTCTTAACATGTGTTTCTAACATCCTGTAGGTGGTTTATCTGAGTGTTGCAGGACTGTGTGCATGATGTCAAGACTGATGTCTTAACATCTGTTGATAGAACATTCTGTTAAGAATATTATGTTTTATTGGTTGCGCGTTATTTGCAACTTGTGAGTTTTTGTTGAGTGATTGCATGCGAAATTCATGGAGCAGATTTATTCTGAAGCAATTGTTTTCTGTTACTTTGTGGAGTATATTTTGATATTTTGTTGCTATTTTTAGGGCAAAAAGATTTGAAGTTTAAATCTGTTTTTTATTGTGAATCAAATCTAAGATTTGCTAATGCCCAAACCCTGTGAGGAATGTTTCTGGGAATATTATGTTATCCTATGTGGCGCTGTTTTATAGGTCTGGAAGATTCAAGTCAGAATCAAGAAGAATATTGAAGAGTAATGACTTTCTAATTATGGAGATAAATTAGGAAGTATTTGATTGAAAACCTATTTTGTAGGAGAATCTTTTGCAGATTTGTAGCAGCTGATATGCTGTGATTAGAAGACCAAATCCAGTTGGGAAAAAGTTATAAATAGAATGCTTGTAACCTAGAATAAGCAGGGGTCCAAAATATAGGTCATTAGGGTTTGTGTGAAATTTTGAGCCACTCTGGTACTGTTTTGTACTTAGAGTTGGACTATTTAGTTGAGTTGTATTTGTCAATCATCTATGAGCTTTTAAGCAATGATGATTGTGTTTCTTTGAAGTGTGTCTTCTAATTTTCTGTGATTGAAGAGTTGTTGGAAATTAAGCTGTTGATGCAGTGGCTGAGGTGTTGACTGCTAGACATCATTGCGATGATTGAAAGTGAGATGGAGTCTCTTATCTAGGGTGGACATAGGTAGAAGGGTCATTGGGTAGTGATTAAGTGAGTAGATCATCAACGGGTGTGTTGATTGTAGAATCTATAAATTGATACTGCTGATAGTGAACTTTCTTCCTGGCTTGGTATGCCCCCATATGTAGGTTGTTAGACCGAACTGGGTGAACAATTCTTGTGTGCACTTTACTTTTCAGCAACTTCTTTAATTGTCTATATCTTGTATATATTGTTGATAACAGACCAGATGTCTCGACATGTTATGTGACATCTGGGTCTATCATACCAGAATTTCAATTGGTATCAAAGCAGACATCCTGTTTGTTTTTCTGGGTGAGATCCTAGGGAAGATACTTTCTGGTTCATGTGCAAGGAAAATAGTTTTGCTGAGAAGTTGTATGGACTTGGTCAGTTCATATGTTGTTTGAATGGTCCCCTGAAGTGGAGGATGGATTATTCATGATAGGGTGTGTATTAGCTCTGTTTGAAGTTGTCAGGCGTGTAGCTTTGGTGGTGAGCTGCTTTGTGGGGTGATTTATTTTCAACCTATGCTGACCTATTGCACCTGGAGTGTAGTGTTTGTGCAAAAGTTATTAAGTTTTGTCTGGAGGTTGTAGAGGGGTTTTCTTTATTTGTGTTCCGCTGCATATGTATCTGTCATAAAAATCCTTGTGGTTTTGTGTGAAGGCTACATCACTCTGTTCTCCTCTGAAGGTGTATCACATGGTGTGGTGATACTTGAGGATATCTTCAACTAGCTTGTTAGAGTTGTCAAAGATACTTGAGGTTCATCCCAAGTCCACTCATAAAGGAACTTTTATATGAGCTTGTTGAAAAGAGATCTGAAGAAAGTTAGAAGCAATTTATTCTTTCTTCCAACCCTATAAGGCCAATTTCTGGGCTTTGATAAAGGATCTCTTGGTGTGTTTCTTGAGAAGGGAACTTATGTCCTACCAGATGTTGGAACATAAAACCAGCAGATTGTGCAGAATCTTGTTGGATAAAGGTATGGCATAACAGATGCTTGGGGGCTAAACAAATGTGTATTGATCACATCTGTTTGGAACCTACTCCTGGCTTGGAAGAGGAGGCATCTGGGTTGTGTGTCTAAGAAGTTTCTTTCAAGAAAAATGTCTTAGATAAGTGTGCTGGTCAAGAGATGATCAACATAGTGTCACTCATTGGATTAGTGTATTTCTGATCCAAGTGAGTAGAGTACAAAGGTTGTTTGTTTTTGTGAAGGTCAAGCTCAAATGTCAAGGACATTTTCTCTGAAATCTGAAAGTTCCTTCTGATCAAAGTAGCCAGATGTATGAAATCTTGTTTATGGTCATGGAGCAAATTGTGTTTGAAAGGAGTTCTATGTGTGTACCAACCATAGGATGTGCAACTATTGGAGGGGAGAATGAATAATTCCCTCAAGAGTTCTTAGCAGTTAATAAGGGGGAGTCCTTCATCTGATGTTGGAAGAACTAGAAGAAATATCAGACATAATGTCTTGACATCTTTGTATTGAGAATTTAGTTTTCTCAATATGTCTGGTGGTGTTTCTCATAAACAGGATGTAGGTTGTTTACTCAAACTTGATATCTCTATCAAGTCTATGAGAGCATGGAACTCTTGTTCTAGTGGAAGAGAAACTCAAAGGGTTGTGCTTAGAGGAGGTGTATTAACCTAACTGGTTGACTGGTGTCTTCATTGTTGGAATGTCATCCAAACCTTCTAGGATGAACATTTCAGATTTGTGTTTGGAGCAAGGAGGAGTTGGTGTTTTTTTGGGACCAAAGGATTTTGGTTCCCTGGTATTTGCATGAGAAGTTTCTTCTTAAGCTGGAGTTCAGTTATGTGGTGTCCTCACATAATGGAACATTTTTTGCAAGAATTGAAGAGCATCCTTAAACCTGTTAGAGGGAATCTCCTCTTTAGGTGCAGAAGGATGGCATCCAACATCTCAAAGTCAGACAGGGGGTCTGAACATTAGAAGTTTGAGAAGAAGATTCTTGAGATGTAGAGTATGCAGGTTCCTGCATGTGTGTATGATCTGGTTTTGAAGGTTGATCAGCTACTGATGGTTGATCCTCTTGTGTCCCTTGCAAGAGATGTATGTGGATTACTATGGTTGCTGTCTTCAAAGCCATAGTAAATTCCATGTGATTTAGATTGATTTCGGAACTGATGTTGAAACATCATTTCAGTTCATTGCTTCCTCAGCCAAGGAAGTTTGTTTAGCTCAGGATGGAGTGAAAGGTCAAGACACTGATCTAATCTGGAATGCTTTTGTGGTATGAATGGTTGTCATGATGGTTTGTCATGAAGAAGAATCAGCAGATGCCTGATGTGTGCGAAAGAAGAATGTCAGACCAATTGTCCTACCTTGTGTGAGAAGGTAGTCTTATCTGAATAATGATAAATACTTTGACGGGAGCTGAGTATTTGTCTGTCCTCTAATAAGGGTGTGCATCTGACTAATGATAAATACTTTGACGGGAGCTAAGTATTTGTCGAATGTGAGTATGCAAGTCTGCAGTCTGAATTCTTTGCTTCAGAGAGGGTGTGCAAGCTTATTTCTCTCTCTAGTGTTTAGGTGTTTAAGTTAACCAGAATAAGCTGCTGTGGAAGTGTTTTATTGGGAGCTTCTTGAAGGACTTCTATGCGCAATGAATCCTTTTAATGGTGATGGGAAGATGATGTCCCAAATAATGTTGTAACATCATGTTTGTTGATGGTTATATTTAGAAGATGATTGCTCAAGCATTATTGTCAGAAGAGGTGTTTCTGACTATGTGGGTTAGAATATGGAGATTCTGATCTTGTTTTTAGTAGTATGTTCTGGCAAAGCTTGTCTACTATTTTTGAAGACTTCACTAGTATCAACAACTACTAGTGAATGTAATGGCAGAGGAATTGTGTCAGATGATGTGATCTGATTAGAAAGTTTTTTTGGCAGAGGAATTAGATCTAAGGTGCTCTGTTCTAGATGTTCTATGTCTTATATTGATATGCTTTGCAAACTGGTGGCTACAAAGAGGGAGTTACTTTTGGCTGGCTGTACTGCAAGTATCTATTGAAGAGATTGGATCTCAGTAAAGCTTTCAAGTAAGCTGCGAAGTTGTGGAGGTTGTGAGCAGTATCAAACCAGTCAGGATAATTGGATGTGTTCTCCAGGAGTGAAAGTACAATATATGAATGAAATGTGGGAAGATCTGGTTCTCAAATGTTCATCTCCATCAAGAGCATTGGTTATCCATGACAGGGGGAGTACTTGTCTATGGTTTTTGCTGCAAAGGTGCATATATTGTGAAGCTTGCATGCTGATCAAGCTTGTGGAGATTGGTTTCCTCTTATGAGGATATAATGTCAGATAACATGCTATGACATTAGGCTGCTGGATGGCGTTTTGGTGTGTTCTTAATAGGACATGTATGGTTCTAGCCATGTGAAGCTAATTGTTTGAGTCATGTGCGCACATGCTTCTGAGGAGGAGTCTGAAGGACAGTTTTGTTTGTGTCTGGGAGAATGTATTTTTCTCTGCAGTTTTTGGAAGAACTCTGTAGGGGTCTTTGTTGATGGGAGATGTCACACTTGTCTTGGTGTGTGTCATTAATTCAAAGTAAGAGGACTTTACTTAGAGTGTAGTGGAAGGCAGTGTGTTTGTGCTTGAAATCTTGTGGATGATTGCGTGAAGCATTCCTGATTCTATTGGATTGTTTCTCAAGGAACAAGAATGTCTATGGCTGCAAAATTCAAGGTGGATTTGTACAGGGTATGGATGGTTTCTGGATGAGAGAGATCAATGGTGATTTTGGTCTCAATCCAAGAGTTTGTTGGTTATAGTACAAGGATGTGATCTTGGTACTTTCTTACTATATGATCATAAAGGTGTCATGGGATATCATTGGCGATTTTGTGGTGTTTCTTGTTGAAGGAGCAACTTTTGTCAGTTAAATGTACTAGTGTTGTTTGAGGATCAAGCATTAAGTGAATGCGTTCAGCAGATGTGTTGAACAGAGGGTGCGCTCTTGAAGACATGAAGATGAGTCTTATGTTTTCCATTCATTTAAGGTGTTCTTCTTGCAAAGGAGCGCTGGGTATCTTAAATAGGGGGAGTTGAACTTTTGTTGTTGATGTAGTGCAGTTGTTTATCAAGATTGTTTGTCGCTCTGGTAAGGGTGTTATGTCAGACAAGATGTCGTGACATTGTGTTACTGGTGAAGTTCATGGTAGACATGACAGTTTAGACCCGGTGTGTCAATGGATTGAACCAGAAGTGTACATTTACCCCAATATTTTGTTCTGAGTATGTTGGTTGGATGATTCAGAGTTTGCCTTTGGAACTTTTTGTGCTTGGTCTGTATTAATGTACTCTCTTCTCTATGGATTTATTCTGAATGTTGCTTAGTTGTTCTGGTTGTTATGGAAGTTTCCTAGTGGAGTTTGTCTAATTATGGCTAAAAAGGGGGAGAGTAGTGTGGCTTAGTAATGTTGGCATAGTAATGATATGTGTGCTTTGGATTTTCTGGGTTAGATGTGGTTGTCTGGTGTGTTGTGTTTCTGCTGCAGGTTCTCTGATATGTGTTCTCTGCCGGTATCTCTGATGTGTGAGGATTTTGTTTTAGCCAAAATTTTCCAAAGGGGGAGATTGTTAGTTCTGAAATTGGCAACAATTTTGGTAAAACAAAGTGTTGTATCAAGATGTCATGCTTGATGTCTTAACATGTGTTTCTAACATTCTGCAGGTGGTTTATCTGAGTGTTGCAGGACTGTGTGCATGATGTCAAGACTGATGTCTTAACATCTGTTGACAGAACATTCTGTTAAGAATGTTATGTTTTATTGGTTGCGCGTTATTTGCAACTTGTGAGTTTTTGTTGAGTGATTGCATGCGAAATTCATGGAGCAGATTTATTCTGAAGCAATCATTTTATGTTACTTTGTGGAGTATATTTTGATATTTTGTTGCTATTTTTAGGGAAAAAAGATTTGAAGTTTAAATCTGTTTTTTATTGTGAATCAAATCTAAGATTTGCTAATACCCAAACCCTGTGAGGAATGTTTCTGGGAATACTATGTTATCCTATGTGGCGCTGTTTTATAGGTCTGGAAGATTCAAGTCAGAATCAAGAAGAATAATGAAGAGTAATGACTTTCTAATTATGGAGATAAATTAGGAAGGATTTGATTGAAGACCTATTTTGTAGGAGAATCTTTTGCAGATTTGTAGCAGCTGATATGCTGTGATTAGAAGACCAAATCCAGTTGGGAAAAAGTTATAAATAGAATGCTTGTAACCTAGAATAAGTAGGGGTCCAAAATGTAGGTCATTAGGGTTTGTGTGAAATTGTGAGCCACTCTGGTACTGTTTTGTACTTAGAGTTGGACTGTTTAGTTGAGTTGTATTTGTCAATCATCTATGAGCTTTTAAGCAATGATGATTGTGTTTCTTTGAAGTGTGTCTTCTACTTTTCTGTGATTGAAGAGTTGTTGGAAATCAAGCTGTTGATGCAGTGGCTGAGGTGTTGACTGCTAGACATCATTGCGATGATTGGAAGTGAGATGGAGTCTCTTATCTAGGGTGGACTTAGGTAGAAGGGTCATTGGGTAGTGATTAAGTGAGTAGATCATCAACGGGTGTGTTGATTGTAGGATCTATGAATTGATACTGCTGATAGTGAACTTCCTTCCTGGCTTGGTATGCCCCCAGATGTAGGTTGTTAGACCGAACTGGGTCAACAATTCTTGTGTGCACTTTACTTTTCAGCAACTTCTTTAATTGTCTATATCTTGTATATGTTGTTGATAACATACCAGATGTCTCGACATGTTATTTGACATCTGGGTCTGTCATACCAGAATTTCAGTATTTATTTATTATAAATATATCACTACAGTTGACCAGGAGAACCGTAGTGATAACCCTTTTATTTGTTAATTTTAAAATAAATAAAAAAGAAAAGGTGCGCCTTAACTTCTCACTTAATGCATCTACAGTTTAAACATCAACAATGTAATTCACAATGGATCTGCAGTTTAAACATCAACAATGTAATTCAAACCTTAATTCAACTATTACATTTCATAACAAAGTAAACATTAAACATAAAGGAGACAAGAAAACATAACATCTTGATATTTCCAGAAAATATCTATGATTTCAATTTGTTCTTCAAATTCTTGTTCTTTTTCTTTAAATCCTCATACATAACCTTCAGATAGCCCACGGCTTCCAACTCTGACTTCATAATGCTCTCATCGTCATTTCCATCTCTTTCTCCCACGTCATCATCCCATATGAACAAATTACATGTTTCATCGCTCCTCCAAAATGGATATCTCCAAAAAAAGACTTCCTTTATTTTGTCCCTTCTTGCATTGATACGAAACCATACGACCATCACAACCACAAAAATTTCCAGATCGAGATTTTACACTGGAAGAAGACGTAGAAACACCTTTGGATGATTTTGTCTTCAAATGTGACATTGCAACACCTTAAACTAGAACATTTTCTTGTTGTTGTTGTCATCTTCTCGACAATGATGACGGCGTTGGTGTTAGGGTTGTTTCGTCTTGTTTCTTTTTTCAATGGATAAATTGATATATACTTGGTGTTTAAAATACATAACAGTTTGTAACAACGGTTTAAAGAAAAAGCCGTCGTGATATCATTATTATTTTTTAGTTAAATATTAATAAAACTTAAAAAGGGAGCATTTACGTCAAAGGGATAAACTATTTAAGGGCGATGAGGTTCGAACCCATGATAGCTAGATTGTATCACCACGAATTTCATAAAAACCGTTATTATACCCTTGAGATTTCTAATTAAAATAATGCGCGCGCATCCAGTACGCACTATAAGAACGGTGTATAAGATGCCGTTGTAAACCTCGCATTGTTGTTTGGGCATTTTGTAGTAGTGCCTTATCCATGGTTTTACTAATTAAGCTAAACAAAAACAAAATAAAAACTATTTACCTGTAGGGAAGTCAACAGCTTCTGGACCCACACAGTGTAAGATTCTTGGAAACAATCAGACTTTCACTCTTCACAAGTAACCCCTATAGCAAATTCAATAAGTTAGTGATGATGGTGTATTCCAAATATAACAGGACAAATTTAGTATATAATAGGACAAACAAGATATATCGGAGAAACAAGTCAAAGTCTCAAGAATCGATTAATTTCAACAATTTCATTTTCATTTTCATCACTAACATACCAAATATAACAATTAATTTCATTATCATTTTCAATCAACAATTAGATTAAAATAAAGTAATCACTAAAAAGTATCCATCAACAATGTCATTATCATCAATTAATTTCAACAAATCATCACTAACATTCAACATCAACTTACAAAATTAACACCAATTCCCAACATAAATCCACCACAAATATCACTATTTATCATCTTCAACTTTACTACAACAACAATTTCAAAATCAAATTCAAACAACAACCACATCAACACTAATTCACCAAATCGACAACAACCACATCAACACTTTGATACTCTAACAACACTCATTTTTCTATAACACTCATTTTTCTAACAACCCTCATTTTTGCAATGGATATAATTTCCTATAATATAACAACACTCATTCAAACTACATTCAAACTAACACATTCAAACTAAAAACAAAACAAAAACAAAACAAGATGCTCAAGAACAGACCCTCAATAACAAACAAAAGAAACTATATAGCAAGCTCAAGAACATTAAATAATCACTGAAACTCAAGAACAAACAAAAGAAACAGTGACACTCACGAAGGAATGTCGGTCGGAGAAGATGGAGATACGAAAAGAGGAACAGTGCCGGTCGGAGAAGACTGACAGAGGAACGCCGGTCGGAGAAGACGAACAGAGGAACAGTGCGGAGGGAGAAGTCGCGAGAGAGGGGGAGACACGGCGGAGGGAGAAGTCGCGAGAGAAAGGGAGAAAGAAAACAAATGATTAGGGCGTTCTGAAATAATGAAAAGTTTTTTAATATTTATGAAATAATAACATAAGACATCGCTTTTGGAAAGCGCTTTCTTATGTATTAGATTTAGCAGCGCTTTTTCTCTAAAAGCGCTTTCTTCTTAATTGCCTATAGCAGCGCTTTCTAATGTGTGACCTACGTAAGACCTTTAGCAGCGCTTTTTAAAAGCGCTTTCTAAAGTGTGCCTTTAGCAACGCTTTGTAAGGTGTCACATTTGTATGGCTTTTAGCAGCGCTTTTATGGAAGCCCTTTCTAAAGTAGGCCTTTAGGCAGCGCTTTTTTTTAGCGTGTTTTTTTTAACACATATAGCAGCGCTTTTGATAAAAAACGCTGTCTATGTAGTACTGCCAAAAAACAATTTTGGCGTAGTGAAAACCGTAATAGTTTCACACAATAAAAAATAACTATACTTCATAGACGCAACAATGGAGTTAATGGAGTTGATGTCGCTCAAAACACTAAGCTACTGTATAGTAATTAATTTTAATTTTATTGACTTTTTTCTCAGAGTATTTTCTGTATTGTAATGTTTGGGGCATTTCTTATTTCTAATGCCTTAGTTGTTATATATTTCTTTTGTTATTTCTAACAAAAATCATTTTAAATTTACATATTCTAAATTACTTAGTAATACTCCCTCTGGTCCTTAATATAAGAAAAACATTAGTACTTTTAAATTTATTGAAAAATTAATATATTTGGACTATATGTTGTCCAAATACATTGGTTCTTTAATAAATTAAAAAAAAAAATTATATTAAGAATAGGAGGTAGTAACATTTATGAATTTATTTTAAAAAGTTGTGACAAATGCATCTTATAATTTGTAAAAGATTTTATATTTAAAACATTTATCTATTAAATAAATTATTATATTTAGAGAAAAAGAGAGTAAGATACATCAAGTAAAACTAGTCCACCATAGCATTAGGTACACCCGCTTATCTCATAGCACAACTACCTCCTATATATATCCCATATTATATTGACAAATTAGAGACAAAAGGAAAGAAAATAGAGTCATAGTGTTTCGTGCCAAGACATTATTACTTATGAGTAGCTAGCAACTAGTAGTAGCAAAGCAAAAACAACTCAACCCCTTCCGTAGCTTTCATCTGAAAACTCACTCATTGCCTTTTCCTTATCACTTCTTTTTTCTCCCTTTAACAATGCTTAATATCTTCCTTGCTTCTCACCATCACTAACAAAATCTCTACAAACATCCATGGAGTTTAACCTTGAAAACCCTCTTGAAAACTTTCATGACCTTCCTAATTCTCAATGTGTTTCTTCCCTTTTCCTCATTGAATCTGACCATATCCCCCCACCATGTTACTTCCAAACCCTCAAATCAAACGAGTTTGATGCCTCACTTAGAACTGATTTCATCTCTTTGATCTCACAGGTAAATTAACCACCATTTTACTTTGTGTTATATTTCGATTCACATTGAGTTTTCTAACTCTAAAACATAATTTTTTGCAGAATCAAGTTTATATAATTTGATTCTGCCAAAAAATTTCGTAAATTCAAACGTTTGGATTTACATGATTTATATATTAAACCAAACATTTTTTAATGTTGGTTAATTGTTTCTATGTAGTTGTCATGCACCTTTGATCCATTTGTGACTTACCTAGCTATCAACTATTTGGATCGCTTCCTGGCTAACCATGGAATAATTGTAAGAAAAATCAAACACTTCATTAAACAACATTATTCAATTTAATATTAATACTTCATTAAGCATGATTAAAATAATTTAAGATCTAAATTAAAACAAATGTATCTACATGTAACAGCAGCCAAAACCATGGGCCAACAAACTTGTTGCAGTAACATGTTTTTCTCTAGCAGTAAAAATGTTGAAAACAGATTACTCTGCCACTGATGTTCAGGTAAAAAAAAAAATTTACCGTATAATTTAAAATTAATGCAAATTTTATTTTTAATCCAAAGTTTTTATTTTATAACAGGGTCTTCTGAATCATGATGATGGTGGTTTCATTTTTGAGACACAAACAATAAAAAGAATGGAAGCACTTGTGTTAGGAGCATTACAATGGAGAATGCGTTCCATTACTCCATTCTCTTTCATTCCATACTTCACCAATTTGTTTAATCTTGATGATAATATAACATTAAAGGTTCTCAAAGATCGAGCTTCTGAAATTATATTCAAGTCACAAAAAGGTAAATTTATTAATAAAAAAATTTAATTATTGTGTTTGATATTTGAATTTATGTTTATTTTAATTTTTATATTTTATTTTTCAGATGTAAAGGTTTTGGAATTCAAGCCATCTATAGTTGCTGCTTCATCCCTTCTTTATGCTTCACATGAATTGTTTCCTTTTCAATATCCATGCTTCTTGGGAACAATATCCAATTCTTCATATGTAAATAAAGTAAACATTCTCTCATTATTTTATTTTATTTAATTATATTAAAACAATTTTTTAATAGCTATTTCATCAAGATCGGGTAATATTTAAAAATATATAATTCAAAATACTGAATTTAAATTCGCACCTTACGATCTTAATCAAACGACTACGTGATTGATCTAAATTATTATTATTATTATTATTATTATTATTATTATTATTGATATTATTATTTTTATTATTAGTATTATTATTAATATTATTATTATATTATTATTATTATTATTAGGGTAATGCTAACTTGTGCCCCCGAGGGCACAAGTTAAAAGATAAATATAGTAAAAAAATCTTGGAAATTGTATTGTGAATTTAATACTCCCTCCGTCTCAAAATGAAAGTCTTGTAAGGTTGTTGCACATAGATTAAGAAAAGTAATGATTGACTAATTAAATATAACAATTTTACAAAACTACTCTTAATTATCATTGGTTGTCATAAAGATGTAATGTGATGTAATATCTTAAAAGTTGTGTAGATAATATTTATTAGGGGTAAAATTGGTAAAAATTAATGATTGTTGCATTGAAAACGTAAAAAGACTTTTATTTTGCGACAAAATTTTTTGACTAAAAAGACTATTATTTTGAGACAAAGAGCGTAAATTTTATAATTAATAATTTTATTGATTTTTTCCATAAGAATTTTCTATTTATGAGTTTTTTAACATGTGCTCCAAGGCACAAGTTAACATTACCCTTATTATTATTATTATTATTATTATTATTATTATTATTCAAATTTATGGATAATAGAATGTGTTTTTTTTACTGCAGGAAAGTGTTATGGAGTGCTATAATTTAATACAAGATATATCTAAGTTGGAGTACGAATCAATGTTTAATGCAAATTCAAGTTCTGGCACACCAGTTAATGTGTTAGACGAAAATTTTCTAAGTTTGGAAAGTGAAAAAACCAATGGAACAAATCTCGATCCAACTACTATGATACAAGAGAAGCATTTCAAAAGGAGGAAAATTTAATCATAAATGCTGAAGTACTAAAAAAAAAAGAAGATATCAACATTTAATTCTTCTGGTCCATCCAAGAACAGTCAAAAAGTTAATGTAAAAAAATGAGGATACAATAATGGGAAGAGAGATAGATTGTGCTGGAATTAACGGGAATGAGAAAAAAAATCACACTAACGTGATTCTTGTATGGAATTTTCATTAAATCTTGTGATTGTGAAAAAGGAAAATGGATGAAAATATTGGAATTGAATTTTCTTCTTTTTCCTATGATAGAGGAAACAAAAAGACAAGATGTAGCTTTGAATTGTTTTGTATTGTCTGATTTGTAGTCAAGTGTGGTTCTGTCTTTTAGCTTATGGCAGAGGAATAATAAAAGTGTAGTAATAGTGAAACAGCAAATTTTGTTGGAAGGATTTTAGTACTATGTAATTTTATGTATATGATTTATGTCTATTATTGTAATTTGGATCCAAAAATTATATATATGATTTTTAATATTAAAATCTTAATTCACTTAAATCGTAGTAGAAAATACAATTATTCATTAATCTTAAGTGGGCATATTTGGCTGAACAGCAATTGTTGTTTTACTGATATTTTACGATATTTGACTATACGCCTATAAATTGAGCATCTAAGAAGAAATTCAGATCTTGTCCATCAAAATCGAACAATCTGTTCAAAAATAATTTTCACTACAACAAATTTATCACAATACTTAAAAATTATAAAGCTTTCAAAGTTTTCAATGACCCAAATTTCTTTATCAAAGATATTTGGTTGGACCAATTTTGAGATCTCTACTCTTGTACCTAAAGAGTTGATTGCAACTTCACATAATAAATAGGGACCACAAGGGTTGGTTCATTGAAGAAATCAAAAAATGCCCTTTTCTAAAGTTTTGTTCTTACTTATTTGTTTTTGTTTCTCATCCTCTTTTACGGATGTGCATGGATCATAAACCAAACCAAATTAAACCATATATATGGTTTGGTTTGGATCTTTAAACTGTTTTTATAAAACCAATTTATCTTTTTAAAACCGGTTTACAAATAGATCGGTTCAGTTCTAAACCAGTTTTTCACAATGACCAGTTTTTTTTAAAACCGGTTTTAAACTGGTTTCTCTCAAAACCAATTTTTTACTTTCCTTAAAAAAACCAATTTTATAAAAGAAATAGTTTTAAAATCAGTTTTTTTAAATCAATTTTATATCAAAATTAATTTTGTTTTCTTTAACTAATCTTTTTATTTTAACTAATTATAAAACTTACGATATCATTGACATGAGAATGAGTGTTTACAAATACACCTCCTGCCCTAAACCTTATTCACTATGAAATTCTAGTTCACACTACATAAATGTCTCCTCTATATCATTATCTTTAACAAAAATAATTGGTGTGACAAATTTTATATCGTGATTTGTTGTTAACCGTTCTCCATATGTGTACATTTCGCATCCACTTGAATTATTCACGTAGTCACTACTCTCGTGAGGTAACACTCGTTCCATGTGCTTCGAGGAACCGTATCCATTCAGAAACCATTTTCATATTTGTTTGAATTTGAGACACATAACTACTATACTATTGAAATTCGGATTTAAATAAAAAATAATAATTAATTTGTCCCGTTCTATCCCATAATCATAATATTACATATCATAATCTAAGGGCAAAGGAGCAATAATTTCTAACCAACTTTGCGGGTGTAGTTTATGTATATTCAGATTATGATTAAAGTCTACAACTCAATCAAACTAAATATATCACATAAAATTTAATTTCTTAAGTAACATATACTTTAAAAGAGTTTAAAATATAAAATTGGTTTATAATAAATATATAATAAAACATAAAAAGAAACAAACATATAACTTTAATACATAATAAAATTTGGATATCTAATAACTAAACCACATTATTATAATGGTTACCGGTTTATATTTGGATAACAGAATGGATATCCAAATTTATATTTTAACATTTGGTTTGGATTTTTAAAAGTGGAACAGTTTGGATACCAATTTGGTTAACAATAACCGGTTTTTTTGCACACCCCTATCCTCTTTCATGTGTGTTTCGTGTGTATTATAATGGCAACATGAATGCCATTTTTCAATTATAAATTGTAACATTTTCAATTCAATTTGTTAGTAGTTAAACAAAGTAGGTAAGATTAAGTAATATAATGTCTTGTTACTTCTTTAGGTTCTTTGGTATAGTAAAGTTGGATAAAGCAATGCTTTGATTTTGATTTTGAATTTTTTACTTTGGAATATTGTGTTAGTTTTCTTATATGAAAGCATCATTTTGTTGAAATTCTTGTTTGAGTGGAGATAAAGGTTTAGACGGGGCATGTGATAGGGGATTGATTATGGTGACATTTTAAACTTTTTCCTTACTAGCTTTATAGTAAATAGTCAAGAGTTAGGTTGAATAATTGGCTTTGTTATATGAAACATTTACATTAAAATCCATGGTTTGAGGATTCCCTACAATTGGACATTTTTTTGCTGTAATCGTCAAACGATAGTCGTTCGATCAAGATTAGACGATGCATATTTAAATATTTTATTTTAAGTTATAAAAAATGTGTTTATGTGTTATGAGATTTTGATATATTGAACGAATATCGATATTATAAATGCGCAAATGGGGGATTCTTTTAGGGTTATTCTCCATTTATAATATCAACATGAACATGAAGGACTATACATGTATTTATGGTTGTTTATGAAATGGTTCTGAGAGAAAATCAAATCAAATCGAACTAAACCATAATATAAATTTATTCGAACTGAACCGAACCATTTTAATTTACTCAGGATCAAACCGAACCATAATAGTTGGTTTGGTACGCCGTTTTGAAATTTCAAACCATTTAAAGTTATTTTTCAACAGTAGAGTTCAGTTCATAATTTTGTTTAACAGCCCTACATATATTCTAGCTAGTTTACAACTTATGATATGGACTTGAAATCCAAATCATCCCCTACAATGCATTTATACCTTAATATTGATTCACTAATTTCCTAAATAAAGGACAAAACTTGAAAACGACGAGAGCCAAACCTTAAAGGCTATATATCATAAAACATAGGTTTATGCATTATACTAATATTCACAATTTATATGAAATCTTATCCAACGTGCACTACACATTTTTGTGTATACGTAATGAATGAAATGTGACGTTTTGGCTACGAGTTTGTTAGTTGAGGTGCCTTGCTAGGGCCACAAGACAAGTAGCTGATGCAGGGGCAATTAAAGCAGTGGAACCCCCCAGCTCTCTGCTCAAAGTCACATGAATATGGATATAGATATAAAAGAGTATGCACTTGTCACTTCAATGTCATCTAGGTGTGGCTGCAATTATATGCCTCAAAAACTCAATATTGAACTATAATCTCCCATCACTTTAAATGAATACACCACACTTTAAATGATACAACACTATAATTAACATATTTTATGATAAACGTTTTACATAATCTAACAAATATCATATTTAAATCATGTACACGCCATATATATATATATATATATATATATATATATATATATAAAAGAATGTTATTTTTATATAAAAACATGAGAATGTCATTTTTATATAAGAACATGAGAATGAATCTAAACCATTAGATTTTAAAATAAATGGTGGAGATTATGTGTCAGTTTTTTTTTCTCTTCCCTCCATCATTTATTTTAATAATGAAGGAGAGAGAAAAACAAAAACCACACATAATCTCCACCATTTATTTTAAAATCTTGTGATTCAAATTCATTCTTATGTTCTTATATAAAAATGACATTCTCATAGGATATTAACCATTTATATATATATATATATATATATATATATATATATATATATATATATATATATATATATATTTGTTTTTAAAAAGTTATAATTTATTTAACGATTGTTACACATAAAGGAAGGATAAATTAATTAAATGACAGAATCATAGTAATTATAATTTATGTTTTAATTCTTTTATAATAGTTTCATTCTTTCTATTTTATTTTTTATTTGTATATTGAGTCATTTATTCCTTCGGTTAATCTATCAATCGAAGAAAAAGATTACTTAGTTTTGCTTATAAAAACATATGTTCATTAAGTTTTGCCTGTAACCTAACTCATCTTGTGTCGCTCAAACTCGTAAATAACAATCTTTGAGATGAATTGTAAGACATAAAAATATTTAAGGTTTTCTAGTTATTTAGGAAATATTTCAATGTTGTTGTTGTTACATTCATTCATTGAAGAAATTAATTTTACCAACCTTGAACAAAATATTTTTGTGCTATTGCAATATATCTCACAAAATGATGTTATTGCTGTTGATTCCACCTTTTACAATCCATTTTTTAAATTTGAGAATAATTTCTCAATATTATTATCCTAAGCAAAAATTCAATAATTTAATAATTTTCTTAGCTGACAATTTTGAGAAACATATTTTTAATCATACTTATAAATATTACAATTCAAAGATGGTAAAATATTTGTAAGTGATTCACCTTACAATTCACCATTTTCTTTTTGGCGCTACTAGAAGTAATTTATTCTCGCTGTTAGGCTGAAAACCGAAAGGGGAAATCATTATTTTTTTTGGTAAAATAAAAATCATTATTTTATTTAGAAAATAAATAAACTATTATGTCAACGTTCATAAATTTATCAGAGAAAAAGTGACATACTTTTGATTATAAATGATTATTTGTCGTCCATGTATTGATTATCAAAGCTCAAGATATTGTCAACACATTAATTCATAAGAAACATTAGTGATCCGTGTAAAACACTCACGCTAGCCAATCAAAATGTGAACACCACAAATATATATCTTGGATACTACGTTGTGAATGACAAACATTTACAATGAACCTATCAAGATTGAAAAAAGTGAAACTTAAAGAAGTGTGGAAACAATTTTTAGGATGGACTGCAAGTGCATAAAAAATCTTGGTTCAAGTTTGATGTTCATTACATAATCTTTTATTTTGTAACGTGATAAATTATTTTCCTTATTTAACATTTGTAAATTATTTACCATAAACAAATGCATGCAAAGTCATTAAAAATATTTTGCATACATATGGGTATGCAAAATATTGTACTTTAATAAAACAAGATATATATATATATATATGGAATTAGAAATAGTTGAAGGTGGTGATGAGGAATTCTGAATTGGTGATGATGATCTTTGATACAGTATCACCGGGGGGAATCTGTAAGGTTATCACTCTAATGTCCAAGTCAGTTCAAGATTCAAGATGAGTGTAGTAAATAGTGGAGATCAGAAAATATACTTTACATTTCATGAGAGATAAACTTTATACCGTGGGTTATTTTAAGTGGATTAAAATTAATTGGGTCTTAGCACGTTGGGTCTTTGTCTGACCCAGAACAGTTGCCACCAAGGCTTGTTGGGTCTTTAAAGTAAATATATTTAAAGCACTTAGCATACCGTTTAACCTCCGAGACTCCATCTTTGATGTAACCGATGAAGGTGTTGAGCGTGAATCTTCTCTTTATTGGACTTTACGATGATATCATCCATGTACACTTCCAACGTCTCACCTATCACTTCTTAGAAGATCTTGTTCATCATTATTTGGTATGTTGCATCTGCATTCTTCAATCCAAAGGGTATGATATTGTATTGATAATTTGCTTGCTTCGTCATAAAGGCAGTCTTTATCTGGTAAGGTTTATACACAAGTATCTTATTATACCTTTAAAAAGCATCCGAGAACGAAAGTAATCGATACCCTACATAATTGTCTACTAATTTATCTAAGTTTAGAAACGTATGAGAATCTTTTGGGAAAGCCCTATTAAGATTTGTATATTTAACGTATATCCTCCATTTCCCTGAGGTCTTCTTCACCAACACGACATTGATAACCATTCAATATATTTGGCCTAAAAATGAACCAAGCATCCAGTAGGCCTTTAACCGTGCTAGGAGTGGCCTCGGCCTTTTTAGAGATTGTCTTCTCTAATGTTGGGATACATAACGAGCTTTGGCGTCCACATTCAGATGATGGCCCGCTACACTAAGATTAATGTTTGACATCTCATGCGGGGTTATTGCAAAACGATCGACGTTATTCTAGAGGCATTAATCAGTGAAACTCTTACTTCTAAAGGAAGCACATCACCTATTTCAATTGACCTGGCGGGGTCTCCTCTGAGATGGACAAACTCGAAATCCCCATAATCCTTTGGTTTTCCTTTTGCTTCCTCTTTTGAGACTGCGACCGACACCAAGAGATATCTTTGGATAATTTCTTTAATTTGTTTAGATACATCCACATCAGTGGTTGCTAGATCCACGACTCTATGTGGATGAGTGATCAAATTGTTAAATGCTAGTAGATCTTCTCTGACATATGGATTAAGAACCGCTTATTTATTCCTATCAGATCCATTGCACCTGAATATAGGATGTTACACAAACACCTATCGTCCATGTGGAAACCAGTTAGATTGCGATCACCGTTTGGAATTCCATTGATCTGATCACGATCTAGAAATCCTAATTTCGATCATTGTTTTCTTTGTTAGGCGTCAACATCAGCTACAAGTATGGAATGATCCAATGAAGGATAAGTGCTAGATGAAGTGATATCGTGGAATTCATCAATCGGCAATGCCTAAGAACAATCAATTCTAGGAATGCATTGGAGATTCCAACCATAACTACAAGAATTACCGTCTTTTCTCTCACTATTGCGATTATAGATCCGACTTTAGATCAAGATTGACCTGAACATTAAAATTTGCAGGAATTATACGTCGATTCTTACAGACGGTGCCATTGTTCTGTTTGGAAATCATAAATGGATTATCTAGTTCCATGAAGGAACCAGAAATAGAGAGAGTTGGATAACAATTGATCTTGAAAGATGGATCTAATATCCTTCATGGTGGCGTAGGTGGACCTGTATGGTTAGCACTCCAACCCCCAAGTCAGTTCAAGATTCACGATGAGTATAATGAAATTGAAGATAAGAGATTGTGTACTTTGCCTTATGTATGTGAACAGTTTTTGTACTTTAGGTCAAGTGAAGTGAATTTTAGATGGATTGGACTTTGTTTATTTAGGTTTGGCCGGTACATAATAAATACCAAATTGACAATATTGTAAGTTTCATGTGAGTCTTCCAATAAATTTTGCAAGAATTCCTGCAAGTTTTTTCTTGAATTAAAGTATTTAATGTTTTGTACAAATATATTTATGGATATATTCTGTAGAAATTACTTATGTATTTCAAAATTTTTATCCAAATAACCACTTTTTTAAATAATTTCCCATAATAACCACCTTTCCCACATATTTTCCAAAGTAACCCATTTTCAAACAATTTTTTTTTGGATTGAAGAGCTGCTTTTAGGAGAATTTGTGACTTTAACTATAATTTAATTGGTGGTGCCAATGGACACTATGCCACGGAAGGGAAAATACATCGTTTTTTTTTTCCTTTAACAGCGCTTAAAAGCGCTGCCTAAGGTGGCGCTGCTATAGGTAAAGACATCGCTTTTGTTTTATGCAAAAGTGCTGCCTTATGCAGGCCTTTAGCAGCGTTTTTTATGGAAAAGCGCTTTCTAAAGTAGGCCTTTAGCAGCGCTTTTTCTGGCCTTTTATGCTTTCTATTGACATCTTTAGGCAACACTTTTTCAGAAAAAAGCGCTTTCTATTGTCCCCCTTTAAACAACGCTTTTTAAAGCGCTGTCTAATGTATTTTTTATTTCACTTTAAGGCAGCGCTTTTAATGGAAAGCGCTTTCTATTGTGAATTATAGGTAGAACTTTTTCTGAAAAGCGTTGTCTTTTCTTTATGTAAATTGTGCTTTTAAAAAACATTTTTTTTAAAATCAGAATTTAGGAAGCGCTTTTTATTTAAATGCGTTGCCTATTATTTCTTTTTTAGAAAGCATATTTTTGAAAATAATACCATAAACCTATATAATTCATACCTTTATTTCAAACACATAGGAACTATATGACATTTGTAACGCCCCGGTTTTGTCTTATTTATTTAATTGAGTCGATTTAATTATTTTCGTTTTATATTATTTTATTTTTTTGACTTTTGTTTGACAATATATTATTTTTCATCGCTGTTTATGTTTTATCGCATTTTGAGAGCGTTTGAGAGATATTTGAGCTGAGGGGTAAAATAGTCTTTTAGGGGTTTAGATATTTATATAAATAGAAAGTGGAGAGAAAAGAAAAGGAAAGAAAAAAAAGAGAAAGAAAAGGAGAAGAAAGAAAAAGAGAAGAGGAGAAAGAGGAGAAATCGGGAAAACTCCGTTTTGAGCGCGATTAATCGGGTAAGGGTGAGAAGTTTCAATTATATATTGCTTGTGTATGTATATGTGTTGTCTGTTGTAATTGTTTTGATTATTTCGCGACTTCTCGTATCGATTGGAATTAGGAGCGATTGATAGAAATCGATGTTTTCGCGGATGAAATTTGATAAAAACTGAGTAGAATACTTGTCGTTAGGTTTGGATCATGTTTTGGTTGTTATAGTATGATTTGGAAGTGTTTGGGTGGAAGAAATGAGGGTTTTTGACCCCAAATGACCTAAGTTATCGCTGCTGGAAATTCTGGTTTTCGCAGGTTCGCATTACGAGCCAAAGCGAAGGAAACAGCGAACGTTCGCTAACCGTTCGCATTGCGAACGTGACAGAATTTCCGATTTTGTTTCCTTCATAAATTTTGATCCGTAAATCGGATTGAGGCACGGTCGGATGCCTTGGAAAGCTCTTTCAATGCTCTTTTTGATAGTGGAATAGGATCATATGTTTAAGTCATGGATTGATAAGAAAATATGGAAAAGTGATGTATGTGTGGAAAGTGCGGTTTATGTTTCCACCATAACTCCCGAATCGCGAGTCCGATTGATATGGGACTTGAGGCCATAGATAGATAACCTGATATGCTATTAAATGGTGATGTGATACCATGTGTTAGTTAAGAATATTTGGTAGGGGATGATTAGTGGTTTTGTAGGTTTTGTTGTGTTTGTTGGTGTTCGACGTGATATGTTATCGTCATATAAATGTGGGTCTTTTGTGCTATCTATATGATGTTGATGCATGTGATAATGATGTTGTTGTGTGGTAAAATGCATTGTTTAAATTGGTTTCCAATGCATGAATCTTGATGATGAGATAATTCATATTGTTGAATTATGAATATATGGAATTGATGAGTTGAAATATATGTATGATTATGGTTGCATATATGTGTGAAGATGCAGTTGATTGTCATGAGTCCTTGTATGTCAAGCATCATGATATGTATTCTTGTAATGTCGTGTGCCCATGTGGGGTGTGAGCGACGGTTTGGTTCCAGAGGGAATCTGCTATAACATCGTGTGCCCGTGTGGGGTGTGAGCGATGATTAAAGACGATCGTGTGCCCATGTAGGGTGCGAGTGAATGGGTCGTGTGTCCGTGTGGGGTGTGAGCGATCCATAAACTTCGTGTGCCCGTGTGGGGTGTGAGCGACGGGGAACATCGTATGCCCGACGGGGAGTTACAGTGATGTAACGAGCGGTGATTCCAACAGAGTTCCTGAGTGAACTAGTGATGAGATTGATGGATGGATGGTACCGCATATGCATTGCATAGATTCGTTGTGTCAGTCTCTGTGCATTTGCATAAATCATGAATGGATTGATTATGTGTGGAAATTGTGCATTGATTTGTTATGTGTTGAGATTGTGATAGCATTGGTAATTTGATGTGCCTATGTGATAAATGCATTGGTTGTGGATAATATGTTTTATGCATAGACATATGCTATGTGATGTGTGATGTGTTTCTATATGTGATGACTTGGTATGCCTTATGTGCAAATACGTGATTATGTTGGATAATTGATACAGGTTATGTATTTGTGACATGCTATATGTATTGGTGTGTGATAAATGTGGTGAGAATAACTACGCATGTGAATTGTTATGTATTTGCATATTATTATGCAATCTTGATTTAGTTGTTATTTCTCACCCTTCTGCTGTGGTTTATTGCTCTATGAGGCAATTGCAGATTAGTAGTCTGGGAGGCTTTTGTGAAGATTAGTCCTCCGTCCTTTGTTGTTTGTCTGCTCTGATACGTAGCACGGGAGTCGGGGAACGATTATGTTATATATGTATATAATTGTTGAATATATTTTTGTATTACTTTTGTATGTGTACTTTGACGTTATAAACCATTTATTTTGTAAAACAAGTCGGTTATGGATCTTTCCGCTTTATTCCATAATTGACCTTTCCTTTTATATGGAAAACATTTCCCCTTGAGGGTATTCAATTGATTGTGTTATGTATCAGAAATTTATGAGCAGGGATTGTGTTTTATTTACTTAAATGTGGCATCCTTGTTTCTGTCGGAAAAATAAATTTTTAGCTACTTTGATTTATCTATGTATTATTTATTCGCGATGGGAATTGGGGTGTTACATTAGTGGTATCAGAGCAGGTCGGTCCGTCCGGCCAAGTTGTTGAGTTAGTTGGTGTGACAGTTGAATACTATCGTTGTTGGTTGTCCCTTAGTACGTGATAGGTGTGTGAAACACTGTCAGTACTTTCTGGTTTTTCTATTCCGTTGTCTGCAGGAGTTAGAATGAGATAAGTGGGGGAGAAGCTGGTACTTCTCCAAGTTGCTTCAGGTGTGGAGCGTTGGTTCAGTGTGTTGTGAATTGCAAGATTGTAAGTGTTGGTTGGACAATGTCGTTTCCAGTTCCGGAGTGAGTGCGGAGGTAAGGTTTGTGTCAACTGAGGAATTGTGCCTTAGGTGGTTTTGTGCACGAGATGCAAGAAATACTATTATAAGTTTGGTAAAGACAGTTTATGCCCCATCATGATTGTCAGCTGTCTATAGACAAATTGAGGAACTGATCACCCTTAATCTCTTGTTGATAGTAGACGGGAATTATATTGGATGGAATATACGTGTCTTTCCGGCATTGATAGTATGTGAAATAAAAGGTTTGGAATTTTAGAAATGGTTACGGATTGTTTTGATGAGTCGATGAAGATTCTAATATCGGAAGATGAGACGGATTAGAGGTTTTGGTATGTTGGTCTAGTTGGAATGTCTCTGAGGGAGAATGATTGGGTATTACTAATGGCTGTTCTCAAAGAGTAGAGTGTGAACTTAAATTGGACGAAGGTGAATAGTCGAGATTATATCTGCTAAGTGAGTAGGACACTCTTTGGAGTTGAGACTAAGGTGTTTGTTATATTTGTGAGGCTAGTGTTCTGGAAATTGGCAGGAAAGCCACAGTGATGGGCCGTCAGTGGTGCATGGTTTTCAGATGTGTTTTGGATGAAACGTTAGTGTGTCAACTTGAAGAGGTCCAGCATGGTTGGTAAGGAAAAATATGATAGTAGGAGGTTGCATGTTAACCAGTGAGTAGTATGGAAATTTACGGTTGTGTTCTAGATAGCTTGAGTTTTGAATTATGACGAATCGCAAACGATTTGGAAATCCTTGATGATAAGAGACTATGGAAATCTTGAGGAAACCCTTAGGTGTGGATGTAATATTTAAGATTCCTTTTTGGTTGGTTGTTGATACATGTTGGAAATTGTGGAATTGGACGACTAGGAGAAGAAATTGTGTATAGATTACTGACAGTTGATTAAGGTAACAATTGAAAATGAGCGAACCTTGCCCTGTTTCAGTTCTGATTGGATTCGTCGGGTGTTCGCACGGAGAAGGTCACAGCGAAGGCTCGTGAGAGCTTCGCACTGCGAATGGCAAGGCGAATGTTCACCCCAGGTTCGCACAACGAACTTTGTGCCCTTTTTCTTCTGCCTTGGTTCGCTGGGGGTTCGCATTGAAAATGAGGAAAGCGACTGCTCGCTGGGAGATTCGCATTGCGAACATGGCAGATCTTTCCAAATTGTTTCTTTCTTGACTTTGGTGTCGTTTATCCGATTTAAACGTTCTTTATATCGTTGTGGAGCTATGGAAGGGTTCTATGTTTTGGAAAGCGGAAATATTATTTATGGAATGGATTTTTGGTCGATTATTGGGATTAGTCGGAACTACGTGAATTACGTAAAACGAAACTGTTAACACGTTAAAAGCTTCAAGTGATGCGTCTGGAATGTTTGTGGAGTATATGAATCGTATCTTCCATATTTATTTGGATAAGTTCGTAGTGGTTTTGATTGGGGATATTCAGATTTGTTATAAACTCAGAGGACGAACAAGTAAAGTGTTTGAGATTTGAATTGCAAGTGTTGGAAAGAGACGAAGTTTTATGCTAAGTTATTTGAGTGAGAATTTTGGTTGAAAAGGGGTAGTTTTTTTTTTGATATGTTATTTCAGATGAGAATATTGTTATGGATCCATCGGAAGTAGATGTAGTCCTACAATGAGAGGCTCCGAAGTTGGTTAAGGAGATTAGAAACTTTTGGGCTCAGTTGGTTGTTATTGCAGGTTATGGATGGGTTTTCCAAGTTAGAGTTTTCGTTACTTCGGTTGACTTGCAAAGGGTAAGTAATTTGTTTTGAATGTTCGTTGTGAGTAAGTTTCAGAGAGCTGAAGTAGAAGTTGTCTACGATTTCAGTTTTGATTCTGTGTGATCCTAATGAACAAGTTGTGAGGTATTGTGATGTGTCTTTGATGAGTGTAGCTAGTGTGCTAATGCAAGAGAGTAAAGTCGTGGCTTATGCTTTACGACAATTGAGGATTCATAAAAGGATCTATACTATTCAGGATTTGGAATTGGTTGCGGTTATATTGTGTTGGAATATTTGGAGGTATTATCTTTACGGTTCTAGGTTCGAAGTGTTTAGTAATCACAAGAGTTTAGAGTACTTGTTTGGTTTGAAAGGATAAAGTATGAGACAACGAGGATGACTAGAATTCGTGATGAGTTATGAATTTGGCTTGGATTATCCTTCGGGAAAAGCTAAGGTTGTGCCTGAAAAGTTAAGTCGAAAGTTGTTATGCATGTCTGTTTGGATGGTCAGAGAATTAAAATTATTTGAGCAGTTCAGAGACTTGTGTCTGATGTGTGAGATAATACAGCAGAGTAGAAGGTTGGGTATATTAAAAGTGAACAGTTAATTTGGTGAATATGAGAAAGAGTTAGACTTTGGACGTGAGATTGATAGTTTTGATGGTTACGAGTAATTAGAGTGCGCAGCGGAAGAGTGATGTGGCACATTTTATATTTGCGTGTGTGACTTGTAAGAATTCATAAGTTGAACATTGGGAACATGTAGGAAGGGTAAGACTATGGGACGTTTCAGTATGGAAGTGTTAAGTGAAAGGTTTAAATATTATTCATGGGCTACTATGTAGATGGAGGTTTTGGTTGTATGTTCGATTAAGGAATCACAGCATTGTTGTAATATTGTTGTATGACAAGGATGTTGGTATCATGGTTATGTAGAAGTTGTTGAAACGATGTGGGGTCGTGGAACTTTATGTTCTTGTTGTGTTTCGGTTCAAGAGTGAATCTGTGTGTGTTCGTAACTTGGGTATTCTTTGAGTCGTGAGTTGGTCGTCCAGTGCATTGTATGGGCTTTGCATTTTGTCGTTGTAGTTGTCGTCGTGTCGTGTTGTTGTAGTAGTTGTTGTTAGCAGGGTGGTTTGTCAGTTTGTGTTATTCGTGGTGTACTTTTGTTGGCATGTTAGTTTGTTAGTCGGATGCGAGAGTCGTGTCCGAAGTTGTTCGTCTCAGTATATTTTCGAGGACGAAAATGTCTAAGTGGGGGAGAATTGTAACGCCCCGGTTTTGTCTTATTTATTTAATTCAGTCGATTTAATTATTTTCGTTTTATATTATTTTATTTTTTTGACTTTTGTTTGACAATATATTATTTTTCATCGCTGTTTATGTTTTATCGCATTTTGAGAGCGTTTGCGAGATATTTGAGCTGAGGGGTAAAATAGTCTTTTAGGGGTTTAGATATTTATATAAATAGAAAGTGGAGAGAAAAGAAAAGGAAAGAAAAAGAAGAGAAAGAAAAGGAGAAGAAAGAAAGAGAGAAGAGGAGAAAGAGGAGAAATCGGGAAAACTCCGTTTCGAGCGCGATTAATCGGGTAAGGGTGAGAAGTTTCAATTATATCTTGCTTGTGTATGTATATGTGTTGTTTGTTGTAATTGTTTTGATTGTTTCGCGACTTCTCGTATCGATTGGAATTAGGAGCGATTGATAGAAATCGATGTTTTCGCGGATGAAATTCGATAAAAACTGAGTAGAATACTTGTCGTTAGGTTGGGATCATGTTTTGGTTATTATAGTATGATTCGGAAGTGTTTGGGTGAAAGAAATGAGGGTTTTGACCCCAAATGACCTAAATTATCGCTGCTGGAAATTCTGGTTTTCGCAGGTTCGCATTGCGAGCCAAAGCGAAGGAAACAACGAACGTTCACTAGTCGTTCGCATTGCGAACGTGACAGAATTTCCGATTTTGTTTCCTTCATAACTTTTGATCCGTAAATCGGATTGAGGCACGGTCGGATGCGTTGGAAAGCTCTTTAAATGCTCTTTTTGATAGTGGAATAGGATCATATGTTTAAGTCATGGATTGATAAGAAAATATGGAAAAGTGATGTATGTGTGGAAAGTGCGGTTTATGTTTCCACCATAACTCCCGAATCGCGAGTCCGATTGATGTGGGACTTGAGGCCATAGATAGATAACTTGATATGCTATTAAATGGTGATGTGATACCATGTGTTAGTTAAGAATATTTGGTAGGGGATGATTAATGGTTTTGTAGGTTTTGTTGTGTTTGTTGGTGTTCGACGTGATATGTTATCGTCATATAAATGTGGATCTTTTGTGCTATCTATATGATGTTGATGCATGTGATAATGATGTTGTTGTGTGGTAAAATGCATTGTTTGAATTGGTTTCCAATGCATGAATCTTGATGATGAGATAATTCATATTGTTGAATTGTGAATGTATGGAATTGATGAGTTGAAATATATGTATGATTATGGTTACATATATGTGTGAAGATGCATTTGATTGTCATGAGTCCTTGTATGTCAAGCATCATGATATGCATTCTTGTAATGTCGTGTGCCCATGTGGGGTGTGAGCGACGGTTTGGTTCCAGAGGGAATCCGCTATAACATCGTGTGCCCGTGTGGGGTGTGAGCGATGATTATAGACGATCGTGTGCCCATGTGGGGTGTGAGCGATCGGGTCGTGAGTCCGTGTGGGGTGTGAGCGATCCATAAACGTCGTGTGCCCGTGTGGGGTGTGAGCGACGGGGAACATCATATGCCCGACGGGGAGTTACAGTGATGTAACGAGCGATGATTCCAGCAGAGTTCCTGAGTGAACTAGTGATGAGATTGATGGATGGATGGTACCGCATATGCATTGCATAGAGTCGTTGTGTCAGTCTCTGTGCATTTGCATAAATCATGAATGGATTGATTATGTGTGGAAATTGTGCATTGATTTGTTATGTGTTGAGATTGTGATAGCATTGGTAATTTGATGTGCATATGTGATAAATGCATTGGTTGTGGATAATATGTTTTATGCATAGACATATGCTATGTGATGTGTGATGTGTTTCTATATGTGATGACTTGGTATGCCTTAGGTGCAAATACGTGATTATGTTGGATAATTGATACAGGTTATGTATTTGTGACATGCTATATGTATTGGTGTGTGATAAATGTGGTGAGAATAACTATGCATGTGAATTGTTATGTATTTGCATATTATTATGTAATCTTGATTTAGTTGTTATTTCTCACCCTTCTGCTGTGGTTTATTGCTCTATGAGGCAATTGCAGAATAGTAGTCTGGGAGGCTTTTGTGAAGATTAGTCCTCCGTCCTTTGTCGTCTGTCTGCTCTGATACGTAGCACGGGAGTCGGGGAACGATTATGTTATATATGTATATAATTGTTGAATATATTTTTGTATTACTTTTGTATGTGTACTTTGACGTTATAAACCATTTATTTTGTAAAACAAGTCGGTTATGGATCTTTCCGCTTTATTCCATAATTGACCTTTCCTTTTATATGGAAAACATTTCCCCTTGAGGGTATTCAATTGATTGTGTTATGTATCAGAAATTTATGAGTAGGGATTGTGTTTTATTTACTTAAATGTGGCATCCTTGTTTCTGTCGGAAAAATAAATTTTTAGCTACTCTGATTTATCTATGTATTATTTATTCGCGATGGGAATTGGGGTGTTACATTAGTGGTATCAGAGCAGGTCGGTCCGTCCGGCCATGTTGTTGAGTTAGTTGGTGTGATAGTTGAATACTGTCGTTGTTGGTTGACCCTTAGTACGTGATAGATGTGTGAAACACAGTCAGTACTTTCTGGTTTTTCTATTCCGTTGTCTGCAGGAGTTAGAATGAGATAAGTGGGGGAGAAGCTGGTACTTCTCCAAGTTGCTTCAGGTGTGGAGCGTTGGTTCAGTGTGTTGTGAATTGCAAGATTGTAAGTGTTGGTTGGACAATGTTGTTTCCAGTTCCGGAGTGAGTGCGGAGGTAAGGTTTGTGTCAAATGAGGAATTGTGCCTTAGGTGGTTTTGTGCACAAGATGCAAGAAATGCTATTATAAGTTTGGTAAAGATGGTTTATGCCCTATCATGATTGTCGGTTGTCTATAGACAAATTGAGGAACTGATCACCCTTAATCTCTTGTTGATAGTAGACGGGAATTGTGTTGGATGGAATAGACGTGTCTTTCCGGCTTTGATAGTATGTGAAATAAAAGGTTTGGAATTTTAGAAATGGTTACATATTGTTTTGATGAGTCGATGAAGATTCTAATATCGGAAGATGAGACGGATTAGAGGTTTTGGTATGTTGGTCTAGTTGGAATGTCTCTGAGGGAGAATGATTGGGTATTACTAATGGTTGTTCTCAGAGAGTAGAGTGTGAACTTAAATTGGACGAAGGTGAATAGTCGAGATTATATCTGCTAAGTGAGTAGGACACTCTTTGGAGTTGAGACTAAGGTGTTTGTTATATTTGTGAGGCTAGTGTTCTGGAAATTGGCAGGAAAGCCACAGTGATGGGCCGTCAGTGGTGCATGGTTTTCAGATGTGTTTTGGATGAAACGTTAGTGTGTCAACTTGAAGAGGTCTAGCATGGTTGGTAAGGAAAAAGATGATAGTAGGAGGTTGCATGTTAACCAGTGAGTAGTATGGAAACTTACGGTTGTGTTCTGGATAGCTTGAGTTTTGAATTATGACGAATCGCAAACGATTTGGAATTCCTTGATGATAAGAGACTATGGAAATCTTGAGGAAACCCTTAGGTGTGGATGTAATATTTAAGAGTCCTTTTTGGTTGGTTGTTGATACATGTTGGACATTGTGGAATTGGACTACCAGGAGAAGAAATTGTGTATAGATTACTGACAGTTGATTAAGGTAACAATTGAGAATGAGCGAACCTTGCCTCATTTCAGTTCTGATTGGATTCGTCGGGTGTTCGCATGGCGAAGGTCACAGCAAAGGCTCGCGAGAGCTTCGCACTGCGAATGGCAAGGCGAATGTTCGCCCCAGGTTCGCACAACGAACTTTGTGCCCTTTTTCTTATGCCTTGGTTCGCTGGGGGTTCGCATTGCGAATGAGGAAAGCAACTGCTCGCTGGGAGATTCGCATTGCGAACATGGTAGATCTTTCCAAATTGTTTCTTTCTTAACTTTGGCGTCGTTTATCCGATTTAAACGTTCTTTATATCGTTGTGGAGCTATGGAAGGGTTCTATGTGTTGGAAAGCGGAAATATTATTTATGGAATGGATTTTTGGTCGATTATTGGGATTAGTCGGAACTACGTGAATTACGTAAAACGAAACTGTTAACACGTTAAAAGCTTCAAGTGATGCGGCTGGGAATGTTTGGGGAGTATATGAATCGTATCTTCCATATTTATTTGGATAAGTTCGTAGTGGTTTTGATTGGGGATATTCAGATTTGTTATAAACTTAGAGGAAGAACAAGTAAAGTGTTTGAGATTTGAATTGCAAGTGTTGGAAAGAGACGAAGTTTTATGCTAAGTTATTTGAGTGAGAATTTTGGTTGAAAAGGGGTTGTTTTTTTTGGATATGTTATTTCATATGAGAATATTGTTATGGATCCATCGGAAGTAGATGTAGTCCTACAATGAGAGGCTCCGAAGTTGGTTAAGGAGATTAGAAACTTTTGGGCTCAGTTGGTTGTTATTGCAGGTTATGGATGGCTTTTCCAAGTTAGAGTTTTTGTTACTTCGGTTGACTTGCAAAGGGTAAGTCATTTGTTTTGAATGTTCGTTGTGAGTAAGTTTCAGAGAGCTGAAGTAGAAGTTGTCTACGATTTCAGTTTTGATTCTGTATGATCCGAATGAACCAGTTGTTAGGTATTGTGATGTGTCTTTGATGAGTGTAGCTAGTGTGCTAATGCAAGAGAGTAAAGTCGTGGCTTATGCTTTACGACAATTGAGGATTCATAAAAGGATCTATACTATTCAGGATTTGGAATTGGTTGCGGTTATATTGTGCTGGAATATTTGGAGGTATTATCTTTACGGTTCTAGGTTCGAAGTGTTTAGTAATCACAAGAGTTTAGAGTACTTGTTTGGTTTGAAGGGATAGAGTATGAGACAACGAGGATGACTAGAATTCGTGATGAGTTATGAATTTGGCTTGGATTATCCTTCGGGAAAAGCTAAGGTTGTGCCTGAAAAGTTAAGTCGAAAGTTGTTATGCATGTCTGTTTGGATGGTCAGAGAATTAAAATTATTTGAGCAGTTCAGAGACTTGTGTCTGATGTGTGAGATAATACATCAGAGTGGAAGGTTGGGTATATTAAAAGTGAACAGTGAATTTGGTGAATATGAGAAAGAGTTAGACTTTGGACGTGAGATTGATAGTTTTGATGGTTACGAGTAATTAGAGTGCGCAGCGGAAGAGTGATGTGGCACATTTTGTATTTGCGTGTGTGACTTGTAAGAATTCATAAGTTGAACATTGGGAACATGTAGGAAGGGTAAGACTATGGGACGTTTTAGTATGGAAGTGTTAAGTGAAAGGTTTAAATATTATTCATGGGCTACTATGTAGATGGAGGTTTTGGTTGTATGTTCGATTAAGGAATCGCAACATTGTTGTAATATTGTTGTGTGACAAGGATGTTGGTATCATGGTTATGTAGAAGTTGTTGAAACGATGTGGGGTCGTGGAACTTTATGTTCTTGTTGTGTTTCGGTTCAAGAGTGAATCTGTGTGTGTTCGTAACTTGGGTATTCTTTGAGTCGTGAGTTGGTCGTCCAGTGCATTGTATGGGCTTTGCATTTTGTCGTTGTAGTTGTCGTCGTGTCGTGTTGTTGTAGTAGTTGTTGTTAGCAGGGTGGTTTGTCAGTTTGTGTTATTCGTGGTGTACTTTTGTTGGCATGTTACTTTGTTAGTCGGATGCGAGAGTCGTGTCCGAAGTTGTTCGTCTCAGTATATTTTCGAGGACGAAAATGTCTAAGTGGGGGAGAATTGTAACGCCCCGGTTTTGTCTTATTTATTTAATTGAGTCGATTTAATAATTTTCGTTTTATATTATTTTATTTTTTTGACTTTTGTTTGACAATATATTATTTTTCATCGCTGCTTATGTTTTATTGCATTTTGAGAGCATTTGCGAGATATTTGAGCTGAGGGGTAAAATAGTCTTTTAGGGGTTTAGATCATGTTTTGGTTGTTATAGTATGATTCGGAAGTGTTTGGGTGGAAGAAATGAGGGTTTCGACCCCAAATGACCTAAGTTATCGCTGCTGGAAATTCTGGTTTTCGCAGGTTCGCATTGCGAGCCAAAGCGAAGGGAACATCGAACGTGACAGAATTTCCGATTTTGTTTCCTTCATAACTTTTGATCCGTAAATCGGATTGAGGCACGGTCGGATGCGTTGGAAAGCTCTTTCAATGCTCTTTTTGATAGTGGAATAGGATCATATGTTTAAGTCATGGATTGATAAGAAAATATGGAAAAGTGATGTATGTGTGGAAAGTGCGGTTTATGTTTCCACCATAACTCCCGAATCGCGAGTCCGATTGATGTGGGACTTGAGGCCATAGATAGATAAACTGATATGCTATTAAATGGTGATGTGATACCATGTGTTAGTTAAGAATATTTGGTAGGGGATGATTAGTGGTTTGGTAGGTTTTGTTGTGTTTGTTGGTGTTCGACGTGATATGTTATCGTCATATAAATGTGGGTCTTTTGTGCTGTCTATATGATGTTGATGCATGTGATAATGATGTTGTTGTGTGGTAAAATGCATTGTTTGAATTGGTTTCCAATGCATTAATCTTGATGATGAGATAATTCATATTGTTGAATTGTGAATGTATGGAATTGATGAGTTGAAATATATGTATGATTATGGTTGCATATATGTGTGAAGATGCATTTGATTGTCATGAGTCCTTGTATGTCAAGCATCATGATATGCATTCTTGTAATGTCGTGTGCCCATGTGGGGTGTGAGCGACGGTTTGGTTCCAGAGGGAATCCGCTATAACTTCGTGTGCCCGTGTGGGGTGTGAGCGATGATTATAGACGATCGTGTGCCCATGTGGGGTGTGAACGATCGGGTCGTGAGTCCGTGTGGGGTGTGAGCGATCCATAAACGTCGTGTGCCCGTGTGGGATGTGAGCGACGGGGAACATCGTATGCCCGACGGGGAGTTACAGTGATGTAACGAGCGATGATTCCAGCAGAGTTCCTGAGTGAACTAGTGATGAGATTGATGGATGGATGGTACCGCATATGCATTGCATAGAGTCGTTGTGTCAGTCTCTGTGCATTTGCATAAATCATGAATGGATTGATTATGTGTGGAAATTGTGCATTGATTTGTTATGTGTTGAGATTGTGATAGCATTGGTAATTTGATGTGCATATGTGATAAATGCATTGGTTGTGGATAATATGTTTTATGCATAGACATATGCTATGTGATGTGTGATGTGTTTCTATATGTGATGACTTGGTATGCCTTAGGTGCAAATACGTGATTATGTTGGATAATTGATACAGGTTATGTATTTGTGACATGCTATATGTATTGGTGTGTGATAAATGTGGTGAGAATAACTATGCATGTGAATTGTTATGTATTTGCATATTATTATGTAATCTTGATTTAGTTGTTATTTCTCACCCTTCTGCTGTGGTTTATTGCTCTATGAGGCAATTGCAGAATAGTAGTCTGGGAGGCTTTTGTGAAGATTAGTCCTCCGTCCTTTGTCGTCTGTCTGCTCTGATACGTAGCACGGGAGTCGGGGAACGATTATGTTATATATGTATATAATTGTTGAATATATTTTTGTATTACTTTTGTATGTGTACTTTGACGTTATAAACCATTTATTTTGTAAAACAAGTCGGTTATGGATCTTTCCGCTTTATTCCATAATTGACCTTTCCTTTTATATGGAAAACATTTCCCCTTGAGGGTATTCAATTGATTGTGTTATGTATCAGAAATTTATGAGTAGGGATTGTGTTTTATTTACTTAAATGTGGCATCCTTGTTTCTGTCGGAAAAATAAATTTTTAGCTACTCTGATTTATCTATGTATTATTTATTCGCGATGGGAATTGGGGTGTTACATTAGTGGTATCAGAGCAGGTCGGTCCGTCCGGCCATGTTGTTGAGTTAGTTGGTGTGATAGTTGAATACTGTCGTTGTTGGTTGACCCTTAGTACGTGATAGATGTGTGAAACACAGTCAGTACTTTCTGGTTTTTCTATTCCGTTGTCTGCAGGAGTTAGAATGAGATAAGTGGGGGAGAAGCTGGTACTTCTCCAAGTTGCTTCAGGTGTGGAGCGTTGGTTCAGTGTGTTGTGAATTGCAAGATTGTAAGTGTTGGTTGGACAATGTTGTTTCCAGTTCCGGAGTGAGTGCGGAGGTAAGGTTTGTGTCAAATGAGGAATTGTGCCTTAGGTGGTTTTGTGCACAAGATGCAAGAAATGCTATTATAAGTTTGGTAAAGATGGTTTATGCCCTATCATGATTGTCGGTTGTCTATAGACAAATTGAGGAACTGATCACCCTTAATCTCTTGTTGATAGTAGACGGGAATTGTGTTGGATGGAATAGACGTGTCTTTCCGGCTTTGATAGTATGTGAAATAAAAGGTTTGGAATTTTAGAAATGGTTACATATTGTTTTGATGAGTCGATGAAGATTCTAATATCGGAAGATGAGACGGATTAGAGGTTTTGGTATGTTGGTCTAGTTGGAATGTCTCTGAGGGAGAATGATTGGGTATTACTAATGGTTGTTCTCAGAGAGTAGAGTGTGAACTTAAATTGGACGAAGGTGAATAGTCGAGATTATATCTGCTAAGTGAGTAGGACACTCTTTGGAGTTGAGACTAAGGTGTTTGTTATATTTGTGAGGCTAGTGTTCTGGAAATTGGCAGGAAAGCCACAGTGATGGGCCGTCAGTGGTGCATGGTTTTCAGATGTGTTTTGGATGAAACGTTAGTGTGTCAACTTGAAGAGGTCTAGCATGGTTGGTAAGGAAAAAGATGATAGTAGGAGGTTGCATGTTAACCAGTGAGTAGTATGGAAACTTACGGTTGTGTTCTGGATAGCTTGAGTTTTGAATTATGACGAATCGCAAACGATTTGGAATTCCTTGATGATAAGAGACTATGGAAATCTTGAGGAAACCCTTAGGTGTGGATGTAATATTTAAGAGTCCTTTTTGGTTGGTTGTTGATACATGTTGGACATTGTGGAATTGGACTACCAGGAGAAGAAATTGTGTATAGATTACTGACAGTTGATTAAGGTAACAATTGAGAATGAGCGAACCTTGCCTCATTTCAGTTCTGATTGGATTCGTCGGGTGTTCGCATGGCGAAGGTCACAGCAAAGGCTCGCGAGAGCTTCGCACTGCGAATGGCAAGGCGAATGTTCGCCCCAGGTTCGCACAACGAACTTTGTGCCCTTTTTCTTATGCCTTGGTTCGCTGGGGGTTCGCATTGCGAATGAGGAAAGCAACTGCTCGCTGGGAGATTCGCATTGCGAACATGGTAGATCTTTCCAAATTGTTTCTTTCTTAACTTTGGCGTCGTTTATCCGATTTAAACGTTCTTTATATCGTTGTGGAGCTATGGAAGGGTTCTATGTGTTGGAAAGCGGAAATATTATTTATGGAATGGATTTTTGGTCGATTATTGGGATTAGTCGGAACTACGTGAATTACGTAAAACGAAACTGTTAACACGTTAAAAGCTTCAAGTGATGCGGCTGGGAATGTTTGGGGAGTATATGAATCGTATCTTCCATATTTATTTGGATAAGTTCGTAGTGGTTTTGATTGGGGATATTCAGATTTGTTATAAACTTAGAGGAAGAACAAGTAAAGTGTTTGAGATTTGAATTGCAAGTGTTGGAAAGAGACGAAGTTTTATGCTAAGTTATTTGAGTGAGAATTTTGGTTGAAAAGGGGTTGTTTTTTTTGGATATGTTATTTCATATGAGAATATTGTTATGGATCCATCGGAAGTAGATGTAGTCCTACAATGAGAGGCTCCGAAGTTGGTTAAGGAGATTAGAAACTTTTGGGCTCAGTTGGTTGTTATTGCAGGTTATGGATGGCTTTTCCAAGTTAGAGTTTTTGTTACTTCGGTTGACTTGCAAAGGGTAAGTCATTTGTTTTGAATGTTCGTTGTGAGTAAGTTTCAGAGAGCTGAAGTAGAAGTTGTCTACGATTTCAGTTTTGATTCTGTATGATCCGAATGAACCAGTTGTTAGGTATTGTGATGTGTCTTTGATGAGTGTAGCTAGTGTGCTAATGCAAGAGAGTAAAGTCGTGGCTTATGCTTTACGACAATTGAGGATTCATAAAAGGATCTATACTATTCAGGATTTGGAATTGGTTGCGGTTATATTGTGCTGGAATATTTGGAGGTATTATCTTTACGGTTCTAGGTTCGAAGTGTTTAGTAATCACAAGAGTTTAGAGTACTTGTTTGGTTTGAAGGGATAGAGTATGAGACAACGAGGATGACTAGAATTCGTGATGAGTTATGAATTTGGCTTGGATTATCCTTCGGGAAAAGCTAAGGTTGTGCCTGAAAAGTTAAGTCGAAAGTTGTTATGCATGTCTGTTTGGATGGTCAGAGAATTAAAATTATTTGAGCAGTTCAGAGACTTGTGTCTGATGTGTGAGATAATACATCAGAGTGGAAGGTTGGGTATATTAAAAGTGAACAGTGAATTTGGTGAATATGAGAAAGAGTTAGACTTTGGACGTGAGATTGATAGTTTTGATGGTTACGAGTAATTAGAGTGCGCAGCGGAAGAGTGATGTGGCACATTTTGTATTTGCGTGTGTGACTTGTAAGAATTCATAAGTTGAACATTGGGAACATGTAGGAAGGGTAAGACTATGGGACGTTTTAGTATGGAAGTGTTAAGTGAAAGGTTTAAATATTATTCATGGGCTACTATGTAGATGGAGGTTTTGGTTGTATGTTCGATTAAGGAATCGCAACATTGTTGTAATATTGTTGTGTGACAAGGATGTTGGTATCATGGTTATGTAGAAGTTGTTGAAACGATGTGGGGTCGTGGAACTTTATGTTCTTGTTGTGTTTCGGTTCAAGAGTGAATCTGTGTGTGTTCGTAACTTGGGTATTCTTTGAGTCGTGAGTTGGTCGTCCAGTGCATTGTATGGGCTTTGCATTTTGTCGTTGTAGTTGTCGTCGTGTCGTGTTGTTGTAGTAGTTGTTGTTAGCAGGGTGGTTTGTCAGTTTGTGTTATTCGTGGTGTACTTTTGTTGGCATGTTACTTTGTTAGTCGGATGCGAGAGTCGTGTCCGAAGTTGTTCGTCTCAGTATATTTTCGAGGACGAAAATGTCTAAGTGGGGGAGAATTGTAACGCCCCGGTTTTGTCTTATTTATTTAATTGAGTCGATTTAATAATTTTCGTTTTATATTATTTTATTTTTTTGACTTTTGTTTGACAATATATTATTTTTCATCGCTGCTTATGTTTTATTGCATTTTGAGAGCATTTGCGAGATATTTGAGCTGAGGGGTAAAATAGTCTTTTAGGGGTTTAGATCATGTTTTGGTTGTTATAGTATGATTCGGAAGTGTTTGGGTGGAAGAAATGAGGGTTTCGACCCCAAATGACCTAAGTTATCGCTGCTGGAAATTCTGGTTTTCGCAGGTTCGCATTGCGAGCCAAAGCGAAGGGAACATCGAACGTGACAGAATTTCCGATTTTGTTTCCTTCATAACTTTTGATCCGTAAATCGGATTGAGGCACGGTCGGATGCGTTGGAAAGCTCTTTCAATGCTCTTTTTGATAGTGGAATAGGATCATATGTTTAAGTCATGGATTGATAAGAAAATATGGAAAAGTGATGTATGTGTGGAAAGTGCGGTTTATGTTTCCACCATAACTCCCGAATCGCGAGTCCGATTGATGTGGGACTTGAGGCCATAGATAGATAAACTGATATGCTATTAAATGGTGATGTGATACCATGTGTTAGTTAAGAATATTTGGTAGGGGATGATTAGTGGTTTGGTAGGTTTTGTTGTGTTTGTTGGTGTTCGACGTGATATGTTATCGTCATATAAATGTGGGTCTTTTGTGCTGTCTATATGATGTTGATGCATGTGATAATGATGTTGTTGTGTGGTAAAATGAATTGTTTGAATTGGTTTCCAATGCATTAATCTTGATGATGAGATAATTCATATTGTTGAATTGTGAATGTATGGAATTGATGAGTTGAAATATATGTATGATTATGGTTGCATATATGTGTGAAGATGCATTTGATTGTCATGAGTCCTTGTATGTCAAGCATCATGATATGCATTCTTGTAATGTCGTGTGCCCATGTGGGGTGTGAGCGACGGTTTGGTTCCAGAGGGAATCCGCTATAACTTCGTGTGCCCGTGTGGGGTGTGAGCGATGATTATAGACGATCGTGTGCCCATGTGGGGTGTGAACGATCGGGTCGTGTGTCCGTGTGGGGTGTGAGCGATCCATAAACGTCGTGTGCCCGTGTGGGGTGTGAACGACGGGGAACATCGTATGCCCGACGGGGAGTTACAGTGATGTAACGAGCGATGATTCCAGCAGAGTTCCTGAGGGAACTAGTGATGAGATTGATGGATGGATGGTACCGCATATGCATTGCATAGAGTCGTTGTGTCAGTCTCTGTGCATTTGCATAAATCATGAATGGATTGATTATGTGTGGAAATTGTGCATTGATTTGTTATGTGTTGAGATTGTGATAGCATTGGTAATTTGATGTGCATATGTGATAAATGCATTGGTTGTGGATAATATGTTTTATGCATAGACATATGCTATGTGATGTGTGATGTGTTTCTATATGTGATGACTTGGTATGCCTTATGTGCAAATACGTGATTATGTTGGATAATTGATACAGGTTATGTATTTGTGACATGCTATATGTATTGGTGTGTGATAAATGTGGTGAGAATAACTATGCATGTGAATTGTTATGTATTTGCATATTATTATGCAATCTTGATTTAGTTGTTATTTCTCACCCTTCTGCTGTGGTTTATTGGTCTATGAGGCAATTGCAGATTAGTAGTCTGGGAGGCTTTTGTGAAGATTAGTCATCCGTCCTTTGTCGTCTGTCTGCTCTGATACGTAGCACGGGAGTCGGGGAACGATTATGTTATATATGTATATAATTGTTGAATATATTTTTGTATTACTTTTGTATGTGTACTTTGACGTTATAAACCATTTATTTTGTAAAACAAGTCGGTTATGGATCTTTCCGCTTTATTCCATAATTGACCTTTCCTTTTATATGGAAAACATTTCCCCTTGAGGGTATTCAATTGATTGTGTTATGTATCAGAAATTTATGAGCAGGGATTGTGTTTTATTTACTTAAATGTGGCATCCTTGTTTCTGTCGGAAAAATAAATTTTTAGCTACTCTGATTTATCTATGTATTATTTATTCGCGATGGGAATTGGGGTGTTACATTAGTGGTATCAGAGCAGATCGGTCCGTCCGGCCAAGTTGTTGAGTTAGTTGGTGTGACAGTTGAATACTGTCGTTGTTGGTTGTCCCTTAGTACGTGATATGTGTGTGAAACACTGTCAGTACTTTCTGGTTTTTCTATTCCGTTGTCTGCAGGAGTTAGAATGAGATAAGTGGGGGAGAAGCTGGTACTTCTCCAAGTTGCTTCAGGTGTGGAGCGTTGGTTCAGTGTGTTGTGAATTGCAAGATTGTAAGTGTTGGTTGGACAATGTTGTTTCCCGTTCCGGAGTGAGTGCGGAGGTAAGGTTTGTGTCAACTGAGGAATTGTGCCTTAGGTGGTTTTGTGCACAAGATGCAAGAAATACTATTATAAGTTTGGTAAAGACGATTTATGCCCCATCATGATTGTCGGCTGTCTATAGACAAATTGAGGAACTGATCACCCTTAATCTCTTGTTGATAGTAGAAGGGAATTGTGTTGGATGTAATAAACGTGTCTTTCCGGCTTTGATAGTATGTGAAATAAAAGGTTTGGAATTTTAGAAATGGTTACAGATTGTTTTGATGAGTCGATGAAGATTCTAATATCGGAAGATGAGACGGATTAGAGGTTTTGGTATGTTGGTCTAGTTGGAATGTCTCTGAGGGAGAATGATTGGGTATTACTAATGGTTGTTCTCAGAGAGTAGAGTGTGAACTTAAATTGGACGAAGGTGAATAGCCGAGATTATATCTCTAAGTGAGTAGGACACTCTTTGGAGTTGAGACTAAGGTGTTTGTTATATTTGTGAGGCCAGTGTTCTGGAAATTGGCAGGAAAGCCACAATGATGGGCCGTCAGTGGTGCATGGTTTTCAGATGTGTTTTGGATGAAACGTTAGTGTGTCAACTTGAAGAGGTCCAGCATGGTTGGTAAGGAAAAAGATGATAGTAGGAGGTTGCATGTTAATCAGTGAATAGTATGGAAACTTGCGGTTGTGTTCTGGATAGCTTGAGTTTTGAATTATGACGAATCGCAAACGATTTGGAATTCCTTGATGATAAGAGACTATGGAAATCTTGAGGAAACCCTTAGGTGTGGATGTAATATTTAAGAGTCCTTTTTGGTTGGTTGTTGATACATGTTGGAAATTGTGGAATTGGACGACCAAGAGAAGAAATTGTGTATAGATTACTGACAGTTGATTAAGGTAACAATTCAGAATGAGCGAACCTTGCCCTGTTTCAGTTCTGATTGGATTCGTCGGGTGTTCGCATGGCGAAGGTCACAGCGAAGGCTCGCGAGAGCTTCGCACTGCGAATGTTCGCCCCAGGTTCACATAACGAACTTTGTGCCCTTTTTCTTCTGCCTTGGTTCGCTGGGGGTTCGCATTGCGAATGAGGAAAGCGACTGCTCGCTGGAAGATTCGCATTGCGAACATGGAAGATCTTTCCAAATTATTTATTTCTTAACTTTGGCGTCGTTTATCTGATTTAAACGTTATTTATATCGTTGTGGAGCTATGGAAGGGTTCTATGTTTTGGAAAGCGGAAATATTATTTATGGAATGGATTTTTGGTCGATTATTGGGATTAGTCGGGACTACGTGAATTACGTAAAACGAAACTGTTAACACGTTAAAAGCTTCAAGTGATGCGTCTGGAATGTTTGTGGAGTATATGAATCGTATCTTCCATATTTATTGGGATAAGTTCGTAGTGGTTTTGTAGGTTTTGTTGTGTTTGTTGGTGTTCGACGTGATATGTTATCGTCATATAAATGTGGGTCTTTTGTGCTATCTATATGATGTTGATGCATGTGATAATGATGTTGTTGTGTGGTAAAATGCATTGTTTGAATTGGTTTCCAATGCATGAATCTTGATGATGAGATAATTCATATTGTTGAATTGTGAATGTATGGAATTGATGAGTTGAAATATATGTATGATTATGGTTGCATATATGTGTGAAGATGCATTTGATTGTCATGAGTCCTTGTATGTCAAGCATCATGATATGCATTCTTGTAATGTCGTGTGCCCATGTGGGGTGTGAGCGACGGTTTGGTTCCAGAGGGAATCCGCTATAACGTCGTGTGCCCGTGTGGGGTGTGAGCGATGGTTATAGACGATCGTGTGCCCATGTGGGGTGTGAGCGATCAGGTCGTGTTCCCGTGTGGGGTGTGAGCGATCCATAAATGTCGTGTGCCCGTGTAGGGTGTGAGCGACGGGGAACATCGTATGCCCGACGGGGAGTTACAGTGATGTAACGAGCGATGATTTCAGCAGAGTTCCTGAGTGAACTAGTGATGAGATTGATGGATGGATGGTACCGCATATGCATTGCATAAAGTCGTTGTGTCGGTCTCTATGCATTTGCATAAATCATGGATGGATTGATTATGTGTGGAAATTGTGCATTGATTTGTTATGTGTTGAGATTGTGATAGCATTGGTAATTTGATGTGCATATGTGATAAATGCATTGGTTGTGGATAATATGTTTTATGCATAGACATATGCTATGTGATGTGTGATGTGTTTCTATATGTGATGACTTGGTATGCCTTATGTGCAAATACGCGATTATGTTGGATAATTGATACAGGTTATGTATTTGTGACATGCTATATGTATTGGTGTGTGATAAATATGGTGAGAATAATTATGCATGTGAATTGTTATATATTTGCATATTATTATGCAATCTTGATTTAGTTGTTATTTCTCACCCTTCTGCTGTGGTTTATTGCTCTTTGAGGCAATTGCAGATTAGTGGTCTGGGAGACTTTTGTGAAGATTAGTTCTCCGTCCTTTGTCGTCTGTCTGCTCTGATACGTAGCACAAGAGTCAGGGAACGATTATGTTATATATGTATATAATTGGTGAATATATTTTTGTATTACTTTTGTATGTGTACTTTGACGTTATAAACCATTTATTTTGTAAAACAAGTCGGTTATGGATCTTTCCGCTTTATTCCATAATTGACCTTTCCTTTTATATGGAAAACGTTTCCCCTTGAGGGTATTCAATTGATTGTGTTATGTATCAGAAATTTATGAGCAGGGATTGTGTTTTATTTACTTAAATGTGGCATCCTTGTTTCTGTCGGAAAAATAAATTTTTAGCTACTCTGATTTATCTATGTATTATTTATTCGCGATGGGAATTGGGGTGTTACAACATTCAACAAGCCTTTATTTCAACACATAGGCCTTATATTTCAACCATTGAGCCTTTATTTCAACAAACAAGCCTTTATTCAAACATAGGCATTATAATCCAAAATATATACACCAGTATAATTCAACACATAAACCTTGATATAAATCAACACAACAAATTTCATACCTTATATGATTCTTTTCTCAATAAAGTATTCACACAATTCCTCCTTGATTTCTTCCAATTTATCTTTCGAGTAATGAACACACTTGTATTCATCAAAGTACTACATAGTAAAACATAATATGCATGATTTAGTTAAAAGTAATAAATTATATGAAATATTCGATAAATATTAAAATAAATCCTAAGTTATAAATCCATACCATGATTGGGATCTCTATTTGATCCAAATGAAGGATTTCTCTCATAAACCTCAAAACGTAATAACCGCAATCTACACTTGTATTGCTCTAACAAAATAAAAACAAATAAGAATATATAGTTGTCTGGTTTTATCAAGTATCATCACTATTATAACCAAAATTGTGAAAATTAATATACCTACATTCTGATCCATGTAATGTTGTTTGCTTTAGACCGTGATACTCGATCTTCTCTTTGTGATCGGGTTAATAACAACCAACAAACCAGTGACCACTGTAAAATAAAAAAAAAGTTTAGATGGAAATTTTCTACGCAAAAGATACAAAGATTAGAATGAAATTAAAATGAAAATCTAACTCGTAGCCAGTATTATACGGGCGGAAGACACGAAATAGAATCTGTTTGACAATTGATTCCCGCGCATCAATTTGTCATACAAGAACCTTAAATAAAAACATAATAAACATTAGACTATTTTCATTGAAATGTGTAAATAAATTGTTCAACTTATTAAATAATAGACACGAAATAGTACCTTTTGCACTAACGTCTCTTTCTTTTCTTGGTTGGAATATGTTCTACTCGTCTCTTAACAACACAGACGGTTGGATTGATCCAAATACCCTCATTATGATCATTTCTAATATATGATTCATTTGCTATAATATTCTCATCTTGATCATTTCTAGTAAACAATTCAATCTCAACATCAATATCACCTTGATCTCCAATGTTTTCATCAATTACTTTGTTAGATAAAAGCACTATAGACCATTTCGTACTTGTCGGATCAGTGACATAGAACACTTGTTTAGCTTGAGAGGCTAGAATAAAAGGCTTATCTTTGTACCCCATCCTATTAAGATCCACTTGCAAAAATCCTGACTTTTCCATTCGTATGCCATTATTATTTTCAACCCACTTGCAACCGAATATAGGAATCTGAAACTTCTCATAATCAAACACCCAAATGCGCTCGATAACCCCAAAATATGACAGATTCAAACTAAAAACAAAACAAACAAAAACATTCATTCAAACTACATTCAAACTAAAAACAAAACAAAAACAAAACAAGATGCTCAAGAACAAACCCTCAAGAACAAACAAAAGAAACTATATAGCAAGCTCAAGAACATTAAATAATCACTGAAACTCAAGAACAAACAAAAGAAACAGTGACACTCACAGAGGAATACCGTCGAGGAACAGTGTGGAGGAGAAGAAGGATAGAGGAACGCCGGTCGGAGAAGAAGGACAGAGGAACAGTGCGGAGGGAGAAGTCGCGAGAGAGGGGGAGACACGACGGAGGGAGAAGTCGCGAGAGAGAGGGAGAAACAAAACAAATGATTGGGGCGTTCTGAAATATTGAAAAGTTTTTTAATATTTATAAAATAATAACATAAGGCAGCGCTTTCCTATGTATTAGCTTTAGCAGCGCTTTTTCTCTAAAAGCGCTTTCTTTTTAATTGCCTATAGCAGCGCTTTTAGAAAGCGCTTTCTAATTTGTGACCTACGTAAGGCCTTTAACAGCGCTTTTTAAGAGCGCTTTCTAAAGTGTGCCTTTAGCAGCGCTTTCCTAAAAGCGCTTTCTAAGGTGTCATAGTTGTATGGCTTTTAGCAGCGCTTTTAGGAAGCGCTTTCTAAAGTAGGCCTTTAGGCAGTGCTTTTTTTCTGCGTGTTTTTTTTTTAAATATATAGCAGCGCTTATGATAAAAGACGTTGTCTATGTAGTGCTGCCAAAAAGCAATTTTGGCGTAGTGGGAATTGGCGACTACATGTGGTGTTGACAATCTAATTGGCGACTGTATGCAAGGGTTAAGTCCTAGTGCAAATTTAACTGACGCCTTTGTGTTGGATGTTTTTTTAGTGTAAATAGAGGTTCCTAATAACATTTACTCCACACCTCTTTTCTTATTCTTCTTATATTTTCTTCTTATCTGTTCTTTACTAGGTCTATCATGATTGTTAAAAAAAAATGGGCATGTATAATATTCAACAACGAAGCCTTTGATGAAAATGTGTTTTTGGAACATCTAAGGTTTCGAGCATCATGAAAAGAGTTTGAAAAGTTGGTTATACAGATATATTAATGATGAGGAATGAATTAGAAGTATCGAGAGGCTTGTTTCGTACATTTCAATTGCATATGACAATAATGTTATGCAACATATGTGGGTGCGTGTTAAAGATGACAATGATGTTAGGGATATGATGTCTACATCAGACGATATTGTTTTTATTGTTGTAATCTCTTATACATGTTGTGGTTTTAAATCTTTCTATTTGTTGTTTGTGTTGTTGTTTTAGGCATGTTTATGTTCGTGTGTTATTTTTTTTAGAGGTGTTTATGATAATTTGGTTGTAACCAAATGTTGATATATATATATATATATATATATATATATATATATATATATATATATATATATATATATATATAATACTAAGGTTACACAAATTAAAAAAAAAAAACGATCATGCAGAACTTGCTTCAATATTGGGACAATTTTTTCGATTGTGTCCGGACTGACGGTATATACTATATAATCATACAATTTTATCAGTTATATCCATTTCTGTTCTATTACGCTTGTTGTTGGGGCATCTGTTTTTCTTCCTTCGCATATTATCATTGTGCCAAATTATGCCCCCTTTATATGTAGACCAATAATCCTCCCTTGCTACCACCAGGAAACTATTATTGCACACATTGAACATGTTTATGCTTGAAAGCGTCCTGGCGAGCATATGAACATGCCATAATGACATGGGAGCAAGGCAAACATAAGACTTGAAATTGTCATAGTCGCACTAACCTCTATTTAGTTCGACCTTATAGTCTCCATTCGGCCTCCCCTCATTATGGTTCATTGTTTCATTTAAACTGAAAGTGTGTCTATGACGGTCAAAGATTGTAATTGTGTGTGTGCTAGCTTTGATAGTGTCCTCACTACAAGAAAAATAGTGTTTTGCGACACATAGATTGCGACAGTTCCATAAAAACCATCGTTATTTGTAAGTTACGGCAGTTGCCACGACGGTTTTGGATAACCGCCGTTAAATTTTTTAAAAATTTAAAACATATTACGAGGGTTTTGGATAATCGCCGTTAAGTTTATAAAAAAATTTAAACATTTACGACGGTTGTATACGTAACCGCCTTGAAAAGATGGCTGCGACGACTCAATTACCGTCTGCCCCACAGAAATTAAAAAAATAATGTTTCCTTAAAAAATTAATTAGCAGAATCTTAAGAAATTAAAATTTTTTTTTTATATATATATTAATAATTTTTAATTTAATTATTTTTAACTATAAATTAAAAAAAAAACTATAAATTATAAATAAAACTTAAATTATAAAATAAAATTTAGAAATTAATAAAATAAAATCAAAACTATATTAAACTCAAATTTATAAAATAAAATCAATAATATAAATTAGTAAAATAAAATAAAGTTTAAACTAAATTAATAAAAATAAATTAAAATTGAAGTAAAATTGAGTTTATAAAATAATATTTACAAAGTAATCTTTAAAAATTTATTAAAAACCTATAAATTATTAAAAACTTAAATTATTTTAAACTCATAAATAAAATATACTTATTTTATTATTTTAATTAAAAAATATAATTATAAAAATATATATAATTTTAAACTATAAATAAAAAAAATTCAAAAAACCTAAATTTATAAATTTTATAAACTATCAAAATTTATTTAAACTATCAAATTATAAATCTAAAAATCTAAAAATATAAGTATAAAAGTATATGATTTTAAACTATCAATTTTATAAAATAAAATCTAAATTATGAATTAATAAAATAAGGCATATGTGTTACAAATCCCTAAGGTTCAGCTCTTCCTCTCCAACTCATCTCCCTCTCCAACTCACCATTTCAGCTCTCCCTCTCCAACTCACCGTTTCAGAAATCGCTAGGGTTCTCTCTCACTCATTATGCGTTTCTTCTCTCCCTCTTTTTGTCTTTTTGATTTTGCTGTATTTTACACTTTGTTTAGGTGATTGAAGATACTATTCTGCATTTCCTCTCTCCCTCTATTTTGAAAACGCTACGGTGGATATGATTCAGGTTAGTAGCAGTGAGTTAGGTTACTTATAGGTTACTTATAGTTTCGATTGAAGTGTTTAGGTTACTTATGGTTATGCAGAATTTGTGAATGCTATTGTGGATATGTAAAAAAGACCTAGATTTATGATTCGGAAGGTTATAAAATTCGGAAGGGAGACTGATGGCTCTCTTAAATCCCTGCCTGCAAAGCATGTTGACACTGGGATGGGTTTTGAACGATTGACATCTATTCTACAGAACAAAATGAGCAATTATGACACTGATGTCTTTGTGCCTATTTTCGACGCTATTCACCTGGTATGGTTATCCAGGAATTAAAGCTTAGCATATTTCTATATATATTTAAACCATAATAATTTTTAGTCTTGAATTGTGTGATATTTGAATTGAAATTCATGTAATATTTTGGTGGTTACATAACCTTCTTAAAGGGAATGTTTACACATATGGTAGACAGGGGAAAGCTTACCTTAATTTTGTTATCCTTTCATATTTTGAAGGTAATGAAGGTCGCGAGTATGTTCTGATGCGTATACTTTGTTGAGCTGTTCGGTATGGCCGTGAAGTAATAAAAGCTGAAGAGGGTTTTTTAATAATTAATTACTCAGAAAAATTATGATGAAAAAGGAGATGCCCGTGAAACAGAAAAATTATTCAGACAATAATGGCCATTCTATCGTCATAAGAAGATTCCTAACAACAACAACAACAACAGCCAGTGTTGATTCTTCATCTTTTGCTCAGAGAATCAGAGATTTGCCTAAAGATCTTCCTGGTACCAATATCAAAAAACATGTTTCTCACGTAAATTATAATTCTCTCACTCTCTCTGATTTTTCATTACAGCAACATATTATGCAACTTTGTTTCTTAATTGCTCACTCTGATGCAGTAACTCAAGTATCTTCACCCAATTTTGTTTTTCTGTTTCTGTTCAGTGTTCACTCATATCATGCCACGTGTACGGCTAAAATTTCACTCTATCCCAATTTTTGTTGCTATTTTTCTTGTTATGTGGATAAATCTTTATAGTTCTATTTTTCAGCTTTTACTTAACTTTTTTTAAATCAGATTTTGTGCAGAGTTACTGATCTCGATCGTCTGATTTAAATCAATGTCACAAACAGAATCATCTATCTTTGAGGGCGTGCAATGCGGTCTACCGCATAAGAACCAAAATTTGTAACAATTAAAACATAGTTAAATAGAGTCTTTATTTGTTCTGTCATAGTTAAACCGCGATTAATTTGCATATAGCCTTAAAAAAATTGAGACGGCTCTGGTCAAATTATTTAAAGTTGATTTGGTGAATGTGTAATCGGAAGAACAATTGATTTTTTAGTTAATTGCGAGGACTCCACTGGTTTACCTTAACAAAGTTACTGAGGGTTGTGGAGCATATATTGCTGTTAAGCAAGAGATGATGCAACCTACTGCAAGCATCAAAGACAGGTTACCTTACCTTACCTCTCTATTTTTATTTCCTTTTCTTGAATCTACTTTATAGTAATCAATAATCATATTATATAGTTCACCTTTCAAGGACTCAGGTAGTTGTTAACAATCTCTATGTTGGGTCAGTCCAAACAATGGTTTTAAATGGGGCCTCTGCTAATGGATGGTGGGATTGATCCCCTTGGATTAGTTTGTAGAAAGGCTGAATACCATGTTTTCAAAAAAAAAAATCATATATAGTTCAAGTTCTTAGCATAACTTCTGTGATTTTCTTGAATTTCAACAGACCGAAACAATATCTTAAATCCCGAAACCCCAACGTTAAGGTGATTTTCCTCATATCACAATTAAAATTACAAGCTAAATAGTGTTCTGTTAGATAGTTTTAATGAATCTGTTGAAATCTTTTCAATCTTATTATATATATGGAGTGGAGCCATCTGAAAGTAATGTGCTCAATGGTGGTAAACCAGGTAAATATCATTGTTCATTTCTTAGTCATTTTTGGCATCGTTGAAATGATTTATATGAAATATAGATGTAAAAGCGGTCAAAATAAGGGTAGAAAGTAATGAAAATAGTTACTGCAAATTCTGATACTGTCCATATACACAGGTCCTCATCATATAACTGGAAATGGTGTTGGATTCAAACCAGACATATTGGACATGGATGTAATGGAGAAAGTTCTTGAAGTAAGTGTATATTATTACTTTCTTCTACATAAAGATTTAGCTTGGAAGCTTTGTGTTTTTCCTAACTGTCACAAACTTACGTTGATGTAGGTCAGTAGTGAAGATGCAATTAACATGGCTAGGACATTGGCCGTGAAAGAAGGACTCATGGTAATCTTGAAATGTCAATTTTGTTCACTTTTTGAAAAAAGAAATTCATGATAAAACTTCAAGCTTTATTCATTACATATGTTTCTTAAATAATTGGCAATGAATCGAACTGTTAGTGATTGCAAACATAACTTTCATATTCAATTTTTTTTCTTTCTAATTTTTCTAGGTTAGCATATCGTCCGGAGGTAACATGGTTGCGGCACTTAGATTGGCTAGTCTTCCTGAGAAAAAGGGTAAATAAGAGTATGCACGCACACACAACACCTATCATTGGATGTATGTGTTAAATAACTTTACATTGACAATGCATACAAATTAAACCCATATATGTTTTTCTTTTATTTATTTTTCACATAAAACACCTAAAATGCATCAAAGTTACCATATATTTCCTTCCAAAAAGTCACTAATCCCCATCCACCATTTTACATTTTATAGGTATGTTCCTATGAAGATCAATGGACAGAAGAAGAATTTGAGAAGATGTGTCAGGCAGAAACATCAGATTCACCCATAGTAAAATCACATGTATAAATTCTCTGACAAGGTTTTGGTTAAACTTCTTTGGCATTATTCGTATGGATTATTTTTGTAAATAAAAACAATGATGTGTGCTAAAAGTTCATTTGAATTTTAAGTATGTTAGTTCTTTGTTGTTTCTTTAGGTTTATTTTATGGAATACTGTGCGCTAAAAATTCATTTGAATTTTTTTTTTTAATTTTAGAAATATATTAGCTGCGGAATTACCTGTGGAATTACATGCCGAATAAAGATTTCCTGCGGATTTACCTTTGAATATACCTACGGCTTTTATCTTTGGATAACAAAAACAAAGTTATTTATGGCGGTTGTAACCGCCGCAATTTTCAATTTACGACAGTTCCCTACCCGTCGTAGCATAGAACGACCGTTGAAGAGGCGATTTTAGAAACCGTCGCGATATAGCATGTCGACACACGTTTTTGCGACAGAAACAAAACCGCCGCAACTAGAAAATTGTGGCGGTTCAAACCGCCGTAATCTTCCAATTTTAACCGTCGCAACTTGCCAATTTCCTTGTAGTGCCTCCTTCATCACTTTCATACAGCGTTCACTAAATAATTGCCCCAACCGTATGACTGAATTTCATTTCTCGCCTCAGGTTGCAAAAACTGATCCGAACCTAAAATAGGTTGCTCTCACCAGCGCGGTTATTGGTAGGATTCTAATTCCTTTGAAGATGTCTTTCATGGATTCCACAAGGTTGGATGCGACATTTTGCTCCAAACACGGGGTAGGTTTAGATTGTCGTCCCTAGCGCCCATCAACTACAACAACTTCACATTCTCGTACGCACAAAAGTAAGTTAATAACATTATTTCCATTCACTTACTTAACCCATTATGATTTCTAAATAACTTATTTTAACTTTGTTTGGTTTAGATGGTCTGCTCGTGGTATGACTTACAATAGATGTCTTAGACACTACATCACACAGTATCACAATCTCTTGGACCACCTTACCCTAGACGATGTATTTGCACTAAACTAATCAATTCATTATAATTTATTTTTAATATTACCCATTTTATAATCTAATTTAGTTTTCCTCTACATTTTAATTGGAGGCTATATTAAGGCCTTGAACATCATCATGATATCAAAGAAGAAGATGTAGCCGTTTGGACTGCATGCAAAACAATCATCAGGTTCACCACTCTGGAGATGCACCGTAGTGACCATATCAAACTACAGTTTGACATACGTCAACAAATCCCAAATCCCCCGATGTGCCTCAGACAATTGCATCAACGCAAAATTAATGAACAATTGGTCTTTGAAAATTAGAAGGACTTTGCTAAATTTGAGTGTCGTATATGGAGGCACTGTCTTCAACATGTCTTACGTGAAGCTGTGATGCCAACCAAATCTAAACCATTTAATAATTATATGGCTTGGTACATATTGGTTGCAATTGAGTTCGTCTCCAAAGATAGGTATTTATACGACCCATGCCAAACTACATACACACAAGTAGTTTCAACGTCTAACCTCCCACAAAATTACCATACCTCTTATTCACCACCCCGGTCTAATGAAATTACCGACCAACAAACACTCAAACCCACTACCAATACATGTCGGACATCCAGCCACAAAACCAAGAGCATACTCCATACTACCATTAACGAAATGCTTGTTATCAAAACCCTCAACATCCATATACCCCTAACACATCATCTTACCATAACCAAAACACGCAAGGAACATATAGCACCAAAACTTCCTCCTACCATAGCTAAAACACCCAAACATCTCAACACTGAGACATACAACAAACATATTCCTACCAAACACCACAACAACCATTTCTTTCTTTCTCCAACTAATCATTCACACCAATGTCGCCATTCAATTGACTATGCCGCACACCAATAACCCCATAAACACAACCCAACTACTTCGACAATGCGTACTCCAAACTACTTAGAAATGCAAGAACTTCTTAAATATATATTTGATGATGGTGATGTTCCCTAGACCTTAAATCCTTAAACATCTGGGGTAAATCAACTGTGAGCGCAACGAGTTAGGATAGCTAGGGGGTGTGGATTCGGTTGGCCGGTATGTCCAACATGATTCTCCTCCTTAGTGTTAATTTTGTTTTCATATGTATAAGTAATTTAAATAAAATATTAATATTTATTATTTAGTTTTTTTATATAATTTATTGTTTTTATATATAAAATAATATACACAAGCGCCAATTGAATTGACGCTAGGACTTAAGTCTTGCATGCAGTCGTCAATTGGATTGACAACACCACATGGAGTCGCCAATTCAATTAACGCCACCGCTTAAATTATAATTAAAGTTATTCAATCTAATTAGATTGATAACACCACATGCAATCGCCAATTCGATTGATGCTACCACTTATATTATAATTGAAGTTACCAATTCAACTTACAGGAGCTCTTCGTTTGAAATTGCAATACTTTGAAAATTAGGTGGGAAATATGGATATCATGAAAAATTATTTTAAAAAGGATGGTTATTTGGTAAAGATTTCATGTATCCACTGAAAAGGCCTTTAAATTTCAATGGGATATAGCCAGATCTATATCCGTTGACTCTTGCTGCGGATTTTGTCGCATATTTACCTACTACTTTAGTTACAAATTTATGTAATTCTCCTATATTTATAAATATTTAATTGAGTTAGTGGTTAATAAAAAATATTGATTCTACACTTATTTTATTGTTTTAATTATTTTATAAAATGGTATTATTTTAGTATGGATAGTTTGAAATATAATATTTTAATTAAGGTTGAGTAGAGCAACTAATTAGTATTTTTTTTAAGAAACTTAATGATAGGACAATCTTGTTTGGGCCAGTTTTCTATTCACATATCTTATTTTCGAAAATTTTACCTCATACCCCTACTTTTATTCTTATACCCCTACATTTTATAAAAAATATCAATTTTATTCTTATATATTTTTAACTGATTTATTATTCTATTTTTAAAATATTTTTAAAATTTTATTTTGCATACCGGAAAACATTGCAAAAGAGTTTCGGTACACAAAATAAAAGTTAAAAAATAGTTTAAAAAATGATTACCGTAACTCTTTTGTAAAGTCTTCCGGCACACAAAAATTGACTACCGGAACTCTTTTGCAAAGTCTTCCGGTACACAAAATAAAATTTTAAAAAATATTTCAAAAAATGACTACCGGATCTCTTTTACAAAGTCTTCCGGTACACAAAAATTGACTACCGGAACTCTTTTGCAAAATCTTCCGGTACACAAAAAATAGGTTAAAAATGACTACCGAAACTCTTTTGCAAAGTCTTCCGGTACACAAAAAATAGGTTAAAAAATGAATATCGGAATTCTTTTGCAAAATCTTCCAGTACACAAAATAATATTTAAAAAATAAAATAATAAATTACTTCAAAATATATAAGAGCAAAATTGGTATTTTTTATAAAATGTAGGGATATAGAGATAAAAGTAGGGGTATGAGGTAAAATTTTCCTTATTTTCCTGCGGCAATCAGTTTTTGAATTGGGCCAAGTCAACTTTCCTTCTTTGGGCCTCTCGCAGAGCTGTAGGTGACTATCTATCCTCTTTACCCAGTTTTACTACATGCACACGTTGCATCGTTTAAAATAAGAGTGCATGCTAAGGATTCTATAAATTAAAATAAACGCGAGTTATGATTTCTTAAGCATTTTGTTTAGTGTCATTTTGACTCATATATTTATTTATTTGATTATTTTGCATTGTTTTTAATACTCAGTGTAATTTATCAGTCATGTTTTTCAATTTTGTGAGCATGTTCAAACTTGTTCATTGCACACTTATTTTGTGAGATTAAACTTTTTACTTCTGCATCGTAATTTGCCCATTACTGAAGTTCCGTAAGCAGGATTATGGTGAAACTAGAAAAAAAATGAATTCTATAACATCTAAGGTTATAAATTTCATGAATAAATCGAATTTAATTTGAATTACAATGATGAATGTTGAAATTGGGCTACATTTTAATGTTCTGTCAACCTTAAAATATCACTATCCATATTTAAACAGAAGCAAGGAAAGGGTTTTAGGGTTCTAATCTACAATTTTGGTTCCGAATATAGAGTTTTATATTTTATCACATTGGAGATATATTTTGAAAGCTTGGAGTTAGCAGTTGAAGATCCTTCATCAAAGGTTTCATCATTTTTATTTGTGATGTTATTTAACTCTTTTTTCGTATCTTTTGCCATGACCTCCCTACTAGTTTTAATTTACTATTTTATTAATCAATTGCTGTTTTTGCTTAATTTTTTTTTTTTAACGAAAAAATAAAACAATGTCAAATCATGTTTGAGAACTAATAGTAGATACTACGATTAGACCAAATATTATTGGAAAAATTTATTTATGTTGCTAAATATATGGTAAAATTAGTTGTGACATAGGTATTTTAACATATTTTAAAACCTTCATTAGTTCTAACTTCGTCCAAAATGTTGGAGGATTGTAATATGACAAAATGGTTGTGTAAGAATAAATTTTGTGAAACTATTTTGTTAAAATAATGATGGTATCTGAGGAATCAATATGAATTAAGACTGAGGTTAACTATACAAAGATATTCAAAGTATTTGAAGTGACTCTAATCATTTTATTATTAAATTTTTTAAACCTTATTTTATTTTATTTTAGCTCACAAAATGTAACCGTTGCCCGGGATTGTGCAAAGGATAAGCTAATCCAGCTATAAACCAAGATGTAATTTAGACTCTAGGTTCTAGAAACATCATCGGCCAAAATAATCTTCATGCGAGGATGAGTTAAGGTAAACCATATCGTTTTTTTTTTGGAAAACATGACAATCGCCACATGAGCACAAATTTTGTCTCTGTTTTACAAGGCTTGTGCGATGAAGAAATACATGAACTAACTTTGAGTCAAATATAGGATAATTTCTGCATTATGGAAACTAAACTAAAGGATGTTGAATTCATTACTAAAAGAAATGGAAAAGTGCTAAAGTTTGTAGTCCAAGAAGATATAAAGACCGTAAAAAAGGCTTGGAAACCTAGAACAATGGAGGAATCGTCTTTTACTCTGTATGTGCCTAAAAGTAACAAGAAGAAAACTAAGGTGAATAAAAATTTAGAGATCATATATAGCACTCAGTCTCAGGGTGGAATTAGAATTCCTTTACATGGATATCATTTTTTGAAATGTGAGGGGTGTTGGTAGTGTCTCCTCTCTTGTGTGACCTTAAAGAACAAGGTGGCCCAAAATAAAATAGACTTAACTTTTGACAATTTTTTAATTCATCTTTTATACTCTTAGGCACTTACTGAAATTCCTTTTATGTCCCTTGTTTCTGGAGATACACATTCGGACACAATTTTTTTGGTCAAAATTTGGTTGTTTCCGGAGCTATATCTACGGAATCATTTTCTACTAGTATACGCTGAGAAAACTTCAAAATAATTCAGCTCAGGGAAACTTTCAGAGATGCACCTCCAGAACGTCTAAGCGTCAAAATGTTCCGTAGATACAGCTTCAGAAGTTTCTGCTATATTTAAACCTGCATGATCACTCCCCAATTGTTGTCTTTTCTTCTTCCATATTCACTTCACCAACCTAAAAAAACCCTATATTATCAATATCATTTTCACTCCAAAACTCCAACTTTTTCGTGCAACAAATCACATGGAAAAAGAGAAGATCGAATTTCAGGTAAAGATTGCACTCTGTCCACTACATTGCTCACATTAATCATCAAACTTTTGAAAAAAAAGGTGACGTTGATTCTGGAGCTGTACCTCCGGAACGTGTTGAAGATGAACACTTTCAAATGTACATCTCCGGAACGTGCCTGTCTATTTTTTTACAGAACCTTTGTAATTTTTGCTTATTTTTCTTATTGTTTACAAATAGATATGGTGCACCCCGGTAATTTCTCAAAAGAATTAATTTCTACAAACGATGTTTCTCCGAATGTTCAAGGGGTTGTCGTAAAGTCGGTAGATGTTGGCGTTGACTTTAATAACAAGCAAGAGTTTGATGACCGTAAAAGTATGCTCACATGGATTCATATGACTGCAACTAGACTTGGTTTTGGTGTGGTTATAGGAAGATCGGATAATGGTTCGGAAAGAAGAAACGCTTTTGTAACATTGTTGTGCGAAAGAAGCGAGAAATATCAGACTCCTCTACGGAAGTTTAAAAGAGACGACACCGGTAGTAGAAAATAGGAATGTCCTTTTAAGATTTGTGGTTACATGTTGAGTAGCAAAAAGTAGAAATTTAGTGTTATTTGTGGTTTGCATAACCATGAATTGTGCTTAAAGTTACAAGGCCATCCTAGTGTATGTCGGCTCAAGCCGGAAGAGAAGACATGTATTAGTGACATGACCTTGAATCTTGTCCAACCAAAAAATATACTTTCCACATTGAAACGGAAGGAACCCGACAAAATATCAAATATAAGGCAAGTGTATAACATTCAGTACCACACTAACAAGGTGGTTAGGGCAGATAGAAGTGAGATGCAACAACTGTTGAAATTGTTGGATGATAACAGTTATGTGTCCCGGTACAGAACTTACGACGATGAAGTTACAATCTGAGATATTTTTTGGACTCATCTGGATTTGATAAAGTTGTTCAACACGTTATCGACAGTGCTCATTCTTGATTCTACCTATAAGCCCAACAAGTATAGACTTCCTTTATTTGAGATGGTTGGTGTTACGTCTACCGAGAAGCCATATTCCGTTGGTTTTGCTTTTCTGGAGTGTGAAAAAGATGACAATTTTACATGGGCATTAGAGGTGTATCGGTCACATTTGAAGGACCAAGTTGAGATGCTTAAAGTGATTATTATCGACCGCGATACCGCGTTGATGAATGCATGCATTACTTTGTTGATATCACATAACAAAGAATGTGAGAAGCCGGGTTAAACTCGCGGTGGGGGCGAAACAAGTAGAGTCCGAAGGTCGAAAAATGGTGAAGTCCGGTGTGATTGTTGAAAAAATAATGGATGCATGGAATCGTATACTAAATTCCTCCACAAAAGAATTATATGCCTATTTCGTCATTCAGGTCCGGAAAGTGGGTGAAAAGTATCCTACTTTTTTAAAATACGTTGAAAGCACCATTGTTGATCAGGTGAAAGAGAAGATAGTTTGTGCGTGGACTGATAATGTCTGACACCTTGGAAATACAACCACCAACAGAGTTGAGTCGGCCCATGCTAGTTTGAAAAATTGGTTGGGTAATAGCAAGGGGGGTTTATGACGAGATTGGGACTCCGTAAATCTCATGATTAAAAACTAACATAATGAGAGACAAACAACATTTGGTTGGAGTATAACGGTATTAGAACATCGATTTAAAGAGAACATTATTTATTCTCAATTGATCGGCAATATGTCTCGGCCAGGGTTGAACTATATTTTTCACGAGGCCAAATAAGCTGAAACTGTAGGTTCCAATAGCGCAAAGTGTGGGTACACTATTGTGAAAACCAGTGGTCTTCCGTGTGCTTGTGTTATTGCTAAAAAGTTTAAGCTAGGTGAGCCAATAAGAATGGGCGAAGTTTGCCCTCATTGTAAAAGACTTAGTTTTGATGATGATGGTTGCATAGAAGGAGGTAAACCGAATATCTCTATTTTGACCGAATAGGAAGTGATACAAGAGAGATTCTCAAAGGCCGATGGCAACATGAAACTCCATATCAAAAAATAACTGAGGAAGATTGCCTATCTCGAAACAACCGACATGAAACCGCCTTCTCAACCGTTAAAGACAAAAAGTGCTCCGAAAAAAAAGAAGCCTACACCGAATGACAACTTGACTACACTACCTCCTTCTTATTGTGAGCACGTTGACAAACTTTATCCCGACTCACCGACTCCTAAATCTCAAAAAAGTGTCATGAAAGGAGCCCGCATAAGCAAACCGCCTCCGACCCCGTTTCCACCGAAAATTTTATTCATCGAAAAGATGCCGATTTTTATGCACAAATACATCGACCGTATCGTCAATGTTGAAGGGGATGGTAATTGCGGTTACCTCATTTCGGCTTTGCATGGTAAAGGAGAGGATAGTCATGCGCTTGTCCATCATCAACTAATCCAATGGTTGAAGACGCATAAAGAATCTTACACATGGTTGTATGGAAAGAAAGAAAAATTCGATGCGGTTTATGAATATCTTGTTCCTTGCTTGAGTGGTCAGAAACTGGTGTCGAAATGGATGACCTTCCATGATATGGGTCATCTTATTGCATGTGCATATGATAGGGTGTGCATTGACTTGACGCGATACGGGTTTTCGGAAACCATTTTTCCACTCTGCACCGCACCACCTCAAAATCTAAATGATCACATCATGTGTATTGGATGGCTATCAAGACATTTTGTACAAGTTTACTTGAAACCGGGATGCCCCATACCACCTACATCACCGAAATGAGAGACTCATTCAACCCCAAATGCCGAGACGTGGCCGAATCATTTTGTTGAAAGGATGCACGAATTCGAAAGATTGAACAACATTGAAAAGGAATCGAATGCGGAAAAGTCCAAAGGGGTACGACCAATAAATTTAGCTGGCGACACTTGATTTGATTAGTTTTGAATTCTTGTATAATTGGACGACTAATTACAAATTTTTGTAGTGCAAAATAGTCACATTTTATTCTCATGCCTTATTTTTGCACTTATGCCTTTTATTTATCTATTATGATGTGCTTCTATTGAGTTATGGTTTAAAAATGTAGCAGGGAAAGTTCCGAATATGTATCTACAGAAGGTTCTTAATTATGCATTTTCAGTGTAAGTTCTGGAGAGACACCTCCAGAAACAATAATTATGGGGTCGTTCCGTGGATATAGCTCCGGAAACAAGTTTGACAGAAAATGGTTGGTCCATATTCACCTAGGTTTTCTATTAATTTGGGGTTTCATTTGTTATCTTTCACACAAATGTAAAAATGTCTCAATTGTTTGAAATCAAGATCCGTTGGTATGTCGCAAGTGTCTCGTTTTCCAACGGCAAAACTCTCGGGAGGACGTTCAAGCTCATGGATCCCACCCCTCGCCGATATCATAGACAAGATCCAATATCGCCTACCTTACAATGACAAATGAAAGGTTGTGAAACTTGAGTATCATTCACCTTCAGTTGACAACAACGGGAACGTTGTTTACAGCAAGTTTGAGCTCAAGAATCAAGACGATGTTAGAGCGATGTGGCAAACGTATTTCGGTTTCGAAGAGAAAATTCTGCTCAAGTTAGAGGCGACGGTCCGAAGAACACTTGATGACATATTAGAGATGTGCAAGCGTCCACCGACTATTGAAATGTAGTATTTAATTTTTTGTCAAAATCATCAATGTAATGCCGATTTTATTTTATGAATGTTGATTTTATTGTTGCAATGTTGATTTTCTGGGATTATGGTCTGGGTATTTTCCGTAAATACGCATACGCAAGTATTCCGTAGATGCATCTACGAAATTAAATAAAAAAACTGAAAAATGTGTGTCCGGAGATACAACTCCGAAATCAGGGGGCATTTTAGTCAGCGGGCATGGTGCCTAAGAAGCCTAAGGGGTGCAGTAAGAAATTCTCTAACTTTTTGGGTTGAGCCCATGATCCCATTTGACCAAATACCTAACTAGTATTGGGCTCAATTAAATCTTACCAACTTTGCGTTAATGATATGAATGACCTTATTCTGAACCTATAGGGATCATGGACCAATAATATGGATCTTAGCCTATTGTACACTTCAGATAAATGTTTAATTCTTGAGATTTCCCATAATAGAACTATCCCTTATCTCCATGTGGTTTATGCAATCAACTTTTATAGCCAAAGAAGGGATCTTTGGGCAACTCAATATCTTCTTCAAGATAACTATAGAGGACTGATCAATGGTGTTTTCACCGTCTTTAATTGGGTGTTTTTAACTACTTTCTGTATGTTTTATTTATATTTGTTTGTTTTTCTGCCAATAACTTGGTTTTGTGTGTGTTTGAGTCGCTTTTAAGGAATCAGACTATTGCTGATGATCATCCCTAAAAAGAGCATGAAAATGGCAAGAGACAAGGAAAATTATGGTCCACCTGTGATAAAAATGATGACAATAATTTCCCTATATTTTAGGATGACCAAGTTTCGTCCTAGTGCAAATCATGGTCAAGGTGTGGAAAGAATCACAGTTGGGATAAAAATTAAGGTCCATTCGTAATTTATATTATGACTGTAATCATCCCAAGCTTTGTGTGACTCTTAGACTTTTTCCATTTTTTCGAAGCCATTTGGTTTTCCATACGTTTGACTTTGTATTCAAGCCTATTTTAGTGCTAATTAGTGTCTTAAAGGCCTATATAAGTTTCTTGTTACTCAGAACAAAATCACCAAAATTTTACCTTGATTTAGTTTATGCAATTTACTTCTTTTTGCACTTTTCATTGTTTTCATTGTTGTAGCTATGCTGAAAAAGTGCCTCTAGAGCATCTGTAATCATCTGTAACCTTCCAGACCTCCGATTTCAATTCCGTAAAAACCAAAGCACTCAGAAAATTACAACCCATCCAATACTGTAATTATCTCAAGTAAATTTACAATTTTAACAAAATTAAACCATCTAATCATTATTTTAAGATTATGCCTAAAACCTTCGAAATTGATGGATATAAGTTCAATCCTCAAAAGAAAAAGAATACACATATAGGGCACACAAATTCATCATATAATCATCATATAACAACCACCATGGAAATTATGGATTTTTATCCTAAATATGCTATTACCCATCATACGCTATCATAGCATCAAGGGCACAAAAGCCTACGACTATTAGGCCAATTCATTACACTATCATAAGCCTCAAAATCACATAAACCCTCAAAATACCCCAATACCCCCAAAGTCCTCACAACCCCTTCACCTTCGTCATCAACCCACGAATACATCATAATTTCCTCAGTTTACTCATAAACCCACAAGAATCACATAAACCTCACTAATACATCATAACTTCTTCAGTTTACTCATAAACCCACAAAATCACATAAACCTCACTAATACATCATAATTTTCTCAGTTTACTCATAAACCCACAAAATCACATAAACCTCAAAATCCACTTTAAATACCTCGAATCCCTATATTGAAAACAATAAAAGGCAATACTCCCCATACCTTGGATTGTCGATTCCAAGCCTTTCTCTCTTGAGTTCTTGGAAACTTTCGCGAATCCTAAGCTTTTCCCTCTTTCCTCAGAGCTCTGGCCTTTTCCCTTCTTTTCACGATCTAACAAAATGAATCATATTCCTCTCAAATTCTCCTTTTTGTTAAACCTAACCTTGGGCCTCTAAATTGAGCTTTCCCCAATTTACCCTCACTAATCCTCCTCAAAAGTCCATCTTACCCTTAATTCATCTAATATTATTTAAATAAATAATAATGCAATATATTCCATATTATATACTATTATTTAAATAAATAACCAAAACTCAACAAAATACCAACATCAATACAAACCACCAAAATTTACCAAAATTCACGAATATTATATTTAAATAAATTAAATAAATATTCTTACAAATTTGGGGTGTTACAACTCTCCCCCACTTAAGAAATTTTCGCACTCGAAAATTAACTCAAGGAAATAGAGTCGGATACGACTCCCTCATATGATCTTCACGTTCCCAAGTCTTACTTTCGCCAGCTGGTCCACCCCAAAACACCTTCACCAAAGCTATGTCTTTACCCCGCAGTTGCTTCATCTCTCGACCATCAATCCGCACAGGTAATGCTTCCACTGTTAGGTTATCCCTCACTTGTACATCATCCATCTGAATCACATGCGACGAATTCGAAATGTACTTCCTCAATTGAGACACATGGAACACGTCATGCAAATTCGCAACGGACGGCGGTAAAGCAACTTGATAGGCTATACCTCTCCTATCCTCTGCAGGATTTGATATGGACCAACAAAACATGGAGTGAGCTTCCTAGACTTCAAAGCTCGACCCACACCAGTCACTGGCGTCACCCTCAAAAACACGTGGTCTCCCTCTTGGAATTCAAGTGTCTTCGTTCTCTTATCATGGTAGCTCTTCTGGCGACTCTGCGACGCTCTCGTCCTTTCTTGGACCGTCTTAATCTTATCGGTCGTATCTTGCACAATCTCAGGTCCGAGTACAACACTCTCACCCGACTCATACCAACACAAAGGAGTCCTACACCTTCTCCCATACAAAGCTTCATAGGGCGCCAGTCCAATACTAGTATGAAAATAGTTATTGTACGTGAACTCAATCATCGATAAATGGCTATCCCAAGATCCTCCGTGATCCAACACACAAGCCCTCAGCAAATCCTTCAATGATTAGATAGTCCTTTCTGTCTGACCGTCCGTTTGCGGATGATAGGCAAAACTCATCCTCAAATTAGTACCCAAAGCATCTTGCAAACTCTTCTAGAACCTAGATGTAAATATGGGATCTCTATCTGACACAATACTCGAAGGTATCCCATGTAACTTCACAATCTCCTCAATGTACATCTCGGCTAACTTCTGCATAGAATGATTAATCTTTATTGGCAAGAAAAGAGCCGATTTAGTTAATCTATCAGCGATCACCCAAATTGAATCATTTCCCTTAGCAGTTCTCGGTAACCCTGACACAAAATCCATGGAAATACTATCCCATTTCCATTCGGCAATATTCAACGGCTGCATCATACCTAAAGGCTTCTGATGCTCAATCTTCGACTTCTGACAAGTCAAACACGCATAAGCAAACTCCGCAATATCCTTCTTCATACCTGGCCACCAAAATAATTTTTTCAAATCCTGGTACATCTTCGTAGCACCGGGATGAATACTCAACCCACTTTGGTGTCCTTCTTCTAGAATACTGTTCTTGATTTCTGGAACATCTGGAACACAAACCCTATCCCGAAACCTCATCACACCATTCTCATCAATCCAAAATTCTCCTCCGTTATCTTGGTTAATCAAAGTCAACCGGTCAACCAACTTTAAATCAGATTGTTGTCCCACTCTGATTTCTTCCAGAATACCACTAGTCAACTTTAACATTCCCAACTTCACACTGTCAGAGGTCTCTTCACATACCAAACTCAAATCTCGGAATTGCTCAATTAGTTCCAATTCTTTCACCATAAGCATCGACATATGCAATGACTTTCTGCTCAATGCAACGACCACTACATTTGCTTTTCCCGGATGATAACTCAAATCAAAATCGAAATCCTTCAACAGCTCTAACCACCTCCTCTGCCTCATATTTAATTCTTTTTGATCAAATAAGTACTTCAGACTTTTATGATCATTGAACACTTCAAATTTAGAGCCAAACAGATAATATCTCCAAATCTTCAACACAAACACCACAGCGGCCAATTCCAAGTCATGTGTAGGGTAATTCCTCTCATGAACTCGCAATTGTCTCGAAGGCATAGGCAACAACTTGTCCATTCTGCATCAATACTCCACCAAGACTGATCTTTGATGCATCACAATACACCACAAAAGATTCGCTCGAATTAGGCAAAATCAACACTGGAGCAGTCATCAACCTCTTCTTCAATTCCACAAAACTCTCTTCGCAAGCTACATCCCACGTAAAAGCTTGACTCTTTCGAGTCAACTGAGTCAAAGGTAATGCCAACTAAGAAAAGCCTTCTATAAACTTGCGGTAATAACTCGCCAATCCCAGAAAACTTCGTATCTCGGTAGCAGACTTCGAAGTCTCCCACTGTAACACAACATCAATTTTAGAGGGATCAACATCAACCCCGCCACTTGAAATCACATGGCCAAGAAAACTCATTTCCTTCAACCAAAACTCACACTTGGACAACTTTGCATACAACTTCTTCTCCTTCAATTCTTACAACACAGTTCTCAAATGCTCAACATGTTCTTCTTTAGATCTAGAATATATCAAGATATCATCGATAAACAGCACCACAAACTTATCTAAATACTCATGAAAAATCCGATTCATATACTCCATGAACAACAGGTGCATTAGATACACCAAATGAAATCACAATGTATCCATAGTGACCATACCTCATCCCGAGAGTCGTGTTCGGAATATCATCAGGCTTAACACGAATCTGATGATAACCAGACCTCAAATCAATCTTACTGAACACACAAGCGCCTACCAGCTGATCCATCAATTCGTCAATTCTCGGGAGCGGATACTTATTCTTGATCGTCACTTTATTCACCTGTCAATAATCCACACACTATCTCATAGTACCATCTTTCTTCTTCACCAACAACACAGGAGCACCCCACAAAGAAACACTCGGTCGAAAAAACTTCATCCCAAGCAACTCTTCCAATTGTTTCTTTAATTCTCCTAACTCAAATGCAGACATCCGGTAAGGAGCCATTGACACCGGACACATACCTGGTATCAAATCCTCCGCAGCCTCTACCTCACGCTCTGGAGGAAAATCACTTACGACATCGGGAAACACTTCCGAAATTTCATAAATAAAAGGCAAAACACCAACTTCTTCACCTTCACTAATACTCAAAGTTGCCCTCAACATAAACATCTCAGCACCATCCTGCATCGACTCATCAAAACAATCTGTAAGCACTTGGTTTAACTCCAAACAATTCATTGCGCACACCACTTAAGCTCGCAAGACACGTCTATCCCATCCAACATGATCCCGTCTATGATCAATAAGATTTTAAGGGTGATCAGTTCCTCAATTTGTCAATAACAGCCGACTATCATGAGGCGGTACAAATTATCTTTACCAAACTATCGTAGCGTCTAGCACCACACTCAGTCATCGCTCCACACTTGAAGCATCTTGGAGAAGCACCATCTTCTCCCCCACTTGTTTCATTCCCGACCTGCAAATGGAAAATAAGACAAGCATCGACAGTGTTTTCACACGCATATCGTACACTAGGGAATAGACAACATTAGACAATCTGGTCGGACGTACCGACCTGCTATGATACCACAAATGTAACACCCTTTTCTACCCCACAATATACACGGCAAAATACACAAATTATCATAGTAAAAATCACCTCAGAAGGGTGCACATTTTCTCAATAAACTCAAAATAAAACATTTGCTCCGTAAACAACGGGTTTTCCTCAAAATATTCAAAAACCATCAAATTTAGCAGCGGAACCACCAAACCACAAAGATCCAAAATAAAAAGTTTTTAAATTAAACCACAATAATCAAAATAACAACAAAATAACAACTCAACATGGTTAGATTCAACGACCCGACCCGATGTTACAATATCAGAGCAAGACCTTCTACATCGACCAAAAGCAAATAAACTCCAAAAGTCCTCGAAGGCATCCACAACTAAACCTGATCACCTGCACGTTACCCACGTGGAGGCAACATTCAAACGGGCAGGGTGAGTAATCACAATTCATTATAAGCAATATAAAAACAGGATATGAATAAAATGGTGTCATTATCATATACAACATCATCAGGGTCATCACAAGGGAAATATCAAAAATCACGATATCACAAATCACAGATCACACCAATGCCAGATAAATGCAATGCACAACAAGACTCATGCATGTGGTACAAATCGTCACAGTCGATGGACACTGGGCCATCACCCTCCAAAGATCTCCGTCAATAGGATTGATTCCACACAAGAACCAAAGCACGTGAAAATACCTCACATCCACACAATGGGATTGAAGCCACAATAGACCGAAGTCTAACCCGCTGCACCAAAGTCCTATAATCGTCAATAGACCGAAGTCTAACTCACTGGACCAAAGTCCTATAATGCTATGAATGCATGATGCACAACGTCAGTATCATCATCATCAACAAAAGTCATTACGTGCATCATCATTCATAAAAATCTCATGTTAATCCATATCATCATTTAATCATCAAAACATCATGAATCGTCATCTCATAATCATCAATATAGCTCATGGTAATTCACATCAAAATAGTCATGTATCATCATCTCATAATCATCAATATAACTAATGGTCATTCACATCATCATTTAATCATCAAACATCATGTATAAACATCTCATAATCATCAACATACTCGTGGTAATTCATATCATCATCTAATCATCAAACATCATGTATAAACATCTCATAATCATCAATATACTCGTGGTAATTTGTACATCAAAACACACACACAAGTATTAGATAAATTATCCACAAATAATTTCACAACCGGCAGCAAACAGCACAACAATCCATTAATAGAACATATACACAATTGACTTCCCAAACATATTCGATATAAAAATATTAGGCAACTAGTTCTCTTATCAATACTATGTTAGAGATCTATTCATTAGCTTTCCGAAGCTTCGAACGGGGATCAAAACAGACTTACGGATCAAAAGTTATGACTAAAACGATTTCGACCGAAAACATGAACAGTCGTGACGGACAACATGCAGAATTTTCTGCGTTTTTCACCGTTGGAGGCCTTCCGGACCTCCGATTTCAATTCCGTAAAAACCCAAACTCTCAAAAAATTACAACCCATCCAATACTATAATTATCTCAAGTAAATTTACATTTTTAACACAATTAAACCATCTAATCATTACTTTAAGATTATGCCTAAAACCTTTGAAATTAATCGATATAAGTTCAATCCTCAAAAGAAAAAGAATACACATATAAGGCACACAAATTCATCATATAATCATCATATAACAACCACCATGGAAATTAGAGATTTTTATCCTAAATATGCTATTACCCATCATACACTATCATAGCATCAAGGGCACAAAAGCCTACGACGATTAGGCCAATTCATTACACTATCCTAAGCCTCAAAATCACATAAACCCTCAAAATACCCACCTCAATACCCCCAAAGTCCTCACAACCCCTTCACCTTCGTCATCAACCCACGAATACATCAGAATTTCCTCAATTTACTCATAAACCCACAAGAATCACATAAACCTCACTAATACATCATAACTTCTTCAGTTTACTCATAAACCCACAAAATCACATAAACCTCACTAATACATCATAACTTCTTCAGTTTACTCATAAACCCACAAAATCACATAAACCTCACTAATACATCATAATTTTCTCAGTTTACTCATAAACCCACAAAATCACATAAACCTCAAAATCCACTTTAAATACATCGAATCCCTATATTGAAAACAATGAAAGGCAATACTCCCCATACCTTGGATTGTCGATTCCAAGCCTTTCTCTCTTGAGTTCTTAGAAACTTTTTCGAATCCTAAGCTTTTCCCTCTTTCCTCAGAGCTCTGGCATTTTCCCTTCTTTTCACGATCTAACAAAATGAATCATATTCCTCTCAAATTCTCCTTTTTGTTAAACCTAACCCTTGGACCTCTAAATTGGGCTTTCCCCAATTTACCCTCACTAATCCTCCTCAAAAGTCCATCTTACCCTTAATCCATCTAATATTATTTAAATAAATAATAATGCAATATATTCCATATTATATACTATTATTTAAATAAATAACCAAAACTCAACAAAATACCAACATCAATACAAACCACCAAAATTTACCAAAATTCACGAATATTATATTTAAATAAATTAAATAAATATTCTTACAAATTTGGGGTGTTACACTACCTAATGTTAGCATACATGGTTTGAATCCTAATGTCTATCCTACTCCAAGCTTAATCAAAGATTAAGTTGGAATAGGGAACCCTAAGGGAAAAAGGCAAATCCAAGACTTAAACAATTCTTGAGATTCAAGGGAGAGAAAAAAGTGAAAGAGATGAAGAAAAAAAGTGAAACATGAGATAAGAAACAAGGTAGGGCAGCAAGCACATCATGCATATCGTATCCAATTCACATCATCAATCATGCTTCAAAAGATCACACAAGAAAACTCAAGCAAGAAGGTAGAAGTATACAAGAAATGGTGCAAACAAACTTGCATTAGAAGCACAATTGAACACCATTAAACATCACACCAAGGTAATGTGAGAAAAGTAAGATGAGAATGAAGCAGAGTCAGAATTCAAGTCATGTTATAATAATCCAATTCAAACATGTAAGGAGACTTCACATTAACATGCATCATGAACCAAAGTAGCAACAATTAAATCTTAATGAAATGCATCATAAAAATCAATCCACAATGATCAAATGAAGTGAAAACATGATGTGAATTCAAGTGGGCAGTAGTAAATAAATCATCCATAAACCATAATCAAGCTTAAACCAATCAAGAAGAATCATCAAGCATCATACTCAAAGCATGTATCAAAACTATGCAAGTATGCAACAAAATAAGGTCCAAAATGGTTCACATACTTCCATACAAGTAAAACAACACAAGAGATGATTAATGCACCAAGTGCCAAAGTAAATCAGAATCTTAAACATGTCTCATCAATCCAAGAAAGATCACAAAACATCAAAGAAGTTCATGTCATTCAAATGGCACAAAATTAGGTCAAGAAGTGTGCATTAACATGCTCAAAACATTATCAAATGAAAGCATCAACCAAAAATAGAAAAGTGATCCAATAAAATCCCAAAAAATAATCAAAGACAAGCTTATACATTTAATTAACATGTACAAAAATATTGGAACAAAACTAGTTCAAGAACATGTCCAAAGGTGATCAACAAGGCAAGGTATGCAAGTAATCGAGCATAAATCGAGGGCCAACAAAAATTAAATGGCAAGTCACTAAAAAGCAACTCATACCAAGCCCTAATCAGCATCAAATCATCCTTATATCAAGGCCTAAATGTGGCTAAAAAATCAGCCTCAAAAGATAAACCAAAGTCACAAAAATTCCTAACCCTGGATGAAGGGTATCCTTGGAAACACATTGTCAAGTTAAATCAAAATAAAATAGTAAAAAGAAATTAAAATTAAAATAAACAAAATGAAAAAATAGGTCAACACATCCAACAATCAGAAAACAATTTTTTGGATTTTTAATATGAATTTATCACTTGAAATAAAAATAAAAACTAAAATCAAAATAAAAAGAAAAAAAGAAAACCAAGGTGAATTTGGGAGGTGCATTAGTAAGGGAAAAAAAAACCATGTGGTTTGGGCCGGAAACGTAGGGGTGCGAATAGATGCTTCGCCAGCACAGGAGATGATAACATAAGTTCAGCATTTTGTTAAATTAAAAAGAAAAAAAAAGGAAATGTGTAGCCAAAATGTATGTGACTTGGACAATAATTGGTGCACTTATTTTTAAGTTACAAAAGACAAAAACAAATAGCATGGCCACTCATTCTCTGCCACGTCAGCATCATCTCTCTCAAATTCATGCCATGCTACGTACGTGAAATAAAAGGGCAACGTAAAAGTTGCAGCAGCTCGCCGGCCACCGTGCCGGTCCGGCCGGCCATCACCGGCGACGGCTGGCCCGACTGAAAACGAATGAACCAGGGGACCCCTCCCTCAGTTTTTTGCGTAGAATCTAAAAACAAACATAGTTTTTCAATTTAAAGCCTCTAACACCCTAAAAAAAAGCCACAAAGAAAAAAGTCATGGTGTACAACTTTGACAAATCAAAACAACAACAACACAAACATCTTATGCATCAACTCAGGACTCCAAATATGCAAATAACACACTCAAAACGCGTAAGACATGAGGGAAAAGAGTTGAAGAAAGGTTACCAAAATTGGAGCTCTTGATACTTTATACCTTTGCTCCAAAGCTTCAAAACCACCCTCCTTCTAGCCTTTTAGGACTTCTAAGATGATGATGAAAGCAAGAATAGGGAGAAAGAGCCTTTGGTGAGTGAGATCCGAATCTTGAAGATTTTTTGAGAGAGAGTGAACTTGAATATTTTGTTCTAGAAACAATGAGCAGCCACCCTCTTTGCTAGGGTTTTCTCACTTATATACTATGGCTAGGGGTGGTTAAAGACTTGTTACTGAGGTTAATAGTTGTGGTTAAGATTTTTGAAAATGGATGATGGATGATGGAATGTCACGAATTACACCTTGCATGAGGTCTGTTGTGGCTGCCTTGTGTGTCATCTGTGAGCACCAAAAGGGTCAAAATAAAGGAATGTGGAGCAGCTTGCATGTGGCAGGTTTGTACATGTTTCTTTTGTCATTTTCCAAACTTAGCAAAACTTGCCTATGAAGAATGCAAAATGGTACATGGATGGTTGGCTCATTTTAGGCAATGTTTGGCTAGCAAGGATGAGGAGAATGCGTGTGATGTGGTGGATGGAATCATGCTGCTGCATTGGCATATAATGCATCATTTCATGCATGAGAAATATTTCCAAGTTAGCAACTTTGAGCCATCATAAGTCAATGGATTCCTACTCAAATTGTGCCATCAAATGCTCTTTAGAAAGCTTGCATATCAAGGAGTAATTTTGATGTCCAAGGCAAGTTGAAATGGTGCTTGGAAGTTGCTTAAAAATTAGCATGAACATTGGTGCACCAAGCTGTCCAAAAATAACTTAGAAAAATTCTAAGTTTTTAGAATTTCGCAAGTTGAAAATCTCCAACTTTGGGATGCCATAACTCATTCAAAAATGACCCAAATGACATGGTTCTTGTGCTCATTTTGAAGGAAATGTTTCATACTACAACTTTCATGTGGAAAATATTTGCAAATGAAGCCTTGATCATGGTGAAAATTAGATTTGTAAGTGGTTAAAAACTTGCCAAAAATAGTAAGTTTCTTAAAACTTAACTTTCCAAATTTAGCACCCTTTTCCAAATTCTTGATTTTTTATGAATCCTTGAACATTTCTTGACCAAATCTCATCCATTGATCATATTTGACTTGAAAATCATCATGTTGACCTCAAAAAGCCAGGAGTTGACTTTTTCACTGCACAGTTGACCTTATTCCCAATTCCTCTAATTTTCAATCCTTTGAGCAATTGAAACTCTTCTAAATCAAATTGATGGACAATCTTCCATTCCTAGACACTTGGGGACAAGTGGAATACCATAAAATCAAGTCTTGATCAAAAAAATCAGGAATAAACTGATTTTATGGCAAACCCTAATTTTGGCACCCATGGTTTAGGAGAAATCGACCCATGCTCAAAATCCAAATTCTTTTGAATATGATGTGTATCCTCTCAAACAATGATGATATGTGCCACTTGGTGATGATAAAATTTCAAAGACCTTACCCATGGGGGGTCATACTCAAGAATCCCAAAAACCCTAGTTTGAGGAATCAAGATAGGAGGATGTGATTCACTTGAAGTCTCTTGCCAATTACAATCATATGATGAGGTGATGGCCTCATTAGGATGCCCTGAAGTCTAAGGATCCCCTGTGGCTTGAGCATTGATGATATCAAGAACCTTTATCTCCTTTGGTCTCTTGGACAATACACATGAACATTTGCTTGAACCTCTAGAAAACATCTCTTCCTCTTGAGCTAACTCAGACACCTTGATCCCATGCTAAGAGCCAATGATGTGCACAAATGATAATGTAAAATGAGATGAAGCATAAGCCAGTTAGTGCTAAAAACATGAGGCCAAATTTTGAGGTGTTACAGCTGCCCCTATTCCTGGATCCGAGGGTATGGAAGCAAAGGCTTCCAGACAATCGAGATACATGGAGATTGAATACCAAAATAACCCGGAAATTTGCAACCTGTGGGGAAATATACATCGGAAGGTGTTTGCCAGCCGAAGGTGGACTCAGTGTGGTGATGCCACTCGAAAGTGGACTTGCAGTAAGATGGTTTAAGGAGGAAAGAATTCCGGCCGGAGGCGGACCCACATCAGAAACGAAGGTGAACTTTAACAAGAAAATTGGTCGGAGGCGGACTCGCATCTAACACAGGTAGGCCGACACAAATGCGGACTCACAACCAACAGACAACAAAGGAATGCCGGCCGGGGGCGGACTCACAACCAAACATGATGGTTTACCAGCCGAAGGTGGGTTTTAAAACGGTAACATGAGAAAACCGGCCGGAGGCGGACTCGCATCTAACACAGGTAGGCCGACACAAAGGCGGACTCACAACCAACAGACAACAAAGGAATGCCGGACGGGGGCAGACTCACAACTAAACATGATGGTTTAACAACCGAAGGGGGGGTTTTAAAACGGTAACTTGAGAATGTCGGCCGAAGGCGGACTCATAACGAACGATTTAAAAGGAAAGCCGACACGAAGGCAGACTTACGACCTGACAAAGTTTTACCAGCCGAAGGTGGGTTTCAGAAGGAATGCCGACACGAAGGCGGACTCACGACTTGACAAAGGTTTACCAGCCGAAGGTGGGTTTTAGAAGGAATGCCGACACAAAGGCAGACTCACGACCTGACAAAGGTTTACAGCCCGAAGTTGGGTTTCAAAAGGAATGCCGACTCGAAGGCAGACTCACGACCTGACAAAGGTTTACCAGCCGAAGGTGGGTTTCAAAAGGAATGCCGACACGAAGGCGGACTCACGACCTGACAAAGGTTTACTGGCCGAAGGTGGGTTTTAAAAGGAATGCCGACACGAAGGCGGACTCACGACCTGACAAAGGTTTACCAGCCGAAGGTGGGTTTCAAAAGGAAGGCCGACACGAAGGCGGACTCAGATCCTAAACTCTAAGGTAGGCCGACACGAAGGCGGACTCATAACCAGAGGTTACCATCACAAGATGGATTTTCAAAAGGAATGTCGACACGAAGGCGGACTCAGATCCTGAACTCTAAGGTAGGTCGACACGAAGGCAGACTCATAACCAGAGGTTACCATCACAAGATGGATTTTCAAAAAGGAATGCCGACACGAAGGTGGACTCAGATCCTAAACTCTAAGGTAGGCCGACACAAAGGCGGACTCATAACCAGAGGTTACCATCACAAGATGGATTTTCAAAAGGAATGCCGACACGAAGGCGGACTCAGATCCTAAATTCTAAGGTAGGCTGACACGAAGGCAGACTCATAACAAGAGGTTACCATCACAAGATGGATTTTCAAAAAGGAATACCGACACGAAGGCGGACTCAGATCCTAAACTCTAAGGTAGGCCGCACGAAGGCGGACTCATAACTAGAGGTTACCATCACAAGATGGATTTTCAAAAGGAAAGCTGACACGAGGGTGGTCTCATATCCAAACACAAAGGTAGGCCGACACGAAGGCGGACTCATAACCAGACGGTACCATCACAAGATGGATTTTTAAAAGGAATGCCGACATGAAGGCGGACTCAGATCCTAAACTCTAAGGTAGGTCGACACGAAGGCGGACTCATAACCAGAGGGTACCATATCCTAAAGGTTAGTAGAATCAACAGACCTACTAAAATGACTCCGTTGGGGAAAAAGAGAAATCTAAACAGACAACTCTGCAGTGGAGTATCGGAAGGAACAACAATAAGAAGGATGAATCCAGAGGTTGTAGTGTAATGTTAAACAACATCTCCCGAGTTATGCCACTTTCTGCTGGGGAAAGAGTCTGGTAAAGGATGTCAAACCTGGCTTATGCTTCGAATGCATATGTTTGAATTTTTCTATGGCGTAATACTCCATACGAAATGGAAATGTTACGCATTTGGGAGGATGCCATGCAAAAATGCTTATGCAATGCAAGAAGCGCTCCAGCAAAATAAATGCCGAAGACGCAGGCAACTCCACCGGGGACGACAAGCTAAATTGTCCTCTGAATCAAAAGCCCTGCTGAGGAAGTCACACTGAACAACCTTCCTGATCACAACCTCTGCTGAAGGATGAAAACTAAAGAGAACTTCCCTCAGCTGGGGACTAACAATAACTCTTGTTGAAGATAGAACCCAAAACCTGAATCCGAAAAGCGCCAATAACAATTGGACTTAAGACCTGCTGGGGATGTCAACCACCGTTGAACAAACTGCTGCAAATACTACCACCAAACTCTGCTTGGGGAAACAAGTCAATAATACCGAACCTGCTTGGGGATATCACTGAACTTAACCTGCTGCTGGGGGAAATGACTTTACCCTCATCCCACTGGGGATTAGATCAAACCTTTGCTGATACACTTCCTGACCGGCTGAGGAGAGTGGGCGCCCAGACTCTGTGGGGAAGATAACATCTTTATCCAAAGAAAATTTTCCATTAGTCCCCTGCTGGGGATACGACAACATCAACTTCTGAGTGCTTGCTGAGGAATAATAAACCAACCACGATTCTGGCTGGGGAAACAATCCTCTATACTCTTGTTGGGGAGAGTATGCTCTGCTGAGGATGATGACATCTCAATGCTGAGGAGAGTAACTCTACTGCGGAGATACAATCTTATTACCCTGCGAACATACAACAATAACAGAATATTCTATATGCAAACATGGCTGCCTCAATTACCATCCATAATATCCAATGCCTAAGCAACTTCTATTGTTTCCCAATATGCTCCGCAAAGCTTAACATTTTCACATGCAATGTTTATCAAAATATCGGACATTTTCACAAACAAAACAGTAAAAGTAAAAGCATAAATGGAAAGCTCTTTGAGTGAAATGAAAATTTTATTGAATGAATTGGCCTGTAAATAGGCATTTACAACTGGAAGCAATTCCTGAAAAGAGGTAATTGCGCAAAAGTAAAAAAAGAAAATACACATGTCGACAATGTGGGAACGATAGCCACCATGATTCAATTTAGCTATGACCTATATGTATTGTTTCTCCGCAGATGCTTTGACCTTCGAGAAGACTGACTGGACTGATTCCATTCCTTCGAAATTCTCGAGTGTCACAAGTGCTCACAGATCGAACGCAAATCACAACCTCTCGCTTTCAAATCCCTAACTTTTTCCTGGATCGCCCTTTTCGGGTTTTCAATCCACCGGGATACCCATTTTTGCTAAAGTTGACTTTTCAGGTTTTCAACTTTGCGGGTTTATTCTTTTCTTTTTCTTTTATCCCTAATTTTTGCCCGAACCTTTTCCTTTTATGGTTCTCCGGGATGCCCTTTTTGCCTGGACTTTCTTTTTATGTCCAGCGGGTCTCTTTTATGCAAAGTATTTTTTGACTACATCTGCGTTCATAGGGGACGTAAAATCATCACCATCCATAGTTGAAAGTAGTAAGGCTCCACCAGAGAAAACCTTTCTTACTACATATGGCCCTTCGTAGTTGGGAGTCCATTTGCCCCTTGTGATCTGTTTGAGGAGGAAGGATTCTTTTCAAAACCAATTCACCTGTCTGAGAACACTGAGGATACACTTTCTAATCAAAGGTTTTCTTCATCCTACTCTGATACAACTGGCCATGTTCAATGGCTGCCAATTTTTTCTCTTCGATAAGGTTCAACTGATTCAATCTAGAACGTACCCATTCAGCCTCATCAAGCTTTACGTCTGCCAGAATTCTCAAAGAAGGGATCTCAACCTCCAATGGTATGACTGCCTCCATACCATATACCAGTGAGAAAGGAGTTTCCCCAGTTGATGTACATACCGAAGTACGATAACTGTGTAGAGCGTAAGGAAACATCTCATGCCAGTCTTTATGTGTTACCACCATCTTCTGCACAATCTTCTTAATATTCTTATTCGCTGCCTCAACAACACCATTCATCTTCGGAGGATATGGAGAAAAATTCTGATGTTCAATCTTAAAGCTCTGACATAGCTCCTTCACCATCTTATTGTTTAAATTCGAACCATTATCAGTAATGATTCTCTCTGGGACCCCATAATGACAGATGATGTCCTTCTTTATAAAACGAGCTACTACTTGTTTGGTGACATTGGCATACGAGGCTGCTTCCCACTTTGTGAAATAATCGATGGCAACCAAGATGAAACGATGTCCATTAGAAGCAGTCGACTCAATCTTTCCAATCATATCAATGCCCCACATGGCAAAGGGCCAAGGAGATGACAGTACATTCAGAGGAGTAGGTGGTACGTGCACCTTATCAGCATAAATCTGGCATTTATGGCATTTCCTGGCGTATTTAAAACAATCAGACTCCATAGTCATCCATTAATATCATGCCCTTAACAATTTTTGAGCCATAGCATGCCCATTGGAATGAGTACCGAAAGAACCTTCATGAACTTCTTCCGTTAACAGGCCTGCCTCATGTTCATCAACACAACACAACAAAACCATGCCAAAGTTCCTCTTATACAACACATCGTCTTCATTCAAAAAGAAATTGCCCACTAACCTCCTCAGGGTTTTCTTATCCTTGTTAGACGCCTCAGCTGGGTACTCTTGACTCTTGAGGAAACACTTAATGTCATGATACCAAGGTTTGCCATCTGATACGTCTTCAACTGCAAACACAAAAGCTGGTCTATCTAGACGCATGATTCTGATTGATGGCATCTCATTCCACTGATTCACCTGATACATTGAAGACAATGTTGCCAACGCGACTTCCATTTGATTTTCCAACCGAGGTATATGATGAAATTCAACCCTATCAAAGAAAGGTAACAACCTTCTGGCATAATTATTGTAAGGCACCAGATTTGCCTGAAGAGTTTCCCATTCTCCTTTTATCTGATTAACTACCAACGCAGAATCAACATAAACATCGAGGTTCTTGATTCTCAAATCAATAGTTTCTTCTAACCCCATGATGCATGCTTCATACTCTACCTCATTGTTGGTGCATATGAATGCTAACTGGGCACTTAAGGGAATATGAGAACCCCTTGGAGTTGTAATGATTGCCCCAATTCCGTTACCATATAAGTTGACGGCCCCATCAAAAACCAGTTTCCACTGAGATCCAATGTCAGGTCCTTCGTCAGGCAAAGGCTCTTCACAATCTTTCATCTTCAGAAACATAATATGCTCATTTGGAAATTCAAACTTCATCAGTTGATAATCCTCGATCGGTTGTTGGGCAAGATATTCTGACAGAACACTTCCCTTAATGGTCTTTTGGGAAACATATTGAATATCATATTCTGTCAAAACCATCTGCCAATGGGCTATTCTTCTAGAAAGCGCTTTCTTTTCTAACACATACTTGATCGGATCCATCTTCGAAATCAACAGGGTTGTGTGGTTTAACATATACTGCCTCAAGCGCTTAGCTGCCCAAGCGAGTGCACATGTTTTTTCCAGCATAGAGTACCTTGACTCACAATCAGTGAACTTTTTACTCAGGTAGTAGATGGCATGCTCTTTCCTACCTGTCTCGTCGTGTTGATCGAGCACACACCCCGTTGAATTCTCAAGAACCGTAAGATACATGATCAACGACCTTCCTGGCACTGGTGGCATGAGGACCGGAGGCTTCTGCAAATATTCTTTTATCTTTTCAAACGCCTTTTGACAATTTTCATTCCACCCGACCTCTTGATATTTTCTTAATAATTTGAATATTGGTTCACACGTGGCTGTGAGATGAGAGATGAACCTAGCAATACAGTTCAACCTCCCCAAGAAACCACGAACCTCTTTCTCTGTTCTCGGCTCAGGCACTCTTGTATAGCTTTTACTTTGGCAGGATCAACCTCGATACCCTTTTCACTAACAATAAACCCCAATAACTTTCCAGATCTCACCCCGAAGGTGCACTTGTTCGGATTCAATCTCAGTTTGAACTTCCTCAACCTTTCAAATAGCTTCTGCAAATTCACCAGATGTTCTTCCTCCATTTGTGACTTCGCAATCATGTCATCAACATAGACTTCGATCTCTTTGTGAATCATATCATGAAAGAGAGTCACCATTGCCCGCAGATAGGTTGCCCTATAGTTCAACCTCCCCAAGAAACCATGAACCTCTTTCTCTGTTCTCGGCTCAGGCATCTCTTGTATAGATTTTACTTTGGCAGGATCAACCTCGATACCCTTTTCACTAACAATAAACCCCAACAACTTTCCAGATCTCACCCCGAAGGTGCACTTGTTCGGATTCAATCTCAGTTTGAACTTCCTCAACCTTTCAAATAGCTTCTGCAAATTCACCAAATGTTCTTCCTCCGTTTGTGACTTCGCAATCATGTCATCAATATAGACTTCGATCTCTTTGTGAATCATATCATGAAAGAGAGTCACCATTGCCCGCTGATAGGTTGCCCCAGCATTCTTCAATCCAAAGGGCATTACCTTGTAGAAAAACGTTCCCCACGGTGTTATGAACGTCGTCTTTTCCATGTTGTCATACCCCAAATTTTACCCTCAGATTCGTTGACCTTTTCCATATCATCTTAGGTCAGCCTGTTTGCATTTTTAATTAAACATCTCACTAATGTTGCTTTTTCTTCTTCCATGTCAATCCTGATTTTAATAATTATCATTTTTTTATCAAATAGTTACCATAGTTTTTTTTAGGATTTATTTAGCTAATTTCAAAATAGTTTATCTTTTACATGATTCATATTTAATCTAATTTATTTTTAATTACAATTTTTATTTTAAACTTAACTTAATTTTTATTTTAAGTGTAGCTCTTTTATTTTAGATTAATTTTATTAATTTAAGTTTGGTTTAGTTTTTATTTTTATTCCAATTTAAACCTAGTTTTTAATTAGAGTTCATTTCATTTTTTTATTGATTATTATTATTTTTACTATTTTATTTCATTTTTATTCGTTGTTATTATTCTTATTATTATTGTTTTATTGTTGTTTTTATTATTATCATTATTATTATTATTAGTTTTTATTCGTTTTATTATTAATATTAAGTCCATAAAAAAACAAACAACTTGCAAACAATTGTGCCTCAAACAATTCCCACCATGCTTTTGGCCTGTCACAAAAACGCTAAGTCACCTCATACAACTCTACCCCCATAGTGATGTACCGTTCTCAATATGCAATTTCTCATTTTTCTGCCACAACCAAAACCCACACGCCACCCTGCTCAAAAATCCATGCTACAAGACATTGAAATCTGCTGATTGAAAGCAACCAGACATCAGCAGCAGCAGATAGGAATTCAAGATGGAAAGTAAAGAGGATGGGTTTTCTTTTAAAATGAAATAACAAGAGAAGAGGGAGCTAACCTCACTACACAATATCACAACCTAACAGTTACCTCCCATTTTTCGAAACACAATCTCCCTCCCTCACGTGTGGCATTAGTGGAAACCAATATACTCTCTTTACATTCTCCAATAACTCGGATACGTTGCATTCCCTCATCAACTTAAAATCACATATCATTCCATTTAGCACTCACCACCACCATAGAAATAAAAAATACTACCATCTTCTTCTTCACTCCATTTTGCAGTGTGTGGATCTCAAACTTGCAGCTGCTACACGTGGTCCTCACCCTCACCTACCACACACCTTTTCAGTCCATACAAACTCCTTCAATCTGACAACTTCCACAATAAAAACCAGTTCAAAATAGTATCACAAAACGACCAAAGGAATGAGTGAAGAAGATGAGGAAAGAATTCCCGAAGGAAAGACGTTATTGTTTGTTTTTGTCTTTTAAGAGTTTTTTATTTGTTTGCATATGATAGTGTATCTAAATCTTAGTCATTGGAATGTATACCTTCTCACATTCCAAGATGGAATGAGTAAGAAAGTACCCTAAGTGTGAAGAAAACCCCCACATTTAGTTCCAATTATTAAGGTTCAGACACACTAGCATACTTGTGTTTATTAAGTGTTTTTGTTGATTAAGGAATGAAGAAGTGTTTTTTATTATTTGTACCTTCAACAAGTATTGCATTTAAGTCCCTCATACAAGATCAAATGCTTAACACATTGACCCAAGATGGGCTATATGCTACACATTCTAAGATTACAAGAGAAGACCCCTTTATAACCTTTTCTTTATATGAAAGGCCTAAATGCAATAAATGCCTACCTTTATTAGATATTTTGAATTTTCTTTGAGATTAGAAGATGAAAGACTCAAATGGGGATCAAAGGTGAAATCTATGTGAACTAAGACTCAATCCTAATTGATTAGTTAAGGGAGTGATCCTAAAGGTTAAGTGTGGTTTAAAAACCCTAAATCTAAAGGAAAGAGAAGAACATAAGAAGCAACTTACTTCCGAGATGGAAGTTAAGTTGATCTTAAAGAGGGATGAAGAAAAGTTATTCAAGGAAAGCATGTAAATGCTTAACAAACACAAATTTGAAAGCTTAAAAGAGATAAAGGCAAAGATTGTATGTGGGTGCACATCCACACACATGACTTACCAATAGCCCCTGAAAATGTTAGCAAAGCAAATGTATACGAAAGCAAAAGTGAAGGAAATTAGGCAATTAATCAAAGTTAGAATTAAAATGCTAACTAAAAAAGGAAGATTAAATTCTAAGGAAAAAAGTTAAATTGAGATTAAATCTAAAGTTAATCCTAAAATTAGTTCCTATTAATTTCTAATTAAAATCTAGTTCTAACTAGTCAAATTCTAAAGTTAAAGCTAAACATCAAAATGAGTTAACCAAATTATGATTAAGAACTAAAACCAAAATTAAATTCTAATTTCTCCAATTAACATCTAATTAAAGTTCTAACTTCTAGTTAAAAGAAGACTAATTAAACTCTAAGATTAGAAATTAATCACAATTAGTAACTAATTCTAAAGAAATAAACCTAAAACTAAATCACGTTAATTAAAAACTAATTCTAAAGTTATAGACTAGTTAATCCTACAACTAATTCTAGGATTAGAAAATCTATTTCTAAAATTAAAGTTTTGAATTCTAATTAAAATCTAGTTAACTAAAATATTAACTACCCTAATTAACCTAATCAATTAATTAAAACAAAATAACAAAAATCTAAACTACTATAAGAGAGAGGGGCATTGGGAACATAGAGAGTTTACCCAGAATTTCAGCATTGGGCTTAAACTGAAGCCCATCAGCCTCATGAATCAGGAGTGCGCTCCAACCTGGGAGGTGCGACCAGCAAAACAAAAGCAGGCGTGGAAAATGAAATATAAATGGGCTCAAAACACCCGGTCCAAATGCGAAGTGTAGCAAACCTAATTACTAGAACTCAGCTGACCAAAACAAACCAAAAATACTCTTCCCCTGTTTCCATTTTGCGCCGTCATCTACCATAAACCACAACAAACGCTACTCCCGCCGGTGATACAACAACCTTTGTGTCACTCCTCGCCGTGTGGATCTTCTGCTTCAACTCTACTTCTCAACGCAAAGACCAACGACTCCGCCGCGCCGTGGAATCGCGCCGGCTACGGTGAAGGCTTTAACATCCTCACAAAACACGCCGGAAAACAACTTCGCACCGAAAACAAAAACAGTACGTGCCGGAACCTTTCCCCACCACCATCTCTCTCAATGTTTCAGCCACGCTCTTCCGTCAAACTCTCCGGAAAGAGGTTCACGACGTCGTGTCGGTGATACTGTTCACATTTCCCCTTCTCACAATGGCATCAACGTCACCAACACCATACTCTTACTCCTACTTGTTCTCGAGCACGAGGTTCACATAATCGTCTTCTCTGATTCGCTCGCTCTCTTCTCACCGCTCTCCCAACCGCGATTTCAACCTTCAGCATCCGCGTAAAAAAAATTCGGACTCAAGCCAAAACAACAACACGCTACAACTATCTTAATCTACACGCGATCGCAACCACACAACGAACAGAGTGATTCAAGCAACAGCGAACTACTCCTAACCGACCGTATACGAAAGGATGAAAAGAAAAGAAAAGTTCAGCGAACTTACCGACCGGAGCAGTTCCGGTGTGAAGAAGACCCCCACATTTAGTTCCAATTATTAAGGTTCAGACACACTAGCATACTTGTGTTTATTAAGTGTTTTTGTTGATTAAGGAATGAATAAGTGTTTTTTATTATTTGTACCTTCAACAAGTATTGCATTTAAGTCCCTCATAGAAGATCAAATGTTTAACACATTGACCCAAGATGGGCTATATGCTACACATTCTAAGATTACAAGAGAAGACCCCTTTATAACCTTTTCTTCATATGAAAGGCCTAAATGCAATAAATGCCTACCTTTATTAGATATTTTGAATTTTCTTTGAGATGAGAAGATGAAAGACTCAAATGAGGATCAAAGGCGAAATCTATGTAAACTAAGACTCAATCCTAATTGATTAGTTAAGGGAGTGATCCTAAAGGTTAAGTGTGGTTTAGAAACCCTAAATCTAAAGGAAAGAGAAGAACATAAGAAACAACTTACTTCCGAGATGGAAGTTAAGTTGAACTTAAAGAGGGATGAAGAAAAGTTATTCAAGGAAAGCATGTAAATGCTTAACAAACACAAATTTGAAAGCTTAAAAGAGATAAAGGAAAAGATTGTATGTGGGTGCACATCCACACACATGACTTACCAATAGCCCCTGAAAATGTTAGCAAAGCAAATGTATACGAAAGCAAAAGTGAAGGAAATTAGGCAATTAATCAAAGTTAGAATTAAAATGCTAACTAAAAAAGGAAGATTAAATTCTAAGGAAAAAAGTTAAATTGAGATTAAATCTAAAGTTAATCCTAAAATTAGTTCCTATTAATTTCTAATTAAAATCTAGTTCTAACTAGTCAAATTCTAAAGTTAAAGCTAAACATCAAAATGAGTTAACCAAATTATGATTAAGAACTAAAACCAAAATTAAATTCTAATTTCTCCAATTAACATCTAATTAAAGTTCTAACTTCTAGTTAAAAGAAGACTAAATAAACTCTAAGATTAGAAATTAATCACAATTAGTAACTAATTCTAAAGAAATAAACCTAAAACTAAATCACGTTAATTAAAAACTAATTCTAAAGTTATAGACTAGTTAATCCTACAACTAATTCTAGGATTAGAAAATCTATTTCTAAAATTAAAGTTTTGAATTCTAATTAAAATCTAGTTAACTAAAATATTAACTACCCTAATTAACCTAATCAATTAATTAAAACAAAATAACAAAAATCTAAACTACTATAAGAGAGAGGGGCATTGGGAACATAGAGAGTTTACTCAGAATTTAAGCATTGGGCTTAAACTGAAGCCCATCAGCCTCATGAATCAGGGGTGCGCTCCAACCTGGGAGGTGCGATCAGCAAAACAAAAGCAGGCGTGGAAAATGAAATGTAAATGGGCTCAAAACACCCGGTCCAAATGCGAAGTGTAGCAAACCTAATTACTAGAACTCAGCTGACCAAAACAAACCAAAAATACTCTTCCCCTGTTTCCATTTTGCGCCGTCATCTACCATAAACCACAATAAACGCTACTCCCGCCGGTGATACAATAACCTCTGTGTCACTCCTCGCCGTGTGGATCTTCTGCTTCAACTCTACTTCTTAACGCAAAGACCAACGACTCCGCCGCGCCGTGGAATCGCGCCGGCTACGGTGAAGGCTTTAACATCCTCACAAAACACGCTGGAAAACAACTTCGCACCGAAAATAAAAACAGTACATGCCGGAACCTTTCCCCACCACCATCTCTCTCAATGTTTCAGCCACGCTCTTCCGTCAAACTCTCCGGAAAAAGGTTCACGACGTCGTGCCGGTGATACTGTTCGCATTTTCCCTTCTCGCAATGGCATCAACGTCACCAACACCATACTCTTACTCCGACTTGTTCTCGTGCACGAGGTTCACATAATCGTCTTCTCCGATTCGCTCGCTCTCTTCTCACCACTCTCGCAACCTTGATTTCAACCTTTAGCATCCGCGTAAAAAAAATTCAGACTCTAGCCAAAACAACAACACACTACAACTATCTTAATCTACACGCGATTGCAACCACACAACGAACGGAGAGATTCAAGCAACAGCGAACTACTCCTAACCAACCGTATATGAAAGGAAGAAAAGAAAAGAAAAGTTCAGAGAACTTACCGACCGGAGCAGTTCCGGTGACTCTTCAAAGAAGACGAAAATGAAGAGAAAACCAGAGATAATCTTCAGGTACGTATAATTTTGGCTCGATTCCGCTATTCCTCTTCGATTCTTCGATCTTCTCCTTCTTCTGTTTGATTATACCGTGTTGTTGTTGTTACTGCGATGCTCTTCGAATCCGCTGCATTTGAATTGCTCCAAATTGTCGTTGTTAATGTTGCTGTAGAATATGATGTTTTCAACCGTTTATTTGCAGGAAACTCGATTTTATTGCATATTTCGGATTAAGGATGATGAAGCTTCATGGAGAATTCTCAGAGTTCCTTGAAGATGATGAAGGTTCTAAGAATATGAAGGTGGAGTGAAGTAGAGGTTACAGAAGGTAGTTGAAGAATGATGCTGGTGATGAGATTGTGCAGAATGAACTGAGAGAAACTGAAGAATGAAGGGGATGAAGTTTTTATAGCAGAAATTGGATGAGGGAAAATTGGTATTTTCACACTGAAATTCAGTTAGAGTTTGTTAGAGTTGGTTAGAGTGAATTTGTGAAATTCTGTTGAAGTTAGTTTTGGTTAGGAAAATGTAATGGAATTCTTTGTTCAAGATTGGAGGTTAGGGGCTGTTAGGAGGTTTTTTGGGATGGAGGTTTTTTGTTATTTAATTTCCTGTTGAAACTCTGTTACTGAACTGCTACAGATTTTCCTTTTTCTTGGTATGTACTTTTCTCTGCTAAATTCCTTTTTGTGTGAATCCTTTTTGTAATAAATCGAGAAAATTTGGATATCACTGCATATTGCTTTTATGAGCTGCTATGTAACTTTTTTTCTAATATGCCTTGATACTTCTCTTCATCGTGTAATAATGTCTCCAAAGTCAAACGCCTTCTCATGGGCTTTACATTTTTCCATGAGCATGGTTTTACCTTAATTTTGTAATTTTTGTAAGAGATGTAATGGGCTTTTGGTAATTGAATTAAAAGAGATGTGGAGAATGGATATGGAATATAGATTAGATGTTTGGATTTGAACTAAAATTGAATAAAATGGATATCCAACATGGTTATAGGTTTTTGATGTGGATACTTGGAATGACAATGGATTTCAAAAATGGTTTGGAAACATGGATATTTAAGTGGTCTAAATTGGATATGGGTTGATGAGATGGAGTTGAAATGGATTTGAAAATGTAGGTAAAACGGTTTGAAGTAAAATGTGGGTTAAGAAATGGATATTTGGATATTAATGGATTTAAAAGGAAAATGGATTAAAAACAAATGGATATGAAAATTGGATAATTGAAAGTGATTTGGATAAAAGTGGAAAAATGGATTAAAGAGTGGATAATTGAATAGAAATGAACTAAAATTAGATAAAATGGATTTTTGGATATTTGGATATTTATGGAAATGGTATCAGAAATGGTTATAGGTTAGCAAAAAGGAGTTGTGACTCGAATTCCAAGCAAGTCACATGACCGCATCTCAACACATTCAATCCACATCAAGCTTCCGATCCAATACAAACTCGTGTCCTTAATGACTCCCCATCTTCAATCAATAAACTCAGTCGAATTGAACACACGTAATTCTAACCAATGATTCCCAGTTGACGACTATCCACAAATTCAACCCTGAATGAGGAACCTTGATTCACCTTGAATGCACACTGATGAGGAAATGTCCTGAACAGAGAAAGAACCAAACCCTGATTCACACCCAATAAAGCCTAACCCAACGCCTCCGATGAATCCTCTAAAATAAGAAACCCCCTCTTGATGTACACTGATAATTTTCTGAATACGAAAAGCTCAAACCAAATGAAGATGCCTTGATCACACGTCTTAGGAATCCAATGCAAATGAGAGAATGAGTTATGACCTAATGAAAATGCAAAAGAATGCGAAACAAAAGCCAAAAAAGATAGGGCAAATTTTGGGGTGCTACACCTGTGTACGTGGTTTCGAATTCACTTTGTTTAGCGGTTTCATGATGAATAACAGTGAGAAGTTGGTTTCATTTCCCGCGTACCTGTTTGTTTCAATGCACTGCATGTTTTGTTACTTTAAAATGATATAATACTATTATTTGTTGTTTTTTTTTTTTGTAAATAATCTATATTTAATTATTATTTAAATATTTTTTTTAATTATTATTTTATTACTTATTTTATTTAAATTTTAATTTATATAACAATAAATAACTTTTCTTTTAAAATCATGTTTCTAATTTTGCGTGAGGTTTATAATATTTCAATTCCTCGTAGAATATCTTTTAATTGTTTTCCTATTTTTTAGGGTAATAGAAATTGTTAAGTTAATTAATTTAGCCATTAAATTAAAAAACTTCAAAAAAAAGAAACTTTCTTTTTAGATTAATTTTTTTTCTTCTTTTTTTTAGAATGTAAATATGTAAGAATTATTTCAATCTTAATTTTCATTAAATTCTTCTTGACCATTAACTTATTTGCTTGCGATTTAGATTCTTTCTATTTAAGTTTAATCTTGATCCTTGTTTTGTACATATGCTGTCATTTATTCATGAACTTGATATTTTTTTATTTGCTCATTGTACATTATTTTCATGATGCTAATTCTTGTATGATATTCACTTGAAGCTTTTTTTTTGAATCTTTTTTACTGCCTACTGTCATACCCCAAATTTTGACCACTAAGATTTCCCATCATTGTGCAAATCATAATCACAATATGGAGAAACCATCCTACCTTGTCAGTCTCCCCAAAGATGGGTGAGCATCCACTACAATCAAAATTAGGGTTTCAAGCCCTCTCTGAGTGCTTAGACAAAGGATCAATCAAGGAATGACTTGATATTCAACTTGTCTAACCTCTAAAACATTCACAATGGATCAAAAGGACTCCCACTCCAAGGATTAAGCACAAGGTTGCTCCCTTCTAGGTGGATCAAGCCTCAAGATCGCCAGTATCACCAAATTAGGGTTTTGGTCGACCAGGGCCTCCAGAGGGAAATTTTCCTCTGGGCACAAGCCAATGATCAAAAACACAACCTAATATACTCCATGGAACCTCATGGACCCAATCATCAAGTCAATTTGACCTCAGGGAATGCATACATAAAAAATCAGGAATTAGGGTTTCTTGACCTAATTCACCCCTAAGTTGACTTTTTGTGTAAATCATGAACCAAGACCTCAAGAGAGGGTTTGAGGGTATCTAATGAACTATATTGATCCATTTGGAACAATGGGTCAATCCAAGAAGCTTGAGCAACAAGTCTCAATTCCATCTGCACCACAGTTAGGGTTTCGCGGGAAAAGTCACCTGTAACTTTGACTTTTGACCAGGACATGATCCCAAGCCCTAGGACATGAATCAATATACCCTATGACACCCATGGAACATGTCCATCAAGTTTGATTTAGGTCAAGGACATGATTTTCTGAAGAATTGCACAGTTTGGAATTCATTTGATAAAAAGTCAACTGTGCACAAAGGTCAACTTTGACTTTTTGAGATTTTTCACCAAAATGGATTTTTAACCCTAAAATGATGTTAATGTATGATTTGAATCATCATTCATCAAGAAAAATCAAGAAAAGTTGGATAACTTGTAAAAGGGGTAACCATAAAAACTTAGAAAATTTTCTAAGTTAAAAAAATAAAGTGACAAGGGTACCAACTTTGGAGGACCATAACTCCTAAACCACAAGGCTATTTTTTCTCATCCAAAGATGGATTTGTAGCTCTCATTACCCTCTACAAAAACTTCAACTAGACCTAAGGCCAATTCATTAAGGATTTTGAGTTATGGAGTGATCAAAATCAAGAAATCACACTTTGTTCCAACACAGTGAAAATTTCACTAAGTCAGATTTTGCTTCACTTTTTGCCAAATGTAGGGGGATTTTTCACTTGGATTCAAAAGAGATCAAAACCAAACATGTTCAAACAGTTGTTGTATGATGTAAGGGCTTTCCAAAATGACCAAGAACATTGCCAAATTCCATTTGAGTCATGAGATATGACATTGGAAAGTTGCCTTGCTGAAATCTGTCAAGGCAAGGCAGAATTTGCAACTTTGGTCGATTTGCCAAAATCAGCCAAATCCAATTGCTCCTATCCACTTGGACACCTCAGAGGATTGAATCTAAAGGGGACAATCACTGAGCCAAGTCCTCAAAGTCCATGGAACAAGAAATAGCATGTTGGACCTAGAATGGCCAAAATAGGGACAAGACTTCAAATTTGGATTGGAGCATTCAATGGAAGCATCAAGGTGGCATGGACTGAGCCATTCTCATCTAAAATCAGTCAAGACTTATCCAAGCCCAAGGGAACCAAAGCTCTGTGCCCTAACCTCTAGTCAATGGCTAGAGGAGACTTGAAATTCCGTTGGACAACATTGGCCAAACCTACTTAGCAGCCGTCATTCACTATTCCTTGCAAAACAAACTTGCTCTACTATAAATAGAGCTCAATTGTGATCAATTTAAGTACACCAAATCCATCTAACAGATGCTTTCCTCAAAATCTCTTTCTCTTGGCAAAAATGCCTTTCTTAGCAAGGTAGCTATCGGGTTTTGAGTTTGAGAGCTTTTCCAATCAAACCAATCACTCACACACCTCACATACATCACATATAAGCTGATCAAACACTTAGATCACTTCTGAAACACCAATTTCACAAAATCACCAGCTGGTTGCTCAAATTTTCAAACAAGTTGCAGCTGGGGTACCACAAAGTGATCCAGCCAATTTCAATCAAGTCCAAGCATTCAAACACAATCCATAGGGTGTAGGGAAGCTGTTCAGATCATCTCCACTCATCTGTAACACCTCCAAGTCAAAAATCACATTGCACTTGCTGTCACGACCTAGAGGTAAGCACATACTTGGTCATCTCTCAATCTATGCATATTTCCTCGCACAATAATTTGGCCATATGTTCATAATCATGCATGGAATGTTTTCCCTCAATTAATTGCATTGTTTGAATCGTGTATCAAAAATCCTAGCCTTCATGCTGAAATTAGGTTTCTTGAGGATTTTTCATGATTTCTTGTTATATGTTTAATTTAAATGAAATTAATGGACATAGACATGACCGTGAGGTTGAGACGAGCATAATGATATGTGGATTGCATGTTATAATCAAGTATTCAGTGAGATTGAGGAGAAAATGCAAATCAGCCAAACCCAGAACACGCGCGTGTTCTTGGCGCAATTTTTGAATAATTTGAATATTTGAATTTTGTGATTTTGTTTAATTGATTCAAAAATTAATTTCTCTCTGAGTTTTAATGATTTTGAGTTGATTCTTTTTTTAATAATTCACAAAAATGTTAAAATATTTTATTTTCCCAAAAAATCCCAAAAAATATTATTTATTTCATATAATTGATATTTTTGCAAAGAATTAATATTTTAATTGTTTTTAACGTTAGAAATATTTTTTCTACATTGATTTTGCAACTTTTAATGCTTTCTAATTATTTTGTAGGTCAATACTTAATTTTTGAAGCATTAATCCAAGATCACAATTTATTTTTCATAGGTTAAACAATTTTGATCATTTTAATTGAATTTTTATTCAATTAAATACCTTTTTGAAAACAAATTAGGGTTTTTGGATTAATTCAACCCTCATAAATCATTTTCAAAACATTTTTGGGCCTCTAAAAGAGTGTAAGACCCAATCCTTTTTGACCAAATCATTTTTGGGCCTCAGTGTATTGTATAAGTCCCGATACCGTCAAAAAACCAACGGCGCGATCGTCGCCTTTTCAAAATAACCTTGGGCCTCTCCTTGAGCTATAAGACCCATTCAAAAACACTTTGGGCCTCTATTAGAGTGTAAGACCCAATCCCCTTTTAACCAAAACATTTTGGGCCTCACTTATTGTATAAGTCCCGCTGCGTTAAAAGAAAATCTTGGCGCGATCGCCATTTTAAACGAGAAATCATCTGGGCATACCCTCGTGTTATAAGCCCCACTATTTTGCTTTAAAACTTTTTGGGCCTCTTGAGAGAGTGTAAGACCCATCCCTTTGTACAGAAAACCTTTTTGGGCCTCAGTCACTTGTATAAGTCCCTCTGTACAAATTCAAACAGTGCGCTCACTGATAAAACCTTGGGCCTCTCCTTGAGCTGTAAGCCCTAAATCTTTTTCAAAGCACTTTCTCCTTTGATTTTGAATATACTGTTATTTTCAATCTTTCTTTGTTGAACAACTAACCAAACAGCATGGAAGCTCTACAACCGAGTAAGTGTTTATACGCTTTCATTTACCGCTTTCATATACATATAACTGTATTGTGGGGCTGTTTCGCTGTAAGTCTTCTTTCATAAACTCATATCAACTGTGTAATAATAGTATAGATATTTCGAGTTTCCCCGGCAACTACGTCTAGAACTAGGTGATGCCGTTTCGTTTATTCGTAGAAATAGACAACTAGATCCCCAATAGGATCACCAGATACAGTCTTCTCTTCGGCTGTCCTCATTAGGAATCGTCAAGAAACTCTACTCCCCAGAGATGAATGTATTCTCCGTGAATGGAATCTTTGAGTTTCTTCCAAATTCTCGAACTTTCCTGACTTGATCTATTCCCTGTGAATAGCTTGCCATGAATTTCTCGGGGTTTGGGGACCCACGGGCTTCTTAAAAGCATCGGCCTCCTCTTGGGCATCGTACAAGGACCCACAGGCTTCCTAAAAAGCAACCCTGCCTCCTCTTGGGCTTAGTACAAGGACCCCACAGCTTCTTAGAAGTATTCACAGCCTCCTCTTAGGCTTCGTATAATGATCTCTTCCTCCGGGAATGATAGCCTCCTCTTGGGCTTCATACAAGGACCCGTCGGCTTCTTAAAAGTTTCCAGCCTCCTCTTGGGCTTCGTACAAATTATCCCGACGACCTCCTAGAGGTATAGGAACAGAACCTAGTCATCTCCATAGAACAGTCCTTTCATAGAGTCAACTACTGTTTCTCGAAGCATGGTACAAAAGACGAACTCTAGACTTGGACAGTCTAACTTCCTTGAGTCTCAAAGACATTCTCAAGTGACCCCTTCGTTAAATAGGAAGGAAACCCGTAGATTCGGACAGTCTCAATACCCTTCGGATTTCCCGCTTCCTTAAAGAACAGGAATAACCCGGATCCTCAAATCTGATCCCTGAGTACAGTGTTGTTCATATAAGAACTGATTTTCTCTTTAAAATCAGTATACTGGACCTGTCACTTATCTGAAACAGTTGCATAGCCTCCTCTTGGGCTTTGTACAATGATTCTCCCCAGCGGAGCTAACAATTTTAGCCTCCATCTCGGGCTTCGTACGAGATACCAGAGACTTCCTCGTTGAGTCAATCACCCCTTTCGCTTCCATCTCGGGCTTTGTACGAGATACAAAAACTCTCTTGTTGAGTCAAATAGCCTTCATCTCGGGCTTTATACGAGATACCAAAAGACTCCATCGTCGGGTCAAAAACCTTTTAGCCTCTCTCTCGGGCTTTGTACGAGACACATATCAGCCTCCTCTTAGGCTTTATATAAGAAAACCACTGGTTAATCCAATTAACCTTTTAGCATCAAAGCTGTGCCTCGTTCACAGTACACAAACATCAACAACTCCTTCCCTTTCATCTAATCGCTGTAAGCGGCAAGCCTCTGGATCATCTACATCCATGCCACTGTCCCTCTTTTAGCATGAGAAATTCCTAAGGAAAGATGGCATTGCTCTACACTGAGTTAAAGTCTTCTCCTTCAGGTTAAAAATCCCCTATAAAGGAAATTATGGCATTGCCGGATCCGCGTATCCCGGTTAAAGTAATCCTCCTTTATACAAACCCCTATTTAGGGATGACAAATTCTCTCTAAAGTCGAGGTCCTTCAGCTTCATATCTTGGGCTTTGATCAAGATACAAAATACCTTTCGCTTTACGTCTTGGGCTTTAAACAAGACACCAAAAACCCCATTTCCTCCCATAAAATAGGAGGAACTACGAACGCTCTGATTTCCCTGTTTCAGTAAACGGGAATACGTAGGCATAAGATTGAAAGAAAAATCTTAGCGAGCACACTAAACAAAAACCCAAAATCCCATACTCTCATAAACATCAGTCCTAACATCCTAATCCTTGTTCCCCGCCAGAAAACTTCTGCCTAGATAAAAACCAGTATTGGCGAAAAATACAAATAACCAGTACAAAGGCCCCCCACATTGATAGCATTCGTAACCTAACAGACCGCTGTTTAAACTCAGTATGCAAAGCAGGGTTAATTGGAGACATCTATTTCCCTTCCTTATTCAGCTCACAATAGGATAAAAAATGAATCGACCTGTAGTTTAAGCTCAAACCGCAGAGAGCGACCAACGCTTAAGAACCGCGTCTAAAATCGCTCGCTACTGAAAAATGGCGCCCACCGTGGGGCATTTCAAAGTTAGATCTAGGCACGGTCTTCTTTTCCTTCACTTATGTGAAAACTACAGATTGGGGCTTCCGTCGGGGATCCCATTTTCTGTCAGGAACTTAGCATTCATAGCTTTAAAGGTCTAGGATGTTTAGGACAAATATATATACTGCTTTTCCTAATTGCTATACATGTTTATTTTTCTGCTAATGGGAATGCGGGTGATGCCGTATGTGGAAAGATTGAGTATACACTTAAGATAAGTGATGGCGACGGGGTCGACCATCAACCTCAGTGGAGGCTGACCAACGCAACCCATTCTCTCACCCAGACAATGTGCCAGTTGTTAAGTCTGAGAAGCTGAGGAGCCAAACCCTTTCGTAGTGCGGAAACTATCGGAAATAGTTGTTACGCGATACTACCCTCATTTGAGGCTGGTGATCTATTCTCGGTGAATGGCACTTACTCTAAGATTGCACTACAACTCGCTGGCGATCCGCTTGTTGTTTTGCTTTCCTGGGAGGAGCTGATGATAATGAGTACAGGTACAAAAATCACCCTAGTATAAACCTTTGGGGATGGGTAGAGCCTTGACTTCATGACAACGACCCTTTGACCCCATGTTTTTTATATGTTTTTGTGTGCTACATTCATGCATTCATCTAAAAAACATTAAAACATTCAAAAAACTTCTCTTCTAGTCTCTCTGTTTTTCAAATTAAACTAAGACTGTGATTGCAAATATCAAAGAAAAGGATTGCGCTAATGGATTTCGGTAGAAGGAGAACTCATAAGTATACCTTCAAGGTTCCAAAACTAGAGGATTTGAGAAGGTTAGCAAGGATGATCACTAACCCTGAGGCTTTCAGAGCCAAGCACGGAGGTCTGCTACCACTATTAAGAGTCCATGTGATTGAAGGAATCATGGATGCGCTCATTCAGTTTTACGATTCGGTTTATCACTGTCTCACATTTCTGGATTACCAACTCGCACCAACGCTGGAGGAGTATTCTCATCTAGCTGATTTACATATCACGGATCGAGCTCCATTTTCTGGACTGGAAGAAATTCCAAAGAATCAGACCATTGCAAGAGCAATTCATTTGGACGAGTCTGAGGTCAGGACTCACATGACCGCTAAGGGTGGCATCCAAGGTTTGCCAGCCCAGTTCTTGACGAAGAAAGCCCTGTATTTTTTCAGTATAGGAAACATAACTGCTTTTGAAAGCATCTTTGTCTTGCTCACCTACGGGTTATTTTTGTTCCCCAACATCAATAACTTCGTCGACATTAACTCCATTAAGGTTTTTCTCATTGGAAACCCTGTGCCGACTTTGCTCGCAGATGCGTATCATTCTGTACACTTGGGAAATTTGTACAGCGGAGGGGAGATCACATGCTGTGTACCTCAGCTTTATAAATGGTTTATCTCTCACTTGCCCCAAGTCTGCTGCTTTTTGGGATTGTAAGAGTGCCTTACGTTGGTCGCAGAAGATCATGTCTCTTACCAACTCTGATATAGATTGGTGAAACAGGATTTATGAGGGAATCAGGATCATTGATCATTGTGGAAACTTCCCCAACGTACCCCTTATAGGAACTAAAGGAGGAATCAACTACCATCTAGTATTGGTTCGTCGTCAATTTGGATACCCGATGAGACACATCCCACGGGGGGTTCATCTGGAAGGTCTTTTCTTCAAGGAAGGAGAAAATGACATAGCACTAAAGATGGAAATAGTGCACGCTTGGAAACACGTTCATAAGAAAGGACGAGAGTCTCTAGGAACACCAAACTGTGTCTCGGTGGAGCCTTATCTCCATTGGGTACAAACTAGAGCTCTCAAGCTAAAGATGCCTTATCCTCGTTACGGAATTCTTCCACCAAGGGAATCTGTCATGTACTTCATGACGGAAACTGAAAAGCTTCAGGCTACTCTCAACAAAGTTCAACGAGAGAGAAGGTCTTGGAAGAACAAGTACCGCACCCTCGACATAGAGTGCATCAAAATACAGCAATTACTGAAAGAGAAAGATGCTCTGATTGAGATTTTAGAGCAACATGCTGTAGAGAATCAAGATGACCAAAGGAATTTGCTCGCTCCTTTCACATGGCAAAGGAATGACAACCCGACAACGGCCCAAGAGCCCCGGTCAAAGAAAAGGAAAGTACCAGAATCAGCACCCGATTTCTCTTCAGAGAGGACTCGGGACCCATTAGCTTAGGTTTCTGTTTCTGCACCTTGTAATCTACTGTCTTTCCATTTCTGTAATCCTTTGAATTCAATAAAAAGGGGTTTCCCCACTGTTTGATATTTGTAATCTAATTGTCAAAGTTTATTTTGATTAAACCTTAAACAATTAATATAATCATTGCATTCATCATTCTCACATCGCATATTCTTCTTACCTACGAATCTCACGTTTGTGTCTCGATTCTAGAGTCAAACTGTCTCATTCGTATAATACCCGGGCCAATCGTCAGAAAAAGATGGATGATCTTGAGGAAGAAAATAGAGAATTGAAGGAAGAGATCGACGCTCTGAGAGAGGATATGAGAAAGCTTCGTAACGACATGCAAGCCATGGCAGAAGCTCAGCTACAACGGACTGTGATCTCCGAGATCACCTCAACGCCCATCGTGGAGAAGTATGATCCTAGGTATCAGATACCAAAAGATCGTCCTTGGGGTATGCTTGTTAACTATATCCCGGAAGGATATGTCCCGCCGATCACTGAAGATCAGGGAATCACAACAGAAGCCGCTGGGCCTGAAGGTTACAAACTTCGGGAAAGCGAAGATGCCAGGGGCATACTGAAGACTCCTGAAGGTTACAAACTTCAGGAGACGCCAAGACTCACTGCCGTAGTCACGGTACCACCCCCTGTGGTGCACACTGTCCCGAAAGGACAGATTCCACAAACACCTTCTGGTATGAAGGAAACTATGTTCGATAGAATGGATGAATTCCAGGAACAGTTCCTGGAAATGCAGAAGGAACTGCAAGCCATTTGCGGTCATGATCTATTTGGAAAGGACGTCGCGGATCTCTGCTTGGTCCCCAATGTGAAAGTCCCGCACAAGTTCCAAGTGCCCGACTTTGAAAAGTACAAGGGTAACTCTTGCCCTCAAAGCCATCTGGTGATGTACGCTCGGCGGATGTCAGCTCAGATGGAAAATCAGGACCTGCTGATTCACTACTTTCAGGATAGTTTAACCGGTGCCATACTCAAATGGTACATGGGTTTAAACCGTGCTACGATCAGCACTTTCAGAGATCTTGGTACTGCCTTCGTCCAACAATACAAATACAATTTGGACATGGCACCCGACAGAGATCAACTCAGATCGATGTCGCAAAAGGACAAGGAAACCTTTAAGGAGTATGCTCAAAGGTGGCGTGAAATTGCCGCTCAAATTTGTCCACCTCTTGAGGAAAAAGAGATGACAAAGATCTTCTTAAAGACCTTAAGCTCGTTTAACTATGATCGAATGGTTGCCAGTGCGCCCAGTGATTTCACCGAAATGGTGGGCATGGGTGTACGTCTTGAGGAAGCCGTCCGAGAAGGACGTTTGATAAAAGACACTGGATCATCGAGCGGTACTAAAAAATATGGTATTGCTCTCCCTAAGAAGAAAAAGCAAGATATTGGGAATATCTCTCTCGGAAAGCAAAGGCGACGTTATCAACCGATAGCAGCTGTGACTCCTGCTATCAATCCTGCGTCTATTTCTACGTATCAACCTCAGGTTGCGCAGAGCCAACCTGACCAGTAAAGGACACAACAGCCTCTTCAGCAGGCTCGTCCCCAATACAACAACAACCGTACAACACGGCCACCAGGATTTGATCCTATACCCGTGACATACGCAGAGTTGTTTCCGTTACTACTAGCCAAGGGGCACATTCAGACTAAGTCCCCTCTTACAGTACCGGAAAATCCACCTTTTTGGTTTAAGGTGGATCATACGTGCCCTTATCATCAAGGAGGTCCAGGGCATAACATAGAAACTTGTCTTAATTTCAAGTCCGATGTGCAAAAGCTTGTTAGGAGCGGGCTCTTATCTTTCAAAGATACGAATCCTAATGTTCTTACGAACCCGCTGCCTCAACATGAGAAGGGTGCAGTCAATCTGATTGAGAAAGAGACTAACAATGTCTATCAAATTCACGATGTACTCTTGTTAAAGACCAATCTGGTCAAGATACATTGTAGACAGAGTGGATATGGCCATGTGCCGCCTCATAATTATCACCAGTGTGATATCTGCTCTAAAGATAACCAAGGATGTTCTGTAGTGCAAGCGGCTCTACAGGAACAAATGGATCTCGGATGGATCCAAGAGCACCGAGTTCATGGAGTTAACATGGTTTGCACGAGTTCCAATGTCATTCAGAACCACGACATCCGTGCAATGAGCGTCAACTTGGTGGCAAAGCCAGTATCATAATCTGCCGCGGCACGATTACAATTCCTGTCTGACTTGCTCGGTAAACAAACAGGGATGCTCTTTCATACAAGAGGCCCTCCAGCATCAGATGGATCCAAGATTACCATGATAGGAACCCTTATCAGATCAATATGGTTCAAATCTTTGACATTCGCGTGTTGAATACCAACCTGGTAGAGTTACATGCGGAACAGGTCTGACTTGGATTCTTAATATCACATGACTATCAAAGCTGTACAGCGGGTTGCGAAAATGATCGAGGTTGTACCGTTGTCCAAGAGGCACTTCAGCACTTGTTAAATCACTGGTGGATGCCAATCTACATGGATGAGGATACTCAGCAAATTAGTATCAATAACAGGAATCCTGCTCGACGTCAAAGTCAGGATGTCTGATCAATGGAAGGTAACCTAGTGAGGTTACATTGTATTCAAAGTGGGCGTGGCCAGGTGCCACTACACAATTACGACCATTGTAGCGTCTGTTCGGAAGGTAACCAAGGGTGTTACCTTGTGAGAGCGGCTCTTCAGGGTCAGGTGGATCGTGGAGAAATTCGTCCATATCCGGGTTCTGGACCTATCGACTGGACGCCAAACTACCTCGCCGATCAAATTGAGGACGTTGTCACAATTTCCGGTCATCATAGGACCAGGGATGTTTTTGCCATCATTCCTCTACTTGAAGAACCTAAAGTTCCCGACCAGGAACGGATCAAGATTACTTACGATGGTCAGAGAAACCAGAAGGTTCCCATAGTCATCTATCTGCCGGGACCACTACCGTATGAATCAACTAAGGCTATCCCTTACAAATACGGTGCAACAACAATTGAGAATGGAAAGGAAATTCCATTACCCTCTGTCGTAAACATTACAGTCATCAGTCGTGTAACACAGAGTGGTAGAGTCTTCAACCGAGGGGTTGGGGAACATAACAAAGAAAAGGAATTTCAGACAGAAGCTCCTGATCCACCAGTCGGTCAATCCAGTAATCCCGACCTTTTGAAAAATGAGGATGAGATGCTGAAGCTCATCCAAAGGAGTGAATACAACATTGTGGATCAACTGTTACAAACTCCTTCAAAGATCTCGGTATTATCACTGTTACTCAGTTCAGAGGCCCACATGGAGGCTCTACAGAAAGTCTTGGAGCAAGCCTGTATGGAACAAGATGTAACAATCAGACAGTTCGATAGTATTGTCTCTAACATCACTTCCTGCAATAATTTGGGATTTAGTGATGAGGAATTACCTGAAGAGGGTCGCCGTCATAACATGGCGCTCAATATCATAGTTAACTGCCAGGACGATGCTTTAGCCAGCGTACTGGTAGACACAGGGTCAGCCCTGAATGTTATGCCGAAGTCTACTTTGATGCAATTATCGTTCAAAGGACCTCCGATGAGAATCAGCGAGGTTGTCGTCAAAGCATTCGACGGATCCAGAAAAATGGTTATCGGCGAAGTTGATCTTCCCATAACTATTGGTCCTTACACTTTCCAAGTCACTTTCCAGGTCATGGACATCCGGGCAACGTACAGTTGTTTATTAGGAAGACCTTGGATATATCAGGTTGGAGCGGTTACGTCAACCCTCCACCAAAAGCTAAATTTTGTCAAGAACGATCAACTTGTCACAGTTTGTGGGGAACAAGCCTTTCTTGTGAGCAACTTGTCATCATCTACTGGTATAGAACCCGAGGAGGTTATTGGAACGCAGTTCCAAGCATTGTCGGTGAGCAAGGACAATCATTTCAAAGGAGGAACCTCAATTTCCTCATACAAAGATGATATCAAAGCGGTCGAGAGTACCGATACAACCGGATGGGGATAACTCGTCATTCCCACTGACAATAAGACAAAAAGGTGTCTTGGTTTTTCTGCAACTTGTACCCAGACAGTTGCCAACGATGAAAGTCTTCGTCCTCTTCAAAACTTCTTCCACAGTGGAGGTTTCCTTCACCCAGTGTCTCAGGCGGTACATGCTATTAATGAGGAAGATCCCTCTGACACAGATGAAGAATGTAAGTCTTACCTTAACGAGGACGGTTATACGTCTCAAGAAGAGGTGCCTATACCTTTTTGCTTTCCTACAGAGAGTCCGAGATTTATACCACGATCAGATGTCGAAATGATATATGGAGATTGCGATCCAGAAGGATGTCGTGCTCCGCCAAATTCATTAGAGGAAAACACTCTGATGAAAGACAACTTTGATCACAACTACTATGGCCCAATAGATGGTCTGCCAATGTGGCAACCTTATCCAGGAGACTTGGGGCAAGAAAGTCAGCCGAACAATGAAAATCAGCTGAGCGTCATTGAACAGAATACGTGTGTCCCCGCCATGTCATGGGATCAACACTCAGGTCATTCAGAAACTACTCAACATGAAGATGAATTCGCAACGTTCGCAGGACTTGAATTCATCAACTACGCTTTTCCCGAGGTCAACGTCATCGAGAGAGATAACTCCTCCAGTTCCAAAGAAGTGTGGGACACCCTAGGACAACCAAGTGGAAAATACGACTTTATGGTCAAGTACACCGCTCCCGAAAGCTCTCGTATCAGGTTCGAAGACATCCAGCCAACTGGATGGGGAGATACAACTGAGAGCACAAATGTTATGCAAAATGCAACAGATGAATTCTCCTACGACAACTCTGCCTGGGAAACAGATTCCAATGATCCTGCTCCACCAGAAATCAGCATCATTTCTGAAGACAAATCAAGGAAGGTGCCAGAGTTTGTGATTCACCGAGGAGTTCGCCGCCAATGGGTTGCCGTCGAGGTTCCGAAGGTCGTTCATCAGTCAAAGTAATTGCCATCTTTTAACCTTTCACCCTGCCCAGGTGAAACGGATGTTTTGATAGGGCTCGCTTTCTGTAAATTTCCCTCTTTGCTTCGCCCAAAGCGACAGAGTTTTGTTTTATAGGGTTGTAGTTTCAAGGATCGACTTGTTCATTAATAAAATAGCGTCGTTATGTAATTTCCGCATTAATTGCTGTTTTCTCTTTTTGTTTTTTTTCAGAAAATGGTAATCCTAAAAAACAAATAATAAAAACAAGCAGTAATAAAATAAAACACTCCACACACTTGCATTTTCTCTATCTCTTCTAAACACGAATCATCACGTCATGCAGATTGCTTGTTTTAAACCCCGTTGAAACATACGATCCGATGCCTTCTCCCAACTTTGAGTTCCCGATATTCGAGGCTGAAGAAGAAGTTGACAACGAAATTCCATAAGAGATCTCCCGACTACTCAGACAAGAGGAAAGGTCCATTGAACCTCACAAAGAACCGTTGGAAACGGTAAACTTGGGTTCAGAGCAAGAGAGAAAAGAAATCAGGATTGGGGCACTGCTCAGTCCAACTGCCAGAGAAGGTTTGATAAAGCTTCTCAAAGAATTCCCCGATGTATTCGCTTGGTCCTATCAGGATATGCCAGGGTTGGATACCAGCATAGTGGAACATCACTTACCATTGAGATCAGAATGTCCGCCAGTAAAACAAAGGTTGAGAGGCACTCATCCGGACATGGCCATCAAAATCAAGGAGGAGGTACAGAAACAGATTGACGCGGGTTTCCTCGCCACATCAGAATATCCTCAATGGTTAGCCAACATTGTACCCGTTCCCAAAAAGGACGGAAAGGTCAGAATATGTGTTGATTACAGGGATCTAAACAAGGCAAGTACAAAGGACGACTTTCCTTTACCACACATTGACATGCTGGTTGACAGCACAGCAAAGTTCAAAGTTTTCTCCTTCATGGATGGATTCTCGGGCTATAACCAAATCAAAATGGCGCCGAAAGACATGGAGAAAACTTCATTCATTACCCCATGGGGTACTTTTTGTTACAAGGTAATGCCGTTCGGTTTGAAGAACGCCGGGGCAACCTATCAAAGGGCCATGATTACCCTGTTTCATGACATGATACACAAAGAAATCGAGGTATATGTCGATGATATGATTGCAAAATCAAAAACAGAGAGTGAGCACATTGAACATCTGTCAAAATTGTTCGAACGTCTAAGAAAATTCAAGCTCCGCTTGAATCCCAACAAGTGCACCTTCGGTGTCCGTTCAGGGAAACTACTAGGGTTCATCGTCAGCCAGAAAGGAATTGAAGTGGATCCTGACAAGGTCAAGGCCATTCAAGAAATTCCTTCTCCAAAAACTGAAAAACAGGTCAGAGGATTCTTGGGACGTTTGAACTACATCTCCAGATTCATATTCCTCATGACCGCTACTTGTGCGCCAATCTTCAAATTACTCAAAAAGAACCAGGATTGCGTTTGGTCAGAAGATTGCCAAACCGCCTTCGACAATATTAAGGAATACCTGTTGAATCCTCAAATTCTATCACCTCCAGTGGAAGGAAGACCACTGATCATTTACCTCACAGTTCTAGAGGAATCAATGGGATGTGTACTTGGCCAACAAGACGAAACTAAAAGGAAAGAGTCTGCCATTTACTATCTGAGCAAGAAATTCACCGACTATGAAACTCGGTACACGATGCTCGAGAAAACTTGATGCGCTTTGGCTTGGGCAGCCAAACGTCTTCGCCAATACATGATTCGTCATACTACTTGGTTGGTCTCCGAAATAGATCCAATCAAATACGTATTTGAAAAGCCTGCTCTCACGGGAAGGATTGCCCGTTGGCAGATGTTGTTATCAGAATATGACATAGAGTACCACGCTCAGAAAGCCGTTAAGGGAAGTATTTTAGCCGATCATTTGGCTCATCAACCGATTGACGATCAAGAATCAATCGGGTTTGACTTCCCAGACGAAGATGTCATGTATCTAAAAATGAAAGATTGCGATGAACCACTACCCAGTGAAGGGCCAGAACCAGGTTCCCAATGGGGACTAATCTTTGACGGAGCCGTTAATCATTATGGAAACGGAATTGGGGCAATCATTGTTACCCCTCAGGGTACCCACATTCCTTTCACTGCCAGACTTACGTTCAAATGTACGAACAATGAGGCCGAATACGAAGCTTGTATTATGGGTCTCGAGGAAGCGATTGCTTTAAGGATAAAAAATTTGGACGTATACAGCAACTCAGCCTTGGTTATCAATCAGATAAAAGGAGATTGGAACACATACCAATCAGGACTGATTCCTTACAAAGACTACGCAAGAAGGTTGCTACCTTTCTTCAATAGAGTTGAGTTTCATCACATCCCTCGTGATGAGAATCACATGGCTGATGCATTAGCCACTATCTCTTCCATGATTAGTGTAGGTCGATGGAATGACATACCTAAGATCAACATAATGCGTCTTGAATGACCCGCTTACATCTTCACGATTGAAGCAGTCATAGACGACAGACCTTGGTATCACGATATCAAATGCTTCCTTCAGAAACAAGAGTACCCATCTGGGGCACTCAGAAAAGACAAAAAAACCCTCAGAAGATTGGCTGGAAACTTCTTCCTGAGCGGTGACACTCTCTATAAGAGAAATTTTGACATGGTTTTGCTCCGATGCGTCGACAGACCAGAAGCAGACATGCTGATAAAAGAAATTCATGAAGGATCCTTTGGCACTCATGCCAACGGACACACAATGGCGAGAAAAATTCTAAGAGCAGGGTACTATTGGTTGACAATAGAATTCGACTGCTACAAGTACATGAGGAGGTGTCACAAGTGTCAGATATACTCCGACAAAATTCATGTACCGCCATCACATCTCAAAGTTCTTTCTTCCCCGTGGCCTTTTTCCATATGGGGAATCGACATGATTGGCTTGATCGAACCTAAGGCTTCAAACGGACATCGGTTCATCCTGGTAGCCATTGATTACTTCACCAAGTGGGTCGAAGCTGCGTCGTACGCTAATGTAACCCGACAAGTGGTGGTCCGATTTATCAAAAACAATATCATCTGCCGTTATGATGTTCCAAGCGAGATCATTACTAATAATGGATCTAACTTGAACAACAAGATGATGAAGGAGTTATGTGCTGAGTTCAAGATTGAACACCATAACTCATCTCCCTACCGACCCAAGATGAACGGAGCGGTAGAGGCAGCTAATAAAAACATCAAGAAGATCGTTCAAAAGATGGTTGTAACCTACAAAGACTGGCACGAAATGCTACCCTTTGCTCTTCACGGTTATCGCACATCTGTCCGCACTTCAAAAGGGGCTACCCCTTTCTCTCTAGTGTATGGCATGGAGGCAGTACTCCCCATAGAAGTAGAGATCCCGTAAATCCGGGTATTGATGGAAGCTAAGCTCACCGAAGCTGAATGGTGTCAAAGCCGACACGACGAGCTGAATCTGATCGAAGAAAAGAGAATCACGGCACTATGCCATGGTCAGCTATATCAACAGAGAATGAAGAAGGCATTTGACAAAAAGGTTCGACCTCGCATCTTCAGAAAAGGAGACCTCGTGCTCAAGAAGATACAATCATTTCTCACTGACCCTCGGGGCAAATGGACCCTAAATTACGATGGCCCCTATGTGGTCACGAAAGCTTTCTCAGGCGGTGCCTTGAGACTTGCAACCATGGACGGAGAGGAATTTTCCTACCCCACGAATGTTGATGTAGTCAAGAAATACTTCGCCTAAACTAAAAAAAAAAAAAAAACGTCTCGGTGGATTGTAAACCCGAAAGGGCGGTCCAGGCAAAAGTTAGAGACATGAAAAAAAATCATCCCGATGGATTGGAAACATCATAGTTCAATCCAGGCAAAATTAGGGATAATGGCAAGTAACTATGTTCAACAGAGGCAAGTCCCTCGGCAGCAGCAGTTACATCATCTGTCAGAAAACTCCAGTCAAGGTCATCTTCGACAGAAGCTCAGGATGCCCCGAATTCAAAGTTGGTGGAAGGATAGTGGTCGTTATGTTTCAACGTAGCTCTTTTCCCTGTAAATTACCATTTTCAAACTTTGTATATACTCTTTGGAATCACGCGCTTGGCTGATCTCCATCTTATCAATAAAATTTGAGCCCTTGTGCTTTTGTTTGTAATTCTTATTTGTTTTAGCTTTACAGAACGACATTTTAACATGATCAACGATTCTTGAAATAAAACAAAAGTGAATTTACTCGATAAACTTTTTCTGCTTTTAAAATAAAGATGGCAATTTCTTTTGACTGTTAAACATCAAAAGAGCATCAACCGCTTCTCCAGAAGTAAGCGAACCTCAAAGTGCAGGATCAAAGTACTCCTTCTACGCCAGTACTCCTGAATGAAGGGATCAACTGTGTCAGAGACCTTGTTTCGTCTGACACACCTCGACAGAGTGCTTACCTCTTAAGCCCGATCAACGGTATTCCCCGCAGGGACTATCTTTCCTAAGCAAGGTGGAATTGCTATCTTGAACCAGCGATATCTCTACACGCCCTGCGATGGCCGAGTATCCAGTCATGTTCATCCTTTAGTTTGCGTGTCGCGTCAGTTTTGTCCGCATAAACATACATACATCATGCATTTGATTTGCATTCACATTTCATATTGCATCACTATCACTCTAGTCGGTCTTGTCCCCTAGTGATAGAAATTCTCTCAATCGAGTTGTCAGTTCTTCCCTCGTCAGGAAACGCTGTGTTTGAACAACCTCGCTTCCAGTTTATTTCTGGAAAGAAGTTGGTCCTTGACCACTTTGATAACTTGAACCTCTGAAAAGCCAGAGAAAACTTTCAATAAATGTCACTCTTCGCCATTGAAGATGATGTCTTTGCTTTCCCGGATTAAGGAAAATCCACAGAGAAAGCCTCCTAAGCAGAGATTCGGTGGTACAACAGTTATTCTCCGAAAAAGCTACTGATGAAAAGGTCATCAGCACCTCAAAATTGGACCCCATCATATGGCGTTTCTCCAGGAGGATCCCGAGAAAAGTATGATGTAACCCCAAATGAAAACAGTCTCTTAAGAGACTCGCTTTCCCCAGTAGAAACAAATGGCGTCTCCAATAGAGAAGTTTGTGCAACTCTACAACTCAGACGACTGGGTTTCCCAGCAAGTCTGATATCAAAACTTTTTCCACTCAAATGGCATCTCCCCAAGAAAATTCGGCGAGAAGTTCAAGGAAAACCGCTACAAATAGTGTCCCTTGTCAATAAAGTTTATTGACAAAAGAAACTGAGACCAGTTCCTTGGTAGGAAACCAGGATCGAGGGGAAGTTTAATTCAGAAACTGAGACCAGTTCCTTGGCTGGAAACCAGGATCGAGGGGAAGTTTAGTTCAGAAACTAAGACCAGTTCCTTGGTAGGAAACCAGGATCGAGGGGAAGTTTAATTCAGAAACTGAGACTAGTTCCTTGGCTGGAAACCAGGATCGAGGGGAAGTTTAATTCAGAAACTTAGACCAGTTCCTTGGCTGAAGACCAGGATCGAGGGGAAGTTTTACCTTTTCTAAGCATCATTGCTTAGCTAAAGAAGATGAATGCATAAGCTACCATTCATAACCACCATCAAAATTTCGGGTATTCCGATATTTAATCCTCTTGCACCCTGAATGCCCGAACACCTTCGTCATTCACACCTTCGTGTCCAAGATGATTAAATAGGGGCATCTGTCATACCCCAAATTTTGACCACTAAGATTTCCCATCATTGTGCAAATCATCATCACAATATGGAGAAACCATCCTACCTTGTCAGTCTTCCCAAAGATGGGTGAGCATCCACTACAATCAAAATTAGGGTTTCAAGCCCTCTCTGAGTGCTTAGACAAAGGATCAATCAAGGAATGACTTGATCTTCAACTTGTCTAACCTCTAAAACATTAACAATGGATCAAAAGGACTCCCACTCCAAGGATTAAGCACAAGGTTGCTCCCTTCTAGGTGGATCAAGCCTCAAGATCGCCAGTATCACCAAATTAGGGTTTTGGTCGACCAGGGCCTCCAAAGGGAAATTTTCCTATGGGAACAAGCCAATGATCCAAAACACAACCTAATATACTCCATGGAACCTCATGGACCCAATCATCAAGTCAATTTGACCTCAGGGAATGCATACATCAAAAATCAGGAATTAGGGTTTCTTGACCTAATTCACCCCTAAGTTGACTTTTTGTGTAAATCATGAACCAAGACCTCAAGAGAGGTTTTGAGGGTCTCTAATGAACTATATTAATCCATTTGGAACAATGGTTCAATCCAAGAAGCTTGAGCAACAAGTCTCAATTTCATCTGCACCACAGTTAGGGTTTCGCGGGAAAAGTCAACTGTAACTTTGACTTTTGACCAGGACATGATCCCAAGCCCTAGGACATGAATCAATATACCCTATGACACCCATGGAACATGTCCATCAAGTTTTATTTAGGTCAAGGACATGATTTCCTGAAGAATTGCACAGTTTGGAATTCATCTGATAAAAAGTCAACTGTGCACAAAGGTCAACTTTGACTTTTTGAGATTTTTCACCAAAATGGATTTTTAACCCTAAAATGATGTTAATGTATGATTTGAATCATCATTCATCAAGAAAAATCAAGAAAAGTTGGATAACTTGTAAAAGGGGTAACCATAAAAACTTAGAAAATTTTCTAAGTTAAAAAAATAAAGTGACAAGGGTACCAACTTTGGAGGACCATAACTCCTATACCACAAGGCCATTTTTTCTCATCCAATGATGGATTTGTAGCTCTCATTACCCTCTATAAAAACTTCAACTAGACCTAAGGCCAATTCATTAAGGATTTTGAGTTATGGAGTGATCAAAATCAAGAAATCACACTTTGTTCCAACACTTAGTGAAAATTTCACTAAGTCAGATTTTGCTTCACTTTTTGCCAAATGTAGGGGGATTTTTCACTTGGATTCAAAATAGATCAAAACCAAACATGTTCAAACAGTTGTTGTATGATGTAAGGGATTTCCAAAATGACCAAGAACATTGCCAAATTCCATTTGAGTCATGAGATATGACATTGGAAAGTTGCCTTGCTGAAATCTGTCAAGGCAAGGCAGAATTTGCAACTTTGGTCGATTTGCCAAAATCAGCCAAATCCAATTGCTCCTATCCACTTGGACACCTCAGAGGATTGAATCTAAAGGGGACAATCACTGAGCCAAGTCTCCAAAGTCCATGGAACAAGAAATAGCATGTTGGACCTAGAATGGCCAAAATAGGGACAAAACTTCAAATTTGGATTGGAGCATTCAATGGAAGCATCAAGGTGGCATGGACTGAGCCATTCTCATCTGAAATCAGTCAAGACTTATCCAAGACCAAGGGAACCAAAGCTCTGTGCCCTAACCTCTAGTCAATGGCTAGAGGAGACTTGAAATTCCATTGGACAACATTGGCCAAACCTACTTAGCAGCTGCCATTCACTATTCCTTGCAAAACAAACTTGCTCTACTATAAATAGAGCTTAATTGTGATCAGTTTAAGTACACCAAAGCCATCTAATAGATGCTTTCCTCAAAATCTCTTTCTCTTGGCAAAAATGCCTTTCTTAGCAAGGTAGCTATCGGGTTTTGAGTTTGAGAGCTTTTCCAATCAAACCAATCACTCACACACCTCACTTACATCACATATGAGCTGATCAAACACTTAGATCACTTCTGAAACACCAATTTCACAAAATCACCAGCTGGTTGCTCAAATTTTCAAACAAGTTGCAGCTGAGGTACCACAAGGTGATCCAGCCAATTTCAATCAAGTCCAAGCATTCAAACACAATCCATAGGGTGTAGGGAAGCTGTTCAGATCATCACCACTCATCTGTAACACCTCCAAGTCAAAAATCACATTGCACTTGCTGTCACGACCTAGAGGTAAGCACATACTTGGTCATCTCTCAATCTATGCATATTTCCTCGCACAATAATTTGGCCATATGTTCATAATCATGCATGGAATGTTTTCCCTCAATTAATTGCATTGTTTGAATCGTGTATCAAAAATCCTAGCCTTCATGCAGAAATTAGGGTTCTTGAGGATTTTTCATGATTTTTTGTTATATGTTTAATTTAAATGAAATTAATGGACATAGACATGATCGTGAGGTTGAGACGAGCATAATGATATGTGGATTGCATGTTATAATCAAGTATTCAGTGAGATTGAGGAGAAAATGCAAATCAGCCAAACCCAGAACACGCGCGTGTTCTTGGTGTGTTCTTGGCGCCATTTTTGAATAATTTGAATATTTGAATTTTGTGATTTTGTTTAATTGATTCAAAAATTAATTTCTCTCTGAGTTTTAATGATTTTGAGTTGATTCTTTTTTTAATAATTCACAAAAATGTTAAAATATTTTATTTTCCCAAAAAATCCCAAAAAATATTATTTATTTCATATAATTGATATTTTTGCAAATAATTAATATTTTAATTGTTTTTAACATTTGAAATATTTTTTCTACATTGATTTTGCAACTTTTAATGCTTTCTAATTATTTTGTAGGTCAATACTTAATTTTTGAAGCATTAATCCAAGATCACAATTTGTTTTTCATAGGTTAAACAATTTTGATCATTTTAATTGAATTTTTATTCAATTAAATACCTTTTTGAAAACAAATTAGGGTTTTTGGATTAATTCAACCCTCATAAATCATTTTCAAAACATTTTTGGGCCTCTAATAGAGTGTAAGACCCAATCCTTTTTGACCAAATCATTTTTGGGCCTCAGTGTATTGTATAAGTCCCGATACCGTCAAAAAACCAACGGCGCGATCGTCGCCTTTTCAAAATAACCTTGGGCCTCTCCTTGAGCTATAAGACCCATTCAAAAACACTTTGGGCCTCTATTAGAGTGTAAGACCCAATCCCCTTTTAACCAAAACATTTTGGGCCTCACTTATTGTATAAGTCCCGCTGCGTTAAAAGAAAATCTCGGCGCGATCGCCATTTTAAACGAGAAATCATCTGGGCATACCCTCGTGTTATAAGCCCCACTATTTTGCTTTAAAACTTTTTGGGCCTCTTGAGAGAGTGTAAGACCCATCCCTTTGTACAGAAAACCTTTTTGGGCCTCAGTCACTTGTATAAGTCCCTCTGTACAAATTCAAACAGTGCACTCACTGATAAAACCTTGGGCCTCTCCTTGAGCTGTAAGCCCCAAATCTTTTTCAAAGCACTTTCTCCTTTGATTTTGAATATACTGATGTTTTCAATCTTTCTTTGTTGAACAACTAACCAAACAGCATGGAAGCTCTACAACCGAGTAAGTGTTTATACGCTTTCATTTACCGCTTTCATATACATATAACTGTATTGTGGGGCTGTTTCGCTGTAAGTCTTCTTTCATAAACTCATATTAACTGTGTAATAATAGTATAGATATTTCGAGTTTCCCCGGCAACTACGTCTAGAACTAGGTGACGCCGTTTCGTTTATTCGTAGAAATAGACAACTAGATCCCCAATAGGATCACCAGATACAGTCTTCTCTTCAGCTGTCCTCATTAGGAATCATCAAGAAACTCTACTCCCCAAGAAGAATGTATTCTCCGTGAATGGCATCTTTGAGTTTCTTCCAAATTCTCGAACTTTCCTGACTTGATCTATTCCCTGTGAATAGCTTGCCTTGAATTTCTCGGGGTTTGGGGACCCACGGGCTTCTTAAAAGCATCGGCCTCCTCTTGGGCATCGTACAAGGACCCACAGGCTTCCTAAAAAGCAACCCCGCCTCCTCTTGGGCTTAGTACAAGGACCCTACGGCTTCATAGAAGTATTCACAGCCTCCTCTTAGGCTTCGTATAATGATCTCTTCCTCTGGGAATGATTGCCTCCTCTTGGGCTTCATACAAGGACCCGTCGGCTTCTTAAAAGTTTCCAGCCTCCTCTTGGGCTTCGTAAAAATTGTCCCAACGACCTCCTAGAGGTATAGGAACAGAACCTAGTCATCTCCATAGAACAATCCTTTCATAGAGTCTACTACTATTTCTCGAAGCATGGTACAAAAGACGAACTCTAGACTTGGACAGTCTAACTTCCTTGAGTCTCAAAGACATTCTCAAGTGACCCCTTCGTTAAATAGGAAGGAAACCCGTAGACTCGGACAGTCTCAATACCCTTCCGATTTCCCGCTTCCTTAAAGAACTGGAATAACCCGGATCCTCAAATCAGATCCCTGAGTACAGTGTTGCTCATATAAGAACTGATTTTCTCTTTAAAATTAGTATACTAGACCTGTCACTTAACTGAAACAGTTGCATAGCCTCCTCTTGGGCTTTGTACAATGATTCTCCCCAGCGGAGCTAACAATTTTAGCCTCCATCTCGGGCTTCGTACGAGATACCAGAGACTTCCTCGTTGAGTCAATCACCCCTTTCGCCTCCATCTCGGGCTTTGTACGAGATACAAAAACTCTCTTGTTGAGTCAAATAGCCTTCATCTCGGGCTTTATACAAGATACCAAAAGACTCCATCGTCGGCTCAAAAACCTTTTAGCCTCTCTCTCTCGGGCTTTGTACGAGACACATATCAGCCTCCTCTTAGGCTTTATATAAGAAAACCACTGGTTAATCCAATTAACCTTTTAGCATCAAAGCTGTGCCTCGTTCACAGTACACAAACATCAACAACTCCTTCCCTTTCATCTAATCGCTGTAAGCGGCAAGCCTCTAGATCATCTACATCCATGCCACTGTCCCTCTTTTAGCATGAGAAATTCCTAAGGAAAGATGGCATTGCTCTACACTGAGTTAAAGTCTTCTCCTTCAGGTTAAAAATCCCCTATAAAGGAAATTATGGCATTGTCGGATCCGCGTATCCCGGTTAAAGTAATCCTCCTTTATACAAACCCCTCTTTAGAGATGACAAATTCCCTCTAAAGTCGACGCCCTTCAGCTTCATATCTTGGGCTTTGATCAAGATACAAAATACCTTTCGCTTCACGTCTTGGGCTTTAAACAAGACACCAAAAACCCCATTTCCTCCCATAGAATAGGAGGAACTACGAATGCTCTGATTTCCCTGTTTCGGTAAACGGGAATACGTAGGCATAAGATTGAAAGAAAAATATTAGCGAGCACACTAAACAAAAACAAAAAACCCCATACTCTCATAAACATCAGTCCTAACATCCTAATCCTTGTTCCCCGCCAGAAAACTTCTGCCTAGATAAAAACCAGTATTGGCGAAAAATACAAATAACCAGTACAAAGGCCCCCCCACATTGATAGCATTCGTAACCTAACAAACCGCTGTTTAAACTCAGTATGCAAAGCAGGGTTAATTGGAGACATCTATTTCCCTTCCTTATTCAGCTCACAATAGGATAAAAAATGAATCGACCTGTAGTTTAAGCTCAAACCGCAGAGAGCGACCAGCGCTTAAGAACCGCATCCAAAATCGCTCGCTACACCTACTTCACTCCAAAGGAAAGGGCCCTATAGTTGACTGCCATGTCATTTAGGACAATTTCTCCCTCATTCCCTTATCTCACTCCATTTAGGTGTCTTGCTGTCAAAACCTACTTTCCGTGGACATTTCTTTCCCCATTTTACCTAGCCTTAGGTTTGGAGTCGTTGCACTCCACATAGATGTCTTGCTGTCAGACCCTACTTTCCCATGGAACCTTGACCACAGTCAAGAGTTCCTCATCCCCGTTGAGGAGAACTACGGACGCTCTGATTTCTCAAGTTCATCTTGAGAATACGTAGGCATAGGACTGCGAGATCCTAGCGAGCCAGCTTTTCTTTTTTCCATCTTTCTTTTTCTCACCCTTTTACCCCTAGTCAGGTGAACTATGGTTGCTCTGATTCTTTAGTCAGATATGTAGGAACAAGATGCGACGTCTTGGCGAGCATATTTAGTGTACATACCCTTAGGCCTTTACCTTATCACATTTCCCTTTACCAAGCAAACATTAACTTAACACAAATACTTACAAGAGGTTTCTGTAGAATACTACAGATACTTAGGGGGCTAATACCTTCCCTTAGTATAACTAACCCCCAAACCTAGATTCTCTTATTAGGGTTTTTGTTCTTTACCCTTTCCTTTGGATAAATCAAAGCTCAGTGGTGAATTTCAAAGTTTTGTGATTCAAGTTAATTAATAGCTTGTTATCTGATTCTCACCGCAACAGAAATGGCGACTTCATTGGGGACTTCCCCTAAGAGGGTTAAGCCCACCTTGTTTGTATTTGCGTTATATTACATGTTTGCTTGCCTGTACATTTGTATATTTATATATCTGTATATACCTGTTGTGCTTGGATTTTTCTGTGTGCAGGGTTGTTACTTTGAGTGGTGAGATAAGTCCTAACCCAGACTTGAGAGCACACTTACGATAGGATTGTGGTGTAATCAATAGTCGGTTGTTGGGAGTAGTCCTAAAATTTTTTGGCATATGATGACCATGCTCAGTTGAGGCCCTTTGGGATTATTGATGTCTAATGTGAGTAGTCGCATTGATGTCACTCTTCCCAATTTGAGAGCCCGTGATTCTGAGGACCGTAGTTACCTCCACCCCACTTAGCCTCTTAGGATGTAGTGCGATGACTACGAGGGAGTAGTCCCAAGTGGTTGATATGTGATACTACACTCAACGAGTTTATCTTGAGAATATTATTAACTCGCGTGAGTAGTCACGTAGGCCGATAATATCCGGAAGATTTATGCTGATCTGGGAACTTCTTAGAACCCTGTTTTTACAAATACAAGAACCCTAGTACACACCCTGTGGTTAATTATTTACCCCGACTTCATGCCGTGATCTCGAACCTTTGATCATGTTGCATGTGTTTTGCATCCTGTGTTGCATCGCATTGCATATCATTTGCATCTTTGTATGTTTCATTGCATGTGTTTGTTTGTCCAGTGACTCATTGCCAATTGTCTCTATCTACTAGTGTCACCTGTGAGTCGTCAAGCTGATTCCCCGACACTGATACTGGACTAGAGCTAACTACAGAAGCAAGATGTCAGAGCAAGAGGCACATAATGCTGAGGCCCGTATGGAAATCGATGACCTTAAGTCGAGCATGACTAAAATCACTGAGATGCTTCAAGTTTTGATTGCTAGAGGAGAGTGTCATACCCCAAATTTGTCCTACCTGTGTATAACTTTCATTTGTACATCCATCCATTAGCAATTGTTCAGAAAAAATCCAAAAATATGTTGTCTTCAACTTCATCTCTCTTTTATTTATTTTTATCCATTTTTATTTTTAAGTCATGTCTACCTTTTAACCTTTTTTACCCTTAATCCAATTAAATAAGTATTTCCATATTCATATCCAAAACCAATTTTTAAAAAAATACATTCAGTCCATATCCATATCCATTTGTGTGAAACAATTATCCTTTTTTCATCTATTTTCAATATTCATTCGTCATATCCAAAATATCATATCCATGATTAAATTCAATTTCCAAATAACCACATCCAAATCACTTCCAATTATCAAATTTTTATCCTTTTTTGTTTTTATCCATTTTTTATTAAATCCATAAACCATTATTCAAATTAAAAACCATTTTTAGTCAACTTCAAATCCATTTTTCATATTCAAATCCATCTCTAATTAACCATCATATATTACAATTCAAAAGGCCCATTTCACAACAAAAATCCACTATCCAAATTTCTCCAAAAAAAAAGTACACAAGACAAATTGAAACCAAGGCCACTTTCATTGATTTTTCAATCCGTTTCCAGCCTGCAAGCGAAGCTGGCCCACCATCTTGCTTCGACGAAGTCACTCAGCCTAGCCTTCAAAATTACACAAAGCCACACGATGCATTACAACCAACCTTCCAAAATCCGCGTCGCTGCACATGATTCAATACACCACTTCAATTTCCAATTTGCAAGCTAATAACCAACCTGATCCATAAACCGTACAAAATGCCAAATACGTGACTTGCAAACGACCTGCAAACGCAGAAACGACAAGCCTTACGCACCTTCAAAACGTCATGAAAACCTCTCACTCAGCAACTTTCTTGATACCTCACCCCACCATTCACGCCTTGCAAATAAACAACAGCAACAACTTTTCATGTACAACAAAACGCAGCAAAACGTCACAACATTTACAGCTCACGTTTCTCAATCATTCCTATAATACCCTCCTTTTCTCTCTATAAAAACCAACATTCCTCACTCTTGATAAAAACCAGCATTCCTCACTCTTGAAAGGAAGCTCTCAGCTGCCTCCAAAAACCCTGCAAAAAGCTCTCTCCCAAATAAGCTTCAAACCACAAACCAAATAGAAAACAACAACAGAAAAAAGCTTAAGAGACAAATAAGTGCTACTAAAGTCATTCTAAACCTCTTCCAACCTCCTTCCTCTTTCAAACACACAAATTTCCTTCAAACCCATTCAGCTTCATCCCAAATCGCAACCATTTCCCCCAACCTCCATTTATTCTTCAACCTAAATCACCCCAAATCTTTTCAATAACCAGAACAGAAGAAAGTAGAAGAAGAAGAAGAAGGAAAACGAAACTGAAACCGAGATACCCACACACCTAAAACATAACCCAAATCAGAAAAGAAGAACGAACGAGATCGAAACAAACAGAAACCAAACCCACAAACCTGAGTTAGAAACAAAATCAAACCGAACGCACAAACTTGAAGCGAGAAACTGAATCGGAACCAGACCAGAGAGAGTTGTGCGAGAAGAACGGAGAAGATTGAAAGAAGACGGAAGCGAAATGGATCACAGTTGAGACGGAACCGTTTCCAGAAAAAAGAAGGTTGGGATATGGCGTTCACTGGCCTTCGTTTTCTTCTTCATGTCGTTTTCTTTTTTACCGCAATGATGGAGAGGAATCCCTTTTTTTTTTTTAGCATGTTTTTTTGGAAACTGAACCGATGTAGTTGATGCTCCTATGTCATGTTCCTCTTTTAATTTGTTTTCGTTTTATGCTAGTTGAAGGGATGATGAATTTAGGTATGGGCCTGGCCCGTTTTCATCTCCATTCCATCAGCACTCTTTTTCTTTTTTCTATTTTTTGTGTTGTTTTTTGTTTGGTGAGGATGATGGGCCGCCTCAAGGCCCAAGTGATTCCACCTTCTTGATTTTTGTTTTCACCTATGTTAAAAAACACACCTCCCCCTTCTTTTATATTCATTTTTTTTTAATTATTTTAATTATTTTTATTTTTCTTTTAGTTTTTCAATTAAATTATGTTTAATTTCCACTATCTTGCCTTTTTCCATAATAACTTTTTTTTTTATTCCATTCTCTTTTTATTTTAGGGCCAATGATCTAGTAATATTCATGATTTAATTGGTTTGTTCAAACCAATGGAATTTTGATATGTATGATGCCTACCTATTTTTTTATTTTTATTTCAATTTATTCACTATTTTTTATTCATTTTGTGGGTCAATGAAAACCATATATCGATTGATTTATTTATTTCTCGACTAAATCTCGATAAAGGTGAGACCTTTATTCTTTTGCCCATTTATTTCGATTTTATTTCATTTCCATTATTTTCCTATTATTTTTATTTATTTTGGGTCGATGAAAACCAAATATCGATCGATTTATCGATTTCTCGATTAAATCTCGATAAAGGTGAGACCTTTACTCTTTGTATTCACCTTTTCGATTTTATTTCATTTTTATTTCATTTTGGGTCAATGAAAACTAAATATCAATCGATTTCTCGATTTCTCGATTAAATCTCGATAAAGGTGAGACCTTTATGCCTTGTACTCATATTTTCGATTTAATTTCTTATTTGTCACTTTGTATTCTTCTATTTTCACTTTTGGTCAATGAAAGTCAAAAGTCGTCGATTATCGTTTCGTCGATTAAATCCGTTTAAGACGAGACCAACTTTATTTTTATGTCAATATTATCTCTTGTCTTTTTTACCTTGCTCGTATTCATATTATTCATATCCATATTTATTTATCTAACCATTTCATTTGTTCACCATTAATCAAAAAACACTAAAAATATCGAAACCATAAAACAATCATGTTAATGGACTGTTGATTATGATCATCCACTTGCTCGACGCTTGCTCAAGGATTAGTTTAGGACACTTCGCACACACACGACTTTCTCTTGGGCTACCTTACAACGAGACCCTTTATTTCATGTCAACACTTGTATTTTACATGTACCCCTCTCCCATTCCGATGTACGCATTTATTATTGCTTTGATTGTGGTTTGTTTACTAGGAGCACCCTTAGGGACTAGCATAGGTAACCCATTTTCAAACTAATACTCGATTCGTCGTCGAGCCATTTTCAAACAAACCTTTTTCAACCAAACTCTCGATTCGTCGTCGAGCTCATTTTCAAGTCAACCTCAAAACCAAAGTTTTTTCAAATCAAACTCTTTTCATACCAATAAACCCTTGATCCAACGTCAAGCGAATTTTCTTAATCAAACTTCAAAAACAACTAACAACTATCGCAACTCTTTTAAGGTGAAAAATGGGGGTTCAAGTCTTTGATCTTTCTTCGATTGTTTGGGTGCGTGTTCTTTTACTCGTGTGTAAGCAATTGACACCTCTTCTTTTAACAAATCAAATTCTTTTCAAATTAATCAAGCGTATACAATAAACCCTTGATCCCACGTCAAGCGGATTTTCATAATCAAACCTCAAAATGATTAACAACTATCGTAATTCTTTTTCAAGGTGAAAAATGGGGGTTCAAGTCTTTGATCTTCCTTCGATTGTTTGGGTACAAGTTCTCTTACTCGTGTCTGAGCAATTGACGCCTCTTTTAAAAATTAACCAACTCCCTTGTTTCGTGGGCGTACCACGAACTATGACTGCTCTGATTCTTTATTCTCGTCCGAGTAAAGATACATAGGCACAAGATTGCGATGATATTGGCGAGCACACTAGCTGTCACACCTAGAAAATTCATCGAAGACACGACCCTCGCGCGAAAGGTGTGGAAAACGATTCGACAGAGTCGCCACCGAACTTTATTTATCCCAAAAGAGGGAAAGGAAAATATCGAGAAAACCTTTTAAGGGAGCGGATAAGAACATGGTCGTCGCAACCACATTCTGGGTTCGGGAGTCGGTTACGTGAGGGGAAGGTACGCGCACCCCCTCACGTCCGTTGTACTCAACGGGAACCCCTTGATTCGAATCGCGATACTCGTTAGCTAAGTTTATCTATTTTCTTCTCTAAAATAAATGCGGAAATGTAAAGATAAGAGGAAAAGATACTAAGGGGAAATGGGTGGTTTCAGGATAGGGTGCTCGGCAAGGTCATCGCAACCTCGGGGCTACGTATGCTCATTCGGATGAGAATGAGAAATCAGAGCAATCGTAGTTTGACTACGGGGTTTGACGAAAAAAGATGGTAGTGTGGAAACGTGGGAAAAAGAAAAAGTGTGGACGTAAACGGGGGAAAAAGAAAAAGTGTGCTCGCCAAGATCATCGCAATCTTGTGCCTACGTATCTTTACTCGGACGAGAATAAAGAATCAGAGCAGTCGTAGTTCGTGGTACGGCCACGAAACAAGGGAGTTGGTTGATTTTTAAAAGGGGCGTCAATTGCTCACACACGAGTAAGAGAACTCGCACCCAAACAATCGAAGGAAGATCAAAGACTTGAACCCCCATTTTTCACCTTGAAAAAGAATTACGATAGTTGTTAATCATTTTGAGGTTTGATTATCAAAATCCGCTTGACGTGGGATCAAGGGTTTATTGTATGCGCTTGATTAATTTGAAAAGGAATTGATTTGTTAAAAGAAGAGGCGTCAATTGCTTACACACGAGTAAAAGAACTCGTACCCATACAATCGAAGGAAGATCAAAGACTTGAACCCCCATTTTTCACCTTAAAAGAGTTGTGATAGTTGTTAGTTGTTTTTGAAGTTTGATTAAGAAAATCCGCTTGACGTTGGATCAAGGGTTTATTGGTATGAAAAGAGTTTGATTTGAAAAGACTTTGGTTTTGAGGTTGACTTGAAAATGAGCTCGACGACGAATCGAGAGTTTGGTTGAAAAAGGTTTGTTTGAAAATGGCTCGACGACGAATCGATTATTAGTTTGAAAATGGGTTGCCTATGCTAGTCCCTAGGGGTGCTCCTAGTAAACAAACCACAATCAAAGCAATAATAAATGCGTACATCGGAATGGGAGAGGGGTACATGTAAAATACAAGTGTTGACTTGAAATAAAGGGTCTCGTTGTAAGGTAGCCCAAGAGAAAGTCGTGTGTGTGCGAAGTGTCCTAAACTAATCCTTGAGCAAGCGTCGAGCAAGTGGATGATCATAATCAACAGTCCATTAACATGATTGTTTTATGGTTTCGATATTTTTAGTGTTTTTTGATTAATGGTGAACAAATGAAATGGTTAGATAAATAAATATGGATATGAATAATATGAATATGAGCAAGGTAAAAAAAGACAAGAGATAATATTGACATAAAAATAAAGTTGGTCTCGTCTTAATCGGATTTAATCGACGAAACGATAATCGACGACTTTTGACTTTCATTGACCAAAAGTGAAAATAGAAGAATACAAAGTGACAAATAAGAAATTAAATCGAAAATATGAGTACAAAGCATAAAGGTCTCACCTTTATCGAGATTTAATCGAGAAATCGATAAATCGATCGATATTTAGTTTTCATTGACCCAAAATGAAATAAAAATGAAATAAAATCGAAAAGGTGAATACAAAGAGTAAAGGTCTCACCTTTATCGAGATTTAATCGAGAAATCGATAAATCGATCGATATTTGGTTTTCATCGACCCAAAATAAATAAAAATAATAGGAAAATAATGGAAATGAAATAAAATCAGAATAAATGGGCAAAAGAATAAAGGTATCACCTTTATCGAGATTTAGTCGAGAAATCAATAAATCAATCGATATATGGTTTTCATTGACCCACAAAATGAATAAAAAATAGTGAATAAATTGAAATAAAAATAAATAAATAGGTAGGCCTCATACATATCAAAATTCCATTGGTTTGAACAAACCAATTAAATCATGAATATTACTAGATCATTGGCCCTAAAATAAAAAGAGAATGGAATCAAAAAAAAGTTATTATGGAAAAAGGCAAGATAGTGGAAATTAAACATAATTTAATTAAAAAACTAAAAGAAAAATAAAAATAAAATAATAATAATAAAAAAAATGAATATAAAAGAAGGGGGAGGTGTGTTTTTTAACAAAGGTGAAAACAAAAATCAAGAAGGTGGAATCACTTGGGCCTTGAGGCGGCCCATCATCCTCACCAAACAAAAAACAACACAGAAAATAGAAAAAAGAAAAAGAGTGCTGATGGAATGGAGATGAAAACGGGCCAGGCCCATACCTAAATTCATCATCCCTTCAACTAGCATAAAACGAAAACAAATTAAAAGAGGAACAGGACATAGGAGCATCAACTACATCGGTTCAGTTTCCAAAAAAACATGCTAAAAAAAAAAAAGGGATTCCTCTCCATCATTGCGGTAAAAAAGAAAATGACATGAAGAAGAAAACGAAGGCCAGTGAACGCCATATCCCAACCTTCTTTTTTCCGGAAACGGTTCCATCTCAACCGCGATCCATTTCGCTTCCGTCTTCTTCCAATCTTCTCTGTTCTTCTCGCACAACTCTCTCCGGTCTGGTTCCGATTCAGTTTCTCGCTTCAAGTTTGTGCGTTCGGTTTGATTTTGTTTCCAACTCAGGTTTGTGGGTTTGGTTTCTGTTTGTTTCGATCTCGTTCTTTCTTCTTTTCCGATTTGGGTTATGTTTCAGGTGTGTGAGTATCTCGGTTTCGGTTTCGTTTTCCGTCTTCTTCTTTTACTTTCTTTTTTTCTGGTTATTGAAAAGATTTGGGGTGATTTAGGTTGAAGAATAAATGGAGGTTGGGGGGAAATGGTTGCGATTTGTGATGAAGCTGAATGGGTTTGAAGGAAATTTGTGTGTTTGAAAGAGGAAAGAGGTTGGAAGAGGTTCAGAATGACTTTAGCATCACTTATTTGTCTCTGAAGGTTTTTTCTGTTGTTGTTTTCTATTTGGTTTGTGGTTTGAAGCTTATTTGGGAGAGAGCTTTTTGCAGGGTTTTTGGAGGCGGCTGAGAGCTTCCTTTCAAGAGTGAGGAATGCTGGTTTTTATAGAGAGAAAATGAGGGTATTATAGGAATGATTGAGAAACGTGAGCTGGAAATGTTGTGACATTTTACTGCGTTTTGTTGTACATAAAAAGTTGTTGCTGTTGTTTATTTGCAAGGCGTGAATGGTGGGGTGAGGTATCAAGAAAGTTGCTGAGTGAGAGGTTTTCATGACGTTTTAAAGGTGCGTAAGGCTTGCCGTTTCCGCGTTTACAGGTCGTTTGCAAGTCACGTATTTGGCGTTTTGTACGGTTTATGGATCAGGTTGGTTATTAGCTTGCAAATTGGAAATTGAAGTGGTGTATTGAATCATGTGCAGCGACACAGATTTTGGAAGGTTGGTTGTAATGCATCGTGTGACTTTGTGTAATTTTGAAGGCTAGGCTGAGTGACTTCGTCGAAGCAAGATGGTGGGCCAGCTTCGCTTGCAGGCTGGAAACGGATTGAAAAATCAATGAAAGTGGCCTTGGTTTCAATTTGTCTTGTGTACTTTTTTTTTGGAGAAATTTGAATAGTGGATTTTTGTTGTGAAATGGGCCTTTTGGATTGTAATATATGATGGTTAATTAGAGATGGATTTGAATATAAAAAATGGATTTGAAGTTGACTAAAAATGGTTTTTAATTTGAATAATGGTTTATGGATTTAATAAAAAATGGATAAAAACAAAAAAGGATAAAAATTGGATAATTGGAAGTGATTTGGATGTGGTTATTTGGAAATTGAATTTAATCATGGATATGATATTTTGGATATGACGAATGAATATTGAAAATAGATGAAAAATGGATAACTGTTTCACACAAATGGATATGGATATGGACTGAATGGATTTTTTTTTAAAATTGGTTTTGGATATGAATATGGAAATGGTTATTTAATTGGATTAAGGGTAAAAAAGGTTAAAAGGTATATATGACTTAAAAATAAAATTGGATAAAAATAAATAAAAGAGAGATGAAGTTGAAGACATCATATTTTTGGATTTTTTCTGAACAATTGCTAATGGATGGATGTACAAATGAAAGTTATACACAGGTAGGACAAATTTGGGGTATGACAGATGCCCCTATCTAATTGGCTTAAACCTAGTAAGATGAACGGCTATGACGTTCGGTCTGTCGAGGTATAAGACAATTAGATATGAAGAAGGCCATAAATTTGTCTGAAAGAAAGAAAAGGATTGAGAAGTTGAAAAACAAGAAATCTGACACCAAAAGGATGACAAACCTATCACTAAAAGGATGATAGTGAACACACACATAGACCCTTCCACCAAAAGGATGAAAATGAGGTCAAAGCCTGCTATTAACAAAAGGATAATAGGGCACACACGCACACAGACCCTTCCACCAAAAGCATGAAAATCAGGTCAAAGTCTGCTATTACCAACAGGATAATAGGGCATACACGCACACAGACCCTTCCACCAAAAGGATGAAAATCAGGTCAAAGCCTGCTATTACCAACAGGATAATAGGGCACACACACACACATACCCTTCCACCAAAAGGATGAAAATGGGGTCAACGCCTGCTATTACCAAAAGGATAATAGGGCACACAACACAGCCTGCTATTACCAAAAGAATAGTATGGCACACAACACAGCCTGCTATTACCAAAAGGATAATAGGGCGCACACACACACAGATCCTTCCACCAAAAGGATGAAAATGAGGTCAAATCCTGCTATTACCGACGAGATAATAGGGCATACACACACAGACCCTTCCACCAAAAGGATGGAAAAGAGGTCAAAGCCTGCTATTACCAAAAGAATAATAGGGCACACAACACAGAGGCCCTTCCACCAAAAGGATGAAAATAAGGTCAAAGCCTACTATTACCGATGAGATAATAGGGCACACACACAGCCTGCTATTACCAAAAGGATAATAGGGCACACACACAGACCCTTCCACCAAAAGGATGGAAAACGAGGTCAAAACCCGCTATTACCAAAAGGATAATAGGGAACACACACAGTCTGCTACTACTAAAAGGATAGTATGGCACACAACATAGCCTGCTATTACCAAAAGGATAATAGGGCATACACACACAGCCTGCTACTACCAAAAGGATAGTATGACACACAACACAGCCTGCTATTACCAAAAGAATAATAGGGCACACACACACACACAGACCCTTCCACCAAAACGATGAAAATGAGGTCAAAGCCTGCTATTACCGACGAGATAATAGGGCACACACACACACAGGACCTTCCACCAAAAGGATGGAAAAGAGGTCAAAGCCTGCTATTACCAAAAGGATAATAGGGCACACAACACAGAGACCCTTCCACCAAAAGGATGAAAATGAGGTCAAAGCCTGCTATTACCGACGAGATAATAGGGCACACACACACACACAGACCCTTCCACCAAAAGGATGAAAATGAGGCCAAAGCCTGCTATTACCGACAAGATAATAGGGCACACACACAGCCTGCTATTACCAAAAGGATAATAGGGCACACACACAGACCCTTCCACCTAAAGGATGTAAAACGAGGTCAAAGCCCGCTATTACCAAAAGGATAATAGGGCACACACACAGCCTGCTACTACCAAAAGGATATTATGGCACACAACACAACCTGATATTACCAAAAGGATAATAGGGCACACACACACAGCCTACTACTACCAAAAGGATAGTATGGCACACAACACAGCCTGCTATTACCAAAAGGATAATTGGGCACACACACAACCTGCTACTACCAAAAGGATAGTATAGCACACAACACAGTCTGCTATTACCAAAAGGATAATAGGGCATACACACACACAAAGGATGTCACTCACCAAAAGGATGACACACAGACCAAGGGTTTATGGATCAACGACACCAAAAGGATGACGGATCAAAACAAGCTACTACCACCAAAAGGATGATAGGAACTTCCTATTTGTGAGGACCAACATCAAAAGGATGAAAGTTGAATTGAGTTGATTGGGTTTTGGCTATCACCAAAAGGATGATAGAAAAGTTTTTAATTTGAGGGTTACCAACACCAAAAGGGTGTAGGTTGAGTTGAGTTGATTGGGTTTGGCTATCACCAAAAGGATGATAGTAAGGCAATTGACAAAAGGTCAAGTTTGTTGGGGATATGATGAGTGAGATTTATTTGGAGACATCAACAAAAGGTTGAAGTGACAATTCAATGAGGAAAGCCCACGAAAAGGAAAGGGAAACAGTGAAAAATGGAGAAGGTAACCCGCCAAGATCTACGCAATCTTGTGCCTACGTATCTTTACTCGGACGAGAATAAAGAATCAGGGCAATCGTAGTTCGACTTGAAGAAAAGATTCAATGAGGAACGCTCACTGACTCGGAGGAATGTTTATTGGTTGGGATGAGGATGACGACCTCAGCAACAAAAGGTTGAGGAACACAACTCAATGAGGAATGCACGCTGACTTGCTTGGAGATCACAGTATCATCAACAAAAGGTTGAGATTTTCATGAGGAACACCCATGAACTTGAAGAAGATGCCCTTGACTGGGCAGAAGGTTGCTGGAAATCTTGTCTTGATCAACAAAAGGTTGAACCAACTTCGTGAGGAACGCCCACGGATTTGCAGGAGATGCCCTTGGCTGGGCTGGAGATCGCTTTGGAATAACTTTGTGAAGAACGTCCACAGATTTGATGAAGATGCCCCTGCCTGGGCTGAAGATCATCTTGCAGTCTCGAGATTGATCTTGGATCTTACGCATATATGAATGCTTGATTTTGTAATGATGTGCAATGCAAACGCTGACGCGCGGAGATGTAAGTGCTGGGGAAGTATGATTGGTTTTTCGGGTATGCATATGATGCAACTGATGTTGAATGCGATGCATATGATGCGTATGATTGCAAACGGGTGATTGGATATGTTTGGACGGTACCAGTGTGATGGAATTTTGGTAGTTGCCAATGCAGATTGGACTTTTGGGTGGTGGGAAGGATTTGATTTCCTCGACATTCAGTTTGTTGAAGACGCCATGATTGATGCAGATGAAGATGCTCTCAAAGCCTTGACTTGTTGATGAATTATGGGTTCACTCCTGAGAGATCCACAACTCTATGCTTAATGGTCAGGATAGCCTTCTGCTACAAGGCTTGCCCCAGTCTGAACATGGTAATGGTATGTCCCTGATTAACCAGTTCCGAAGTGGTCTGATATTTGGAAGGCTGAGCTTTGATATGATTTGAGATAGCTTGCCCCTGATTGAGCTGTTGAAGGATTTGCCCCCAGATTGAGGGGTTTGAGGGAGTCTTGCTTCGGGTCAGCACCGCTGAAAGTTCAAGTCTCTCTTTGATTTCCCCTTGTTGGAGTTGTCTTGATGTCTAGCACTGATCTGCAGTTAAAGTTTGCTCATTCACAAATGGTAACCTTAATGCAATGCTCATGCAAGTTTTGAAAAAGAGTCGTTTATTCGAGTGTCGTGATAGTGAGACGAATGGACCGTTAGCCCAAACGCGTGCTGATTTTGATGGTGTGAAAGATATAGCAAGGATAATGGCACCAATGCTGAAGATTAGCAAATATGGGGAGTTGTAGCGAGCGATTTTGGATGTGGTTGCGAAGCACTATCGCTATTTGGTATCTACAGCTCGATTCATTTTTTATCCTATTAAAGCTGATGAAGGAAGGGAAATAGATGTCTCAAATTAACCCTGCTTGCAAATTGAGGTTAAATAGTTAAAATTGTTGGTTTACAGATGCTACAAAGATTCAGGGTCTCTATTAGGTTTATTTTTTTAAAAGTGGTGTTCGGTTAATTGGTGGGAGGTTAAGATGTTAGGACGGATATATGAAAGTATGGGATTTTGGGTTTTTGTTTAGTGTGCTCGCTAAGATTTTTCTTTCAATCTTATGCCTACGTATTCCCGTTTACCGAAACAGGGAAATCAGAGCGTTCGTAGTTCCTCCTATAGAAATGGTGTTTTAGTGTCTTGTTCAAAGCCCAAGACGTGAAGCTAAAGGTGGTTTGTATCTTGTTTAAAGCCCAAGATGTGAAGATGAAATGTCTATTTGTATCTTGTTCAAAGCCCAAGATATGAAGCTAAAAGGGTGTTGACTTTAGAGAGAATTTGTCATCTCTAAAGAGGGGGTTGTATGTCACAACTGTTTATAAAGGAGAACTACTTTAACTGGGATTTGTGAATCCGGCAATGCCATAATTTTCTTTATAGGGGATTTCCAACCTGAAGGAGAAGACTTTAACTCAGTGTAGAGCAATGTTATCTTTCCTTAGGAATTTCTCATGCTAAAAGAGAGACAGTGGCATGGATATAGATGATCCAGAGGCTTGCCGCTTACAGCGATTAGATGAAGGGGAAGAAGTTGTTGATGTTTGTGTACTGTGAATGAGGCACAACTTTGATGCTAAAAGGTTGATTGGATCAACCAGTGGTTTTCTTATACAAAGCCTAAGAGGAGGTTGTTGGCCCAACAATAGGGTGTTTTTATGTGTCTCGTACGAAGCCCGAGAGAGACGCTAAAAGGGGTTGATCCTACAAGAGGATCTTTTATACTCAACAAGAGAGTGTTTTTGTATCTCGTACAAAGCCCGAGATGGAGGATAATTTTTTTTTGGCTCAACAAGAACCTTTTTGTATCTCGTATAAAGCCCGAGATGGAGGCGAAAGGGGTGATTGACTCAACGAGGGAGTCTCTTATGTGTCTCGTACAAAGCCCGAGAGAGAGGCTAAACGTTTGCTTTGCTGGGAAGAATCATTGTACAAAGCCCAAGAGGAGGCTATTGTAACTGTTTCAGTTGAGTGACAGATCCAGTATACTGATTTTAAAGAGAAAATCAGTTCTGATATGAGTAACACTGTACTCAAGGATTTGATTCAAGGATATTTCCTTTTCTTTGAGGAAACGGGAAATCCAAAGGGTATTGAGACTGTCCGAGTCTAGGGGTTTCCTTCCTATTTAACGAAGGGGTCACTTGAGAATGTCTTTGAGACTCAAGGATATTAGACTGTCCGTGTCTAGAGTTTCATCTTTTGTACTATGCTTTGAGAAACAGTAGTAGACTCTTTGAAAGGACTGTTCTATGAAGATGTCTAGGTTCTGTTCCTATACCTCTAGGAGGTTATCGGGACAATTTGTACGAAGCCCAAGAGGAGGCTGGAAGCTTTTAAGAAGCCGACGGGTCCTTGTACTAAGCCCAAGAGTAGGCTATCATTCCCGGAGGAAGAGATCATTATACGAAGCCTAAGAGGAGGCTGTGAATACTTCTAAGAAGCCGATGGGTCTTTGTACTAAGTCCAAGAGGATGCGGGGTTGGTTTTAGGAAGCCTGTGGGTCCTTGTACGATGCCCAAGAGGAGGCCGATGCTTTTAAGAAGCCCGTGGGTCCCCAAACCCCGAGAAATTCAAGACAGACTATTCACAAGGAATAGATCAAGCCAGGAAAGTTCGAGAATTTGGAAGAAACTCAAAGATGCCATTCACGGAGAATACATTCATCTCTGGGAGTTGAGTTTCTTGACAATTCCTAATAAGGACAATCGAAGAGAAGACTGTATCTGGTGATCCTATTGGGGATCTAGCTGTCTATTTCTTCGAATAAACGAAACGGCGTTACCTAGTTCTAGACGTAGTTGCCGGGGAAACTCTAAATATCTATACTATTATTACACAGTTGATATGAGTTTATGAAAGAAGACTTACAGCGAAACAGCCCCACAATACAGTTATATGTATATGAAAGTGGTAAATGAAAGCGTATAAACACTTACTCGGTTGTAGAGCTTCCATGCTGTTTGGTTAGTTGTTCAACAAAGACAGATTGAAAACAACAGTATATTCAAAATCAAAGGAGAAAGTGCTTTGAAAAAGAGGATTTGGGGCTTACAGCTCAAGGAGAGGCCCAGGGTTATACCAGTGATTGCACTGTTGAATTTGTACAGAGGGATTTATACAAGTGACTGTGGCCCAAAAAGCTTTTCTGTACAAAGGGATGGGTCTTACACTCTCTCAAGAGGCCCAAATAGTTTTTAAAGAAAAAGAGTGGGGCTTATAACACGAGGGTAGGCCCAAATGATTTTTCCGTTTAAAATGGCGATCGCGCCGAGGTTTTCTTTTAACGCAGAGGGACTTATACAATAAGTGAGGTCCAAAGTTGTTTTTGGTTAAAAGGGGATTGGGTCTTACAGTCTATTAGAGGCCCAAAAGTTTTGAATGAGTCTTATAGCTCAAGGAGAGGCCCAGATGGTTTATTTTTAAACTGGCGACGATCGTGCCGAATTTAAAAATGTACAGAGGGACTTATACAATAAGTGAGGCCCAAAATATTTCTGTACAAGTGGGTTGGGTCTTACACTCTAATAGAGCCCAAAAGTTTTTGAAAATTATTTGTGAGGGTTGAATTAATCAAAAACCCTAACTTATTTCCAAAATGTATTTTAATTGAATAAAAATTCAATTAAAATGATCAAAAATTGTTTAACATGTGGGAAACAAATTATGATCTTGGATTAATGCTTCAAAAATCAAGTATTGACCTACAAAAAAATTAGAAGTCATTAATCTTTACAAAATCAAGAGGGAAAAAATATTTTAAATGTCAAAAACAATTAAAATATTAATTCTTTGCAAAAATATCAATTATATGAAATAAATAATATTTTTGGGATTTTTTGGAAAAATAAAATATTTCAACATTTTTGTGAATTATTAAAAAAAGAATCAACTCAAAATCATTAAAACTCAGAGAGAAATTAATTTTTGAATCAATTAAATAAAAATCACAAAATTCAAATATTCAAATGTTGGAAAATGGCGCCAAGAACAGGGCAAGAACACGCGCGTGTTCTGAGTTTCCCAGATTTGCATTTTCTATCCAATCTCACTGAATACTTAATCGTATCATGCAATCCACATACCAATCAACTCGTTTCAACCTCACGATCATGTCTATGACAATTAATTTCATTTAAATTAAACATAAAACAAGAAATCATGAACAATCCTCAAGAACCCTAGATTCTTCATGAAGGCTGGGATTTTTGATACACGATTCAAACAATGCAATTAATTGAGGGGAAACATTCCATGCATGATTATGAACATATGGCCAAATTATTGTGCAGCAAAAATTGCATGGATTGAGAGATGACCAAGTTTAGGCTTACCTCTAGGTCGTGACAGCAAGAGCAAACTGATTTCTAAGTTGGAGGTGTTACAGATGAGTTGTGATGATCTGAACAGCTTCCCTACACCCTATGGAGTGTGTTTGAATGCTTGGGCTTGATTGAAACTGGCTGGATCACTTCATGGCATCTCAACTGCAACTTGGTTAAAACCTTGAGCAATTGACTGGTGATTCTGAGAAATCAATGTTCCAGTTGCTGTTTAAGTGTTTGATCAGCTCATATGTGATGTATATGAGGTGTGTGTGTGATTGGTTTGATTGGAAAAGCTCTCAAACTCAAAACCCGATAGTGACTTGCCTTAGAAGGCACAATTGGAGTGAAAGAAGAGATTTTGAGGAAAGCATCTGTTTGATGGCTTTGGTGTACTCAAACTGATCACAATAGAGCTCTATTTATAGTAGAGCAAGTTTGTTTCGCAAGGAATAGTGAATGGCAACTGCTGAGTAGGTTTGGCCAATGTTGGCAAATGAAAATCCAAGTCTCCTCTAGCCATTGACTAGAGGTTAGGGCATAGGCTGCTGGTTCCCTTGGTATTGGACAAGTCTTGACTGAATTCAGTTGCTAAGAGTTCAGCCATGCCACCTTTATGCTTCCATTGAATGCTCCAATCCAAAATTGGAGTCTTGTCCCTATTTTGGCAATTCTAGGTTCAACATGTTATTTCTTGTTCCAAAGACTTTGGAGGCTTGGCTCAATGATTGTCCTCTTTAGATTCAATCCTCAGAGGTGTCCAAGTGGATAGGAGTGTTTGGATTTGGCTGATTTTGGCAAATCGACCAAAAGTGCAAAAATCTGCCTTGCCTTGGCAGATTTCAGCAAGGCATCTTGCCAATGTCATATCTCATAGCTCAAATTGAGTTTGGTAATGTTCTTGGCCATTTTGGAAAGCCCTTACATGATACAACAACTGTTTGAACATGTTTGGTTTTGATCTCTTTTGAATCCAAGTGAAAAATCCCCCTACATTTGGAAAAAAGTAAAGGCAGATTCTGATTTAGTGAAATTTTCTTTAAGTGTTGGAACAAAGTGACTTTTCTTGATTTTGATCACTCCATAACTCAAAATCCATGAGGAATTTGGACATAGGTCAGTATGAAGATTTTGTAGAGGGCAATGTGATCTAAAAATCAAGCTTTGAATGGGGAACAATGGCCTTGTGGTTTAGGAGTTATGGTCCTCCAAAGTTGGCACATTAGTGTCACTTTTTCCATAACTTAGAATTTTTTCTAAGTTTTTATGGTTACCCCTTTTACAAGTTATCCCACTTTCTTTGATTTTTCTTGATGAATGATGATTCAAATCATACATTAACATCATTTTAGGGTTAAAAATCCATTTTGGTGAAAAATCACAAAAAGTCAAAGTTGACTTTTGTGCACAGTTGACTTTTTATCAGATGAATTCCAAACTGTGCAATTCTTCAGGAAATCATGCCCTTGACCTAAATCAAACTTGATGGACATGTTCCATGGGTGTCATAGGGTATATTGAATCATGTCTTAGGGTTTGGGAGCATGTCCCGGTCAAAAGTCAAGGTTACAGTTGACTTTCCTCGCGAAACCCTAATTGTGGTGCAGATGAAATTGAGACTTGTTGCTCAAGTTTCTTGGATCAATCCATTGTTCCAAATGGATCAATATGGTATATTAGAGACCCTCAAATCCTCTCTTGAGGTCTTGGTTCATGATTAGTCCCAAAAGTCAACTTAGGGGTGAATTAGGTCAAGAAACCCTAATTCCTGATTTTTTATGAATGCATCCCCTGAGGTCAAATTGACTTGATGATTGGGTCCATGAGGTTCCATGGAGTATATTAGGTTATGTTTTGGATCATTGGCTTGTGTCCAGATGAAAAATTTCCATCTGGAGGCCCTGGTCGACCAAAACCCTAATTTGGTGACACTATCGATCTTGAGACTTGATCCACCTAGAAGGGAGCAGCCTTGTGCTTAATCCTTGAAGTGGGAGTCCTTTTGATCCATTGTGGATATTTTAGAGGCTAGACAAGTTGAAGATAAAGTCATTCCTTGACTGATCCTTTGTCTAAGGCTCTGAGAGGGCTTAAAACCCTAATTTTGATTGTAGTGAATGCTCAACAACCCTTGAGGCATTTGATGAGGCATGATGGTTCATCCATATTGTAATGATGATTGACACAATGATGTGAATCTTAGTGGCCAAAATTTAGGGTATGACAGATGCCCCTATTTAATCTTGGACCTGAAGGTGTGAATGACGAAGGTATTCAGGGTGCCAGAGGATTAAATATCGGATTACCCAAAATTTTGATGGCTATGAATGGCAGCTTGCACATTCATCTTCTTTTGCTAAGCAATGATGCTTAGAAAAGGTAGACTTCCCCTCGATCCTGATTTCCTACCAAGGAACTGGTCTCAGTTTTCTTTTGAAATAAACCTCCCCTCGATCCTGGTTTCCTACCAAGGAACTGGTCTCAGTTTTCTTTTAAAATAAACCTCCCCTCGATCCTGGTTTCCTACCAAGGAACTGGTCTAAGTTTCTGATTTAAACTTCCCCTCGATCCTGGTTTCCCACCAAGGAACTGGTCTTAGTTTCTGATTTAAACTTCCCCTCGATCCTGGCTTCCTACCAAGGAACTGGTCTAAGTTTCTTTTGTCAATAAACTTTCTTGACAAGGGACGCTATTCGTAGCGGTTTTCCTCAAACTTCCCACCGGATTTTCCTGGGGAGATGCCATTCGAGTGGAAAAAGTTTTGATGTCAGACTTGCTGGGGAACCCATTCGTCTGAGTTGTAGAGGTACACAAACTTCTCTGTTGGAGACGCCATTTGTCGACTCTATCTTGGGAAAATGAGTCTCTTGAGAGACTGCTTCCGCTTGGGGTCTTACATCATACTTTTCTCGGGATCTTCCTGGAGAAATGCCATATGATGGGCTCCAATTTTGAGGTGCCGATGACCTTTTCATCAGCGGTCTTTCGGAGAAAGGCAACTGTACTGCCAAATCTCTGCTTAGGAGGCTTTCCCTGGGGATTTTTCTTTAATCCGAGAAAGCAAGGATATCATCTTCGATGGCGAAGAGTGACATCTGTAGAAAGCTTCTCTGGCTTTTCAGAGGTTCAAGTTATCAAAGTGTTCGAGTGTCGATTCTAATCCAGAGATACACTAGAGGCGAGATTGTTCAAACGCAGCATTTCCTGATGAGGAAAGAACTGACAACTCGATTGAGAAGACTGTTATCACTAGGGGACAAGACCGACTAGAGTGATAGTGATGCAATATGAAATGTGAATGCAAAACAAATGCATGATGTATGTATGTATATGCTGACAAAACGGACGCGACATACAGACTGACGAGTGAACACGACTGGATACTCGCCCATCGCGGGGCGAAGAAGTACCGTTGGTAAAAAAAAAAGTAGAATTTCTACCTTGCTTAGGAGAAATAGTCCCTACGGGTAATACCGTTGATCAGGCTTAGGAGATAAGAACTCAGCCGAGGGTATCAGATGGGAATGCCGCATCTCATACTACTGATCCTTCGTTCAGGCGTACTGGCCTAGAAGGAGTACTTTGATTCTGCACTTTGAAATTCAAACGCCTTTGGAGACGCGATCGACGTTCTTCCGATGTTCAACAGTCAAAAGCAATTGCCATCTTTAATTTAAAAGCAGAAAAAGCTTTAACAAGTAAATTCATTTTTGTTTCATTTCAAGAATCGCTAATCATGTTAAAACGCCATTCTGTAAAGCTAAAACAAATAAGAATTACAAACAAAAGCACAAGGGCTCAAATTTTATTGATAAGATGGAGATCAGCCAAACGCGTGATTCCAAAGAGTATATACAAAGTTTGAAAATGGTAATTTACGGGGAAAAGGGCTACGTTAAAACATAACGACCATTATCCTTCTACCAACTTTGAATTCGGGACATCCTGAGCTTCTGTCGAAGATGACCTTGACTGGAGTTTTCCTCCGATGGATGATGTAACGGCTGCTGAGGGACTTGCCTCTGTTGAAAATAGCTACTTGCCATTATCCCTAATTTTTGCCTGGATTGTACTTCGATGTTTCCAATCCACCGGGATGATTTTTTTCATGTCTCTAACTTTTGCCTGGACCGCCCTTTCGGGTTTTCAATCCACCGAGACGTTTTTTTTTATTAGTTTAGGCGAAGTATTTCTTGACTACATCAACATTCGTGGGGTAGGCAAATTCCTCTCCGTCCATGGTTGCAAGTCTCAAGGCGCCGCCTGAGAAAGCTTTCGTGACCACATAGGGGCCATCATAATTCGGAGTCCATTTTCCCTGGGAATCAGTGAGAAATGATTGTATCTTCTTGAGCACGAGGTCTTCTTTTCTGAAGACACGAGGTCAGACCTTTTTGTTGAACGCCTTCTTCATTCTCTGCTGATACAACTGACCGTGACATAGTGCCGTGATTCGCTTCTCTTCGATCAGGTTTAATTCGTCGTGTCGACTTTGACACCCTTTAGCTTCTGAAAGCTTAGCTTCCATCAATACCCGAATTTATGGGATCTCTACTTCTATGGGGAGAACTGCCTCCATGCCATATACTAGAGAGAAAGGGGTTGCCCCTGTTGAAGTGCGGACAGATGTTCGATAACCGTGAAGAGCAAAGGGTAGCATCTCGTGCCAATCTTTATAGGTTACAACCATCTTTTGAACGATCCTCATGATGTTCTTGTTAGCCGCTTCTACCGCTCCGTTCATCTTGAGTCGGTAGGGAGATGAGTTATAGTGTTCGATCTTGAACTCAACGCACAACTCTTTCATCATCTTGTTGTTTAAGTTAGATCCATTATCTGTAATGATCTGGCTCGGAACACCATAATGGCAGATGATATTGTTTTTGATAAATCGGACCACCACTTGTCGGGTTACATTAGCATATGACGCTGCTTCGACCCACTTGGTGAAATAGTCAATGGCTACCAGGATGAACCGATGTTCGTTTGAAGCCTTAGGTTCGATCAAGCCAATCATGTCGATTCCCCATATGGAAAAAGGCCACGGGGAAGAAAGAACTTTGAGATGTGATGGCGGTACATGAATTTTGTCGGAGTATATCTGACACTTGTGACACCTCCTCATGTACTTGTAGCAGTCGGATTCCATGGTCAATCAGTAGTACTCTGCTCTTAGAATTTTTCTCGCCATTGTGTGTCCGTTGGCATGAGTGCCAAAGGATCCTTCATGAATTTCTTTCATAAGCATGTCTGCTTCTGGTTTTTCTACGCATCGAAGCAAGACCAAGTCAAAATTTCTCTTATAAAGAGTATCACCGCTCAGGAAGAAGTTTCCAGCCAGTCTTCTGAGGGTTTTTCTGTCCTTTCTAGATGCCCCAGATGGGTACTCTTATTTCAGAAGGAAGCATTTGATATCGTGATACCAAGGTTTGTCGTCTATGACTGCTTCAATCGTGAAGACGTAGGCGGGCCGTTCAAGGTGCATTATGTCGATCTTAGGCAGGTCATTCCATTGACCTACACTAATCATAGAAGAGAGAGTGGCTAAGGCATCAACCATGTAATTCTCTCTGCGAGGGACGTGATGAAACTAGACTCTGTTAAAGAAGGGTAACAACCTTCTTGCATAGTCTTTGTAAGGAATCAGTCCTGATTGGTATGTGTTCCAATCTCCTTTTATCTGATTGATAACCAAGGCTGAGTCACCATATACGTCCAAGTTTTTGATCCTTAAATCAATCGCTTCTTCGAGACCCATAATACAAGCTTCGTATTCGGCCTCGTTGTTTGTACATTTGAACGTAAGTCTGGCAGTGAAAGGAATGTGGGTACCCTGAGGGGTAACAATGATTGCCCCAATTCCGTTTCCATAATGATTAACTGCTCTGTCAAAGATTAGTCCCCAATGGGAACCTGGTTCTGGCCCTTCACTTGGTAACAGTTCATCGCAATCTTTCATTTTTAGATACATGACATCTTCGTCTGAGAAGTTAAACCCGGTTGATTCTTGATCGTCAATCGGTTGATGAGCCAAATGATCGGCAAAAATACTTCCTTTAACGGCTTTCTGAGCGTGGTACTCTATGTCATATTCGGATAATAACATCTGCCAACGGGCAATTCTTCCCGTGAGAGCAGGCTTTTCGAAGACATACTTGATTGTATCCATTTCGGAGATTAACCAAGTAGTGTGACGAATCATGTATTAGTGAAGACGTTTGGCTGCCCAAGCCAAAGCGTAACAAGTTTTCTCAAGCATAGTGTACCGAGTCTCGCAGTCGGTGAACTTCTTGCTCAGATAGTATATGGAAGACTCTTTCCGTTTGGTTTCATCTTGTTGGCCAAGTACACATCCCATTGAGTCCTCTAGGACTGTGAGGTAAATGATCAGTGGTCTTCCTTCCACTGGAGGTGATAGAATCGGCGGATTCAACAGGTATTCCTTAATACTGTCGAAGGCGGTTTGGCAATCTTCTGACCAAACGCAATCCTGGTTCTTTTTGAGTAATTTGAAAATCGGCGCACACGTGGCGGTCATAAGGAATATGAACCTGGAGATGTAGTTCAAACGTCCCAAGAATCTTCTGACTTGTTTTTTTGTTTTCGGAGAAGGTATTTCTCGAATGGCGTTGACCTTGTCAGGATCAACCTCAATTCCTTTCTGGCTGACGATGAACCCTAAGAGTTTCCCCGAACGGACACCGAAGGTGCACTTGTTGGGATTCAAGTGAAGTTTGTACTTCCTCAAACGCTCGAATAGTTTCGACAGGTGGGTCACATGCTCCTCTTCTGTCTTAGATTTTGCAATCATGTCATCGACATATACCTCTATTTCCTTGTGTATCATTTCATGAAAAAGAGTAGTCATGGACCTTTGATAGGTTGCCCCGGCGTTCTTCAAACTGAACGGCATCACCTTGTAACAAAAGGTACCCCATGGGGTAATGAAGTAAGTTTTCTCCATGTCTTTCAGCGCCATTTTGATCTGGTTATAGCCCGAGAATCCATCCATGAAGGAGAAACTTTTGAACTTTGTTGTGCTGTCTACCAGCATGTCAATGTGTGGTAAAGGAAAGTCGTCCTTTGGACTTGCCTTGTTCAGATCCCTGTAATCAACACACAATTTGACCTTTCCATCCTTTTTGGGAACGGGTACAATGTTGGCTAACCATTGAGGATATTCAGATGTAGCGAGGAAACCTGCGTCGATCTATTTCTGTACCTCCTCTTTGATTTTGATGGCCATGTCCGGGTGAGTCCGTCTCAACCTTTACTTTACTGGCGGACATTCCAATCTTAACGGTAAGTGATGTTCCACGATGTTGGTATCCAACCCTGGCATATCCTGATAGGACCAAGCGAATACATCGGGAAATTCCTTGAGAAGCTTTATCAAACCCTCTCTGGCAGTTGGACCGAGTAGTGCTCCAATCCGGATTTCTTTTCTCTCTTTTTCCGAGCCCACATTGATCGTTTCCAACGGCTCTTTGTGAGGTTCAATGGACCTTTCCTCCTATCTGAGTAGTCGAGAGATCTCTTCTGGAATTTCGTTGTCAACTTCTTCTTCAGCCCCAAATATCGGGAACTCAAAGTTGGGAGAAGGCATCGGATCGTATGTTTCAAATGGGTTTAAAACAAGCAATCTGCATGACGTGATAATTCGTGTTTAGAAGAGATAGATAAAATGCGAGTGTGTGTAGTGTATTTATTTTACTGCTTGTTTTTATTTTTAATTGTTTTTTAGGATTACCATTTTCTGAGAAAAGCGAAAAGAAAACAACAATTAATGTGGAAATTACAGAACGACATTATTTTATTAATGAACAAGTCGATCCTTGAAACTACAGCCCTATAAAACAAAACCCTGTCACTTTGGGCAGAGCGAAGAGGAAAAATTTACAGAAAGCGAGCCCTATCAAAACATCTGTTTCACCTGGGCAGGGTGAAAGGTTAAAAACGGCAATTACTTTGACTGATGAACGATCTTCGGAACCTCGACGGCAACCCATTGGCGGCGAACTCCTCGGTTAATCACAAAGACTGGCACCTTCCTTGATTTGTCTTCAGAAATAACGCTGATTTCTGGTGGAACAGGATCATTGGAATCTGTCTCCCAGGCAGAATTGTCGTAGGAGGATTCCTCAGTTGTATTTTGCATAAAATTGGTGTTCTTAGCTGTATCTCCCCATCCAGTTGGCTGGATATCTTCGAGCCTGATACGAGAGCTTTCGAGAGCGGTGTACTTGACCATATAGTCAAATTTTCCATTTGGTTGTCCCAGGGTGTCCCATACTTCTTTGGAACTGGAGGAGTCATCCCTCTCGATGACGTTGACCTCAGGAAAAGCACAGTTGATGAATTCCAGTCCGGCAAACGTCGCAAATTCATCGTCATGTTGAGTAGTTTCTGAATGACCTGATTATTGATCCCATGACATGGTGGGGACACAGGTATTCTGTTCAATGACGGTCAGCTGATTTTCATTGTTCGGCTGACTCTCTTGCCCCAAATCTCCTGGATAAGGTTGCCACATTGGCAGACCATCCATTGGGCCATAGTAGGTGTAGTCAAAATTGTCTTTCATCGGAGTGTCTTCCTCTAATGAATTTGGCGGAGCACGACATCCTTCCGGATCATAATCCCCGTATATCATTTCGATGTCTGACCTGGGTATAAATCTCGGACTCTCTGTAGGAAATAAAAAAGGAGTTTGTGTTTCGTCTTGAGACATATAACCGTCCTTGTTAAGATAGGACTCCCACTCTTCCTCTGTGTCAGAGGGATCTTCCTCATTGATAGCATGGACTGCTTGAGGGACTGGGTGAAGAAAACCTCCACTGTAGAAGAAGTTCTGAATAGGATGAAGACTTCCATCGCTGGCAGCTGTCTGGGCACAGGTTGCAGAAAAACCAAGACCCTTCTTTGTTTTATTGTCAATAGGAATGACAAGTTGTCCCCATCCGGTTGTATCGGTACTCTCGACCGCTATGATAGCATCTTTGTATGAAGAAATCGAGGTTCCTCCTTGAGATTGATTGTCCTTTCCCACCGACAACGCTTGGAACTGCGTCCCAATAACCTCCTCGGGTTCTACACAAGTAGATAATGATAAGTTACTCACGAGCAAGGCCTGTTCTCCACAGACTGTGACAAGTTGATCGTTCTGAACGAACTTTAGCTTTTGGTGGAGGGTCGAAGTGACCGCTCCAGCCTGATGTATCCAAGGTCTTCCTAATAAATAACTGTATATTTCCCGGATGTCCATGACCTGGAAAGTGACTTGGAAAGTGTGAGGACCGATAGTTATGGGAAGATCAACTTCTCCGATAACTATTTTTCTGGATCTGTCGAACGCTTTGACGACGACCTCGCTGATTCTCATCGGAGGGCCTTTGAATGACAATTACATCAAAGTGGACTTCAGCATAACATTCAGGGCTGACCCTGTGTCTACCAGTATGCTGGCTAAAGCATCGTCCTGGCAGTTAACTGTAATGTTGAGCGCCATGTTATGACAGCGACCCTCTTCGGGTAATTCCTCATCACTAAAACCCAAATTATTGTAGGAAGTGATGTTAGAGACAATGCTATCGAACTGTCTGATTGTTACATCCTATTCCACAAAGGCTTGCTCCAAGACTTTCTGTAGAGCCTCCCTGTGGGCTTTTGAACTGAGTAACAGTGATAATACCGAGATCTTTGAAGGAGTCTGTAACAGCTGATCAACAATGTTATATTCACTCCTAGTGATGAGCTTCAGCATCTCATCATTATTTTTTGAAAGGTCGGGATTACTGGATTGACCGACCCGTGGATCGGGAGCTTCTGTCTGAAGTTCCTTTTCCTTGTTAGGTTCTCCAACTCCTCGGTTGAAGATTCGACCGCTCCGTGTTACACGACTGATGTCTGCAATATTCACGACGGAGGGCAATGGAATTTCCTTTCCATTTTCAACTATTGTTGCACCGTATTTGTAAGGGATCGCCTTTGCTGATTCATACGGTAGTGGTCCCGGTAGATAAATGACTATGGGAACCTTCTGATTTTTCTGACCATCGTACGTAATCTCAATCCGTTCCCGGTTGGGAGCTCTAGATTCGTCAAGCAGAGGGATGATGGCAAAAACATTCCTGGTCTGGTGATGACCAGAGATTGTGACAACATCCTCGACTTGATTGGCAAGGTAGCTCGGCGTCTAATTGAAGGGTCCAGAACCCGGATATGGGCGAATCTCTCCACGATCCACCTGACCCTGAAGAGCTGCTCTCACAAGGTAACACCCTTGGTTACTTTCTGAACAGACACTACAATGGTCATAATTGTGTGGTGGCACCTGGCCACGCCCACTTTGAATACAATGTAAGCTTACTAGGTTAGCTTCCACAGATCGGACACCCTGACTTTGACGTCGAGTAGGATTCCTGTTACTGATACTAATCTGCTGAGTATCTTTAGCCATATATATTGGCATCCACCAGTGATTTAACAAGTGCTGAAGTGCCTCCTGGATAAGGGTACAACCTCGATCGTTTTCGCAACCTGCTTTACAGCTTTGATAGTCGTGTGATATTAAGAATCCGAGTCGGACCTGCTCAGCATGTAACTCTACCAGGTTGGTATTCATCACGCGAATATCGAAGATTTGAACCATATTGATCTGATAAGGGTTCCTATCATAGTAGTCTTGGATCCAAGATCCAACTGACGCTGGAGGGCCTCTTATATGAAAGAGCATCCCTGTTTGTTTACCGAGCAAATCAGACAGGAATTGTAATCGTGGCGTGGCAGATTATGATACTGGCTTTGCCTTGAGTGCATTGCCACCAAGTTGGCATTCATCGTACGGATGTCGTGGTTCTGAATAACGTTGGAATTTGTGTAAACCATGTTAACTCCACGAACTCGGTGCTCTTGGATCCATCCGAGATCCATTTGTTCCTATAGAGCTTATCGCACTACCGAACATCCTTGATTGCTTTTAGAGCAGACATCACATTGATGATAATTATGAGGTGGCACATGGCCATATCCACTCTGTCTACAATGCATCTTGACCAGATTGGTCCTCAATAAGAGTACATCGTGAATTTGATAGACATTGTTAGACTCTTTCTCGATCAGGTTGACTGCAGCTTTCTCGTGTTGAGGCAGCGGGTTCGTGAGAACATTGGGATTCGTATCTTTAAAAGATAAGAGCCCGCTCCTAACAAGCTTTTGCACGTCATATTTGAAATTGAGACAGTTCTCTATGTTATGCCCTGATCCTCCTTGATGATAAGGGCATGTCTGGTCCACCTTAAATCGAAAAGGAGGATTTTCCAGTACTGTAAGAGGAGACTTAGTCTGGATGTGCCCCTTAGCCAGTAGTAACGGAAATAGTTCTACGTATAACATGGGTATAGGATCAAACCCTGATGGTCGTGTTGTACGGTTGTTATTGTACTGAGGACGAGTCTGCTGAAGAGGCTGCTGTGTCCTTTGCTGATTAGGTTGGCTCTGCGCAACCTGAGGTTGATACGTAGGAATAGGCGCAGGGCCGATAGCAGGAGTTCAGCTGCTATCGGTTGATAATGTCGCCTTCGCTTTTCGAGAGAGATATTCCCAATATCCTGCTCTTTTTTCTTAAGGAGAGCACTACCGTATCGTTTTGTACTACTCGATGATCCAGCGTCTTTTGCCAAACGTCCTTCTCGGACGGCTTCCTCAAGACGAACTCCCATGCCCACCATCTCGATGAAGTCACTGGGCGCACTGGCAACCATTATGTCATAGTAAAATGAGCTTAAGGTCTTTAAGAAGATCTTTGTCATCTCTTTTTCCTCAAGAGGTGGACAAATTTGAGTGGAAATTTCACGCCATCTTTGGGCGTACTCCTTAAAGGTTTCCTTGTCCTTTTGTGACATTGATCTGAGTTGATCTCTGTCCGGTGCCATGTCTAAATTGTATTTGTATTGTTGGATGAAGGCAGTACCAAGATCTCTGAATGTGCTAATCGTAGCACGGTTTAAACCCATGTACCATTTTAATGCGACACCGGTTAAACTATCCTGAAAGTAGTGAATCAGCAGGTCCTGATTCTCAGTCTGAGCTGACATTCGCCGAGCGTACATCACCAGATGACTCTGAGGGCAAGAGTTACCCTTGTAATTTTCAAAGTCGGGAACTTGGAACTTGTGCAGGACTTTCATATTGGGGACCAAGCAGAGATCCGCGACGTCCTTTCCAAATAGATCATGACCGCGAATGGCTTGCAGTTCCTTCTGCATTTCCAGGACCTGTTCCTGGAATTCATCCATTCTATCGAACATAGTTTCCTTCCTACCAGAAGGTGTTTGTGGAATCTGTCCTTCTGGGACAATGTGCACCACAGGGGGTGGTGCCGTGACTACGGCAGAGAGTCTTGGCGTTTCTCGAAGTTTGTAACCTTCAGGAGTCTTCAGTATGCCCCTGGCATCTTCACTTTCCCGAAGTCTGTAACCTTCAGGACCAGCGGCATCTGTCGCGATTCCCTGATCTTCAATGATCGGCGGAACATATCCTTCCGGGATACAGTTTGCAGGCATGCCCCAGGGACGGTCTTTCGGCATTTGATACCTAGGATCAAACTTCTCCACTATAGGCGCTGAGGTGATTTCCGAGATCACAGTCCTTTGTAGCTGAGCTTCTGCCCTGGCTTGCATGTCGTTACAAAGCTTTCTCATATCCTCTCTCAGAGCGTCGATCTCTTCTTTCAACTCTCTGTTCTCTTCCTCAAGATCATCCATCTTTTTCTGACGATTGGCCCGAGTATTGTACGAATGAGACAGTTTGACTCTAGAACCGAGACACAAACGTGAGATTCGTAGGTAAGAAGAATACGTGATGTGAGAATGATGAAGTAATGATTATATTAATTGTTTTTTGGTTTAATCAAAATAAACTTCGACAATTAGATTGCAAATATCAAACGGTGGGGAAACCCCTTTTTATTGAAATCAAAGGATTACAAAAATGGAAATACATTAGATTACAAGGTGCAGAAACAGAAACCTAAGCTAATGGGTCCCGAGTCCTCTCTGAAGAGAAATCGGGTGCTGACTCTGGTACTTTCCTTTTCTTTGATCGGGGCTCTTGGGCCGTTGTCGGGTTGTCATTCCTTTGCCAAGTGAAAGGAGCGAGCAAATTCCATTGGTCATCCTGATTATCCACAGCATGTTGCTCTAAAATCTCAATCAGAGCGTCCTTATCTTTCAGCAGTTACTGTATTTTGATACACTCAACATTGAGGGTGCGGTACTTGTTCTTCCAAGACCTCCTCTCCCTTTGAACTTTGTTGAGAGTAACCTGAAGCTTTTCAGTTTCCGTCATGAAGTACATGACAGATTCCCTTGGCGGAAGAACTCCGTTACGAGGATAAGGCATCTTTAGCTTGAGGGCTCTAGTTTGCACCCAGTGGAGATAAGGCTCCACCAAGATACAATAGGGTTTTCCTAGAGACTCTCGTCATTTCTTATGAACATGTTTCAAGCATGCACTATTTCCATCTTTAGTGTTCTGTCATTTTCTCCTTCCTTGAAGAAAAGACCTTCCAGATGAACACCCCATGGGACGTGTCTCATCGGGTATCCAAATTGATGACGAACCAACACTGGATGGTAATTGATTTCTCCCTTAGTTCCTATAAGGGGTACGTTGGGGAAGTTTCCACAATGGTCAATGATCCTGATTCCATCATAAATCCAATTGCACCAATCTATGTCAGAGTTAGTGAGAGACATGATCTTCTGCGACCAACGTAAGGCATTCTTGTGATCCCAGAAAGCAGCAGACTTAGGTAAATGGGAGATCAACCATTTGTAAAGCAAAGGTACACAACATGTGATATCCCCTCCGCTGTACAAATTCCCTAAGTGTACAGAATGATACGCATCTGCGAGCAAAGTCGGCACAGGGTTTCCAATGAGAAAAACCTTAATAGCGTTGATATCGACGAAGTTATTAATGTTGGGCAACAAAAATAATCCGTAGATGAGTAAAACAAAGATGCTTTCAAAAACAGTCCCGTTCTCTATACTAGCGAAGTACAGAGCTTTCTTTGTCAGAAACTGGGCTGGCAAACCTTGTATGCCACCCTTGGTGGTCATGTGAATCCTGACTTCTGACTCATCCAAATGAATTGCCCTTGCAATGGTCCGATCCTTTGGAATTTCTTCCAGTCTAGAAAATGGAGCTCGATCAGTGATATGCAAATCGATCAGATGAGAATACTCCTCCAGCGTTGGTGCGAGCTAGTAATCCGGGAATGTGAAGCAGTGATAAACTGGATCGTAGAACTGAATGAGCGCATCCATGATTCCTTCAATCACATGGACCCTTAATAGAGGTAGCAGACCTCCGTACTTGGCTCTGAAAGCCTCTTGGTTTGTGATCAATCTCGCCAAACCTCTCAAATCCTCTAGTTTTGGAACCTTGAAGTTTTACTTATGAGTTCTACTTCTACCATAATCCATTAACGCAATCCTTTTCTCTGATATTTGCAATCACAGTCTTAGTTTAATTTGAAAAACAGAGAGACTAGAAGAGAAGAATTTTTTTGAATGTTTTAATGTTTTTTAGATGAATGCATGAATGTAGCACACAAAAACATAGAAAAAAACATGGGGTCAAAGGGTCGTTGTCATGAAGTCAAGGCTCTACCCATCCCCAAAGGTTTATACTAGTGACTTTTGTACCTGTCTCTCATCATCATCAACTCTTGTCAAGAAAACACCAGCGGGCCGGGAACCGTGCTAGGTGATGTTTTTTTAAGAGTCCTCAGAAGAGGGTGGCATCGCATGACAACTATTTCTGATAGCCTCTGCGCCACTAATTTGCTCCTTAGCTTCTCAGACTCCACAATCGACCCATTTCCTGTGAGAGGGAATGGGTTACATTGGGAAGCCATCACCTATCTTAAGTGTATACTCAATGTTTCCACATGCGGCATCACACGCATTCCCATTAGCAGAAAAACAAACACATATATCAATCAGGAAAATCAGTATATATATTTGTCCTAATCATCCTAGACCTTTAAAGCTATGAATCCTATGTTCCTGACAGAAAATGGGTTCCCCGGCGGAAGCCCCCAATCTGTGGTTTTCACACAAGAGAAGAGAAAAAAGGGTAGAAGAGCCCCACGGTGGGCGCCACTTTTAAGGTTTCCACCTAATAGATGGGAAGAGAACAAGATCTCGCTATAAAGGTGAGATAGATCCTAATGACACGTCCCTAGCAGAATCGCCATTTCCCCAGTGAAGTCGCCATTTTTCTGTAGCGAGCGATTTTGGATGTGGTTGCGAAGCACTATCGCTCTTTGGTATCTACAGCTCGATTCATTTTTTATCCTATTAAAGCTGATGAAGGAAGGGAAATAGATGTCTCAAATTAACCCTGCTTGCAAACTGAGGTTAAACAGTCAAAACTGTTGGTTTACAGATGCTACAAAGATTCGGGGTCTCTATTAGGTTTATTTTTTTAAAAGTGGTGTTCGGTTAATTGGTGGAAGGTTAAGATGTTAGGACGGATATATGAAAGTATGGGATTTTTGGTTTTTGTTTAGTGTGCTCGCTAAGATTTTTCTTTCAATCTTATGCCTACGCATTCCCATTTACCGAAACAGGGAAATCAGAGCGTTCGTAGTTCCTCCTATTCTATGGAAGGAAATGGTGTTTTGGTGTCTTGTTCAAAGCCCAAGACGTGAAGCTAAAGGTGGTTTGTATCTTATTTAAAGCCCAAGATGTGAAGCTGAAAGGTCTATTTGTATCTTGTTCAAAGCCCAAGATATGAAGCTAAAAGGGTGTTGACTTTAGAGAGAATTTGTCATCTCTAAAGAGGGGGTTGTATGTCACAACTGTTTATAAAGGAGAATTACTTTAACCAGGATTTGTGAATCCGGCAATGCCATAATTTCCTTTATAGGGGATTTCCAACCTGAAGGAGAAGACTTTAACTCAGTGTAGAGCAATGTTATCTTTCTTTAGGAATTTCTCATGCTAAAAGAGGGACAATGGCATGGATATAGATGATCCAGAGGCTTGCCGCTTACAGCGATTAGATGAAGGGGAAGGAGTTGTTGATGTTTGTGTACTTTGAACGAGGCATAACTTTGATGCTAAAAGGTTGATTGGATCAACCAGTGGTTTTCTTATACAAAGCCTAAGAGGAGGCTGTTGGCCCAACATTAGGGTGTTTTTATGTGTCTCGTACGAAGCCCGAGAGAGAGGCTAAAAGGGGTTGATCCTACAAGAGGATCTTTTATACTCAACAAGAGAGTGTTTTTGTATCTCGTATAAAGCCCGAGATGGAGGATAAAATTTGTTTGGCTCAACAAGAACCTTTTTGTATCTCGTATAAAGCCCGAGATGGAGGCGAAAGGGGTGATTGACTCAACGAGGGAGTCTCTTATGTGTCTCGTACAAAGCCCGAGAGAGAGGTTAAATGTTTGCTTTGCTGGGAAGAATCATTGTACAAAGCCCAAGAGGAGGCTATTGTAACTGTTTTAGTTGAGTGACAGATCTAGTATACTGATTTTAAAGAGAAAATCAGTTCTTATATGAGTAACACTGTACTCAAGGATTTGATTCAGGGATATTTCCTTTTCTTTGAGGAGACGGGAAATCCAAAGGGTATTGAGACTGTCCGAGTCTATGGGTTTCCTTCCTATTTAACGAAGGGGTCACTTGAGAATGTCTTTGAGACTCAAGGATATTAGACTGTCCGTGTCTAGAGTTTCATCTTTTGTACTATGCTTTGAGAAACAGTAGTAAACTCTTTGAAAGGATTGTTCTATGAAGATGACTAGGTTCTGTTCCTATAACTCTAGGAGGTCGTCGGGACAATTTGTACGAAGCCCAAGAGGAGGCTGGAAGCTTTTAAGAAGCCGGCGGGTCCTTGTACTAAGCCCAAGAGTAGGCTATCATTCCCGGGGGAAGAGATCAATATACGAAGCCTAAGAGGAGGCTGTGAATAATTCTAAGAAGCCGATGGGTCCTTGTACTAAGCCCAAGAGGATGCGGGGATGCTTTTAGGAAGCCTGTGGGTCCTTGTACGATGCCCAAGAGGAGGCCGATGCTTTTAAGAAGCCCGTGGGTCCCCAAACCCCGAGAAATTCAAGACAGGATATTCACAAGGAATAGATCAAGCCAGGAAAGTTCGAGAATTTGGAAGAAACTCAAAGATGCCATTCACGGAGAATACATTCATCTCTGGGAGTAGAGTTTCTTGACAATTCCTAATGAGGACAGCCGAAGAGAAGACTGTATCTGGTGATCCTATTGGGGATCTAGCTGTCTATTTCTACGAATAAACGAAACGGCGTTACCTAGTTCTAGACGTAGTTGCCGGGGAAACTCTAAATATCTATACTATTATTACACAGTTGATATGAGTTTATGAAAGAAGACTTACAGGGAAACAACCCCACAATACAGTTATATGTATATGAAAGCGGTAAATGAAAGCGTATAAACACTTACTCGGTTGTAGAGCTTCTATGCTGTTTGGTTAGTTGTTCAACAAAGACAGATTGAAAACAACAGTATATTCAAAATCAAAGGAGAAAGTGCTTTGAAAAAGAAAGATTTGGGGCTTACAGCTCGAGGAGAGGCCCAGGGTTTTACCAGTGATTGCACTGTTAAATTTTTACAGAGGGATTTATACAATTGACTGTGGCCCAAAAAGGTTTTCTGTACAAAGGGATGGGTCTTACACTCTCTCAAGAGGCCCAAAAAGTTTTTAAAGGAAAAAAGTGGGGCTTATAACACGAGGATAGGCCCAAATGATTTTTCCGTTTAAAATGGCGATCGCGCCGAGGTTTTAATTTAACGCAGAGGGACTTATACAATAAGTGATGCCCAAAGTTGTTTTTGGTTAAAAGGGGATTGGGTCTTACACTCTATTAGAGGCCCAAAAGTTTTGAATGGGTCTTATAGCTCAAGGAGAGGCCCAGATGGTTTATTTTTAAACTGGCGACGATCGTGCCGAATTTAAAAATGTACAGAGGGACTTATACAATAAGTGAGGCCCAAAATATTTCTGTACAAGTGGGTTGGGTCTTACACTCTAATAGAGGCCCAAAAGTTTTTGAAAATGATTTGTGAGGGTTGAATTAATCAAAAACCCTAATTTATTTCCAAAATGTATTTTAATTAAATAAAAATTCAATTAAAATGATCAAAAATTGTTTAACATGTGGGAAAAAATTATGATCTTGGATTAATGCTTCAAAAATCAAGTATTGACCTACAAAATAATTAGAAGTCATTAATCTTTACTAAATCAAGAGGGAAAAAATATTTTAAATGTCAAAAACAATTAACATATTAATTCTTTGCAAAAATATCAATTATATGAAATAAATAATATTTTTGGGATTTTTTCGAAAAATAAAATATTTCAACATTTTTGTGAATTATTAAAAAAAGAATCAACTCAAAATCATTAAAACTCAGAGGGAAATTAATTTTTGAATCAATTAAATAAAAATCACAAAATTCAAATATTCAAATGTTGGAAAATGGCGCCAAGAACAAGGGCTAGAACACGCGCGTGTTCTGAGTTTCCCAGATTTGCATTTTCTATCCAATCTCACTGAATACTTAATCATATCATGCAATCCACATACCAATCAACTCGTTTCAACCTCACGATCATGTCTATGACAAATAATTTCATTTAAATTAAACATAAAACAAGAAATCATGAACAATCCTCAAGAACCCTAGATTCTGCATGAAGGCTGGGATTTTTGATACACGATTCAGACAATGCAATTAATTGAGGGGAAACATTCCATGCATGATTATGAACATATGGCAAAATTATTGTGTAGCAAAAATTGCGTGGATTGAGAGATGACCAAGTTTAGGCTTACCTCTAGATTGTGACAGCAAGAGCAAACTAATTTCTAAGTTGGAGGTGTTACACATGAGTTGTGATGATCTGAACAGCTTCCCTACACCCTATGGAGTGTGTTTGAATGCTTGGACTTGATTGAAACTGGCTGGATCACTTCATGGCATCTCAACTGCAACTTGGTTAAAACCTTGAGTAATTGACTGGTGATTCTGAGAAATCAGTGTTCTAGTTGTTGTTTAAGTGTTTGATCAGCTCATATGTGATGTATATGAGGTGTGTGTGTGATTGGTTTGATTGGAAAAGCTCTCAAACTTAAAACCCGATAGTGACTTGCCTTAGAAGGCACAATTGGAGTGAAAGAAGAGATTTTGAGGAAAACATCTGTTTGATGGCTTTGGTGTACTCAAACTGATCACAATTGGGCTCTATTTATAGTAAAGCAAGTTTGTTTTGCAAGGAATAGTAAATGGCAACTGCTGAGTAGGTTTGGCCAATGTTGGCAAATGAAAATCCAAGTCTCCTCTAGCCATTAACTAGAGGTTAGGGCACAGGCTACTGGTTCCCTTGGTCTTGGATAAGTCTTGACTGAATTCAGTTGCTAAGAGCTCAGTCCATGCCACCTTGATGCTTCCATTGAATGCTTCAATCCAAAATTGGAGTCTTGTCCCTATTTTGGCAATTCTAGGTTCAACATGCTATTTCTTGTTCCAAAGACTTTGGAGGCTTGGCTCAGTGATTATCCCCTTTAGATTCAATCCTCAGAGGTGTCTAAGTGGATAGGAGTGTTTGGATTTGGCTGATTTTGGCAAATCAACCAAAAGTGCAAAAATTTTCCTTGCCTTGGTAGATTTCGGCAAGGCATCTTGCCAATGTCATATCTCATAGTTCAAATTGAATTTGGTAATGTTCTTGGCCATTTTGGAAAGCCCTTACATGATACAACAACTGTTTGAACATGTTTGGTTTTGATCTCTTTTGAATCCAAGTGAAAAATCCCCCTACATTTGGAAAAAAGTAAAGGCAGATTCTGACTTAGTGAAAATTTCACTAAGTGTTGGAACAAAGTGACTTTTCTTGATTTTGATCACTCCATAACTCAAAATCCATGAGGAATTTGGACATAGGTCAGTATGAAGCTTTTGTAGAGGGAAATGTGATCTACAAATCAATCTTTGAATAGGGAACAATGGCCTTGTTGTTTAGGAGTTATGGTCCTCCAAAGTTGGCACATTAGTGTCACTTTTTCCATAACTTAGAAATTTTTCTAAGTTTTTATGGTTACCTCTTTTACAAGTTATCCCACTTTCTTTGATTTTTCTTGATGAATGATGATTCAAATTGTAACGCCCTGATTCCAATTATTCCCATTTTGTTGAGTCTTTTATTTAAATTGAGTGATAAATTATTTTATTTGTGGAATTGGTATGTTAATATGCTATGTTGATGTGTTATGATATTTGACCGTTTTGAGAGTTTTCGGGGAAATTATAATGGAGGGTATTTTAGACATTTCTCAACTATTGGTAAGTTAGAAATTTAGTAAAAAAAATTGTTAGAAAAATGATTAAGTGTAGAATTTTGTGAGAAAGTGAATTAATTGTATTTGAGTGGAAAATAGAAAAGAAAGAAAAAGAGAATAGAAATAGAAAGGAAAAGGAAAAAGAAAAGAAATAGAAAGAAAAGAGATAGAAAGAAAGAGGAAGAATAGAAAGAGAAGAAAAACTTGGGGAACTAGGAAATCATCAAGAACAATCAATTAGTAAGCTTGGAATCCGGGTAAGGGTGTGAAATTTTATTATCTTATCAATGTGTATCGTTATGTATGATTGTATTGTGTTTGTGGTGGATTTTTCTGAGTATTTGGTATAAACCCATATTTGGTTAAATTGTTTGGAAATCGATTAATTGTGGTTGAAATCATGTTGTTAGTGTCTATAATTGTGGGTATATGATAGATACTTGTTATGGGACATTGTATTGGCGATTTTCTGGTGTGTAGGTGAGATTTGGGGTGTTTTGGATTGGAACCCTTAAGCAAAAATTATGCAAAAAAATTTTCTGGTTTTTCCAGGTCATACGCGTATGGGGCATGTTCATATGCATATGAACCTTGGCAATACGCGTATGGTGGGTGAGCCATGGGCCAATACGCGTATGGGTTGCTTGTTTTCTCGGCCATCTGCCCAATTGCGTATGATACGCGTAGCATTTCAGGGCAATACGCGTACGGGCTTGGGCATTACGCGTACGGACTTTTACACGTGAACTTTGGGAAAAAGGACCTCTGCTCATACGCGTATGGCATGTGGTGGTACGCGTATGGGCAGGAGAAGTGTAAAAATGTGATTTTTCAAAATGTGTTTTTTCGTTTTCGTCCGTAACTTTTGTTCCGTTTGGCCGATTTTTACATTCTTGGTATCGTTGTGAAGCTATTGAGCTGTACTATATGGTTATGATGAATTGGAAATTGTTAGCCGATTAAGTAAGTCGGAAATGTTGGGAATAGTGTTATTTAGCGATTTTTACCGTTTTGACTGTGTGTTTGAATGTGAATCATACAATAGTGCATTGATGTGAATGTATATAGATTGTAGGTGATTGTATGAGATGAATGCATGAATATGTTGTGAATATGTATGCATTTCAAGAATGTCTTGAGTCATTTTGCATGTGAAGCATAATGAAGTACATTCTTGTGTTGAGCGATTCTAAGGAGAATCCGTTGTATCGTCGTGTGCCTATGTGAGGTGTGAGCGATGACTATAAACGATTGTGTGCCTAGGTGAGGTGTGAGCAATCGGATTGTGTGCCTAGGTGAGGTGTGAGCAACCGGATCGTGTGCCCTCGTGTGGGGTGTGAGCGATCGGGTCGTGTGCCCATGTGGGGTGTGAGCGATCCATAAACATTGTGTGCCCATGTGGGGTGTGAGCAATGGGTGAACATTGTAGGCCCGACGGGGAGTTACATTGGTAACGAGCGATGGTTCCAATAGAGTTCCTGAGTGAACTAATGATGATTGACTCGGTACCGCATATCATTTGCATAGAGTCGTGAGTCGGTCTCTATGATTTGCATTTATCATCTTTGTATTTGTGCATTGATGAATAAACATGAATGTGTATGTTTATGTGGAATGATTGAGAATTGCGAAAGTATGTATGATGAATATGCTTGGTTATATATATATATATATACATTGTGATGTATATGGGTGAGTTTTGATGAATTGTGGTGAGAATGTGGAATATGTGTATTTTTATGTTAAGATATATATATAATTATATGCATTGTTATTATGATAATATTTCTCACCCTTCTGCTGTTTTATGATGCTCTATGAGGCATTGCAGAGTAGGTATGCTGGAGGTCTTTTTGTGAAGCGTGTCTTCATTCTTTTGGTCGGTTGGCTCTGATATGTAGCACCGAGTAGCTAGGATGTATATGATTCTTTTGTGATACATTTGTATATGTATCTTGCCGATGAACGTTTATGTAAACATGAATTATGTCGATGGATGATACTCGATGACGCATGTATAGATATGTATATATGTTTGATGTTATTCAATGTTTAGATTTTCCGCTTTTATTCTAAATATTGAGATGTGGGTGTAAGGACAAAGTTCCTCTGTTGCAAAGTTACCCCACTGTTGCATATCAATGTTGAGCAGGTGTTATATGTTTTAATTTAATGTATATTGTGACGTACCTCTTTTTATACCATGTTTATAATTATACTCTGACGAAATTTTGATTATGTCCTAATTGATTAATTGTGATTATTTGGGGGTATAGAAAGGGGGTGTTACATTAAGTGGTATCAGAGCCAGAGTTGAGTCAGTTGTGTCTGTCTTGTTGTTGTGTTGGTTGAACTGTTGTTTAACTTTGTTGTCATTTTTGGGAATAATCAGAATATGACCGGTAGGAACGACAATGCGATGGCTGCTGCTTTGGAAGCAATGGCTAGGGCGGTGCAAGGTGCGCCGAATGTGAATGCTAATGACGAATTCAGGAAGAATCAACCATCGGTCTTCAAAGGAAGATTTGATCCCGATGGTGCTCAACTTTGGTTGAAAGGGATTGAAAGGATCTTCAGAGTCATGGACTGTGCGGAGGAGAACAAGGTGAGGCTTGGGTCTCACATGCTGAAGGAAGAAGCTGACGATTGGTGGGTCGGTATGCGTCAAATTCTTGAGGTGGATGATGAAGAGGTAACTTGGGATTTATTTCGTACTGAGTTCTTGAGGAAGTATTACCCTGAAAGTGTGAAAGGGAAGAAAGAGATGGAGTTCCTTGAATTGAAACAAGGTAGTATGTCTGTGGTGGACTATACTGCTAAATTTGTGGAGTTGGTTCAATTCCATCCTCATTATGCTGCGATTACTGCGGAGTTCTCAAAGTGTATTATATATGAGAATGGTTTACGTCCTGAGATTAAGCAAGCTGTGGGATATCAAAGGATAAGAAGGTTTTCAGATTTGACGGAATGTTGTAGAATCTTCGAGGAAGATAGTAAGGCCCGTTCTACATATTACAAAAGTTTGAATGAGAGGAAGGGAAAGCAACAAGCTAGAAGTGGACCTTATGTGACACCCGTTGATAAGGGCAAGCATAGGGGAAACTTTGATAGGAGATCTGGAGGAGGAGGTTTCGGTTCTATTAGGTGTTACAAGTGTGGTGAAATGGGTCATAAATCATTTGAGTGTGGGAAGCCAGTGGTGAAATGTTCTAACTGTGGAGGTCTTGGGCATGTTGCTACATATTGTAGAAGGAATATGGTGAAGTGCTATAATTGTGGAGAAGTTGGTCACATTAGTACTAAGTGTACTAAGCCAAAACAAGCTCAAGCGGGCGGAAAGGTGTTTGCATTGGCGGGGACTCAAACTACTAATGCAGACCGTTTGATTAAAGGTACATGCTTTATTAATAGTGCACCTTTAGTTGCCATTATTGATACGGGAGCGACTTATTCGTTTATTTCGTCTGAGTGCGCGAAGCGTTTGAACCTTGTGATGTCTCTGATGGATGGTAAGATGGTTATTGATACTCCAGCAATGGGGTAAGTAACTACTTCTTTGGTTTGTTTAAGTTGTCCTTTAACCATTTATGGTAAAGACTTTGAGATGGACGTAGTGTGTTTGCAGTTGGAAGGATTGGATGTGGTCTTGGGTATGAATTGGTTGCAATTTAACCGAGTTCGTATAGATTGTTATCATAAGTTAGTGAGGTTTCCTTCTTTGGAAGAGGACGAATTTGAGAGTTTCCTATCCACTAAAGAGTTGAAGAAACTTTTAGCGGACGAAGCTCAATTATTCGGTTTGTTTGCATCTTTAACTGTGGATAGTCAAGTGTCACTTGATGTGTTCCCTGTTGTGTGTGATTTTCCTGAAGTGTTTCCTGGGGATATTACAGAGGTACCGCCGGAGAGGGAATTTGAGTTTTCTATTGATCTAGTTCTGGGTACTAGACCGATTTCGATGGCACCGTATCGTATGTCGGCATCTGAGTTGGTAGAATTGAAGAAGCAATTGAATGACTTGTTAGACAAGAGGTTTGTAAGGCCAAGTGTTTCTCCTTGGGGTGCTCCGGTATTGTTGGTAAAGAAGAAGGATGGAAGTATGCAGTTGTGCATTGATTATCGACAATTGAACAAGGTGACAATTAAGAACAAGTATCCGCTTCCCAGGATCGATGATTTGTTGGACCAATTGGTTGGTGCGCGTGTTTTTAGTAAGATTGATTTGAGATCAGGATACCACCAGATTCGTGTGAAAGGAGAAGATATTCAAAAGACGGCCTTTAGGACACCGTATGGTCATTACGAATACTCCGTGATGCCATTCGGGGTTTCTAATGCGCCGGGTGTGTTTATGGAATACATGAATCGTATTTTTCATGAACAGTTGGATCGTTTCGTGGTTGTGTTCATTGACGACATTTTGATTTACTCTAAGTCTCAAGAGGAGCATGAAGAGCATTTGAGAATTGTGTTGCAAATTTTGAAAGAGAAACAATTGTATGCTAAGTTGCCGAAATATGAGTTTTGGTTATCGGAAGTAAGTTTTCTTGGACATGTTATTTCCGGTAATGGTATTAGTGTTGATCCATCCAAGATTGATGCGGTGATGCAATGGGAGGCTCCTAGATCGGTTACGGAGATTCGAAGCTTTTTAGGCTTGGCGGGTTATTATCGGAGGTTTATTGAAGGATTTTCGAAGTTGGCACTTCCGTTAACGCAATTGACTTGTAAAGGAAAGGCTTTCATTTGGGATATTCATTGTGAAGAGAGTTTCAATGAGCTAAAGAGAAGGTTGACAACGGCTCCGATCTTGATTTTGCCAAATCCGACGGAACCATTTGTTGTGTATTGTGATGCTTCTTTGGTTGGTTTAGGTGGTGTTTTGATGCAAGATGGAAAGGTTGTGGCGTATGCTTCAAGACAATTGAGAGTGCATGAAAAGAATTATCCTACACATGACTTGGAGTTAGCGGCTGTGGTGTTTGTTTTGAAAATTTGGAGGCACTATCTTTATGGTGCAAGATTTGAAGTTTTTAGTGATCACAAGAGCTTGAAATATTTATTTGATCAAAAAGAGTTGAACATGAGGCAAAGGAGGTGGTTAGAGCTTTTGAAGGATTATGATTTTGGTTTGAATTACCATCCGGGTAAGGCAAACGTGGTGGCCGATGCCTTGAGTCGGAAGTCGTTACATATGTCCGCATTGATGATGAGAGAATGGGAACTTTTGGAGAATTTTAGAGACTTGAGTTTGGTTTGTGAAATGACACCGAGAAGTGTGAGACTTGGTGTGCTACATGTTACGAATGATTTTCTTGCAACCGTATGTGAAAAGCAAAAGTTAGATTTGAAGTTCGTTGATTTGATGACGAATGAGATTGAGGATTTCAAGGTTGATAATTTTGGAGTTTTGAGATTCCGTGGTCGTATTTGTATTCCCGATGATGCGGAGTTGAAAAAGATGATATTAGAAGAAGGACACCGAAGTAGCTTAAGTATTCATCCGGGAGCGAATAAAATGTATCAAGATTTGAAGAAAATCTTTTGGTGGTCCGGATTAAAGAGGGATGTTGCTCAATTTGTGTATGCATGCTTAACTTGTCAAAAGTCGAAGGTGGAACATCAAAAGCCTAGTGGATTGATGCAACCGTTGGACATTCCGGAGTGGAAATGGGATAGTATATCGATGGATTTTGTTACGGGATTGCCGAATACGCAAAGAGGTCATAATTCTATTTGGGTGATTGTTGATAGGCTTACTAAATCTGCTCACTTCATTCCAATTGATATTAGTTATCCTTTGGAGAAGTTAGCCGAGATTTATATTCTTGTGGTTGTAAAGTTACATGGAGTTCCTAAGAGTATTGTATCAGATAGAGATCCTAGATTCACATCGAGGTTTTGGGAGAGTTTACAAAAGGCTTTGGGTACTAAGCTAAGATTGAGTTCGGCTTATCATCCGCAAACGGATGGTCAAACCGAAAGGACAATTCAATCGTTGGAGGATTTATTGCGTGCTTGTGTGCTCGAGCAAGGTGGTTCTTGGGATAGTTATGTGGCGTTGATTGAGTTCACCTACAATAACAGTTTTCATTCAAGTATAAGTATGGCACCATTTGAGGCTTTGTATGGTCGGAGATGTCGAACACCTTTGTGTTGGCATGAAACCGGCAAGAGGATGATAGTTGGACCGGAGATGGTACAACAAACGACGGAGAAAGTGAAGTTTATTCGGGAGAAGATGAAAGCTTCTCAAAGTAGACAAAAGAGCTATCATGACAAGAGAAGGAAAGATCTTGAATTTCAAGAAGGCGACCATGTGTTTTTGAGAGTTACACCGGTTACGGGTGTGGGTCGTGCTTTGAAATCGAAGAAGTTGACTTCTCGTTTTATTGGTCCGTATCAGATTTCCGCACGAGTTGGTGTTGTGGCTTACCGTGTGGCGTTGCCTCCGAACCTTTCGAATTTGCATGATGTATTCCATGTTTCACAACTTTGGAAGTATGTTCCGGATCCGTCACATGTTATTCCTATGGACGAGGTTGAAGTGAGAGATAACCTTACGGTGGAAGCTTTACCGATTAGGATTTTGGACCGTGAAGTTAAGAAGCTAAGAGGCAAGGATATTGCGCTAGTAAAAGTAGCGCGGGGAGGCGCTGCGGAAGGCGATATGACTTGGGAACTAGAGAGTAGGATGCAAGAGTCGTATCCGGAGTTGTTTGATTCAGGTAATATTTTCGAGGACGAAAATTTCTAAAGTGGGGGAGAGTTGTAACGCCCCGATTCCAATTATTCCCATTTTCTTGAGTCTTTTATTTAAATTGAGTGATAAATTATTTTATTTGTGGAATTGGTATGTTAATATGCTATGTTGATGTGTTATGATATTTGACCGTTTTGAGAGTTTTCGGGGAAATTATAATGGAGGGTATTTTAGACATTTCTCAACTATTGGTAAGTTAGAAATTTAGTAAAAAAAATTGTTAGAAAAATGATTAAGTGTAGAATTTTGTGAGAAAGTGAATTAATTGTATTTGAGTGGAAAATAGAAAAGAAAGAAAAAGAGAATAGAAATAGAAAGGAAAAGGAAAAAGAAAAGAAATAGAAAGAAAAGAGATAGAAAGAAAGAGGAAGAATAGAAAGAGAAGAAAAACTTGGGGAACTAGGAAATCATCAAGAACAATCAATTAGTAAGCTTGGAATCCGGGTAAGGGTGTGAAATTTTATTATCTTATCAATGTGTATCGTTATGTATGATTGTATTGTGTTTGTGGTGGATTTTTCTGAGTTTTTGGTATAAACCCATATTTGGTTAAATTGTTTGGAAATCGATTAATTGTGGTTGAAATCATGTTGTTAGTGTCTATAATTGTGGGTATATGATATATACTTGTTATGGGACATTGTATTGGCGATTTTCTGGTGTGTAGGTGAGATTTGGGGTGTTTTGGATTGGAACCCGTAAGCAAAAATTATGCAGAAAATTTTTCTGGTTTTTCCAGGTCATACGCGTATGGGGCATGTTCATATGCGTATGAACCTTGGCAAGACGCGTATGGTGGGCGAGCCATGGGCCAATACGCGTATGGGTTGCTTGTTTTCTCGGCCATCTGCCTATTTGTGTATGATACGCGTAGCATTTCAGGGCAATACGCGTACGGGCTTGGGCATTACGCGTACGGACTTTTACACGTGAACTTTGGGAAAAATGAGCTTCTGCTCATACGCGTATGGCATGTGGTGGTACGCGTATGGGCAGAAGAAGTGTAAAAATGTGATTTTTCAAAATGTGTTTTTTCGTTTTCGTCCGTAACTTTTGTTCCGTTTGGCCGATTTTTACATTCTTGGTATCGTTGTGAAGTTATTGAGCTGTACTATATGGTTATGATGAATTGGAAATTGTTAGCCAATTAAATAAGTCGGAAAAGTCGGGAATAGTGTTATTTAGCGATTTTTACCGTTTTGACTGTGTGTTTGAATGTGAATCATACAATAGTGCATTGATGTGAATGTATATAGATTGTAGGTGATTGTATGAGATGAATGCATGAATATGATGTGAATATGTATGCATTTCAAGAATGTCTTGAGTCATTTTGCATGTGAAGAATAATGAAGTACATTCTTGTGTTGAGCAATTCTAATGAGAATCCGTTGTATCGTCGTGTGCCTATGTGAGGTGTGAACGATGACTATAAACGATTGTGTGCCTAGGTGAGGTGTGAGCAATCAGATTGTGTGCCTACGTGAGGTGTGAGCAATCGGATCGTGTACCCGCGTGTGGGGTGTGAGCGATCGGGTTGTGTGCCCGTGTGGGGTGTGAGCGATCCATAAACATTGTGTGCCCATGTGGGGTGTGAGCAATGGGTGAACATCGTAGGCCCGACGGGGAGTTACATTGGTAACGAGCGATGGTTCCAGTAGAGTTCCTGAGTGAACTAATGATGATTGACTCGGTACCGCATATCATTTGCATAGATTCGTGAGTCGGTCTCTATGATTTGCATTTATCATCTTGGTATTTTTGCATTGATGAATAAACATGAATGTGTATGTTTATGTGGAATGATTGAGAATTGCGAAAGTATGTATGATGAATATGCTTGGTTGTATATATATATATATATATATATATATATATATATATATATATATATATATATATATATATATATATATATATATATATATATATATATACACTGTGATGTATATGGGTGAGTTTTGATGAATTGTGGTGAGAATGTGGAATATGTGTATTTTTATGTTAAGATATATATATATAATTATATGCATTGTTATTATGATAATATTTCTCACCCTTCTGCTGTTTTATGATGCTCTATGAGGCATTGCAGAGTAGGTATGCTGGAGGTCTTTTTGTGAAGCGTGTCTTCATTCTTTCGGTCGGTTGGCTCTGATATGTAGCACCGGGTAGCTAGGATGTATATGATTCTTTTGTGATACATTTGTATATGTATCTTTCCGATGAACGTTTATGTAAACATGAATTATGTCGATGGATGATACTCGATGACGCATGTATAGATATGTATATATGTTTGATGTTATTCAATGTTTAGATTTTCCGCTTTTATTCTAAATATTGAGATGTGGGTGTAAGGACAAAGTTCCTCTGTTGCAAAGTTACCCCACTGTTGCATATCAATGTTGAGCAGGTGTTGTATGTTTTAATTTAATGTATAATGTGACATACCTCTTTTTATACCATGTTTATAATTATACTCTGACGAAATTTTGATTATGTGCCTAATTGATTAATTGTGATTATTTGGGGGTATAGAAAGGGGGTGTTACACAAATCATACATTAACATCATTTTAGGGTTAAAAATCCATTTTGGTGAAAAATCTCAAAAAGTCAAAGTTGACTTTTTATTAGATGAATTCCAAACTGTGCAATTCTTCTGGAAATCATGCCCTTGACCTAAATCAAACTTGGTGGACATGTTCCATGGGTGTCATAGGGTATATTGAATCATGTCTTAGGGTTTGGGAGCATGTCTTGGTCAAAAGTCAAGGTTACAGTTGACTTTCCTCGCGAAACCCTAATTGTGGTGCAGATGAAATTGAGACTTGTTGCTCAAGCTTCTTGGATCAATCCATTGTTCCAAATGGATCAATATGGTATATTAGAGAGCCTCAAATCCTCTCTTGAGGTCTTGGTTCATAATTGGTCCCAAAAGTCAACTTAGGGGTGAATTAGGTCAAGAAACCCTAATTCCTGATTTTTGATGAATGCATCCCCTGAGGTCAAATTGACTTGATGATTGGGTCCATGAGGTTCCATGGAGTATATTAGGTTATTTTTTGGATCATTGGCTTGTGCCCAGATGAAAAATTTCCATCTGGAGGCCCTGGTCGACCAAAACCCTAATTTGGTGACACTGTCGATCTTGAGACTTGATCCACCTAGAAGGGAGCAGCCTTGTGCTTAATCCTTGAAGTGAGAGTACTTTTTATCCATTATGGATATTTTAGAGGCTAGACAAGTTGAAGATCAAGTCATTCCTTGTCTGATCCTTTGTCTAAGGCTCTGAGAGGGCTTAAAACCCTAATTTTGATTGTAGTGAATGCTCAACAACCCTTGAGGCATTTGATGAGGCATGATGGTTCATCCATATTGTGATGATGATTGACACAATGATGGGAATCTTAGTGGTCAAAATTTGGGGTATGACAGGAGTCAGTTTATGCAACCTTGCAATAGTATGCTTTCAGAATAAACCTCGCCTTAATTAGGTCTTTCGAGGGTTGTAACGTGGTCTGGTTTACGGTTTAAGAAACAAAGGATATTAGGCTCAAAGTATGATTTGTACCCACCCCTTCTTCGTGATGATCTCCAGTCCTACATTCAATTAATTTTGCACATGTTTGTCTTCCAAAAGGGTTGATGGTGTAAGAGTGATGGCTCAAGGTTTGCTCGAAATGGCAGTCACCTTATTTGGTTTTTGGTGTATGGCAGTGCCCCTTTGATTTTGACATGGTGGTCACTGAAATTTATTTTGTTTTTGGTGAGGATTTGAAGGCCTCTTTTGTTTGTGCTTTTAATCCCTATCTTTTGCATGGACTGACTTTGCCTTTCGAGTCCATCAGGGTAGCCTTGAGTTTTGCCTAAGTCTCCTTTGAGGTGCTTGACTTAGCAGGCTTTTGATTTTTTGGTTTTTGTTGGAGGGTTATGACTGCCAAGTCATGGGTATTGATGAACAACCGTCATGTCTTGTGGAATTTTGCTTTTGTGATTTGAGTGCATAATTGGGTTAACTGAACACTACCCTGCCCCAGTTTGAGTGTAAGGGTTTGAATATCCGAAGGAAACTGCTACTTCTAGGCTCGAAGTGGTTTACTAGGGATTAACTCCTTGTCTCTCCAGTGTTTGGGGGTTAAAACAATGCCTGTACATCATCGACGAGATTTTATCTGAAAGCATACATTTTGCAATTATGGGTATTTCGCTTTCATCATCCTCTCTCCAATCATTGCTAAACAACAGTATGATAAAGAGAGTGAAGCAGAAATAAATGTGTCGGTGTTTTGCAGTAAATGGAAAAATGAGTGAATACGACATAACTGATTCAAAACATGCATTGTCAATACATTAAGAAAACCAAATACAAACGACAATGTTTAAAGCATACAGTACAAATAAAGACGAAAATACAAGAATGCAAATGACGGGATGGCAACATGACTGCCTTCTTCGGGGAATAAACTTGACTTGAATTGATGCTGGCACTAGTTTGGCGGCGGCAAAAGGTTGTTGATGACGTTTGAAGCCCTCCCATTGAACGTGAGAAACTTTGAGTCAATCATGTCTTGAACCTTGTGTTTGAAAGCTCTGCAGTCCTCAATCGTATGCCCTGAAGCACCCTTATGAAACTCGCAATGAGCATTAGCATCATAATCTGGGGGAATGACAGTTGGAGGATCTAGGTCCCTCGGAGTAATGGTTCTCTTCTCCATCAATTGAGCAAAGATCTGAGCGTATGTCGTCGGCAGACAATCAAAGTCTCTATCTGACCTCCTTGTCCTCTACTGATTAGGCTGGCGTTGTTGAGCAGCTCTCTATTGTTGATGTTAGGGAGGATACTGATACCCTTGCTGGTTGTAGGATTGTTGTTAAGGAGCCCGTTGTTGAGGCATTGGAGCTTGAACAGCTTAAACAGTTGGCTGATAAGGCATCGGAGCATATTGCGCAGCAACAACATACGGATACTGGAAGTACGACATTTGATAAGGCATTGGAGCGGGAGCTTGTGGAGCTTGTGCTTTCTGAGCATAGGCAACTTTGTTTCACCCTCTTTCTTTTTGAATCCATTGAAGGGCTTCTTGACTTGAGACTGGCTGCTAGAACCTCCTTGGATCTTTCCGCTCTTTAGACCTTCTTCAATTCTTTCACCGACAATTACCAAATCAAAGAATCCGGCAGAAACATTACCAATCAACTTCTCATAGTATTGGCCTTGCGCGTACTTCTTAAAGGATTCGTTGTCCTTTTGAGCCATACTCTGAAGTTGAGTACGGTTTGGAGCAAGGTCAGTGTTGTACTTGTATTACTTGACAAATACATCAGCTAGATCATCCCAAGTGCGCACATTGCTATGCTCCAGCTGCATATACCACTCAAGAGATGCTCCAGATAGACTGTCTTGGAAGCAATGAATCATCAGCTTTTCGTCTTTGGCATGGGCAGCCATCTTGCGACAGTACATCCTTAAATGCATGTGGGGACAACTGAGGCCTTTGTACTTTTGGAATTCTTGTACTTTGAATTTGGGAGGAATGACAACATCAGGCACCAAACACATATCCAGAGCATTCAAAGAAGTTGAGTTACGTCCCTCCATGACTCGGAGTTTCTCAGCTAGATCACGACACATCCTGATGGCTTCAGAATCCTGAGCAGCAGTGGGATTGACAATCGGGATAGCAGCATGATAGTTTTGTACCTCATCATACTGATCTACCAGGTTCTCTTCAGCATGAGGAATAGGAATCTGAGCAACAATAGGTTGGGCTTGCGGAATAGCTCCAACAGTAACTCCAGATGTTGGAAGTGGTTGAGATGTGGCAGGAGCGAAGTCCATTGGTATCCCATAAGTGATAGGGTTGGGAACAGGAACAGAGAGCCTTGAGGTAGATGCTTGAACATGCACAGTGTTGTAGGCAGCAACGACTTCACATAATTCTTCTTCTTTTCTGGCCATCATGATGGCTTCGAGAATCTGGTCAATCTTTCCCTTCATAGAGTCCAACTCTTCTCTGAAGGCAGCTTGCTCTTGTTGAATCTGCTCCATCATTCGTCTAGTATTGGCTCGAGTTGCGTACCGGTGTCGAGAAATCAACTTGATTTACTGGAGAAGGAAGGAAGATGAAGTGAGATTCTGAGGTTGAAAATGCAATGCAAGATGCGTAACAGATGCAATGCAATGCAAGATGCAAGATCCAGGATCACAGATTAAAAAAACTTCAAACAGTTCTGCAGTTGGCCGGAGAAACGGGTCAAGAACCACAACTAGAATCAAGAAAGCCCACAGGTAGGTTTCTAAGACGGGTAGGTGCCTAGAGTTATGGATATATTTTGAAAACATTATAACCAAGACGAAGAGACATCCGACTATAATATCCTCGAAATAATATCGTCTAGGTGAGGTCTTCGTTTCTTCCCCACGAGAAAGCTTCCTCCGAAGCTCCCACTACACAACCATCGACACACTGGTTCTAAATAGGGTTCTCAAAATCCCAGATCGAGGTCGAAAATATTACTGTCAGGAAGTAGTACGTTCGAGGGATCTCATCTGATTGGGGCATTCGCATTAACTCACATAGAATTAACACTACCAACCACCATGGGTAAATTGGGTTAATGGGCCTTGGGATCAATGACCCACCTCGAAAGTATTACCACCATGGCAAAGATTCACCACAACAATAATATCTCCAAGGGAATCTACTCCAAGCGGTGGTTTTCGCTTCAACTCACGCGGAAGAGACCACGCAAGCCTACACTACACAACCACCATCCTAATCTTAGGGTTTTTCTCGACTCGGGTGTAGAGCCATCTCACAGAGTTCCCAACATCAGAACAACCCAACAATGTTACAAAAGGTAACACAAATAAGGAAATAGGAAAGCAAGTAAATAAGCGAATGAGAAGAAAAAGAAAAAAAAATCTAAAGAGCTAGCAATTTGAATCAAGATAGGCTTGACTCTCTCTTGCATGGAGCAAATAGTCCCCAGCAGAGTCGCCAGCTGTCGCACCTCGAAAATTCATCGAAGACACGACCCTCGCGCGAAAGGCGCGGAAAACGGTTCGACAGAGTCGCCACCGAACTTTATTTATCCCAAAAGAGGGAAAGTAAAATATCGAGAAAACATTTTAAGGGAGCGGATAAGAACAGGGTCATCGCAACCACATTCTGGGTTCGGGAGTCGGTTACGTGAGGGGAAGGTACGCGCACCCCCTCACGTCCGTTGTACTCAACGGGAACCTCTTGATTCGAATCGCGATAATCGTTAGCTAAGTTTATCTATTTTCTTCTCTAAAATAAATGCGGAAATGTAAAGATAAGAGGAAAAGATACTAAGGGGAAATGGGTAGTTTCAGGATAGGGTGCTCGGCAAGGTCATCGCAACCTCGGACTTACGTATGCTCATTTGGACGAGAATGAGAAATCAGAGCAATCGTAGTTCGACTATGGGGTTTGACGGAAAAAGATGGTAGTGTGGAAACGGGGGAAAAAGAAAAAGTGTGGATGCAAACGGGGGAAAAAAGAAAAAGTGTGCTCGCCAAGATCATCACAATCTTGTGCCTACGTATCTTTACTCGGACGAGAATAAAGAATCAGAGCAGTCGTAGTTCGTGGTACGCCCACGAAACAAGGGAGTTGGTTGATTTTTAAAAGAGGCGCCAATTGCTCATACACGAGTAAGAGAACTCGTACCCAAACAATCGAAGTAAGATCAAAGACTTAAACCCCCATTTTTCACCTTGAAAAAGAATTATGATAGTTGTTAATCGTTTTGAATTTTGATTATGAAAATCCGCTTGACATGGGATCAAGGGTTTATTGTATGCGCTTGATTAATTTGAAAAGGAATTGATTTGTTAAAAGAAGAGGCATCAATTGCTTACACACGAGTAAAAGAACTCGCACCCAAACAATCGAAGGAAGATCAAAGACTTGAACCCCCATTTTTCACCTTAAAAGAGTTGCGATAGTTGTTAGTTGCTTTTGAAGTTTAATTAAGAAAATTCTCTTGACGTTGGATCAAGGGTTTATTGGTATGAAAAGAGTTTGATTTGAAAAGAATTTGGTTTTGAGGTTGACTTGAAAATGAGCTCGACGACGAATCGAGAGTTTGGTTGAAAAAGGTTTGTTTGAAAATGGCTCGACGACGAATCGAGTATTAGTTTGAAAATGGGTTGCCTATGCTAGTCCCTAGGGGTGCTCCGAGTAAACAAACCACAATCAAAGTAATAATAAATGCGTACATCGGAATGGGAGAGGGGTACATGTAAAATACAAGTGTTGACATGAAATAAAGGGTCTCGTTGTAAGGTAGCCCAAGAGAAAGCCGTGTGTGTGCGAAGTGTCCTAAACTAATCCTTGAGCAAGCGTCGAGCAAGTGGATGATCATAATCAACAGTCCATTAATATGATTGTTTTATGGTTTCGATATTTTTAGTGCTTTTTGATTAATGGTGAACAAATGAAATGGTTAGATAAATAAATATGGATATGAATAATATGAATAATATGAATATGAGCAAGGTAAAAAAAGACAAGAGATAATATTGACATAAAAATAAAGTTGGTCTCGTCTTAATCAGATTTAATCGACGAAACGATAATCGACGACTTTTGACTTTCATTAACCAAAAGTGAAAATAAAAGAATACAAAGTGACAAATAAGAAATTAAATCGAAAATATGAGTACAAAGCATAAAGGTCTCACCTTTATTGAGATTTAATCGAGAAATCGATAAATCGATCGATATTTAGTTTTCATTGACCCAAAATGAAATAAAATCGAAAAGGTGAATACAAAGAGTAAAGGTCTCACCTTTATCGAGATTTAATCGAGAAATTGATAAATCGATCGATATTTGGTTTTCATCGACCCAAAATAAATAAAAATAATAGGAAAATAATGGAAATGAAATAAAATCGGAATAAATGGGCAAAAGAATAAAGGTCTCACCTTTATCGAGATTTAGTCGAGAAATCGATAAATCAATCGATATATGGTTTTCATTGACCCACAAAATGAATAAAAAATAGTGAATAAATTGAAATAAAAATAAATAAATAGGTAGGCCTCATACATATCAAAATTCCATTGGTTTGAACAAACCAATTAAATCATGAATATTACTAGTTCATTGGCCCTAAAATAAAAAGAGAATGGAATAAAAAAAAGTTATTATGGAAAAAGGCAAGATAGTGGAAATTAAACATAATTTAATTGAAAAACTAAAAGAAAAATCAAAATAATAAAAATAATAATAAAAAAAATGAAGATAAAAGAAGGGGGAGGTGTGTTTTTTAACATAGGTGAAAACAAAAATCAAGAAGGTGGAATCACTTGGGCCTTGAGGCGGCCCATCATCCTCACCAAACAAAAAAACAACACAAAAAATAGAAAAAAGAAAACGAGTGCTGATGGAATGGATCTGAAAACGAGCCAGGTCCATACCCAAATTCATCATCCCTTCAACTAGTATAAAACGAAAACAAATTAAAAGAGGAACAGGACATAGGAACATCAACTACATCGGTTCAGTTTCCAAAAAAACATGCTAAAAAAAAAAAGAAAAGGGATTCCTCTCCATCATTGCGGTAAAAAAGAAAACGACATGAAGAAGAAAACGACATGAAGAAGAAAACGAAGGCCAGTGAAAGCCATATCCCAACCTTCTTTTTTCCGGAAACGGTTCCATCTCAACCGCGATCCATTTCGCTTCCGTCTTCTTTCAATCTTCTCCGTTCTTCTCGCACAACTCTCTCTGGTCTGGTTCTGATTCTGTTTCTCGCTTCAAGTTTGTGCGTTCGGTTTGATTTTGTTTCCAACTCAGGTTTGTGGGTTTGGTTTCTGTTTGTTTCGATCTCGTTCTTTCTTCTTTTCCGATTTGGGTTATGTTTCAGGTGTGTGGGTATCTCGGTTTCAGTTTCGTTTTCCTTCTTCTTCTTCTACTTTCTTCTGTTCTGGTTATTGAAAAGATTTGGGGTGATTTAGGTTGAAGAATAAATGGAGGTTGGGGGGAAATGGTTGCGATTTGGGACGAAGTTGAATGGGTTTGAAGGAAATTTGTGTGTTTGAAAGAGGAAGGAGGTTGGAAGAGGTTCAGAATGACTTTAGCAGCACTTATTTGTCTCTGAAGCTTTTTTCTGTTGTTGTTTTCTATTTGGTTTATGGTTTGAAGCTTATTTGGGAGAGAGCTTTTTGCAGGGTTTTTGGAGGCGGCTGAGAGCTTCCTTTCAAGAGTGAGGAATGCTGGTTTTTATAGAGAGAAAAGGAGGGTATTATAGGAATAATTGAGAAACGTGAGCTGGAAATGTTGTGACGTTTTGCTGCGTTTTGTTGTACATGAAAAGTTATTGTTGTTGTTTATTTGCAAGGCGTGAATGGTGGGGTGAGGTATCAAGAAAGTTGCTGAGTGAGAGGTTTTCATGACGTTTTGAAGGTGCGTAAGGCTTGTCGTTTCCGCGTTTGCAGGTCGTTTGCAAGTCACGTATTTGGCGTTTTGTACGGTTTATGGTTCAGGTTGGTTATTAGCTTGCAAATTGGAAATTGAAGTGGTGTGTTGAATCATGTGCAGCGAAGCGGATTTTGGAAGGTTGGTTGTAATGCATCGTGTGGCTTTATGTAATTTTGAAGGCTATGCTGAGTGACTTCGTCGAAGCAAGATGGTGGGCCAGCTTCGCTTGCAGGCTGGAAACGGATTGAAAAATCAATGAAAGTGGCCTTGGTTTCAATTTGTCTTGTGTACTTATTTTTTGGAGAAATTTGGATAGTGGATTTTTGTTGTGAAATGGGCCTTTTGAATTGTAATATATGATGGTTAATTAGAGATGGATTTGAATATGAAAAATGGATTTGAAGTTGACTAAAAATGGTTTTTAATTTGAATAATGGTTTATGGATTTAATAAAAAATGGATAAAAACAAAAAAGGATAAAAATTGGATAATTGGAAGTGATTTGGATGTGGTTATTTGGAAATTGAATTTAATCATGGATATGATATTTTGGATATGACGAATGAATATTGAAAATAGATGAAAAATGGATAATTGTTTCACACAAATGGATATGGATATGGACTGAATGGATTTTTTTTAAAATTGGTTTTGGATATGAATATGGAAATTGTTATTTAATTGGATTAAGGGTAAAAAAGGTTAAAAGGTAGATATGACTTAAAAATAAAAATGGATAAAAAAAAATAAAAGAGAGATGAAGTTGAAGACAACATATTTTTGGATTTTTTCTGAACAATTGCTAATGGATGGATGTACAAATGAAAGTTATACACAGTATGACAAATTTGGGGTATGACAGAGAGCCTCCCCAAAGGACTGTCATCTAGGAAGTTTCAAGCGCTGATCCTCCACATGTTCAGATGCCACCGTCAACTTGGCCCGAGTTTGGTTTGCCACATAATTATTCTCCACCGATTGCATCTACTGCTATGGATGGTCAGACTGCTATGCCTGTATTTCAAACTCCTATTTTCGCTGAGCCCAGACCTGTGGTCCATGCCGTTCCACAGACTGTTCGAGCTCCCTTTGAGAATCCCCTCTTCGAGTACAATGCTGCTAGTGCTCAGGGTGAAGAGCCTGAAGACTTTGTTGAACCTGAAGTTGTTCGTGAGCAGTTTCAGATCATGGACAAAAGACTTAAAGCCGTTGAGGGTAATGACTTCTTTAATATGGATGCAGACAACATGTGTTTAGTGTCTGACCTTGTTATGCCTGCTAAGTTCAAAACTCCAGAATTTGTGAAGTACAAGGACCATTCTTGTCTGAGGGCTCATTTGGTCATGTATCTTCGCAAGATGACTGCTTATACCAGAAATCAGAAGCTGCTTATCCACTGTTTTTATGATAGTTTGAGTGGAGCATCACTCAAATGGTATATGGGTCTCGAGCAAAACTCCATCCACTGCTTCCAAGATCTTGTAAATGCCTTCATGAAGCAGTATAAGTATAACCTTGACATGGCCCCTGATCTCCGCCAACTGCAAAATATGACTCAACATGAGAAGGAATCTTTTAAGGAGTATACTCAGCACTGGACAGAGTTAGCTTCCCAAGTTGAACCTCCTTTGGCTAAGAAAGAGTTGACTGGAATGTTCATGGATACCCTGTCCCCATTCTATTGGGAAAAGATTATTGTAAGTGTTTCCTCCAACTTCACTGATTTGGTTACTATCTGCCAAAGACTCGAGGAAGATCTTAAGAAAGGAAAAGTGTCAAAAGCTGCTGAATCCTCCAATGCTGTGAAGAAATCCTATGGGAACTTTCAGAGGAAAAGGGAATATCATACTAACGCTGTAATGGTTGAAATGAGAAGGCCTCGTCCACAACCTCAGTATGCTATTCACCCTACTGTTGCTGCTGTTACACCCGTGGTTACTGCTCCACGACCAGCTCAAGCTTCCCAACGTCCAACTGCAGGACATAATCAGTATCGTAACAGGAATTAATTTGATCATATTCCCATGAATTACACCGAGCTTTATCTTGGTATGGTTCAACAAGGTTTGATTACCACAAGGCATTTGCCTCCTCCTCTAAATCCTCTTCTAACCGGCTATAAGGCTGATCTTCATTGTGAATACCATCAAGGTGGTGCGGGCCATAACTTGGAAGGTTGCTTTGCATTGAAGGCTAAAGTACAAGAGCTGATGAGAAACAAAATCATCTCCTTTAAGGACAATCCCAATGTTCAGAGCAACCCTCTGCCAGGGCACGCCAAGTGAAGCTTCAGTCGACTTCAGCTCAGCTACTTCTTAAAGACAGGACAACTCATCCTTGTGTTTAACTAGTCACTGGGCCTTGTTTCTTGTTTGCATTTTCCTTCAAATTATGTTTGTACTTTTGTGATTAATGAAATGAGAATTGCAACTTTTGATTCAATTCATTTTGTCCACTATTTACATCTTTATGCTTTCTTTTGCAAAATTTTTGTTTTTTATGCAAAGATTGGAGGGAGGATGATGAAAACATTATACCCATAATTGCTGTTGGTATGCTTTCAAATCAAAACTTTGCTGGCGATGTAAGGCATTGTTTCACATTCCCCTAAACACTGGAGAAATAAGGAAGATAATCCCTCGTTAACCCCTTTGAGCCTTGAAGTAGGATTTTTCTTTTCCTTACAAATAAAAAAACGTAATCTTAACCTGGGACAGGTTAGTTCTCGGTAACTTGATTGTGCATTCAAATACAAGAGTTTCATGCAAGACACCTGTCACATAAAAGTTGCACTCATAAGTTTTCCTTCGCACACATCAAGCAAGTATCGAAGATGTCTTTCAAGTCAAACACCAATGATGGTTCAATGTAATCACTAAGCCAGACGTTCACAACCTTTCAACTCTTCCAAATTAAATGAATAAATGTAGTACAAGTTGTTCCCAGAGTGATAAATGAAGAAGAATCGTCAAGAAATCCCTACTCAAAGAATGAGCCGAGTCCCTTTCAAGGAAAAAGATGAGAAAGATGGGAAGCTCATGACCTTGCCTTATTAAAAAAAAAAAGAGAAAAAAAAATGAAAGAAAAGTTTGTATGAAAACCCAAAAAGAGGAAACCTTGAATTTTTCATCCTGAAAGTCCTCAATGGCAAACATTGGTGAGGAAGCAGTGACTGCCATCTCAAGTCCATTGAATTCTGGACCATCATCATCAGTGCAATCCCTAGCCTATGGGAATCTGAATGTATATCATGTTTTAACTGAGCTTAGGATTGGAAGTTCATCACGAAGATTGGGGGGGGGGGGGGGCACAAATAAACTTTGAGCTTTTATCCTTTATTTCATAAACCGTGAACCTGTCCACGTTAGAACCTTCAAAAGACCTAACTAAATCAAGGTTATTTTGAAAGCATACTACAACAAGGTTACGTAAACTGACTCCTAATGATATTTGTAGATAATTTGTTTTGTCATCATACCTTTCACACTTTTAAATGTCTTGAACCTCCGTGTTCATACCAATGACTCATTTTGTTTTGCATCTTTCAAAAATAATCTTGATTTCAAAATTTGCATTGACTTTGCTTTAAAATTACCTTGTTGGTACAAATACTGTTGTTTGCAAATGGCTTTCTTCTCAAGGAATTTTCAAACAATTAAGAAACTTGGTCGATGATCCTATCAGGGGCAAGCTCTTTCCAAATCCTGTTGAAGAATCAGTTCAAGGGTTGTTGTTCAGGGGAAAGTCCTTCTCAGAATTGGTTTATCCAGAAGATTCTTCAAGACTCTGACTGGGGCAAGCTTTCCAAAGAGCACAGCAAAGCAGTCATGTCAAAACTCAGACAAATTGAAGCAACGATCAGTTCATCAACAACAATCATCTAATCTGGGGAAATTAATTTGAAGAATCCCCATGCAACTTTCCATCCTTCCTACAAAGAGTATCACTTGATACAGTTTACTAGTGTGGTAGAGATGTGTCCAGCAATAGCATCTCTAGTCCCCAAGCAGAATGACAGTCATCCCCGTGTTGAGGAATTAGTCTTCCAATATTGTCTTCTCCCCAAAAGAGTCGAGTGGTGTCGTCAGTATCTGCATTTGCATTGGATCATATATCATCTGGATAATTCATATACATATGCATATCATGAGTGTTTCATCCTCATTTACATTTCTCCCGAGGTCATGTCGTTATCCACGTCTTACTTACCAAAATGTTACCTGTCCTTTTCATTCAGTGCCATTCCTGAATGTTGTCATTCTCTTGCGCATTTAATCCTATTGATATATGTTTGTCTTCTCTCGTTCCAGTGCTATTCCTGGATCTTTATATTCTCTCACTCCAGTACCATTCCTGGATGTCTGTCTCTTGTGATCTCCAGTGCCATTCCGGGATATCTTGTCTTCTCCCATTCCAGTGCTATCCTGGATCTCTATATTCTCTCACTCCAGTGTCATTCCTGGATGTCTGTCTCTTGTGATCTCCAGTGCCATTCCTGGATATCTTGTTCCTCTTGTTTCTCCCAGTGCTATTCCTGGAAGTTTTTCCTCTCTTCTGTAATCCTCATCAAATTTGCTTGGAAATCTTTCAGTGTCATTTCTGAAAGTCTTATCTGTTCATTCAGTGCCATTCCTGGATGTCTTTCTCACTATCATTCGATACTGTTCCTGAATATAGTGATTTGCCTTTACTTTCAGTATCATTCCTAAAAGATCACAGTCATTCAATGCTGTCTTAGATACTGTGATTCCTTTTATCCAATGCTTTCTTGGATTTCATCTTTGTTCACATTCATCCAATGCTTTCTTGGATTTCATCTTTGTTCACATTCATCCAATGCTTTCTTGGATATTGTGATTCCTTTTATCCAATACTTTCTTGGGTATCCCCTTGTTTATATTCGTTCAATACTTTCTTGGACGTTGTGGTTTCTTTTTATCCAATGCCTTCTTGGATTTCATCTTTTGTCTCATTTGCATCTGAGGCCTTCTCAGATATTATGAGTTTACCTTTCATTTAAAGCCATTATTGGATGATCGGTTTCTTTGCATCCAATGCTATCTTGGATCCCGGTTTGTTCACTTTTATCTAAAGCCATTATTAGATATTGTGATTTGTACCCTTCATTCAAAGCCATTATTAAATGTATGGTGTCCTTTTATCCAATGCCTTATTGGATCCCTGCTTTGTTCACTTTCATCTGATGCCTTCTCAGATATTGTGATTTGTACCTTTCTTTCAAAGCCATTATTGGATGATTGTTTCTTTTCACCGAATGCCTTCTTGGATTACCCTTGTTTGCTCACTTTCATCTGATGCCATTCTCAGATATTGTGATTGTACCTTTCATTCAAAGCCATTATTGGTTGATTATTTTCTTTGTATCCAATGCCTTCTTGGATCCCTGCTTTATTCACTTTTATCTAAAGCCATTATTAGATATTGTGATTTGTACCTTTCATTCAAAGCCATCATCGGATATCTGGTTTCTTTTGCCATCTGATGTTTTTCGGGATGTGCATTTCTCTGTCTTTTCTGGCTTTTCTTGAAGATCCTGTTTGAACTCTTCAGTATAAGAAAATCCCAGAAAATCTTTTGTTGATGTCTATCCTTTATTTCAAACTGGTCCTCAGTAGAGATCATGTCTTCTTTTTGGTTTCATGCCCAGTAAAGAGTGGGTTTTTATTCCCCCAGTGTGTCCTCAGAGTCTCCCTAGTGAGCCCCTTTTGTTGGTCAGTTTGTATCCCCAGTGAGTCTTCCTTGTGGATACTAACTTTTATCCTGCCCCAGTAAACTCATCTGTGGTGGTTTGCTCCCTATCTGTTGGTGTTTTGTTTGTCTGTACCTTTGCATCTATCATGACATCATACTATCATATTAGAAGTTCATGGCATGTTAGCATTTGCATGTCTGCTGCATGTCCTTAGCATCTACATTCCATCTAAGGGAAAAATTTTCGGTTTGCTATATTTAAACACCTTTGACCTTGATGCCCCGAGGATTTACATTCCTCGTGCCATACGGTAAAGCTATTTAAATAGGGGCAACTGTCATACCCCAAATTTTAACCTCAGATTCGTTGACCTTTGCCATATCATCTTAGGTCCGTCTGTTCGCATTTTCAATTAAACATCTTACTAGTGTTGCTTTTTCTTCTTCCATGTCAATCCTGATTTTAATAATTATCATTTTTTTATCAAATAGTTACCATAGTTTTTTTTTGTTGGGGTTTATTTAGCTAATTTCAAAATAGTTTATCTTTTACATGATTCATATTTAATCTAATTTATTTTTAATTACAATTTTTATTTTAAACTTAACTTAATTTTTATTTTAAGTGTAGCTCTTTTATTTTAGATTAATTTTATTAATTTAGGTTTGGTTTAGTTTTTATTTTTATTCCAATTTAAACCTAGTTTTTAATTAGAGCTCATTTCATTTTTTTATTGATTAATATTATTTTTACTATTTTTATTCGTTGTTATTATTCTTATTATTATTGTTTTATTGTTGTTATTATTATTATCATTACTATTATTAGTTTTTATTCGTTTTATTATTAATATTAAGTCCAAGGAAAAACAAACTACTTGCAAACAATTGTGCCTCAAACAATTCCCACCATGCTTTTGGCCTGTCACAAAAACGCTAAGTCACCTCATACAACTCTACCCCCATACTGCTGTACCGTTCTCAATCTGCAATTTCCCATTTTTCTGCCACAACCAAAACCCACACGCCACCCTTCTCCAAAAATACCTGCTACAAGACATTGAAATCTGCTGATTGAAAGCAACCAGATATCAGCAGCAACTAGGGCTGACAATGAACCAAATCAACTTGAAAATAGTTCGAAATTCGATTCGAAAAATAAATCGTTGAACTAAGTTTATGAACCAAATGAGCTGAATATGAGCTAAAAACTAAGTTCGTTAACTAAATGATCTGAACTTGAACTATATATAGTTCGACTCGTTAGGTTCATGAGTCAATTCGATTATATATGAGATAGATTATATTATCTTTAAGAGTAGGTTTAAAGATTTGTTCTAAATCTTAGTCTCATATTTTCTTTTAATCTAACGGTTTTAATTGATAATTTATATTCTCACGTGAGTAAAATATTTCTACGAATAATTATTCAAATAAAATTAACATCGTATAAATTTCAACCTTATAACTTTTATTTTAATTCTATATTTTTTATTTAAAAGATATTAGTTTAAAATGTCAAATATATATATTAAAAATAGACTTTAAAAAATTACTTTTAAGTTTGTGAAATAAGTGAGTTGAACCTAACAAGATAAACCTAACGAGTTGAACCGAGATATTCGTGAACTTCTAACAAGTCGTGTTTAACCTGAAAAAAAAGTTCGTGATGAACTCGAACTCGAACTCGAACTCGGCCAATTCTTAACGAGTCGAGTTTGAGCTGAAAAAAAAGTTCGTGATGAACTCGAATTCGAACTCGAACTCGGCTAATTCTTAACGAGTCGAACTGAACTAAAACGAGTTCGACTAGACTCGACTCATTTCCAGCCCTAGCGGCAACAGATAGGAATTCAAGATGGAATGAAAAGAGGATGGGTTTTTCTTTAAAATGAAATAACAAGAGAAGAGGGAGCTGACCTCAATACACAATATCACAACCTAACAGCTACCTCTCATTTTCAAAACACAATCTCCCTCCCTCGCGTGTGGCATTAGTAAACCAATATACTCTCTTTTCATTCTCCAAAAACTCGGATACGCTGCATTCCCTCATCAAGTTAAAACCACATATCATTCCATTTAGCACTCACCACCACCATAGAAATAAAAAATACTACCATCTTCTTCTTCATTCCATTTTGCAGTGTGTGGATCTCAAACTTGCAGCTGCTACCCGCGGTCCTCACCCTCACCTATCACACACCTTTTCAGCCCATACAAACTCCTTCAATCTGACAACTTCCACAATAAAAACCAGTTCAGAATAGTATCACAAAACGACCAAATACCATTCCTTGCATTATTCGCCTTTGCTCAGCGTTCTCACCATCTGACTTCGCCTCTTCGTATCTCTGTTTCGACGCCAGCACGACGTACAACGACAATGTGTTTTGAATTGCTGCAACAGCAACATCTCACTCTCACAACCTTTTTTTCATGACGCTATACTTCCTTCACCAGTCTTTCTCTTGCCGACGAAGCCGACACAGGTTGCAACAATACATCTCACATCAACCTTACTCTCACTAACCATACTTCATAGAACAACAACACCACCGTGGAACTGCGTTTTTTTCCTCTCGCCGCAGTCAATATCTTTTACTGACGCAGCAGTTATCGTCGTAAGTTTGAAGAGAACGCCGCAGAGCAGCTCCGACAACGACCTTCGTGTGCGTTGCGCTTATTATCGGATGCAGCGTTACCTTGAAGAAGAGAGGAAAGCCTAAGCTCTTTTTTTTGGTAATATTTATTTTCTTTTTACTATTATTATTTTTTTAAATAAGTGATGTTTTTTTATTATGATTTGTTAGGAAAAATATACAAAATACATGTTAGGTTAAGTTTGTTTATGAGATACTGATACATGTTTTGTTAAGTTCCAGTGCCTGTGTACGTGGTTTCGAATTCACTTTGTTTAGTGGTTTCATGATGAATAATAGTGAGAAGTTGGTTTCATTTCCTGCGTACCTGTTTGTTTCAATGCACTGCATGTTTTGTTACTTTAAAATGATATAATACTATTATTTGTGGTTTTTTTTTGTAAAAAAATCCATATTTAATTATTATTAATTTTTTTTAATTATTATTTTATTACTTATTTTATTTAAGTTTTAATTTATATAACAATAAATAACTTTTCTTTTAAAATCATGTGTCTAATTTTGTGTGAGGTTTAAAATATTTCAATTCCTCTTAGAATATCTTTTAATTGTTTTCCTATTTTTTAGGGTAATAGAAATTGTTAAGTTAATTAATTTAGCCATTAAATTAAAAAACTTCAAAAAAAAAACTTTCTTTTTAGATTAGTTTTTTTTCTTCTTTTTTTTTAGAATGTAAATATGTAAAAATTATTTCAATCTCAATTATCATTAAATTCTTCTTGACCATTAACTTATTTGCTTGCGATTTAGATTCTTTCTATTTAAGCTTAATCTTGATCCTTGTTTTGTACATATGCTGTCATTTATTCATGAACTTGATATTTTGTTATTTTCTCATTATACATTATTTTCATGATGCTAATTCTTGTCTGATATTCACTTGATGCTTTTTTTGAATCTTTGTGATTGTCTGCTTCACTCCAAAGGAAAGGACCCTATAGTTGATTGCCATGTCATTTAGGATAATTTCTCCCTCATTCCCTTATCTCACTCCATTTAGGTGTCTTGCTGTCAGACCCTACTTTCCGTGGACATTTCTTTCCCCGTTTTACCTAGCCTTAGGTTTGGAGTCGCGGCACTCCACGTAGGTGTCTTACTGTCAGACCCTACTTTCCCATGAAACCTTGACCACAGTCAAGAGTTTCTCATCCCCGTTGAGGGGAACTACGGACGCTCTGATTTCTCAAGTTCATCTTGAGAATATGTAGGCATAGGATTGCGAGATCCTAGCGAGCCACCTTTTTTTTTACATCTTTCTTTTTCTCACCCTTTTACCCCTAGTCAGGTGAACTACGGTTGCTCTGATTCTTTAGTCAGATACGTAGGCACAGGATGCTATGTCTTGGCGAGCATATTTAGTGTACATACCCTTAGGCCTTTACCTTAGCACATTTCCCTTTAGCAATCAAACATTAACATAACACAAATACTTACAAGAGGTTCCTGTAGAATACTACAGATACTTAGGGTGCTAATACCTTCCCTTAGTATAACTAACCCCCAAACCTAGATTCTCTTATTAGGGTTTTCGTTCTTTACCCTTTCCTTTGGATAAATCAAAGCTCGGTGGTGAATTTAAAAGTTTTGTGATTCAAGTTAATTAATAGCTTTTTATCCAATTTTCACCGCAACACATGTCTTCTGGGGACATCTTGATTTGGTTATACCCAGAGAAGCCATCCATGAAGGAAAATACAGAGTATTGAGCGGTGTTATCCACTAACACGTCAATGTGGGAGAGCGGGAAATCATCTTTCGGGCTTGCTCTATTCAAGTCTCTGTAATCAACACACATCCTGACATTTCCATCCTTCTTAGGTACAGGTACAATATTAGCAACCCACGGAGGATAATTCATCACAGCAAGAAAACCAGCGTCCAATTGTTTCTGAACCTCTTCATTGATTTTGACAGCCAAGTCCGGTTTTGTCCTTCTCAGTTTCTGCTTAACCGGAGTACAACCCTCTTTAAGCGGCAGCCGGTGTACCACAATTTCAGTGTTAAGCCCGGGCATGTCTTGGTAAGACCAGGCGAAGATATCCACATACTCTCAGAGCATCTCAAACAATCTTCCCTTGACAGTGTCTTCAAAAGCAGCCCCAATCCTTACTTCCTTTTTCATGTCCTCGGTTCCGAGATTAACGGTCTCAATTTCCTCCTAATGAGGTAGAATAACCCTTTCCTCCTGATTCAGCAGTCTGGCCAATTTTTTCGGTAAGTCACAATCTTCGTCAGTCTCTTCTTTAGCCTGATAGATGGGATTATCAAAGTCATATCGAGCCATAGCTGAATCATTAGTGGAATCTGAACAAATAATCCTGCATGATTGATGTTTTATGCTTATTATGAATGCAACAAACAAAAACACATTGCCCTTTTGATGTGAATAAATGCAAAAAAGTAAAAACAGAAAAATAGGGATCAAAATATTTGAATATGAAAACGTCTTTTATTGATGATAAAGTTGCAAATAAAACATCAAAGCCCTACAGAAAAGCATCACTACGTCTTGGGCAGAACGTAGGATTTAACATAAGCGAAAAACAAAAGCAATTACTCTTGGCGGGTCACTTGTATGACTTTCTCGGAAGACCAGTTGCAAAAGCTCTGACCCGGAGCACAGGGGCGGATCCATTCATCCATGTCACAATCGTTATCTCCCTCATCCCCAATAGCATTAATCTGATTAAAGAAAACCCCAACACTTTGTCATACCCCAAATTTTGACCACTAAGATTCTCCATCATTGTGCAAATCATCATCACAATATGGATGTACCATCATACCTCATTAGTCTCCCCAAAGACGGGTGAGCATCCACTACAATCAAACTTAGGGTTTCAAGCCCGCTCAGAGCCTTTAGACAAAAGATCAATCAAGGAATGACATGATCTTTAACTTGGATAAACCTCTCAAACATCCACAATGGATCAAGAGGACTCCCACATCAAGAATTAAGCACAAGGTTGCAGCATTTTAAGTGGATCAAGCCTCAAGATCGCCAGTGTCACCAAATTAGGGTTTTGGTCGACCAGGGCCTCCAGATGGAATTTTTCCTCTGGGCATGAGCCAATGCTTCAAAGCACAACCTAAGATGCTCCAAGGGACATCATGAACCCAATCATCAAGTCAATTTAGCCTTAGGGGATGCATTCATCAAAAATCAAGAATTAGGGTTTCTTGACCTAATTCACCCCTAAGTTAACTTTTGGGACAAAACATGAGCCAAGACCTCAAGACATGATTTGAGGGTCTCTAATAATCTACATTGATCCATTTGCAACAATGGATTGATCCAAAAAGCTTGATCCATAAGTTACAAATTCATCAGAACCACAGTTCGAGTTTCACGGAAAAAGTCAACTATTCCTTTGCCTTTTGACCCAGGCATGCTCCCAAACATTGGGACATGATTCAATATACCCTATAACACCCATGGAGCATCTCAATTAAGTTTTATTTAGGTCAAAAACTTGATTTCACAGAGGATCGCACAGTGTGGAATTCATTTGACAAAAAGTCAACTGTGCACAAAACTCAACTTTGACTTTTTTAGATTTTTCACAATTATTACTCTTTGACCCTAAAATGATGTTAATGTGTGATTGGAATCATCATTCATCAACAAAAATAAGAAAAGTGGGATAACTTGTAAAAGGGGTAACCATAAAAAACTTAGAAATTTTCTAAGTTATGGAACAAAGTGGCTAGGGTACCAACATTGGAGGATCATAACTCCTAAACCACAAGGCCATTTATCCCCATTCAAAGCTGGATTTGTAGCTCTCATGGCCCTCTACAAAAGCTTCAACTACACCTCATTCCAATTCATCATGGATTTTGAGTTATGGAATGATCAAAATGGCTGAAAACATGAAATGTCACTTTTTCCAACACTTAGTGAAATTTTCACTAAGTCGGAATTTGTCTTGTTTTTTTCCAAAAGTAGGGGGATTTTTCACTTGGATTCAAAAAGTATCAAGACAAACTATGATCACACATATGTTGTATCATATGAGAGCTTTCCAAAATGGCCAAGAACTCCATGAAACTCCACTTAAATCATGAGATATGACCATGCCAGTGGTAAGGCGCGCATGCTATACACAAGAGGCCCGGGGTTCGAATTCCCCTTGCCCCAGACCCACATTTTGCTATTTTTTTTCCACTTTTCTACTATTTTTCATATTATTTTTAATAGTTTGGAAAATTAGTAACTCTCTCAATTTTAATTATTTTTTATTGGTTCTTTTTGCAAAAAGTCACAAAAATGTTGAAATATTTTATTCCACAAAAAAATCAAAGTTATATTATTTATTTAATATAGTTAGTATTTTTATGAATATCTTGGAAATCAAAACCAAATGAGTTTTAATTCATCTTGTGATTAATCCCTCATTTTCCAAACCTTAACCATAAATCATAAGTTGTTTATTAGCACTTATTTGGTATTTTTGTCATTTTATTAAATTTCCTTGAATAAATTACTTTAAAATGATGAAATTAGGGTTTTATGGGTTTATTACCCTAAAACAAATCTTTTTAAAACTCTTTGGGCCTCTAGTAGGGTATAAGACCCCAACCCTTTGAAAACAAAATGATTTGGGCCTCAGTCATTGTATAAGACCCACTGCATTTTCAAATATCTCGGTGCGATCGCCATTTCAAAACGAAAATCATCTGGGCCTACCCTCGTGTTATAAGTTCCATTTCCTTTTTTTAAAACACTTTGGGCCTCCAGTAAAGTGTAAGACCCAACCCCTTTTTGAAAACCAAAATGATTTGGGCCTCAGTGCATTGTATAAGTCCCGATACCATCAAAAAGTTCGGCGCGATCGTCGCCTTCTTAAGAAAAACCTTTGGGCCTCTCCTTGAGCTGTAAGCCCCATCTCTTGTACAAAAATAAACTCTTTGGGCCTCTAATAGAGTGTAAGATCCAACCCCCCTTTTTAACCAAAACTTTTTGGGCCTCAGACATTGTATAAGTCCCTCGGCATTAAAAGAAAAATCTCGGCGTGATCGCCAGTTCAAAAACAAATCATCTGGGCCTACCCTCGTGTTATAAGCCCCATTTATTTTCCTTAAACTCTTTGGGCTTCTTGAGAGAGTGTAAGACCCATCCATTTGTACAGAAAACCTTTTGGACCTCATATATTGTATAAGTCCCACTGTACGAATTCAAACCACTGATAAAACCTTGGGCCTCTCCTCGAGCTGTAAGCCCCAATAATTTTTTCAAAGCACTTTCTCCTTTGATTTTGAATATGTTGTTATCAAAACTTTCTTTGTTGAACAACTAACTAAACAGCATGGAAGCTCTACAACGGGTAAGTGTTTATCCGCTTTCATTTACCGCTTTCATATGTATATAACTGTATTGTGGGGTTGTTTCACTCTAAGTCTTCTTTCACAAACTTTTATATACTTGTCAAATATCCACAGTGTAATACTAGTATAGCTATTTAGAGTTTTCCCCAGCAACTACGTCTAGCACTAGGTAAAGCCCTGTTGGTCACTCTTAAATACAAACAAAACTAGATCCCCCATAGGATTCCAGATACAGTCTTCCCTCCTCTTGGGGTTAAATAATATGGAGACGTGAAAGGCAGCATTCTCGGTGAACCCTTTCTCAGAATGTCACCCTTAGACATTGTCAAAGAAACTCTAACTCCCCAGAGATGATCTTTTCTTCGTGAATGGCATCTCTTGAGTTTCTTCTAAATTCTCGGACTTTCCTGGCTTGATCTATTCTCGGTGAATAGCATGTCTTGAACTTATCGGGGTTTGGGGACCCACAAGTTTCCTAAAAGCACCCCCGCCTCCTCTTGGGCATTGTACAAGGACCCTTCGACTTCTTAGAAGTTCTCGTGCCTTCTCTTGGGCTTAATACAAGGACCCCGACGACCTCTTAAAGGTATAAGACAGAACTTAGTCATCCTTTGCTAGATCAGTCTTTCCCGTGTCAAAATTCTGGCCGGTGCAAGGTTGATACTCATCCCTCAATGCCTGTGCCTCCTCTTGGGCATAGTACAAAAGATAAAACTCTAGGCTTGGACAGTCTAAGACCCTTGAGTCTCAAAGACATTTTCAAGTTTCCTTTCAAACATTGGAAGAAATACCGAAACCCGGTCTCTCGCATGAGAGTTCCCCATACTTGGACCCTCCTCCGGATCTCTCGAATCCACGGTGGTAAGACAGCCTCCTCTTGGGCTTTGTACAAATGATTCTCCCCAACGGAGCTAACCTTTTCAGACTCTCTTGTTGAGTCACCCACTTTTAGCCTCTATCTCGGGATTCGTACGAGATAGAAAATCACTCTCTTGTTGAGTATAAAAGACTCTCTTGTTGAGTCAACCAACTTTTTGCCTCAATCTTAGGCTTTATACAAGACATAGAAAATCACTCTCTTGTTGAGTATAAAAGACTCTCTTGTTGAGTCAATCACTTTTAGCCTCCGTCTTGGGCTTTGAACAAGACATATAAAAACACTCTCTTTTTTAGTATAAAAGACTCTCTTGTTGAGTATAAAAGACTCTTTTGTTGAGTCACTTTCCTTTCAGCCTCCGTCTTGGGCTTTATACAAGACACATAAAACACTCTCTTGTTGAGTATAAAAGACTCTCTTTTGGGTCAATTAACTTCCAGACTCTCTTGTTGAGTTAATTTCCTTTTAACCTCTATCTCGGGCTTCGTACGAGACAACAAAACACTCTCTTGTTGAGTATAAAAGACTCTCTTGTTGGGTCAAGAAACTCTCAGACTCTCTCGTTGAGTCAATCGCCTTTTCAGACTCTCTCGTTGAGTCCTTCTTCCCTTTTTGCCTCCGTCTCGGGCTTCATATGAGACACCAAATTACTCTCTTGTTGAGTATGACAGACTCTCTTGTTGAATCAAACCCTTTTAACCTCAATCTTGGGCTTTGTACAAGACAGAAAGAACATTTTCCCCCGGAAAAGTCAAACTTCCCGCCTCCTTTTAGGCTTTGTATAAAGAAAACCCCGGTTGAGTCAATCAACCTTTTAGCATCAAAGTTGTGCCTTGCTCACAACATACAAACATCAACAACTCCTCTTTAGAGATGACAAATTCTCTCTCAGCCAAAATCCTTTAGCTTCACATCTTGGGCATTGAACAAGATACAAACCATCTTTAGCTTCACGTCTTGGGCTTTGAACAAGACACCAAAACACCTATTTCCTCCTATAGAATAAGAGGAACTACGATCGCTCTGATTTCCCTGTTCGGGAATACGTAGGCATAAGATTGCAAAATCTTAGCGAGCATACTCATCAAAAACCCAAAATTCAGTACCTTCACATATTAATTAAAAGTGTAACACCCTTATAACCCACAAATAATTTCAGGAAAACACTTAATATTATCAGAGTAAAATTAACAAGAAAGGTGCCACATATATTCAAACATCATTGAAAATCATTGTCCTGTCCCGTAACACGGGTTACACACTCTTAATAATAAAATCAATAACTACGCAGCGGAAATCAACTTTTTTTATGTCATTTCAATAAAATGCTTCATACTAAATATATCTAATTCAAATCATCACCAACAATGTAAAAATTCAACATAAAGCAAAAGAACGCGAGGTTCACAACAAATCCCAACCCGATGTTACATGACACAGAGCAGGACACCTCTAAACTAAACAACGGTAACGACACACTTCAAGGCTACATCCTCCATCGTCGCAAATCTACTCTTAGTTATCTGCAAGTTACCCATATAAGAGGCAACATTTCCAAGCAGGCATGGTGTGAAATCACAATTCATTATAGTAATATAAGTACATGGAAAATGAACAGGAAGGCAACAACAACATCATGGCATAGCCAACAACAACATCATAACATAATCAATCAACAACATCATAGCATAATCAACCACAACATCATAGCATAATCAACATCAACCTCATAGCATAGTCAACAACAACATCATAGTATAATCAACAACAACATCATGATATAATCAACAACAACATCATGATACAATCAACATCAACATTATAGTATAATCAACAACAACATCGTGATATAATTAACAACAACATCATGATACAATCAACATCAACATCATAGTATAATCAACAACAACATCATGATATAATCAACAACAACATCATGATACAATCAACATCAACATCATACTATAATCAACAACAACATCATGATATAATCAGCAACACTCACTCGTTCTCATCACAACACTCACTCCTGACACAATCTATATCATCAAACACCACCATAATTCAAGAATCCACAAAACCTAATCTATTCATAAACCAATTCCTATAAAATTATAATAAACCATGAAAACTCCCCATACCTTAGAGTAATCCGAAGCTTTTTCCTTCTTTCTCCTAGATTCTCCTAGCAATCCTTCAAAACCCTAGGTTTTCTCCTCCTCTTCTCTTCTTCAGCGTTCTTCGCAAAAATACTATCAGTTAGAAAATTGATCGATCTTTCTTCTTTAGTTACATTATCCCAGTTTATGAACTTCCAACCCAACCCTTACTCCTTTTCCTTTATGACCATCTTGCCCATTTCTTAATATTTTTAAATAATAAATAATAATCTAAATAATACATGATTATTCACTCTATTTAAATTATTTAAAAATACTTCTTTAATCCACAATTCTCCAAATTTACCAAAACTTCGTAATTCCTTCTAAATTAAATAAATAAATAAATAAATGATTAATTTAGATTTTCGGGGTGTTACAACTCTCCCCTACTTTAAGAATTTTCGTCCTCGAAAATTTACTCGATGCAGACCACTCCAGATACATTATCACCTCCGACAAATCAACTCTCATGCAGCGTGTGGCAACACCACGAATAACGCAATACAACAATACACCTTATCAATGCCAACGGCAACAAGATGAAATACTCACGCAATGTACTCGACGATCAACTCAAAACACCGAGAATAATCAGGTTAGGAACATACAGGTTCACTATGAACCAGAATACAACACGATCGTTACCATCAACATAGGTAACGAGGCAACAACAAAGGTAAGAACACAAAGGCCCAAAGCGCAATTTCAACATAACCAACTACCGACATTGTTGTTACCCACCTAAGAGCCAACTGCGCTACCCACGCTTTCGCTGCGCACTCTGAGTACTCGTAACTATCTAATCTACCAAGTTTACATCGACTTCCGACCATCAAAGCAGACATAAGAAAAGACCTTTCAACTTAACTCATCGAAAATTTCATCCAAACAGGCATTCTATACTCTTTTGATTACTTAATACTTCGAACTTAGATCCGTAAACAATGCCTCCGAATATCCAACACAACTACAACTACAGCCAATTCCAAATCTTGAATAGGATATATACTTTCAAGAATTCCTAATTATCGTCAACATAAGCTACAACTTCACCACCTTGTATTAACGCATCATCAAAATTCATCTCAACGCATAACAACTTCACCACATCATAAGGATACATGTGTCCAATTAATCCCAACAAGAAAAAAAAATCATCTTCCAAACAGAGCTTAACACCCAATAGCCATAGATTTAGCCTCAATAACCTACACTTAACATGGCACATTAACCAAACCAATCAAACAAACTAATTCTTCAAGCCCTACTCATACTAGCACAATTCTCCAAAATCCCTCATCCAAATTAACACAACCTCTCAACTTTATCTTTACAAATCATAATTCACACCTTGCTAACTCAGCATATAGCTTCACTTCTTTCAATACTTGCATCTCAACTCTCAAATACTCTTCGCGCTCTTCTTCTGATTTTATAAAACATTAGAATATTCACAACGAACACCAGTTATAACTTATCCAAACAAGTAGGGAAAATACCATTCATATTTTCATATATACACTTTAAGGCATACCAGCCACTACCCTTGTCGATCCGACATCCTTGGTCAAAGCATAGGCTTACATCACCATTTACTTCCTACTTGGTTTATCTCTACAGTTCTTCAAGTCTCATGTCAGTCGAATTCTCGATCCACCACAAACCAAAACCCAAGTTATCCAGAACACAACTGTGAGTTTGCAAACTACTCACTAATCAACTCGCAACCTCATACTAACATCCTCAAGTCCGCCTCATTTCCATATATAGGAATCCGCATCGACAACTCAAACAATTCATAAGCACTTGGCTCAACCCCAAATAATTCACTGCGCATTCTATTCTAGTTGGCAAGACACGTCTACTCCATCCAACATGATTTCGTCGACTATCAACAAGAGGTTAAGGGTGATCAGTTCCTCAATTTGTCAATAGACAGCTGGCAACCATAATGGTGGCATAAATCATCATTACCCAACTACAATAACGTCCTTTACCTTTTTCTTAAAGTTATCTAAGCATACTGCTCCACCATCTCTCTAAGGCTTACAAACGTTTTCTTAATTTTCTTATTTTCCACCTCGTCAATGATACGAAAAGTCCAAAATCCAGCACATATTCTCCTATACAAGTTAGTTGCACACACAATCATTAAATATCCTTCTAATACTGGAAACGTTACCACATCACGTACAATCCAAATCGGCCCACTTCAGTCGAAACATTTATCTAAGTTCAAACTTTTGACGACCCTAACCAATCCTTCATCTTCCTTTATAATCTCACAGCTTCGATGATCTGTATAATTTCACACTTGATCATCATTCCAATCACAATCTCAACAATACCATCTCATCATCTAGTTGGTGATATAGCTTCCAAAAATTTCCGACTCATGTCGACACACTTCGCCAACAACACCCAATCCACTATACTATTTAACATCCCTCAAAGATTTCTATACTTTAATCATTCTCAACTATCATGTGCCGCACTTCCATGTGCTTCTCCGATACTCTTCTTCTTATTACTAAACATTTTATACTTGACTTCATCTTACTATTTCCAGCAAGAATTGTCCAACTTCAAACACGATTACCTTCTTCAATACATACCTCCCAGACACAAAATTATATTCCAAAATGAAGGGAATTTCATGTAGATTCCAGAACTTCAAGATTCGCTCAAATCTGAATTATGAGTAAAAAGTTATCATCCTTGCAATGGGACTGGTCAAGAAATCTCGTATACAAACTTCCACCAAACAAAATCAACATCAGACCCAACTATTCAAACGTGTCCTTCTCTCTCCTCAAAAACATGCCAAAGACAAAATTTATATGCAAACTATAGGGAATTTCGTAAACTTTCCGAAAAATCCAGAATCACTTTCATCGGAGTTACGAGTAGAAAGTTATGCCTCTTTTACTGAAGGCTGTTCCATAAAAATGAAAATAAAAACCGAAATTGGTGAACATGAGTTCTACCTCTTTCTCTTGCTTCCAAACTCTTCCAACTCTCCTTGCTCTTCACCCAACTCTGAAAATCATCTGACTTCACTCCAGATATACTCCACTTGCATAACACTATTCGTCACATTGCCCTATCTCCTCCGAGAAGCAAACATCAATCATACTGACTCGTCCTCCTTCAAATGTCTCAACTGGACCGACAGATAAAATCATGAGTCCATACTCTCGTCGATTCGCAACAACACAGTTCTGACAACTCTTGCACAAAATCAAATCAACTCCAACAACACTTGTACCCTTACCCTTAATATAACCTTGAGTTAACTCCTCACACCAGAAACATCTCCGGGAAGCAAACTTCTCCCCCACTTGTTTCAAGCCAACACCGGGAGCCAACGGTTAGAAAACGAACAAGTACCGATAGTGTTCCACACACTTGTCGCAGACCAAGGGATAAACGACATTAGACAACTTGGCCGGACAGACCGACCTGCTTTGATACCACTAATGTAACACCCTTCTAACCCACTGTTCGCTGTTGATCTTGGCGAACAATCTCTGATTTACCAGAATGATGAAATCTGGGTTACTTGCAGGATTAATCAAACAAATCCTAGGACGTCGGGCGAAAACTTATATCAACGTAATAATTTTAAGTTAAGGGTGATATCTTGGTATGTATTTAAGTCTTTTGGAATAAAAGATTTCAACTAACTCTAGATGAAAGTCTGAGATAAAAGAAAATGACTTCGAAAAGAACTCCTAAAGCAAAATGGCGAAGAAAGAACTTTAAAGTAAAATGACGCAGAAAACATAAAGATGCTGGTAAATGTAAAGGAATTGGTAAAAAGACTTTGATTGATAAAGAAATTAAAAGATGGTGTTTACACGTACATTTTTCCAAATAACTCTTTTCTCTCACACGGGTACTTTGAGTAATTGCAGGAAATTTTGTACAAGTTTTTTCACACTGAATTCTAATAACAACTATCCTATTTATAGATAAACAAAATAACTGCTATTAACTACTAAATCCTAAATCTTCGAAATCTGGCCTTCTGCATGTCTCCCTTTCGCCAGGTGCTTCCACGTGTCTTCTACCAAACGTTATAATTCTCTTGAATTTGAATCTTCAAGTTATGTCGAACCAACGCGTCTTTTCAGACTTGTCGAATTGTCGCACTCACAATGTTCTTCATACTTGTCCAAACTTTTTTTCCATTTGCAAAAATCTTTACTTGACGAAATGTCGAAACGTTGCCCCGTCGAAATGTCGAAGAATGTTGAAGAATATCTCCTAAGTAGATATACTCTTTCAGTTGTACTTCTTTTGACATGTTCCTCCATTTGTCGAAAACAACTTTTTACGTGTTAAACTCATGCCGTCGAAAATACGCATATACAAATTGCCCCCCATCAAAGGTATTTCGACTATCCTGGAGAAATAATCCTTTGGTGTTCAACCAATATTTTGACGCCATGTCATCCTAATTTTAAATTACACAATTTCAAGTTCTAACATATTTCATCATTTTACTTTCTCAAAACGTCAACTCTAGCCCACGTTCTAGCTTCTAGCCCATTATTACTTAACCTAACGTCATGGCCATCTCTTTTTTAACTTCCACTTTTCTTCATCACCGTCAAGATGATGCCACGTGCCCTCCATGATCACCACTAAACTCAAAAAATCATTTTCTCTTATAAATACATAAACTCCTATTTCTCTTTCTTTCTTTTTTTACGCTTTTGAACCTTTCTTCTTCACCATCACTCCAAATCTTCATCTTCTTTCTAAAAACTTTCTGATTCAACAATGGCTTTTCAAAAATCATCAAGCAGTAAACCTTCCAAGAGTGAGCAACCTTCCATCATCCCTCCTGCGCATAGGTTGGATGAACCAACACTGATTAGGGATCAACAATATATTCCTGAGCCTCCAAATGCGAGGGAAAAAGACTGCATTTTTAAATCCCAGGTACTCATCCCTGTTATTATTTCTGGTAATCATTATGCCATGTTAGGACCACTCCCTAACCCAGACATTAAACCTGAGCGTTTACAAGAGTTTTTTTCCCACTTATTCTCACACAAAACCCATAGGTGCTGGGGTGAAACCACCCACTCTAGAGAAACCAGTAGAACAAACTGAACCTCAAGGTTCAAATGAAAAAGATGAGGAAATAATAAATTTAACCTATCTAAATTATACTAGGATTTTTAGAACTTGCCCTTGGTCGAAAGACCTTTCAGATTACTTGTCTTGGTTGAACAGAGTTGAAAATGTTAAAGAAAAATTTTGGAAAGAAATAGGAATTTTTGACTTGATACAATTATCAAGAGTAGGACCCAATGTTTGCCCTAACATGCTGCTAGCCTCCCTTTATTTTTGGGATAGTACGTATAACACCTTCCACCTCCCCTGCGGGATGGTTACCCCTACGCTGTTCGACATAGCTGCCATAGTTGGCCTTAGTCCAGTTGGCATTGACTTCGACCCCACTCACCTGAACGAGGATTCCATAGATTTCGACACTAGTTTCGCCCCATACTCCCTTTTTATGTCTCACTACCATGGCGAAGATGACCAAGAAGTTTCTGATAAAGAGCACATAGCTTTTCTAACCTTGTGGCTGACCAAATTCGTCTTTTGCTCCCGCTCACTTCAAGTGGCTAAGTGGTTCATCACTATGGCGAACCAACTCCATGATGGGATCAAATTATGCTTGAGTGAGGTAATCTTGGCGAACTTGTATGAGTCCTTGAGTGAAAGCGTGCGTTCTTTGAAGACATTGAAGGACAAAGGGAAGCTTAATTTGGCAGGCCCCTTTTGGCTCTTGCAACTATGGCTGAATGCCACTTTCGAAGCCTTTATTCCTGCGAAGCATGACATAAATGAAGAGGAATTCAAAAACAGGAGTGTCGAATGGCCTAGATTGGTGCAATTGACACCAACTGATGAAGCAATTAGCCTTCTACGAGCCTTTACTAGCTACGTAATGATGTTTGTTGAGAGACATCATTTTACTTCGACTATGGCTCCATTTGCTGACAGAACCATTGGACCTGAATGGTTTACACGACAATTCCCCTTGCAAACCAAAAAAGATGAAAACATCTTCCTAAATGTTTGGGAATCCTTTTTGACCCCGAGGCTCCTATTCTCCCACCGCAATACTACGAAACCCCAGATTGCCTTAATAGTTTATCAACCTAACTTGGTTTCCAGGCAATTTGGTCTAATTCAAATCATGCCTCGACCTCTTTTCCCTAAAAAAGGGGCCATCATTTTCTACAACTCCTTCCATGACGAAGCCACCAGCAGGGAATTGTCGAACAAGCTGACTGACGAATCTTTGGATATTCGACCGGTGGTTTTTCAACCATCATTCCTTTGTACTCCTGAGTTCGACGCATGGTGGAGGGAATACTATGCTACCAAATTTTTCGACGTAAAAGCTTTCATCACTCATCTGACGAATGCTTTTGCTCTTGTGCAGGAACAGACTAAAAAAGGTACGCAAAGACACATCCAAGAAATACAAAAATTTCAAAAATATTTTGAAACCGTTTACAGACCTGATGATCTTAGTCGAACCATACGCGAAGCAGCGGTTACTTTAAAAGAAAAATTCACGGAGAAGTTGGAGAAGTTGAAACTGCCTCCACACATTCGACCAGAAGTGCGTTACAACTTGGCTTTCAGCTATTACCCTCCTAAATTTCCACCTTTACCATCTGCTGAATTTGGTGTGGCTTTAAGTCCTCCATTTCCGGATTGGTTCACATGTGGGAATCATATGAAAATTCTTCGTGAAAGTTATAAAAAACCTGCTAAACGCGTGGTTGCGACTAAGTATCATCTGGATAACTACCCAGGGCACCTTCATATTGGAATAGAACACGTTCGCGTGGAAGATCCCATCCTTGAAGGTGTTAACAACAACACGAATTTTGTCATTTTATTATCACATATTTCTCACTGCCTAACTTTCCCCTTTTTCTTCTCTCTCTTTTTTTTTTTTTTTTTTTAGCTGTGAAAGTGCCTGCCAAGAAAGCTTCCGTTGAAACTCCACAAAGTGCCGCCCAGACACCTTCGACTAAGGTATAAATCTCTTCCTCTTTTGATCTATTCTTTTATTTCTTCAAGACACTCACTATTTTTGATTTATGTGATCAGGTAAGTCAAAAAACCTCTACAGTCCAAAAAAGAAAGAAAATACCAGAGATAATCCCTGTCGAAGAGTCCAGTGATGAGTCTCCATCTCCAAATCCCCCTCCTCAAAAGAAGAAAAGACTGCAGAAAATTGCCTCACAAAAATCCATTGTCAAGTCCTCTAAAAGGGAATCTTCTAGCAGTCCTGCTACAAAACATCAGCCGAAGGATACGGGGAGTGGAAAATCTAGCTCCAAAACTGAGACTTCTAAGGTAAATTTCAACCTCGACCCTTCTCGTTTATTTTATTTCATTTCTAACTTAGAAATTTTTCTTTTGATAGAAGCCAAAGGTCGTCGAAAAACAGCCTGAGACAATCCACGAGGAGGCAGCTCGAGAGGAGGACACTCCCATCAAAGAACTTGAGAGATAAACGGTCGAAGCATTCGACACTACTGTGGGAGCTGATTCTGATAACAACTCTCCTTCTCATCCTGGATTACACGCTGGCCAACAAAAAGATGATGATGTTGAAGCAAACACTGCTGTCAAAGGAGATCCTGAAGAGAAGACTGCTGACGAAGAAGATCTGTCGAAGCAACAGGAAGCTAGGCGAACTTCAGAGCATAGCAACCAGCCTACTCCTGACCAAACTCAAAGGAGTTCCCAAACCACTGGTTCGACTAGTCTTTCTCATGAAGAGCTTGAAAGTCTCAAAGTGCAGAAACCCCTGGACTACCTGAAAGCCATACTTAGCACCAGATTCAACTTTAAAGACTCTTCCTACAGCAGTTCGACTACTTCTGGAGCCAGTTCTGAAGTGCAGTCTCTACCCAATATCATGACTCAGATCAAGGCGAAGATCCTTGATGTTGACTTGTTCCAAGTTCTAGATGAAAATGCCACTGCTCCAATGGAGTTGAAGAAACTGTTGAAGCAGGTTAACGTCTTGGATGCCTCTGTCGAAGTCTGCAATTTTGTGATAGAGCTGACAACTGTGATTGACTTATCCAGCGCAGATCTTCACCGTTGAAGGGACTTATGTCAACAAATCTCTAAAAAAATGGACCAACAAGCTGCTGAATGGAACTCTGTTTCTGTTTCGACAGATAAGGTTTCGAAACTACAAGAGCTTTCTGAAGCCTCTGTCAAGAAGATTGCTACTTACCATAACCACATTCAAACATGGAAAAAACAAATAGCAGTTCTCCAAGAGAAAATTTCCAAAGAGGAGGAACTCATAGCTTCTATCCAGCAGCCTAGGCAAAGCGAGATTGATGAAGAGTTGAAGGTTGGCATTCAACGCGCAGAGACCGCTCAAAAGATCAACCAAGAGATTGAAGTTGCCCATATTCACAGGAACCTCTGTGATCGTCGGCTTCAATTTCAGAAAGACAAATTTACCGCTTTGAAGGCACAGTTTGCAAACCTTCAGCTTTAGTCGAATTTTCCTGTCAATTTCTAGCCCTTTGAGGCTTTATTTGTAATGATTTAACGCCATCTGTTTGGCAGCACAATATTTACTTTCAATTTCCATTTTATTCGACTGCTATCTTTATTTCCTGCAATATTGGTTTATACCTTTTCAAATATTTGCCATTTATTTTTAATATCCTTTCTTCTTTCCCTATTTCTTCGACCTCATATGCGCCATTAGAAAATATTTTCAAAACTTTGAAAGGTCCTTCCCATTTGGGAGACCATTTTCCCATAACTCTGTCTTTTCGATCCATAGGAAGAATTACCTTCCACACATAATCACCAATTGAAAAAGTCTTAAATTTTACTTTCCTATTGTAGAACTTTTCGACTCTCTCTTTTTGTCTCTTTATGAGATCTAAGGCACGTAGCCTTTCTTCGTATAAATCAACCAATTCCTCCATCATCATACTCCAGTATGTCTCTGATGGGATCTGATGATGCCTCTGAACCCTAACTGATTGCAAATACAATTTGACTGGCAAAACTGCATCATGCCCATAAGTTAATTTAAATGGAGTCGAATTGGTTGCTTCTTTAGGAGATGTTCGACAAGCCCATAAAATTTGATCTAAGGTATTATGCCAATTTTTTGGCTTTCCACCTACATGCTTTTTGATCAAATTTATCACTACCTTGTTAGCTGCTTCGACTTGTCCATTAGCCTGAGCATAATAAGGTGTCGAAGTAAGGAGCTTAAAACCTGTATCTTGTGCAAACTTCTGCATCTTTCGACCAGTAAAAACAGATCCTTGATCCGTTGTTATTGTTTCCGGTATCCCAAATCTGTAGATTATATGCTTTTGGATAAAATCCATAACTGCTTCTTGATCTACATTCACCAATGGTATGGCTTCAATCCACTTAGTAAAATAATCTACTCCAACTAAAATGTACCTTTGCCCTTTTGAAGAAGCTGGTCGAATTTCACCAATTAAATCTAACGCCCAACCCCTGAACGGCCAAGGTTTTACAATCGAATGTAACTCACTTGCAGGAACATGTGGTATGCCTGCATGTACTTGGCACTCTTGACATCCTTTTTCAAATTCGACACAATCCTTTAGCATTGTTGGCCAATACATTCCTTGTCGAAACAATAACCACTTCATTTTGTGACCTGCTTGGTGTGCGCCACACGCTCCACTATGCACATTTGACAATGCTATGTATTCTTCATTTTCGCCTAAGCATTTCAACAAGACTCCTTCCGCAGTCTTCTTGAACAATTCATTGCCAAAAAGTACATAACTCAAAGCTCTATATTTTACCTTTCGTTCGACTTTTTGACTTGGATCTTGCAAATATTCTTTGATGGGTTTTCTCCAGTCTTCGACTCCTGCATTATCTATGTTGCAGATCTCATAATTCTCCTCGTCACCATATCCCAATTTTATTGTCTCTAAATCTGATGGGGACAAACCTACAGATATGATTCTTCCTCTGACTTCAATGGCTTTTTCTAACTTCTCCTCCGACACTTTGTATCCTGATGCCAGTTGAGCAAGATCATTCGCCTCTTGATTCTCCATCCTGGGAATGTGCCTAAAAACCACATTGTCGAACTTCTTGAGAAGTCTATTTGCTATCACGAAGTACATTATTAGATTCTCTTTCACACATTTGTACTCCTTAGTCAACTGCTTTATTACCAACTCAGAGTCACCCATTAGTTCGACTCTTGTTGCCCCCAATTCCAACAAGATTTCAAGTCCAGCAATCAAAGCTTCATATTCGACTTCATTGTTCGAACATAGACCTTCGACTTTGTACTTGAACTTTGTTGGAATTTTGTCGGGAGAAATAACCACCATCCCAATACCAAGTCCATTCTTATGCCTGGAACCGTCGAAATACAGTTTCCATGGTGCTAATTCGACGTACTCCATAGTTTCGACTATAGAGTGGTCAGCTATAAAATCAGCCACCACCTGTCCTTTCATAGCCCTTAAAGGCAAATATTTTAAGGAGTATTCTGTTAGAGCCAAAGCCCACTTTCCAATTCGACTATGCAAAATAGACTTAGACAACATATGTTTTATTACGTCGAAATGAGAAGATACATATACATCAACAAGCTTTATATAATGCTTCAATTTCATACAAGAGAAATATACACATAAACATAGTTTTTCTATAGCACTATATCTAGTTTCAGCATCATTTAAGACTCTGCTGAGATAATAGATGGCCCTTTCGACGCCATTCTCATCCTCTTGACACAACATACTTCCTAATGTCTTGTCTGATGCAGAGATATACAATCTCATGCTTCTTTCCCTACAAGGGGACATCAAGATTGGAGGACTAGCCAAGTACTCTTTGATTTTGTCGAAAGCCACTTGTTGCTCTTGCCCCCATGTGAATTCTTCTTTCTTTAGGCGAAGTAGAGGAGAAAAGGGTTGTGTTTTTCCACTGAGGTTGGAGATGAATCTTCTTAGAAAATTGATCTTCCCTAGTAGAGATTGCAATCCCTTTTTCGTTGATGGCGCTTTCGCTTCCATTATAGCTTTGGCTTTGTTTTCATTTATTTCGATCCCTTTCTTGTGGACCACAAAACCTAAAAAATCACCCGCCTGCACACCAAAAGCACATTTAAGGGGATTCATCTTTAGACCAAACTTTCTCATCCTCTCAAAGGATTGTCGAAGATGGTCAATATGATCTTTTCCTGAAACAGACTTGATTACAATATCATCAATGTAAATCTGCATAAACGTCTCAATAAAATCATGGAAAATTGAATTCATAGCCCTTTGGTAAGTGGCTCCAGCATTCTTTAAACCAAAAGGCATCACTACCCATTCATAAGTTCCAATTGCTCCAGGACAACGAAAAGCTGTCTTAGAAACATCTTCTTCAGCAATAAAAATTTGGTTATAGCCAGAGTATCCATCCAACATACTTAGATACTCGTGACCTGCCGCAGAATCTATAAGCATTTCTGCTACTGGCATAGGATATTCGTCCTTTGGGGTAGCAGAATTTAAATCTCTAAAATCAATGCATACCCTAAGTTTGCCATTTTTCTTAATAACCGGAACTATATTTGCAATCCAATCAACATACCTGGTAGTGCGGATGAAGTTACATTTTAGAAGTCTTTCGACTTCTTCTTTTATTTTCGACAGAACTTCTGGTGCAAAGCACCTTGGAGTTTGCTTGACTGGCTTCTTCCCTTCTATGATTGGCAGCTTCAATTCGACCAAACTTCTGTCCAAACCAGGCATTTCGTCATAATCCCATGCAAAGCAATCTTTGAACTCCTTCAACAACTGGATTATTTCGACTCTGAACTGAGGATCCATCCTTGCACTTATGTAGGTTGGTCTTTTTTCTGCCCCCAGTCCCAAGTTGATTTCTTCTAAAGGATCCTGCGCCACCATCTTCAAATTTTTCGACACTGGATCTTTTTCGAACCCCAAAGGTTCGTCGTCATAAATGGCGTCAAGTTTCTGGTGTTGCCATTCGTCTATTTGGTTGTTATCATTATTTTCCTCAACGTCTTTTTGAAGACATTGTTCATTTGAATCTTCATGATTGGCTTCGACAGCCATGTATTTTACTTCGGCCTCCAGAGCCGCTTTGAATTTGTTTTCGGCTATGTAAGCCGTAATTTTGTCGAGCACTGCCTGTTCACTCTTCATCATTGTCGAACTCATTCCCCCATCCTGTTGGTGCTACGTTGGTAGTCCCCCACATGTAGTTGGAGTCACCAATGACTTCCTTATCCCACTGAAAACCATGTGTAGGGTGGAGATACATGGAACAGTACGCGTTGTCCGTTGCCTTTAAGTCGAATTTCGCCGGACTGCAAGGAGGTATGTGGGCTAAGTTTTTGTCGAAGCTTCGATCGCTCACATTGTTTACTTCGGACATGAAGTAACTTTGGTCTGCTTCTATGTTCTCGACGATTCCATCTGGCCTCCAAATAACTATTCTCTGGTGCATCGACGAGGGAACATCACCTATACCATGGATCCATTCTCTTCCCAACAGCAAGTTGTAGTTTGCCCTAGAAGCAATAACTATAAACATTTTTGGCCTTGTTATAGTACCAACTGTCAGATCCACTTGAATAACTCCCATGGTTGTTCCTACCTTTCCTTCGTAATTCGACAGGACCATATTGTGGGGCTTTGCATCCGAGTCATCTTTGCCAATCTTTTTCAGCATGAAATGGGGCATTAAATTCACAGCGGCACCACCATCCACTAGGATCTTGTTCACACCAACACTCTCAATCTTTCCTTTGATAAACAAAGGCTTCAAGTGCGCCTTCATGGAATCGTCTGGTCTTTCGAAGAAAGCATTTTGCTCTTCGACACAACCATTATTCATTACGTAGTAACACACGGGTTTGTGCACCATCGTTTCCTCTTCCATCCCATCCTCTTCGTCTTCGACTTCCATGATCCTATCATAGTCTCTGGGAAGGACCGAGACCACGTTACAGACAACGTCGAAGGATGCCTCCGAATTTGACTTGAAATCATCTGTCATCTCGTCATCCTCCAACTTCTTCTCTTTGGGTACACTTTGCGCTGCCACGTTGTTTGGTTTGGTTTGCTGGAGAGGCTTATTCTTGTTTGCCATTTGAGCGTTGCTGCTACATTCTGCTTCGTCCTGGTTTCCAGCCACTTTTCTCATCATACCTTTTTCAGCAACTTCTTTCTCAAACCTCTTTTGCCTTTGGAACCTCCTCCACTGGGATCTCGACATGGGGTTCTTCCCTTTATAATTCTCTGAAGGATATGGCCTAGGTTTATATTTCTCCAACTCCTTCTTGTTTTCCATTGAAGTGCCTCTCTGCACATCGAAATTCTTCCACTTCTTCTGGCCTTGGGCATCTCTGATGGGTTGAACCCATTTGTCATCTATCACTTTGTTTGATGGCTTGTAAGCGCCATAGTGTCTGTCTCCGCGCCTCCATTGGTGGTGCTCACTCCTTCTTGGATTATATCTTATCGCTCCCCCATTCGCCTTCCTTCTTGCTTGATCTATCGCCTCCAAGTTGGTGGCAGCCTTTCTGTCGAAAATGGAACTGCAACGAGGGCATAGCATCACGTCACTCTTCCTTCTCTGGCACCTTTTGATGAATTCGACCAAACTCTCATCTTCTTTGGGGCACACCAGCTTTTGGTACTCCTCTCGACGTTGATCTTCATCTACTGCTGCCTGAGTTTTCTGCGAAACTTCTACCATATTGATCCCTACATTTTGCTTGTCAACAATGGTTAGTCTGTTCATCTTTTCAATGAGCTTTTCCTCTTCGACTTTGTCCTTCCTTTTCGTCAGGTCGAACTTCCCTTCTGGGCAGCAACACCAGGGTATGTTCCTAGGAGCATGCTTGCAGCAACACTTGTTTGACTTTTCTTTAGTATCCTCCTTTATTCTTCGTAGGATCCCATAAGTCCCAGATTTCCCACGGCCATGTACAACTTTTTCTTTCATCTCTGTGACTTCCTTGTCGAAAGGTCCCATGATGTTGATGCAGTAATTTGCAACATCGGCCTCCTTCGTGTTGTCAAGATCAAGGCCTTCAGTAGCCTTGTTTTCAGCAACGAAGTCCTCAGCAACTTCTTCCTTGGCGATAGGGGAGTCACCATCATCATCAAAATCACTTCCCCAACCAGTTGGTTGGATTTCACTGATGTCGGTGTGATAAGTTGCAGGAATAGTGTACTTCACCAGGTAGTCGAATTTTCCACTTGGCTATCCCAAGCAATCCCAGATTTCTCCTGGTCGAACCAACACGTCTTCAGCAACACTGTCATCGTTCTTTTCGTCGGAACCCTCTGTAGTTTTCTTCAATTTCTGATTGTCAAAGCTTTCAGTCACTTCGACCTTACCTTCATCGTCGAAGTCTTCAGTGACTTCAACTGTGTTTTTGTTGTCAAGATCTTCAGTGACTTTGACTTCCTTATCGTTGTCGAACGCTTCAGTACCTTCGACTTCGTTCTGTCCTACAAGATCTTCAGTAATCTCGACCATGTTGACACTGGTGTCGAAACCTTCCATAGCCTCCACCATCTCGAAACTGCCATCAGAAGCAACTTCCATCCCCACCATATTCTCAGTGGATGGTTCAGCATAGTGTGCTTCGACAACCTGCATAGGGTTCGAATCAATCCCCATTTGTTGTTTTGGCTTCTCGCCAAACTTCAGCCTTCCATCATGGATAGCATTTTGAACTAGATCCCTGAAAAGAAAACATTGAGATGTTTTATGACCCAAAAAATTATGGTACTTACAAAAACCCCTCTTTTTCTGTTGTTCGACAAGCGGTTCTTTAGCGCCTGGTGGCTTTATTACCTGACCATCTTTGACCAATAAATCAAAAATTTCGTCACACTTGGTGACGTCGAACGTATAAGTTCGTTTGGGAAACTTATCATTCTTTTCAGGTTCGACCGGATTTTTTCCATTTGACGGAGCTAGTACTTTACAAGCGTATGGTGGGCCTGACTTTAGTTCTGCCAGATCAATTTCTTGTTCGTCGAACAAAATTAGTTCATTTTCGTCACCATCATCATCCTGGCATACTCCTACATAGGCCACTCTTTCCTTTTTATTTTTATTTGATCTGAATTTCTCAGCTTTTAGCCTTTCAATCTGTCTTACCCTATCTGCTAATTGTGCCATATCTCTTAAATATTGAGTGTCTAATTTCTTCCTTATAGAATAATCTAGACCCCCTGCAGCCATTTCGACTAACTCTCGTTCTGGCACTTGTGTGAAACATCTCGCCTTAAGCAACCTGAACCTATTTAGGTAATCATCTATAGGCTCTGAAAATTTCCTCTTAACACTGGCTAATTCCTTCAAACTTATCTTAGTCTGACCCATATAGAATTGTTCATGGAACAATCTTTCTAATTGGGTCCATGTGAATATAGAGTTCGCAGGCAAAGATGTAAACCAGGTGAATGCATTTTTTGTCAAGGAACTTGGGAAGTACTTCATTTTCAAATTTTCATTATTGACTATTTCTCCTGCTTCTATTAGATAACGCGCTACGTGCTCTATAGTAGATTCACTAGTATCTCCTGAAAACTTAGTAAACTTAGGAACTTTCCATCTTGGGGGTAGTTCCTCTTGCAGAATGTGTTCTGACAATGGGGAAGTATAAGTAGGCCTTTGCAAACCTATATTTACACCGTTTTGGGCCATTATCCTTTCGACCATGGCTGTTATGTTATTTTCGACAGGCAAGTTATTATATCGTATTCGCTGTTGCAACACATCATCAGCATCTTGGCCTCTCAGGACTATTACCCTCCTAGGTTCTTGTTGAACGGGGATTTCGACACGAGGCTGTTCGACCACTGCCTCTTGGTTTCTAGGGTTTGCCTGAGGATTCTCTAAAGGCCTTTGATTTATCGTGGGTTCCTCTTCGACATTTACTACTTGGTTTTGAATCACTTGTTCTCTTTGTCGTGTTTGAGGAACACCAAAAAAGTCAGCAATGCGCGTCATCTGCGCAGCCAACAATTGGTTGGTTTGGGTAGTGTTTTGTATTAAAGGGTTAAACACTGCTCCCATTTGTTGAGTCAACATTTGGACCATATCATGATTACTTTCGTCCATTTGTTGTCGAATTACTTGCGCAGAATTATTGGTAATTGCTGGCATTTGGAAATTTGGTAGGGATTGGTTCAATCGACTCATATTTCCACCATATCCTGATCAGTGCAATGGCGAAGACATGTGGACCATGGCGTCAGAATACAAGGGTGGTGCACTTTGTAAGTTTGCCATTACTGACGTTGGCATTCCATATGGTTGTTCTCTTCCGAACATAGGCATGGAAAAATTTGTCTGGAATGGCCTAAAGTTTTGTCCGCCCGGAGGAGGCGTCCCTAAAGGCCTTGAATGTCCCATTGTGGAAGAACTAGGCATACTTTGGGAGAGCGAAACCACTGGTATAGATCCTGTTGACGAAGGCATAACCTCCTCCAGAACAGGGTTTGAATCCACATTTCCCCCTGTCGAAGGTATAGGGTTGGACACTGGAATATTTTCATTTAAATTTGGATTGGGATTAGGATTATTTGACTGATTCGCCATTTTCCTTACTCTAGTTCTTTTGGGTCTCTCTACGTCAGATACGGCTAATTTACCGCTTCTTAGTATCATACAACGAAGAAAAAGCCTTAATTTTTAAAATTTATTTAAGTTTTATATTGCACTAGTCCCACTGGGCGTGCCAATTTGTTCGCTGTTGATCTTGGCGAACAATCTCTGATTTACCAGAATGATGAAATCTGGGTTACTTGCAGGATTAATCAAACAAATCCTAGGACGTCGGGCGAAAACTTAGATCAACGTAATAATTTTAAGTTAAGGGTGATATCTTGGTATGTATTTAAGTCTTTTGGAATAAAAGATTTCAACTAACTCTAGATGAAAGTCTGAGATAAAAGAAAATGACTTCGAAAAGAACTCCTAAAGCAAAATGGCGAAGAAAGAACTTTAAAGTAAAATGACGCAGAAAACATAAAGATGCTGGTAAATGTAAAGGAATTGGTAAAAAGACTTTGATTGATAAAGAAATTAAAAGATGGTGTTTACACGTACATTTTTCCAAATAACTCTTTTCTCTCACACGGGTACTTTGAGTAATTGCAGGAAATTTTGTACAAGTTTTTTCACACTGAATTCTAATAACAACTATCCTATTTATAGATAAACAAAATAACTGCTATTAACGACTAAATCCTAAATCTTCGACATCTGGCCTTCTGCATGTCTCCCTTTCGCCAGGTGCTTCCACGTGTCTTCTGCCAAACGTTATAATTCTCTTGAATTTGAATCTTCAAGTTATGTCGAACCAACGCGTCTTTTCAGACTTGTCGAATTGTCGCACTCACAATGTTCTTCATACTTGTCCAAACTTTTTTTCCATTTGCAAAAATCTTTACTTGACGAAATGTCGAAACGTTGCCCCGTCGAAATGTCGAAGAATGTTGAAGAATATCTCCTAAGTAGATATACTCTTTCAGTTGTACTTCTTTTGGCATGTTCCTCCATTTGTCGAAAACAACTTTTTACGTGTTAAACTTGTTAAACTCATGGCGTCGAAAATACGCATATACACCCACAAACAATTTCAGGAAAACACTTAATATTATCAGAGTAAAATTAACAAGAAAGGTGCCACATATATTCAAACATCATTCAAAATCATTGTCCTGTCCCGTAACATGGGTTACACACTCTTAATAATAAAATCAACAATTACGCAGCGGAAATCAACTTTTTTATGTCATTTCAATAAAATGCTTCATACTAAATATATCCAATTCAAATCATCACCAACAATGTAAAAATTCAACAAAAAGCAAAAGAACGCGAGGTTCACAACAAATCCCAACCCGATGTTACATGACACAGAGCAGGACACCTCTAAACTAAACAACGGTAACGACACACTTCAAGGCTACATCCTCCATCGTCGCGAATCTACTCTTGGTTATCTGCAAGTTACCCACAAAAGAGGCAACATTTCCAAGCAGGCAGGGTGAGAAATCACAATTCATTATAGTAATATAAGTACATGGAAAATGAACAGGAAGGCAACAACAACATCATGGCATAGCCAACAACAACATCATAACGTAATCAATCAACAACATCATAGCATAATCAACCACAACATCATAGCATAATCAACATCAACCTCATAGCATAGTCAACAACAACATCATAGTATAATCAACAACAACATCATGATATAATCAACAACAACATCATGATACAATCAACATCAACATCATAGTATAATCAACAACAACATCGTGATATAATCAACAACAACATCATGATACAATCAACATCAACATCATAGTATAATCAATAACAACATCATGATATAATCAACAACAACATCATGATACAATCAACATAAACATCATAGTATAATCAACAACAACATCATGATATAATCAACAACAACATCCTGATACAATCAACATCAACATCATAGTATAATCAACAACAACATCATGATATAATCAACATCATCATGATATCCACAATAAAACATACATATTATTCGACAATCAACTCATACACATGCAATGCCACTTAGAATGAAATGCAACTTCATCGGAAACATGCATGTGGTGTCAATTCAACGTGTGATGGACACTAGGCCATCAACCCTCCAAAAGGAGCACAACGTAATCAACGTATCACTCCAATCCGCACAATGGGATTGAAGCTACCAATGGACCGAAGCCCCAACATAAAAATGCTATGAAATGCAATGATGCTAATTCTCCTCAATTCATCAAATATCAACGTGTGCATCATTCATTTCATATTCAACAGTTAATCATCATCCATCATGTTTTATCATCCATACAGCAGCAAAACAACAAGACAACAATAATCAGCAAGAGAAAACATTAAAATAGCAAAAACGGCTAAAACAGTTGTCTGACACGGCCGCCCGTGTCCTGTGACACGGCCCGTGTCAGAAGGCCTGCACGAACAATCGAAACCAGAAAAATTATAGCAGAAGCAGAGACCTGACATGGCCCGTGTCAGAAGCTCTGTAACAAAAATTTATTTTTCCTCCAACCAGCAAGCTGACACGGGTGCCCGTGTTGTGTGACACGGCCCGTGTCAGGGTGCGACAAAACCCCATTTTCCAAAAAGTGATTTTTCTGCTGCATTTTCGACTCAGAATGCCCCAAAATTCATTTTTGTCCAATACGAAATTTGATCAAAAGACTTACACAATCCACATACATCAAATACACCAATTTGTTTCACTCATTCTCATCACAACACTCACTTCTGACACAATCTGTATCATCAAACACCACCATAATTCAAGAATCCCCAAAACCTAATCTATTCATAAACCAATTCCTATTAAATTATAATAAACCATGAAAACTCCCCTTACCTTAGAGTAATCCGAAGCTTTTTCCTTCTTTCTCCAAGATTCTCCTAGCAATCCTTCAAAACCCTAGGTTTTCTCCTCCTCTTCTCTTCTTCAGCGTTCTTCGCAAAAATACGATCAGTTAGAAAATTGATCGATCTTTCTTCTTTAGTTACATTATCCCAGTTTATGAACTTCTAACCCTACCCTTACTCCTTTTCCTTTATGACCATCTTGCCCTTTTCTTAATATTTTTAAATAATAAATAATAATCTAAACAATACATGATTATTCACTCTATTAAAATTATTTAAAAATACTCCTTTAATCCATAATTCTCCAAATTTACCAAAACTTCGTAATTCCTTCTAAATTAATTAAATAAATAAATAAATGATTAATTTAGATTTTCGGGGTGTTACAAAACGCATCAAACCTAAACACCTTACCAAAAACCTCACAAATAGTCCAGACATTCTATTCTTAACAAAATAACCGAAGAGGGGCCCACATCTTAATAGCATCTGTAAACCAACAGTTTTGACTGTTTAAACTCGGTATGCAAGCAGGGTTAATTGGATATATCTATTTTCCTTCCTTAATCAGCTTAACAGGATAAAAAATGAATTGAATTGTAGTGCCCAAGCGATAGTGATTCAAGACCACAAAAATCGCGCTACAGAAAAATGGCGCCCACCGTGGGGTCCTTTTCCCTTTCTTACAATCGTCGGTAAAAACCTTAAGTTTAGAAAATGCCACAGAAAAGTGGCGACAACAGTGGGAGGCATTCATTCTAGTCTCTTTTAGGGTGAAAGCCTTAAGTTCCCGAAATACTACAGTAATGACGACTCTGCTGGGGGGTCATTGTCTGTATAGGATCATAAGACTAGAGGCCTAGGATGATTAAGACAAATATATATACTGCTTTTCCTAATTGATATCTGTGTTTATTTTTCTGCTAATGGGAATGCGTGTGATGCCGCATGTGGAAAGATTGAGTATACACCTAAGATAGGTGATGGCAATGCGAGTAATCTTGTGGGGAGTGAATCCCAGTTAAGAGTCCTCGATCGACCATCAAAATCAGTGGAGACTCCCTTTGCAGATACATTGCCTATACGACTTTGGTTGTTGAAAGTAGTGTGGTCGACTGGGTTATCTGAGAAGCTGAGGTTTTTAGTAGACTTAAACCATTTTGTAGTGCGGAAGCTATCGAAAATAGTTGTCACGCGATACTACCCTCATCTGAGATCACTCTGGGATACATCAGCTCGCTGGAGATCCGCTTGCTGTTGTTATCCCAAGAGGGGTCAATGATTTTGCGGACATGTACAAAAAATCACCAGTATAAACCTTGTGGGGGGGGGGGGGGGTAGAGCCTTGACTTCATGACACCGACCCTTTGACCCCATGTTTTTTCTATGTTTTTGTGTGCTGCATTCATGCATTCATCTAAAAAACATTAAAACAAAAAAGAATCTTCTCTTCTAGTCTCTCTTTTTCAAATTAAACTAAGACAATGATTGCAAATGTCAGATAAAAAGATTGCGTTAATGGATTTCGGTAGAAGGAAAACTCACAAGTATACCTTCAAGGTTCTAAAACTAGAGGATTTAAGAGGATTGGCTAGGATGATAACCAACCACGAGGCTTTCAGAGCCAAGTATGGAGGATTGTTGTCCTTGTTAAGGGTCCATGTAATTGAAGAAATCCTGTCCACACTAATCCAGTTCTACGATCCGGTCTATCACTGTTTCAATTCCCAGATTATCAACTAGCACCAACGCTGGAGGAATACTCTCACCTAACTGATTTACATATCACTGATCAGGGTCCCTTTTCTGGACTAGAAGAGATTCCAAAAGATCAAACCATTGCAAGAGCAATCTATTTGGATGAGTCATAGGTTAGGACTCACATGACCACTAAGGGGGGAATCAAGGGTTTTCCAGCCCAGTTCTTGATAAAGAAGGCTCTATACTTGGCTAGTATAGGGAACGTGGCCGCTTTCGAGAGCATCTTTGTTTTGCTCACCTACGGGTTATTTTTGTTTCCCAACATCGATAACTTTGTAGATATCAACGCCATTAAGATTTTCCTGATTAGAAACCCTGTACCGACTTTGCTCGCAGATGCTTATCATTTCGGTACACTTAAGGAATTTGTATAGCGAAGAAATGATCACATGTTGTGTACCCGTGCTATACAAATGGTTCACTTCTCACTTGCCCAAGTCTGCTGCATTTTGGGATCAAAAGAATACTTTACGTTGGTCGCAGAGAATCATGTCTCTTACCAACTCTGACATTGATTGGTACAATCGAATCTATGACGGGATCAGAATCATTGATCGTTGTGGAAATTTCCCAAATGCACCCCTTATAGGAACTAAGGGAGGAATCGATTATTATCCAGTTTTAGTTCGTCGTCAATTTGGATACCCGATGAGGCATATCCCGCGTAATGCTCATCTGGAAGGTTTTTTCTTCAAGGAAGGAGAAAATGACAGGGCACTAAAGACAGAAATAGTGCATGCCTGGAAACACGTTCATAGGAAAGGAAGAGAGTCTCTAGGAAAACCAGATTGTGTCTCGGTGGAGCCTTATCTCCACTGGGTACCAACTAGAGCTGTCAAGTTGAGGATGCCTTAACCTCATCAGGAAGTTCTTCCATTAAGGGACTAGGCCCTTTATTTTATGTCTGAGACAGAAAAAATTCAGGTTACTCTCAACAAAGTTCAGCAGGAGAAGAGGTCTTGGAGGAACAAGTACCATATTCTCAATGTGGAGTGCAAGAAAATACAGCAACTGTTAAAAGAAAAGGATACTCTGATTGAGATTTTAGAGCAACATGTTGTAGAGAATCAAGAAGACCAAAGGAATTTTCTCGCTCATTTCACTTGGCAAAGGAATGACAACCCGAAAACGGCTCAAGAGCCCCGGTCAAAGAAAAGGAAAGTACCAGAATAAGCTAGCTTAGATTTCCTTTCGCAACACTATGTAAATTACTGTATTTCCATTTCTGCAATCCTTTGAATTCAATAAAACGGGGTTTCCCCACTGTTTAATATTTGCAATCCAATTGTCGAAGTTTACTTTGAACAAAAAAAATATACAATTAATATAATCATTGCATATCATTAATCATTCTCACTTAACGCGTTCTTCTTACCTACGAATCTCACGTTTGCGTCTCGATTCTAGAGTCAAACTGTCTCATTCATACAATACTCGGGCCAATCGTCAGAAAAAGATGTATGATCTCGAGGAAGAGAACAGAGAGTTGAGACAAGAGATCGACACTCTGAAAGAGGATCTGAGAAAGCTTCATAACGACATGCAAGCTCTAGTAGAGGCTCAGATGCAACAACAAAGAACTGTGATCTCAGAGATCACGTCGATGCCCATAGTGGAAAAGTATGATCCTAGGTACAAAATGTCCAAAGATCGTCCCTGGGGCATGCCTACCAACTATATCCCGGAAGGATATATTCCACCGATCACTGAGGATTAGGGAACCACAGCAGGAGCAGCTGGGCCTGAAGGTTACAAACTTCGGGAAAGCGAAGATGCCAGGGGCATGACAGCAACTCCTGAAGGTTACAAACTTCAGGAGGCACCGAGAGTCTCGGCCATAATGACTATACCACCACCCGTGGTACACACTGTCCCAGAAAGACAAATTCCACAGATACCTGCTGGTGGAAACGAAAGTATGTTCGACAGAATGAATGAGTTCCAGGAACAATTCCTGGAGATGCAGAAGGAACTGCAAACCCTTCGCGGTCAGGATTTATTTGGAAAGGACGCCGCAGACCTTTGTTTGTCCCCAATATGAAAGTCCCACACAGATTCCAGGTGCCCGATTTTGAAAAGTACAAGGGTAACTCTTGCCCTTAAAGCCATTTAGTGATGTACGCTCGACGAATGTCAGCTCAGACAAAGAACCAGGAGCTACTGATCCACTATTTCCAGGATAGTTTAACCGGTGCCGCATTAAAATGGTACATGGGTTTAAACCGCACTAAGATAGCCATTTTCAGAGATCTTGGCGCCGCCTTCGTTCAACAATATAAGTATAATTTGGACATGGCACCAGACAGAGATCAACTCAGATCAATGTCACAAAAGGACAAGGAAACCTTTAAGGAGTACGCTCAGAGATGGCGTGAAATTCCCGCCCAAATTTTCCACCTCTTGAGGCAAAATAGATGACAAAGATCTTCTTGAAAACCTTAAGCTCATTTTACTACGACAGAATGGTTGCCAGTGCGCCCAATGACTTTACTGAGATGGTGGGCATGGGAGTTCGTCTTGAGGAAGCAGTCCGAGAAGGACGTTTAGTTAAAGACGCTAGACCATCAAGTAGTACAAAATGATACGGTAGTGCTCTCCCTAAGAAAAAAAAGTAGGATATTGGGAATATCTCTCTCGGAAAGAAAAGGCGACGATATCAACCAGTAGCAGCTGTAACTCCTGGTATCAATCCCGTGCCTGTTCCTACGTATCAACCTCAGGTTGCTCAGAGCCAACCGAATCAACAACAATTCCAGCAAAGGACACAACAACCTCTTCAGTCGGCTCGTCCTCCATATAACAACAACCGTATAACTCGACCTCCAGGGTTTGATCCTATACCTGTGTTGTACGCAGAACTGTTTCCATTACTACTGGTCAAGGGGCATGTCCAAACCAGGTCTCCTCTTACCATACCGGAGAATCCGCCTTTTTGGTTCAAGATGGATCAAACGTGCCCTTACCATCAAGGAGGACCAGGGCACAACATAGAAAACTGTCTCAATTTCAAATCCGACATGTAAAAGCTTGTTAGGAGCGGGGTATTATCTTTCAAAGATACAAATCCTAATGTTCTCACGAACCCGCTGCCTCAACATGAGAAGGTTGTAGTTAATTTGATAGAGGGAGAGTCTAACAACAGTTATCAAATTCATGATGTACTCTTATTGAGGGCCAATTTGTTCAAGATGCATTGTAGACAGAGCGGATACGGCCATGTGCCACCTCATAATTATCACTAGTGTGATATCTACTCTAAGAACAACCAGGGATGTTCTATGGTGCAATCAGCTCAACAGGAACAATTGGATCTGGGATGGATCCAAGAACACCGAATTCCAATATCATTCAGGACCACGACATCCGTGCAATGAATGTCAACTTAGTGGCGATGCATTCAAGGCAAAGCCAGTATCATAATCTGCCGCGATACAATTACAATTCCTGTCTGACTTGCTAGGTAAATAAACAGGGATGCTCTTTCGTACAAGAGGCCCTCCAGCATCAGATGGATCTTGGATGGATCCAGGATAACCATGATATAAATCCTTATCAAGTCAACATGGTCCAATTCTTCGATATTCGTTTGATGAATACCAGCTTGGTGGAGTTACACGCCAAGCAAGTCCAAATCAGTTTTCTCACTTCACATGATTATCTGAGCTGTAAAGTATGTTGTGAGAGTAACCAAGGGTGCGCTCTCGTTCAAAGAACTTTGCAACACTTGTTAAACCATTGGTGGCTTCCAATCTATATGGATGAAGACACGCAACAAATCAGTGTGGTTGACAGGAACCCTACTCGGCATCAAAGTCAGGATGTCATATCTACGGAAACAGGTCAAGTGAGGTTACACTGCATTCAAAGCGGACGTGGCCAGGTGCCACCACATGACAACGAGCGCTGTAGAGTCTGCTCAGAAAATAATCAAGGATGTTACTAATGACTCGATTCCGTATCGTTTAATTCGATTCAATTTGTGCATTTTTTATCGTATTTTTATCGAGTCATTGTCATTTCGTGTATTATTTGCTTATGTTTTCGTTTCTTTTCCATTTGCAGGTCCTATATCAGCTCCATAGAAGAAAAGACCAAGATTTGAGCTCAAAAGAGAAGAAAAGTGGAGAAATTGCATGATTCTGCCTCTTCCAGATGAAAGGCGTCCGCCATTCCCCCCAGTTCAACTGAATGGCGCTCGCCATATCAAAAAGGAGGGAAATTAAAATACTTAAAGGAAAGGCGACCGCCGTTTGCCCTAAGGCGACCGCCATTATGCGCGGGAGCAGTTTTCTTTATGCAGTTCTGGCAGTTTGCAAGTTAAGTTTCAAAATTCGAATTCAACTGCTTTGGAGCCATATTTTCCTATATATAGAGTACCAGAGGTCTGCATTAGGCATCCAAGAACCTTGCGGAAGCGCTGCCGAAATTCCTAACCACTTATATCATTTGCCATAGTATCAATCGCTCACATCGAGGGATTGATACATTTGTTGTACTTTTCGTTTCTATTGCTGCTGACATACACTTGGATCAATTATTTAATATAAGTTTCATTTTCCATTTAATTACTTTGCATTTCAGGTTATTTACGATTTATCTATTTTACTGCATTTTGTTTACTTTAATTGTATGCAACATAATTTAGATTTCGCACAAAAACCTAATTCTGATCTTAATTAAGAACAAGCCATTATGTATGTTTTAAAATTCAGAAATGTTAATGCATTAGTGTTAGATTTAATTATGTCCGAGTAGATTTGCATTGAGTCCGTAGACTGAGGACCGTCGTTCCGACGGGACATTGTAGAACCTTCGGTGTTTAACTTTTGTTTTAAAATTCTGGTTTTGGTGTCTAAACTGAATTTAGACAGCCTTGTCGTGAGAGCGAGGGGCTATTTAACAGTGTTTTGTCACGAGAGTGAGAAACACACCAAGGCGTTTCCAATAGAGCGAGAGCGTGAGGTAATCGCTGGATAGTAAACATCAGACATTGAGCCTAAATGTAGCGAGAGTGCTTTAGGGACTCATTTAGTTTATGTTAGTCTTCAAAAAGTACCTCTTAACTACCGAGCGAGCGAGAGCAAAATCTTGGGGTCATTAGGCGTGGCTTGGTTAAGACTTCGAGCCTTTAAACTGGTATATCCTTTAGACCAATTTCAAGACCTTTGTTAACACTTGGATCCTACGGAGTCCCAAAGAGCACGAAAATCATTCTCCGGTCTCATCTTTACTATTGTTTTTCAAATCCCGTTAATAACCAAATTTCTTTTACCGCCAAATTTAGCCTTAGCTTTACACCGCAATAATCGATCACTCTAGGTTGCTTATTAGTCCCTGTGGGTTCGACAACCTTTTTAAGACTATGCGATAAGCTGTATACTTGCAGCAGTAATCCGACCATTACACAAAGTCGCGACCAAGTTTTTGGCGCCGTTGCCGGGGATTCAATTTAGTCATTATTGTGATACTTTCGTTGCACAGTATAGACTAAGGCAACTTTTTATTTCTTTTCCTTTTCGATTTATCAATTGTATGCCAAACACTCACTCACAAGGCGGAAGAGTTGGAGCAACCAGTCAATGAAATCAAACGTTACATACTTCTGAAACGCCGAATTAATGAATTCATTCTTAGGTATAACATCCCAGATCCTCTTATTCCCTACTCAGATTCGGAATTCGAACCAGAACCAGAACAAAACATGGCAGATGGCCCACAAAACCGTCCTCTAAAGTACTTTGATATTCTGTCGCAAGATGAACCACATAATAACATTGCTGCCCCAACTATTAACCGTAATGATTTCGAGCTGAAACCTTCGCTAATATCCGCAGTTCAACAAAACCAATTCTCATGTAATGCTACGAATGACCCGAACCTTCATTTATCAATATTCGTGCAATATGCAGACACCGTGAAAGCCAATGGGGTTAGTCAAGAAGCAATCAGACTAAGACTTTTTTCGTACTCATTGAGAGATAGAGCAAGGGCTTGGCTCCAGTCTCTACCATCCCACTCAGTGACGACATGTGACGAGTTGAAGAAAGTCTTCTTAGCCAGATATTTCCCACCAAGCAAGACCGCTATGCTGAGAGCCCAAATTAACAGATTTAAGCAAAAGGATAACTAGTCTTTATTAGATGCTTGGGAGAGATACAAGGACATGTTGAGGTTATGCCCACACCATGGACTTGAAGAATGGATTATAATACATGCCTTTTACGGTGAGCTGTTGTACAATACCAAAATGAATATGTATACTGCCGCAGGCGGTGCTCTAATGGATAAACCGTATGCAGAAGCTTATGAACTCATAGAGACTATGGCTCCAAACCATTTCCAATGGGGAGGTGAACGTGCTGGTATAGAGAAACTAACTCCAAAAGGAGGAATGCACGAAGTTAACGGTATAGACCGAGTCAATGCTAAAGTGGACGCGGTTGCTCAAAAGATCGAAAGTTTAGCAATAGCACCTCCAGCAGCTACCGTAGTTGCGCTTACACCAAATTGTGAAATATGCGGAAACCCAGGGCATACAAACGCTGAATGTCAAGTGTTGGCTAGTACTCCTACCGACCAGGTGAACTACGCTCAAGGGAACCCGTATTCAAACACTTACAATCCTGGCGGGAGAAATCACCCGAACTTTTCATATAAGAATAACAATGCTTTGAATCCACCAAACCCAGCACCTGCTATTCCACCCGGATTTCAGAAAGGAGCGCAACCCGCTCCATCGCTACAAAAAAATCAAATCTGGAAATCATGATGGAAAACTTCATGAATGCTCAAGCTCAGCAAAACAGGGATTTCGCAAATCAAAACGCTCACACGAGCGAATTGATGAAACAATTGTCAAACAAGCTTGATGCTATGGCTACTCATAACAAAATGTTAGAAACTCAAATTTCTCAGGTAGCCCAACAACAATCAACTAACGCAGTCCCAGCTGGAGCATTTCCTGGCCAAACACAACCAAACCCAAAAGGTCATGCTAACGCTATAACTTTGCGAAGCGGAACAGAGTACGATGGACCTGTGACCCGAGATTCCAAAATTCAGCCATGCACCAAAATTCACCAGAGGGAACTGAGAAAATAAAAGAACCTAACACAGAGAAGGAAGATGAAAGCGGAAAGGCTGCAGAGAAAGAAACACCTTATGTGCCTCCGCCACCATATAAACCACCTGTGCCTTATCCCCAAAGACTAGCTAAATCCAAAAACGAAGGACAGTTTAAGAAATTCGTAGAGCTTTTAAAACAACTGAATATAACAATACCTTTCACAGAAGCTATTACGCAAATGCCCTCATATGCCAAGTTCCTTAAAGAGATCCTATCAAACAAGAAAAAGTTAGAAGATAACGAAACCGTTATGCTCACTGATGAGTGTAGTGCCATACTTCAAAACAATATGCCTCCTAAACTAAAAGACCCAGGTAGCTTTTCCATACCTTGTGTAATAGGAAAGACTGTCATAGACAAAGCGTTATGTGACTTAGGAGCCAGTGTTAGCCTAATGCCCCTATCCACATGTAAGAAACTTGAATTAGGAGACTTGAGGCCAACGAAGATGTCGCTACAACTAGCAGACCGTTCTGTGAAATATCCAGTAGGTATGCTAGAAAACGTGCCAGTTCGCATAGGTCAGTTTTATATTCCGACAGATTTCGTGATAATGGACATTAAGGAAGATTCTAATATACCAATCATCTTAGGTAGACCGTTCTTAGCAACAGCTGGAGCTATAATAGATGTAAAGAAGGGGAAGTTAACCTTCGAAGTAGGGGAAGAAAAAGTCGAATTTATTTTAGCCCAATTTCTAAAAGCCCCTGCTTTAGACGATTCATGCTGTTTTCTAGACGTTATCGACGAATGTGTCAGAGAAATGGAGAAGGAACCACAAGGTACCCGGAAGTACTAAAGATTATAGCCCCTCCAATATTCGAAGACGATAACTGACATGAGCCGTATGAAGATGACAGTCTAAGAGAATGCCTAGCACTTACACCCGATCCAATGCCTTGCCCAAAGAAACCATCTGTAGAACTCAAAACATTACCCAAGGATCTAAGATATGAATTCCTAGATACTGAACTTGAAAAACCAGTAATAGTTAATGCTGATTTAGGATAAATAGAAATCGAGAAGTATCCCACAACTCTCGGATATAACATCTCCGATCTAAAAGGGATAAGTCCCTCTATATGTATGCATCACATCATGATGGAGGATGACTGTAAGACATCCAAAGAACATCAAATATGATTGAACCCTGTCCTAAGCGATGTAGTGAAGAGAGAAGTGCAAAAACTATTGGAAGCAGGAATCATATATTCGATATCTGACAGCAAATGGGCCAGCCCAGTGCATGTAGTACCAAAGAAGGGTGGTGTTACAGTTGTAACTAACGAGGAAGGTGAGTCCGTAGCCAAACGAACTCAAACTGGAAGGAGGATGTGCATAGACTATAGAAAGCTGAATAAGGCTACTCGAAAAGACCATTTTCCTTTACCCTTCATAGACCAAATGCTTGAACGGCTAGCTAAACATTCATATTTTTGTTACTTAGACGGATACTCAGGATTTTTCCGAATACCTATTCATCCTGATGACCAAGAGAAGACCACATTCACCTGCCCCTATGGCACATTTTCCTATCGTCGAATGCCGTTTGGACTGTGTAATGCTCCCGCAACATTTCAGAGGTGCATGATGTCGATCTTTGCTGATTTCATAGACGACATAATGGAAGTCTTTATGGATGATTTCTCTGTATGTGGGGGAAGTTTCGAACACTGTCTGTCATACCGTCAAAGTGACCCTTGTGCTAAATTGGGAGAAGTGCCATTTCATGGTGCGACAAGGTATAGTTCTTGGACATGTAGTATCCGATAGAGGTATTGAAGTAGATAAAGCGAAGATAAAAATCATTGAAAACCTTCAACCACCAAAAACAGTTAGAGAAGTACGAAGCTTTCTAGGACATGCCGGTTTTTACCGACGATTCATTAAAGACTTCTCTAAGATTACAAAACCATTGACTGGACTACTGATGAAAGAAGCTGAATTTATATTCGATGAAGAATGCTTGAAACCATTTGAACATATGAAGAATGCTCTTATTACCACACTAATTATGCAACCACCTGATTGGAGTTTACCATTTGAAATAATGTGCGACGCTAGCGACTATGCTGTAGGCGCTGTCTTAGGACAAAGAAAGGATAAAAGGCTTTATGCTATTTACTATGCAAGTAGAACCTTGGACAATGCACATATGAACTATGCGACCACAGAAAAGGAACCCCTAGTTGTTGTGTTCGCCTTAGACAAATTTTGTTCCTATTTGGTAGGAGCAAAAATTACTATCTATACCGATCATGCAGCTATTAGGTACCTGTTGGCTAAAAAGGATGCCAAACCAAGACTCTTGAGATGGATTTTGCTTTTGCAAGAATTTGATTTGGAAATAAAGGATAAGAAAGGTACATAGAACGTGGTAGCAGATCATCTCTCTAGGATTGAGGATCTAAAGCTCGAGGGAGTGCCTATAAACGATGATTTTCCTTACGATAGACTAGTAGCCCAGTTGGAAAGGGAAAGCAAAACCATAGAATGTTCCTTGTTATTTAACGATGCAGAGACAAATGAAGTAGTAGAAGTAATCTATAAAAAAACTACATTGCCATGGTATGCTGACTTTGTCAACTACCTAGCAGCCAAAGTGCTTCCACCAGATCTAACATACCAACAGAAGAAGAAGTTTTTCCATGATCTTAAACATTATTACTAGGATGAACCCCTATTATTCAAGAGAGGCGCCGATGGAATATTTCGTCGATGTGTCCCTGAATAGGAAGTAGAGGATGTCATATCCCAATGCCATGCTACACCGTACGGAGGACATGCCAGTACATCAAAAACATGTGCAAAGATATTACAATCTGGCGTCTTTTGGCCAAACCTTTGGAAGGACGTTCACATTGCCGTTATGAACTGTGACCGGTGCCAACGCACTGGAAATGTTTCTAGACGCGATGAGATGCCACAAAGGGGAATTTTAGAAGTCGAAGTCTTTGATGTATGGGGAATTGATTTCATAGGACCCTTTCCATCTTCTTTTGGAAACCAATACATACTCGTCGCGGTTGATTACGTATCGAAATGGATTGAGGCGGTAGCTTCACCTACGAATGATGCACGAGTGGTGGTAAAGCTTTTCAAGAACAGAATATTTCCCAGGTTCGGTGTACCAAGAATTGTCATTAGTGATGGAGGATCCCATTTCATTTCGAATGTTTTCGGGAAGCTATTACTTAAATACGGAGTACGACAACGAGTAGCAACACCCTATCACCCTCAAACTAGTGGACAAGTAGAAGTGTTGAATAGGGAGATTAAGCAAATCTTAGAAAAAACAGTTGCAACCTCTAGAAAGGATAGGTCTACTAAACTTCAAGAAGCTCTGTGGGCTTACAGAACAGCCTACAAAACCCCCATAGGAACCACACCGTACATACTAGTTTATGGAAAGTCATGCCATCTGCCTGTGGAACTTGAGCATAAAGCTTATTGGGCCATTAAAACCCTGAATATGAATTACAAGGCAGCATGCTAGAAAAGGATTCTCGATATCCATGAATTAGAAGAACTAAGACTAGATGCCTATGAAAATGCCCGAATATACAAAGAAAGAACCAAGAAGTGGCATGATAAAAGAATAACAAAGAAGGAGTTTAGCGAAGGAGATATAGTTCTTCTCTTCAACTCTAGGCTTAAACTCTTTCCCGGAAAATTACGTTCTAGATGGTCTGGTCCTTTCGAAGTTACAAAAGTCCTACCAAGTGGAGCAGTTGAAATTAGAGGAAAGTCAAATGAGACGTTCTTTGTGAACGGCCAGAGACTCAAACACTACCACTTAGTAGAAAACAAGGAATTCATCAATTATTACAAGTTGGAAGAGCTTCCCGCTCTTCCCGACAAATGATGCCCATTTTCAGTTCTAGTGTCGAGCTTCCGACATTAAACAAAGCGCTCCGTGGGAGCTAAACCACGATCTTTAGTTTTAATTTTATCCTTTATTTTACTTTGTTAGTTTTAGGACACTACATGCATGTATAGTATAAAGTCTATGCAATATGCATCACTGTTTGTTGCATCTCATTATTTTTGCTATCATTATTATTATTATGATTATTATTACTATTTTTATCTTACTAACGCGTAGCTAATAGTATTATTCCCATAATATTGTAATGTTTTTCAATTTTCAGGAGACCTTTTTCTAGGAAACCTTTGACCAGCAACCATGCAGACATTTGAAAACCGGGCCGTTGTTTTTAGGAACGATGTCCAGAGGCGTCGATTTGAGGCTTTGTCTCAAAGAGACTTTGGTCTGTCCATCTATCCTGACGACTCGGCCATGCAAACCCTTAGCATCCGAGACAGTGTTGTTTTCCTTCTGAGCCAGATAGAATGGTCCCACTTTGCTTTAGAGAAGAGATTTAGCACTTACCGTAGCTTTACCTTGGAGTTCCTAAGCTCCCTCTATTATGATGCCACCTGTGGTTTCGAATTTGGCCGTGGATTGGCCCACCTTCAGGTTATTTGGAAACAAGTACAAATTCCCCCACTATGAGTTCGCTGAATTATTGGGTTTTCCTAATGAACCTGATGATGTGACCAAAACCCCTGCTAATGCTTTCACTAGCTATGATCTTGAATATTTCTAGGGTACCATAACAGGAAGCGGTATTGCCGAACCTGATGCTATGTTCTCCGAAAGCATCCACAATCCTGGATGGAGATATTTCCATAAGGTTCTTGCTCACACCTTCTTTGGAAAAGAAGAGAACATTACATCTGTGTCGAGGGATGAGTTATATATCATGCTCTGCGCATCCCAGGGAAAGCTTGTCAATGCAGCCCCGTATTTACTTGCCAATTTCAGTCGTATTTCCCGTGATTCCTTCGAACCAATCTTGATAGGTGGGCTGGTGACTATGATTGTTGATGCAATTAGGATGAGGTACCATCTGAACCGTTCCTTTGCATTCGGTGGTTTTCGCCCGATGGACATTAGTTTTTGTTTCAACAGAGGCATTATTGCTAATCTTGGCCCGGTTGAATTCGAGTTACTTATCGATAACGCTGCAGTCCATGATTTCACCTTACCCAACCATGAAAAAACCAGTGTGCACAATAAGGACAATTGGCTCTATGATTTGGTGGTCGTCAACGAGTTTCTGACTCCACCCGACTCTCCTCAGGCTTACGAAAATTGAGATACCATTATGTCTGTCGAGGCCACTCAAGATTCCGAGGTTGATCCTGATATGCATCCTTTGAATGTAGCTGCCGCTATTAATGCTCTCCAGGCTGAAGTAGATTCCTTCCGAGACAAGATTTCCTCTCTCCGAGTCGACTTCATTGGCCTAATGGATGTTGTTCACGAAGAGTTGGACCATATGTTCCAAATTGTCTACTCTCTTAGACAACATCATGGATGATCCATAGCCGCACCTATTTCTCTGTTTTCTTAGGATAGTTTGTTTACACGTATAGTGTTTCCCCTTCCTGTATCGTTTGAATTGTAAATTTCCATTCCACTGTGTACCGTCGGGATGCCGACGTGTAAATGTAGTACATTTCAGTTTCGTTTAATGCAATTTATTTTTCTTTAAGTTTTTGTTTTAGTGCTCTTAACCCTTACTTAACTTGTTGTTATTGTTTAGCAAATCTAAGTTTGTCAAGAAAACAAAAAAAACAAAAAAAAAACAAAAAAACCAAAAAAAAATTGGTAGCAAATTTACATTCTGCCATGCCAAAAGCCAAAAGGCGTGCCTGGAAGCAAATGGCGCCCGCCATATGCCTAAAGGCGCTTGCCGTACATCCAACGGACAGAACACGCGGGTTTCTTTGTGAAACGCGCCCTTGCCTCCTCTATTTCCCATTCAATACACTCTTGTATGTTCCTAGACCCCCTAAGTACCTAGTGAACCCTTCATCATCTCACATTAATTCCACTCATCCATCTTCACCCACTTAATCCTTATTTAAACAACCCTAACCACACATTACCATTCACCTTTCTCATACCCACTATCCATTTCTCTGCACATTTCAGAAAATTTCCACAAGCACCATCTTCCTAAGAAACTACCATGGCTGCTAACCAAGAAATAGATTACATGGGCATTGAGTTCCCCGACAGAGAAATTGGAGCCACCATGCGTTCCAACTTCCACCGAGTATCCAAAAGGCCAGTCTATGCCACGAGGTATCCAGAGCCCGAAACTGTTTACACCTTGGGTCTTTATGATAGCGTCTCGTGGACGCTCAGGAACTTAGGTATGACCCGCTTCTGCTCTATGTTTAATCCTTCTTTCGTTAGACTTACCTATGAGTTTCTTAGTTCAGTCCGATACGTCCATGACCTTAGCCACACTACCGGAACCATTTACTTCAGGATGTTTAACGTTGATTATTCGCTCACTCATGAGCAGATAGCTGAATACTTTGGTTTTCCTACCGGTGAGGGTCTTGCGACTCAAGCACCCTTGGACAGTGATTAAGAGGAAGGAGCCTTCCAATTTTGGCACCAAATAACCAACACAAGAGCCACCAAATGGGAGGGCTTGAAAGCCACGACCATCCATAACCCTGTTATTCGCTACTTTCACCGCACCCTCACCTCCACCATCTTCGGCCGTGAAAACCCAGGAAATGTGAATTCTAAGGATTTGTTCTTTATCCACTGTGCACTTTTCCAGACCCGTGTAAATCCTACACCGTTCCTTCTTGCCCACTTCATTAGTGTAGCAAACAGAGTCGGCGGTTCCATCTGTATAGGCGGTATCATTACTGCCATTGCCATCTGTATAGGCGGTATCATTACTGCCATTGCCATCTGTATAGGCGGTATCATTACTGCCATTGCCATCTGTTTAGACTTAGAGGCCGATTTAGAAAATGAAGAGAGCATACCTTGTCTTTGTGCTGACATTGACTTCTGCCTTAATGCGCGGCTTGTCAAGAGTTTGCATAGTAACAAGTATCACCTTATGGTCCGGGTACACGAGTTTCGAGGTTTTCTGTTGCCAAATGCTGAGCGTATTAATGTGCGTCGAAGCACCAATTGGCTGTTTAATTTAGGAGTCCGTGATGTAGAGGTAGAGAGCGACGAAAGGCACTACTGTGAGATTATGGGACAATATCCTGAGCAGCCCCGTGCTCATAGCCATGCCACTGACATTCCTGGGTCTAGTACCCTAGCACACACGACACCTTTTGCTGATTTTGCAGGTATTCGCTCGTCATTGGATGAAGTTCTTTCAGAGCTCAGGCAGTAGAGAGAAAGAGATGTCGCGCGTGATGTGCAGATGCATGAGTTAGAGAGGAGACAGTACGAGTTTATGGCCAGGGTTGAGATGGATTTGAGAGATGTTGTTTCAGAGATGGCGGGACTGCGCAGAGAGGTAAACCAGATTGCAGATTGTGTCCAGCATGTCCCCCAGGACAACCCAACCATCAGGCAGGATAGACACCATCGTGGAGGGCGTGCTCACTATCATTGATTGTTTCCAGGTTCTATCGCTCCTTCTTTCACCTTAGATTAAGACATTGAGGACTATGTCTAATTTAAGTGTGGGGGAGGAATCGTTTATTGCTTTTATTTATTCCTTCCTTTTTAGTTTAGTTTGTTTTTCATTATCGAGTCATATGCACGTTTGAGTCGTTTTTACTTTACGTTTTTCCTGTTCTAATAACTCCCTTATTTTACCCCAAATTTCAAAAAAATTTGTTTAGACTCAAAAGCATGACGCATATAGTATAGGTTGTTTCTTTCTTTGATTTAGGCTAGGTAGGCGGACTTGGGAAAGTTTTGAAAATATCAGTACCGTTCCTACACCTTAGATTCCCTAAATAAGTGATATTGATTTAAATAGACATTATGCCATGACCTTATGCCTAGTTTCTTAGAAGTAACCTCTTGATTAGTTTATTCTAGCAGTCAGCACCATCCGTGTGTACGAACTAAGTAACAAGCCGATGCAAATATGTGTGATCTCAAAATGTGATTTATATGATTTTTGTAGAAAAATGCGAATGAAAGACATGTTCCCGCTAAGTTAGGTGGTCCTCACCCGACCATTTAGCCTAAAGGTTTGGACTCTTGAAATTCGTAAGCAAAAGAATGCACAAATGCGAAAAAGAAAAAAATTCTTGTTGAATAAGAGATCATAAACACTAACAGGTTCGCTTACCATGTAAGTACAAAGGATAACGTGCTTAATATGATTGCGCTCGAATGAAAAAGAGGTGAAATAAGATGAAGGATATAGGTCTCGGTATAATTTCATGATTTGAATTGGTATTGCATAGGAAGGGAATATTCGTCCACTTTTGTGGAGTCGTCCACTTTTGCTTAGATTGTTTTTCGTCGTGCCTAAGAGTCGAAACATAATGCTTGCTGTTTTATTGCATTGGGAGTTTGCTTGAGGACAAGCAAAAGCCTTAGTGTGGGGGAGTTTGATGACTCGATTCCGTATCGTTTAATTCGATTCCATTCGTGCATGTTTTTATCGTATTTTTATCGAGTCATTGTCATTTCGTGTATTGTTTGCTTATGTTTTCGTTTCTTTTCCATTTACAGGTCCTATATCATCTCCATAGAAGAAAAGACCAAGATTTGAGCTCAAAAGAGAAGAAAAATGGAGAAATTGCATGATTCTGCCTCTTCCAGATGAAAGGCGTCTGCCATTCCCCCCAGTTCAACTGAATGGCGCTCGCCATATCAGAATGGAGGGAAATTCAAATACTTAAAGGAAAGGCGACCGCCGTTTGCCCTAAGGCGACCGCCATTATGCGCGGGAGCAGTTTTCTTTATGCAGATCTGGCAGTTTGCAAGTTAAGTTTCAAAATTCGAATTCAACTGCTTTGGAGCCAGATTTTCCTATAGAGTACCAGAGGTCAGCATTAAGCATCCAAGAACCTTGCGGAAGCACTGTCGAAATTGCTAACCACTTATATCATTTGCCATAGTATCAATCGCTCACATCGAGAGATTGACACATCTGTTGTACTTTTCGTTTCTATTGCTGCTGATGTACACTTGGATCAATAATTTAATACAAGTTTCATTTTCCATTTAATTACTCCGCATTTCAGGTTATTTACGATTTATCTATTTTACTGCATTTTGTTTACTTGTAATTGTATGCAACATAATTTAGATTTCGCACAAAAACCTAATTCTGATCTTAATTAAGAACAAGTCATTATGTATGTTTTAAAATTCAGAAATGTTAATGCATTAGTGTTAGATTTAATTATGTCCGAGTAGAATTGCAATGAGTCCGTAGACTGAGGACCTTCGTTCCGACGGGACTTTGTAGAACCTTCGGTGTTTAAATTTTATTTTAAAATTCTGGTTTTGGTGTCTAAACTGAATTTAGACAGCCTTGTCGTGAGAGCGAGGGGCTGTTTAACAGTGTTTCGTCACGAGAGTGAGAAACACACCAAGGCGTGTCCAATAGAGCAAGAGCGTGAGTTAATCGCCGGATAATAGACATCGGACATTGAGCCTGAATGCAGTGACACTACAAGAAATTTGGCAAGTTGCGACGGTTAGTTTGTAAATTGCAAGTCGTGACGGTTTTCTTTCTGTCGCAAAAACGTGTGTCGCCAGGCAATATTGCAACGGTTGCTAAAAGCGTCGTTGCAACTGTCGATGTAAGTTGCGACGGTTGTGAAACTGACGTAAATTTCAAAAAAAACGACGGTTCAAACCGTCGTAATTATATTACTAATTCTATATAATTTATGCTGGTTGCGACGGTTTCAACTGCCGTAATTTTATCAATTTTTTTTATAATATTCTTTTTTATTTAAATTATTATCATCTCAATTTTTTATAATATTATTTTTTATTTAAATTATTACTGTTTTTTGGTAATATTTCTATAATTTATAGTAACACAGAATGATAACATAATTTATTGAAATATTTATTTATTATTTAATTTTTTTTTATAATAGTATGATAACATAATAAAATTTCAATCATAAACATCTAATATCAAATAACCATCATAATGTCATATAGTAAATTAACCGAAAATATATATAATACCATTATAATAATAAGCATCATAATGCCAAAAATACATAGGAAAATTCAAAAATCTAATTAATTCATAATGTCAAAAATAAATAGCAATTAGTATCCTATTGTCAGTGCTTCTTTTGGATAGTGATCGAATTTCAGCAACAGCTGCTCTACACTCCTCAGTCGACCTACAGGAGAGCTTCCGGACCAGAGCTTCAATTGCTGCAATGTCACCCGTAACATCTCTGAACGAACCATCACTCTTTTTTATTTTCCATTGGTTAGTCCCGTTGGTTGCTCAATGTTGTGATCTATACACCACTGACAAATAAGGCTCCTTAGAACATAATTTAGTGTAAGGGTCAAATGTTGGAGCTTCTGCTGAGTTTTTGGGCACGTTGTATTTCCACAATCAATCCATCTCTGTATATAAGATCTCTCATATGTCTGCAGACGAAAAAAAAAGAGTGAAATATTAATGGGATGAAAATTTTGCAAGAAAACTAAACGCCTTGTGTTTTATGCATCATCTGAAATGAACTTTACCTGACCAGTAGCCACGATAACAGGATCCCTCATTAGTTCCAATGAAATAGGGCAAAGAAAATCTTTGGGAATTACAATTGCTTCAGGCTTTTTAACTTCAGGCAGATTCTTGCTCCCAGAACCAAGCGCTAGAAGAACATCTCCCTTATTTGAATAACGAATACGAACAACCTTGGTAAAAAGATAAAACTTTATCATCAAGAAACTATTGGCAGAAAAACTGAAATATATTGATCAAGCATCTCATGCAAAAATGGAAAGGTTGCATTGAATACCTTGTTATCCGAACCCATATTCTCCGGTATAGTAACGATTCGATACTGAACAGGATGAACGATTAATCCGCTCTACAATAGATAAAAAACAAAATGGAAAACAAAATGGATATCTTGTATGTTAGATTCATGCTAGTATATACATTCATGCTAGTGAAGATGGTGAGTTATAGACAAATACTAACATTTATGTCGATTCGTTGTATAGAGGCTTCAATGTTCCTTAAGTATTTGAGACTATCTACGTTAGCGAGGATTTTAAAACCACCATCGTCTGTCGTAACAGCAAGCAGATTACCTTCCGGATTGAATTTCAGGTGAGCTAGACTCTGACACAAGGCATCAACCACATCAACGATTATTCACAATCCATTGTGTTCAATAATGAACAATATCGATGTTTAACGGTAAATTACAATATCGTAAAAGGCCTCAACTGTGTTAATAGTTCTCTCCAAAAAGTATAAAAATACGGAAAGTATAAGGACTACATATACTTACAGGAAGACCACTTTCGGCGTCCATACAAGTCAGAACATCGAGTCTATCCATAACCCAAAACTTACTATGTTGTACTCAAGCTGGAAGTTCTTGTCATAATACACCCAAGCACGGATTTTACCATCAACTGAAGTTGATAATATAATCGGTAACAACATGATATCATAACAACCTTGTCAACCATTCACTATACTGTATTCAACGAAGAAGAACCGAATAAACAGCGACATAAGAATTTAACCTGGATATTTTCATTCGTGTGAGGAAGAACTGAATGAACAAGTGCTTCATGAACTTCGAAGATAAAGATCATATGTCCAACCAAATCCCATACCTGCATGTATCACTCTTTAATTAGTACAAATTCAAGTTACATTCAAATATAATTTATTAAAGACTAGAAACTTCTCTGTCACCTTAATTAACATATCATCGCCGCAAGTTACCATACATAGTTGACTGTTTGGATATGAAAATGACAAGTCATTAACACTACCATCATGAGCATCAATCTGTCATAATGAAACAAAGACGCCATTGATCATGAATTGCAAATAAAATTTTTATTCGATTTGTATAAAAAATTTGATACAAAAATACCTCCAAATGCTCTTGTAGACCATTAGGAATGTTATAACTATACAAATGAACAAAATGTTTTGTATAAGCAATCCTTAAAATGAATAGAAATATATATTATAAGCTAGTTATCAAATTCAACACCTGTAGAAAACACCACGTTAATTTACTTTTGTATAGAGTATTCTTTGAACAGAGATGAATGATCCATATGCAATTATGAAGTTGAATAATTTAAAATAAACCTGAAATTTGACCGAACAATTCGAAATATTCCATATTTCGAAAGGCTTTGATACGAGCCTCTCTCGCAAAGTTGCTTCCCAGTTCCCAAAGTGGAACTTCACCGTTTGTGCTACCAACTGTTTCATTGAAATTCTCTAGGTTAGTAGAAAGACTAATTAAGTTTCTGCGTAATATACAAACAATGTTGATTATTTTAACCTACTAGCTAGTATTGAATGAATGAAAGGATGAAACTCCATGCTTGTCAAAGTTGATCCCTGATGTAACTTACAAACAACGGTTCTTGGAAGTTAACTGAACAACGGATTCACTGGTTTAGGTTCAAAGGTATATGGGGCCTGCACAGGTTCAGGTACTTCTTCAACAACTTGTGAAGATAGGATCAATTTCATTTCTTGATCAAGGTCGTTACTTTGATGATCCATCGGTTCAATAGTATTCGGTGTTTCTGAATGCATCGGAATGGGGACTGCTAGAAATTTATTTACCCTTGATGTTGTCCTAGCAGAGCTACTGACAGGAAAGAAGGCATTGTCTTTTGCCAGGACAGAAGAAGATAAAAACCTTGCAATGTACTTTGCTTCTTCAATTAAAGAGGGTCGGTTACTTAATATTTTGAACAAAAATATAGATGAGGCAAATATTGAGAAATTAAAGGAAGTTGTCCATATTGCAGAGATGTGTTTGAGGGTGAAGGGTGAGGAAAGACCAACCATGAAAGAAGTGGCAATGGAACTAGAAGGAATATTTGTTATTGAAGAACACCATTGGGCAAGAGGCAACATGGCCTCAGAAGAGAATGAAAACTTGCTCAAAGCAACATCATCCATAATCGATGTTGAATATAGCATTGGCAGAAATGGCATTAGTTCTTCTAACTCATATAGCATAAATGAAATTCCAATGTCCTTGATTGGTGGAAGATGATTAGTTGATATAGGATAATGTTATATCTCAGTTCTGTTAGTATATTTTTCTTTCACCGCGATTTCAATCCTGGTAATTTATCTCTTTCAATTCCTAAGCTCTTAGCTCAAACCAGTTAAGTCATCCAATCCAGTCCTCCTATTAGTTAATATTAATACTAAGGAATAAATGTTGGAGTATATGTTGTATTTCTCCTCTGTATTGAGCATGAGACTAGTAGGTTTCTCCATCTATGTTACTAAATGATTTTTCACTCTCAAAACAAAATCAATTCCATTACTAAAATGAATTCATTCACAAGCAATTCAAATTCAAACCAAAACTCAATCTAGGGTTATAAATCTATGGAATTTTCAGCAATATGAATATGATAATGATTATAAAGAGCAATGAGGCATTAAAATAAATGCAGTAAAGAGAACTAACTAACCATATATGAAAGAATATGAAAAAACATCAAGAACAACAGCAACAGCAACAAGGATCAAAGGCAGCTATAATGTTCTACCATAGTTTGCTTGGTGTGTTAAGGGAGGATGGTTCAAAACCGTCGTTGTCTAAGGGCGGTTGTCCAAAACCGACTTGAAAGTAATTCCAACTCGGTATGGAATTCAACAATCCTATTTTGCACAAGTAGTCTCAACAGGTTGAGACCAAGTATTGGGTACTCCTGTGGAGACTGTGGAAGACGATTACTGTAATACATGAAAAACGTCCATAAGTTATAATAGTTCAACAAGAAAGCAGATGAGTTTGAAATAGAATCCACATTCTGATATCAATACTACTCTTACGTTTCATGGCATATACTCAAACGTAAATGTTAAGAGATCAGGAAATGTCTATTGTTTTGATGAGATTAGAAACTTATATCATGCACTTGTAAATAAAAGGGAAAGAATCAGTTACCGGGCATCTGTATAATAAGGTTTCAACTAGAAGAAATCCCTTTCAAAGGCATCTTGATCCTCAATTTTTACACTAAGGACAACAGCATGATCGTATATATCCCCTGAAAATTCCAACAACCAATGAAAAAATAAACACATTTCAGACAAAGATCTCATGCTAGGAACTGTTTCTTCATTATTTTATAAGTTATTATCTTATTCATTCTAATAAATATACAGTGACGGGGAGAAAAGTTTTAGTATTTTATGTTGTGTAATTGATATGGAAAATGGCTTATCATTTTATTTCATTGAAGTATCTAACACTTTCCAATTTTAAAAATTAAAAAAAAAACTATTATTCTTTTTTATCTCTCCTAATATATGGTATTAGCCGTGCAGTAAGACAAACGTTGACTTGTAAGTCCACGGCAGCCAGATCGAAAAGTTATCTATCTTCTTACTTTGTGGTTTGAAGAGCAAAACAAGATCCACTTCCAACCAAGACAGTTAACATGGAAAAGTAATTTCAATTTATATCACAAAGAGCTCATAGACAAGCTAATCTATTTAAATTTGATTTACAATATCAAACTAATTTAAGATTTACTCATATGATATTTGATCAAAAGTGGATCTTCTTCTATAAATTACAAAAGTATGGGTTAGAAAAGAATGCAGGAGCATGAACAAAGAAAAAGAACACAACAAATGATTGGAATGAAGAGCATTACTTGCTATTGTTAACTCCTGAACCGCATTAGGTGTATCTGCAAACAAGGGTGGAAGGCTTTTGAACCCTGTTAGTAAAACCTGTAAGTGAAAAATGTCACTCAAAAGTTATGGTACTAATCTAAAGACTATGAGCCCGTCCGGACAAATTTCTGAACAAATAGATGTGGAAAATTTTGATATCCAAACATCATTTAACTCTATCTAAAATCACATGACTAAACTTTGAAACATATCATAATGGGAAATGCAATAAAACTATAGCTTTTAAACAAATGAATTGAAAAACAATGTAAATAAATAACAAATTGTGTATAAGACATTGTTTATTTGTTCTTTATGAGACTTAATTGTATATAGTTTAATTAGTAAGTTTACTTTTTACTATATAATGCAGTTTATGAAATCCATAACTACATAATGGGGGTTAATATCAAAACAGGTCACTATGCCTTGTTTATCCTATTTGCTCGTGGATCCATATTGGTATAACATATAATCCTAGACATGCATTAATCCATAATATATCTATCCGAATATAAGTACCAATTGGCATATAATCCTTTAATTTGATGAATCACCCTAATTGGCAAGTTAATTTATTTGATTACATTTTATTTTTCTATGAAGCACTGAACTTTATATTGAAATAGGTTCTCAATTTCGTAAATCTCAAATAGTTGCTTCAAATCCATTAATAAGACAAACAATTTTTCATCGTCTAATTGGCTCCAGAGGAAATCATCAAGAAAAAATTAACAAAATCTGTAATAACCAATGCACACAAATATGGAGCTAACCATTCCGGTCAAAATTGAAGCCAAGATATGCAACCTATTATTCGTAACAGAAAGCTGTAGGGAGAAAGAACCGAGAAGCGAGAAACCGCAGCTGGAAAAGGAAACTAGACAAGACACTAACACTAAACCACATCTGCACAAAAATTGCAGTTGGCCAACAGTAGAAAATCGCTAAACCAAAAGAACATCTACAACCGCTCTACTAAAAAAACAACAGCAATAAGAAACACCAATTACAAAGACATACTAACACCTACACCAGCAACAGCTACAAGCACAGCCGGACACAAAGAAATAGATATAAATAAGATTGTCGTGCCAATGGCTCGCACTCTGTTTAATTCCAATGCTATATAACATTGCAGAGCCAATGACTCTACTCTAATCAAACTACATTGATCCGAATCTCACACTCACAAACCACAGACTTCCCATTATGTTCACAAAACTGTTATTCCCTCCGTAACAGATCCAACAAGTAGTTACATCATCGTCGCCGAAAACTCTTCGGTAGGCGATCAATCGCTTTATCACTTTTTGTTTTTGGTAAGAATAATGTGAACACGCTTCTGCATTGTGTACAAATTAATACAACTATTGCTCGAGTTCATTGACGATATTTCCAATGCTCATGTTTAAGCACTGTTTTGATTTGAATCAAGTTAATTCCTAAGAAAGTGATTTTGTTTCGATATTAATTAGCTTAATAGCTTATGCAGTAGAAGATATTTACAATCTAAGTGTTCATTTGGTATCATTTCATCACATTTTTCATTTAGTGATTGATCGAAGCAGTGGTGGTATGGCTAGAGCACTTCTCCTAACATTGTGCTAAATCTCACCTAAGATACAAGCACTAACTACACCAGAAAATCAAAATCTACAGTAATAACAACTAGACACACTTCTCCTAACAACAAAAATTGTAATCTGCATACTTTTCAGAAGATGATTTTAACTTTTTGTTTTGTTGAATCCCTTATTTCAATATTTATGTTTATTGAGAATAGGTTTAATTCACGTGTTCTTATCGATGTAAGTAAGATATATATGACAACCACTGTGTGCAAGTATGTTAATATCATTAGAAACATATTTAGCTCAAAACCAACACTATGAAACTCATTGTAACCTTTCAACAAAAACCTTGTTTGCAAAATCAAAGCATGTGCTAAAAAAGTAACTAAGACCCATCAAAACCACATGAAATACTATTAAGAGAAATTGGTGAAGCAGAACAATACATAATTTTTAACGCAAATAGAATTTTTAAATTTAACGCAAACCCTTAAAATTATTTTTTTACCTACAAAACTATCAAAACACAAACAATAACAGAGTTCATAAATGTCCAGCGATTAGAGAAGTGACAATAACATGAATTCGCATTTTAGGGTTTGAGAAGGAACCTGTTAAGATACCAAGGCACGATGGTGGTGGTTTCTTTGATGGCGGTGTGAGCTGAGAGATACTAAGGCTCGGTGGTGGTGGTGGTTACATAAAAGCTGTACGTGAAGCAAATCAAAACAAATCCCTTCTCCAACATGGCACAATATTAAGTAAAGACGAGTGAAGTTTACAAATATTAGGGGACGGTTGTTGTTCCACCGTCGTAACATAAGCATTTCTCAAATTCAACAAGGGTAATTGCTTCTATTTGGGAGACGACGGTTGTTAACCCGTCGTGAAGGTTTCATGAGAATTTTAAAAAATCAAACGACGGTTTGCCAAAACCGTCGCGACACCTGTCGTAATTTACTAATAGGGGCGGTTCTCATGGAACCGTCGCGACTTATGTGTCGCAAAATTCATTTTTTCTTGTAGTGTGAGAGCGCTTTAGGGACTCATTTAGTTTATGTTAGTCTTCAAAAAGTACCTCTTAATTACCGAGCGAACGAGAGAAAAATCTTAGGGTCATTAGGCATGGCTTGGTTAAGGCCGCAAGAGCGTGAGGTCGAGCCTTTAAACTGGTATATCCTTCAGACCAATTTCAAGACCTTTGTTAACACTTGGATCCTACAGAGTCCCAAAGAGCACGGAAATCATTCTCCTGTCCCATCTTTACTATTGTTTTTCAAATCCCGTTAATAACCAAATTTCTTTTACCGCCAAATTTAGCCTTAGCTTTACACCGCAATAATCGATCACTCTAGGTTGATTATTAGTCCCTGTGGGTTCGACAACCTTTTTAAGACTACGCGATAAGCTGTATACTTGCAGCAGTAATCCGACCATTACACAAAGTCGCGACCAGTTACCTTGTGCCAGCAGCCCTTCAGAGTCAGTTGGACCGCAAAGAGATTCAACAATATTCAGTTTCGGGGTCTATCAACTGGACGCCCTACTATTTCGCTGATCAGATTAAGGATGTTGTTGTGATCTCTGATCATGAAGGGACCAAGGATGTTTGCGCCATCATCCCTCTACTTGACGAATCGAAGGTTCTTAACCAAGAATTGATTGAAGTTACTTACGACAGTCAGAAAAATCAGAAGGCTCATGTAGTTATTTATCTTCCAGGACCAGTGCCGTATGAATCAAATAAGGCTATTCCTTACAAATACAGTGCAACAACAGTTGAGAATGGGAAGGAAATTCCATTACCCCTCTGTCGTGAATATTGCAGACATCAGTCGAGTAACACAGAGCGATAGAATCTTCAACAGAGGAGTTGGAGAACCCAGCAGAGAAAAGGAACCTCAAACAGAAGTTCCTAATCCTCCAGTCGGTCAGTCCAATGATCTCGACCTTTCAAAGAACGATGATGAGATGCTGAAGCTTATCCAAAGGAGTGAATACAACATTGTTGATCAGCTGTTATAAACTCCTTCAAAGATCTCAGTGTTATCACTGTTGCTCAGTTCTGAAGCCCACAGAGAGGCTCAACAGAAAGTCTTAGAGCAGGCCTTTGTGGAACAGGATGTGTCAATACGACAGTTCGATAGCATCGTCTCTAACATCACTTCCTGTAGCAACTTGGGGTTTAGTGATGGGGAATTTCCAAAAGAAGGCAAAAGTCACAACATGGCGCTCAATATCACAGTTAACTGTCAGGACGATGCCTTAGTCAGCGTACTGGTAGATACCAGATTGGCTCTCAACGTCATGCCAAAGTCCCCTCTAATGCGACTATCATTCAAAGGACCTCCAATGAGAGGCAGTGAGGTCGTCGTCAAAGCATTTGACAGATCCAGGAAAACGGTTATCGGCGAAGTTGACCTTCCCATAACTATTGGTCCTCACACTTTCCTAGTCACTTTCCAGGTCATGGACATTCGGGCGACATACAGTTTCTTGTTAGGAAGACCTTGGATACACCAGGCTGGGGCAGTAACTTCGACACTTCACTAGAAGCTGAAGTTTGTCAAGAATGACCAACTCGTCACGATCTATGGAGAACAAGCCTTGATCGTGAGTAACCTTTCATTATCTACTTGTGTATAACCCAAGGAGGTTGTTGGAACTAAGTTCCAAGCACTTTCGGTGAGCAATGAAAGTCAGTTAGAGAAGGGAACTTCGATTTCCTCATACAAAGATGTTCTTAAAGTAATCGAGAGTAACAACACAAAAGGATGGGGACAGCTTATCATTCCTACTGATAATAAAACAAAGAAGGGTCTTGGTTTTTCTACGACCTACACCCAGACAGCTGCTAACGATGAAAGTCCTCATCCCATTCAAAACTTCTTCCATAGTGGAGATTTCCTTCACCCAGTGTCTTAAGAAGTACATACCATCAACGAGGGAGATTCCTCCGATACAAATAAAGAGTGGAAGTCCTATCTTAACAAGGACGGTTATATGTCTCAGGAAGAGGTGCCTACGCCATTTTGCTATCCCGCACAGAGTCTAAGATTTATACCGAGGTCAGATGTCGAAATGATATACAGAGATTGTGATCCAGAAGGATGTCGTGCTCCACTAAACTCATTAGAGGAAGACACTCTAATGAAGGACAACTTTGACCACGACTATTATGTCCCAATGGATGGTATGCCTATCTGGCAGGTGTACCCAGGAGACTTGGGGGAAGAAAATCAGCTGAGAATCATTGAAAAGAATACATGCGTTCCCACCATGTCATGGGATCATTACTCGGGGCATTCTGAAAATATCCAGCATGACGATGAATTTGCAAAGCTCGCAGGGCTAGAGTTCATCAACTACGCTTTTCCTGAGGTCAACGTCATCGAAAGGGATGACGCCTCTAGCCCCAAAGAAGTATGGGACACCTTAGGGCAACCGAGTGGAAAATACGACTTTATGGTCAAATACACCGCTCCTGAAAGCTCTCGCATCAGGCTCGAAGACATTCATCCAACTGGGTGGGGAGATCCACCTGAGAGCACAAATACTCTGCAAAATACAACTGAGGAATCCTCCTACGACAACTCTGCCTGGGAGACAGATTCCAATGATCCTGCTTCACCAGAAATCAGCGTTATTTCTGAAGACAAATTGAGGAAGGTACCAGACTTTGTTATTCACCGAGGAGTTCGCCGCCAATGGGTTGCTGTCAATGTTCCAAAAGTTGTTCATAAGTATAAGTAATTGCCGTCTTTATTTTAACCTTTCACCCTGCCCAGGTGAAACAGATGTTTTGATAGGGCTCACTTTCTGTAAATGTCCCTCTTTGCTTTGCCCAAACCGACGGAGTTTTGTTTTATAGGGCTGTAGTTTCAAGAATCGACAAGATCATAAATAAAATAACGTCGTTCTGTAATTTCCGCATTTATTACCATTTTCTCTTTTCGCTTTTTTAGAAAATGGTAATCCTAAAAAACAACAAATAATAAGAACAAGCAGTTTCTCAAAAAATTACACTGCACACACTCTTGCATTCTCTCTATCTCTTCTAAACACAAATCATCACGTCATGCAGATTGCTTGTTTTAAACCCCGTTGAAACATACGATTCGATGCCTTCTCCTAACTTTGAATTATCGGTATTTGAGGCTGAAGAAGAATAGGATGAAGAAATTACAGACGAGATCTCACGACTACTCAGACAAGAGGAAAGGTCCATTAAACCTCACAAAGAGCCGTTGGAAATGGTCAACTTGGGCTCAGAGGAAGAGAGAAAAGAAGTCAAGATTGGGGCAATACTAAGTCCAACTGTCAAAGAAAGTTTCACAAAGCTTCTCAAAGAGTTTCCCAATGTATTCGCTTGGTCCTACCAGGACAGTCAGGGTTAGATACCAGCATCGTGGAACATCATCTACCGTTAAGATCAGAATGTCCACCAGTAAAACATAGACTGAGAAGGACTCACCCGGATATGGCTATCAAAATCAAAGAGGAGGTACAGAAACAGATTGACGCGGGTTTCCTCGCCATATCAGAATATCCTCAATGGTTAGCCAACATCGTACCAGTTCCAAAAAAGGACGGAAAGGTCAGAATGTGTGTAGACTATAGGGATCTGAACAAATCCAGTCCAAATGACGACTTTCCTTTACCACACATTGACATGCTGGTTGACAGTACAGCAAAGTTCAAAGTTTTCTCCTTCATGGATGGATTCTCGGGCTATAATCAGATAAAGATGGCGCCGAAAGACATGGAGAAAACTTCCTTCATCACCCCATGGGGTACTTTTTGTTACAAGGTAATGCCGTTCGGTTTGAAGAGCGTCGGGGCAACCTATCAAAGGGCCATGACTACTCTTTTTCATGACATGATACACAAGGAAATCAAGGTATATGTCGATGATATGATGCCAAATCTAGAACACAGGAAGAGCATGTGACCCACCTATCAAAACTATTTGAGTGGTGAAGAAATTATAAACTCCGCTTGAATCCCAACAAGTTCACATTCGGTGTCCGTTCAGGGAAACTATTAGGGTTCATCGTCGGCCAAAAAGGAATTGAGGTTGATCCTGACAAGGTCAAGGCCATTCAAGAAATGCCTTCTCCAAAGACCGAAAAACAAGTCAATGGATTCCTGGGACGTTTGAATTACATTTCCAGATTTATATTCCTCACGACCGCGACATGTGTGCCGATTTTCAAATTACGCAAAAAGAATCAGGACTGCGTTTGGATAGAAGATTGTCAAACCGCCTTCGACAGTATCAAGGAATACCTATTGAACCCACCAATTTTATCACCTTCGGTGGAAGGAAGACCACTGATCATCTACCTAACAGTCTTGGAAGACTCCATGGGGTGTGTACTTGGCCAACAAGACGAAACAAAAAGGAAAGAGTCAGGACTGCGTTTGGATAGAAGACTGTCAAACCGCCTTCGACAGTATCAAGGAATACCTATTGAACCCACCAATTTTATCACCTTTGGTGGAAGGAAGACCACTGATCATCTACCTAACAGTCTTGGAAGACTCCATGGGGTGTGTACTTGGCCAACAAGACGAAACAAAAAGGAAAGAGTCTGCCATTTACTATTTGAGCAAGAAATTCTCCGACTGCAAGACTCGGTACACTATGCTCGAGAAAACTTGTTGTGCTCTGACTTGGGCAGCCAAACGTCTTCGCCAGTACATGATTCGTCACACTACTTGGTTAATCTCTGTAATGGATCCAATCAAGTACGTCTTTGAAAATCCTGCTCTCACGGGAAGGATTGCCCGTTGTCAGATGTTGTTATCAGAATATGATATCGAATACCACGCTCAGAAAGTCGTTAAGGGAAGTGTTTTAGCCGATCATTTGGCTCATCAACCAATTGACGATCAAGAATCGGTCAGACTTGACTTCCCAGACGAAGATGTCATATATCTAAAAATGAAAGAGTGCGATGAACCGCTACCTAGTGAAGGGCCAGAACCAGGTTCCCAATGGGGACTAATCTTTGACGGAGCTGTCAATCATTACGGAAACGAAATTGGGGCAATTATCATAACACCTTAGGGTGCCCACATTCCTTTCACCTCCAGACTTACATTCAAGTGTACAAACAACAAGGCCAAATACGAAGCTTGTATCATCGGTCTCGAAGAAGCGATCGACTTAAGGATCAAGAACTTGGATGTATATGGCGACTCAGCCCTAGTTATCAATCAGATCAAAGGAGATTGTAACACATACCAATCAGGATTGATTCCTTACAAAGACTATGTAATAAGGTTGTTACCTTTTTTCAACATAATCGAGCTTCATCATATCCCTCATGAAGAGAATCACATGGATGATGCATTAGCCACCCTCTCTTCCATGATTAGTGTAGGTTAATGGAATGACTTACCTAAGATTGACATAATGCGCCTTGAACGACCCGCTTACATCTTCACGATTGAAGCAGTCATAGACGACAAACCTTGGTATCATGATATCAAATGCTTTCTTCAGAAACAAGAGTACCCTCCTGGGGCATCCTGAAAAGATAGAAGGACTCTCAGAAGACTAGTTGGAAGCTTCTTTCTGAGCGGTGATACACTCTATAAGAGAAACTTCGACATGGTCTTGCTCCGATTCGTAGACAGGCCAGAAGTAGACATGCTGATAAAATAAATTCACGAAGGATCCTTTGGCACTCATGCCAACGGACACACAATGGCGAGAAAAATTCTAAGAGCAGGGTACTACTGGTTGACAATGGGATCCGATTGCTACAAGTACATGAGGAAGTGTCATAAGTGTCAGATATACTCCAACAAAATCCATGTACCGCCAAGACATCTCAAAGTTCTCTCTTCCCCATGGCCTTTTTCCATATGGGGAATCGACATGATTGGCATGATTGAGCCTAAGGCTTCGAACGGACATCGGTTCATCCTGGTAGCCATTGATTACTTCACCAAGTGGGTCGAAGCAGTATCATACACCAATGTTACCCGACAAGTGGTGGTCCAATTTATCAAAAACAATATCATTTGTCGTTATGGTGTTCCAAGCCAGATCGTTACTGATAATAGGTCTAACTTGAACAATAAGATGATGAAAGAGTTGTGCGCTGAGTTCAAGATCGAACACCATAACTCATCTCCCTACCGACCCAAGATGAACGGAGCGGTATAAGCGGCTAACAAAAACATCAAGAAGATTGTTCAAAAGATGGTTGTAACCTATAAAGATTGGCACGAGATGCTACCCTTTGCTCTTCACGGTTATCGCACATCTGTCTGCACTTCAACATGGGCTACCCCTTTCTCTCTAGTATATGACATGGAGGAAGTGCTTCCCATAGAAGTAGAGATCCCACCAATCCGGGTATTGATGGAGGCTAAGCAAACAGAAGCTGAATGGTGTCAAAGTCGCACGACGAACTGAATCTGATCAAAGAGAAACGAATGATGGCACTATGCCATAGTCAGTTGTATCAATAGAGAATGAAGAAGGCCTTCGACAAAAGGTCCGACCTCGCGTCTTCAGGAAAGGAGACCTTGTGCTTAAAAAGATACAATCATTTCTCACTGATTCTCGGGGCAAATGGACTCCGAACTACGAGGGCTCTATGTGGTCAAGAAAGCTTTCTCAGGAGGCGCCTTGAGACTTGCAACCATGGATGGAGAAGAATTTGCCTACCCCACGAATGTTGACGTAGTCAAGAAATACTTCGCCTAAACTAAAAAAAACGAGAAGAAAAAAACCGTCTCGGTGGATTAAAAACCCGAAAGGGCGGTCCAAGCAAAAATTAGAGACATAATAAAAAATCATCCCGATGGATTTGAAATCTCAAAGTACAATCAAGGCAAAAATTAGGGATAATGGTAAGTAACTACGTCCAACAGGGGAAAACTCCTCAGCGGCAGTCAGGCCACCCATCAGAAAACTCCAGTCAAGGTCATCTTCGACAGAAGCTTAAGATGTCCAGAATTCAAAGTTGGTAGAAGGATAGCAGTCGTCATGTTTCAATGTAGCCCTTTTCCCCTTAAATTACCATTTTATAAACTTTGTAAATACTCTATGGAATCACCCATTTGGTTGATTTGCATCCTATCAATAAAATTTGAGCCCTTGTGATTTTGTTTATAATTCTCATTTGTTTTAGCTTTATAGAACGACATTTTAACATGATCAGCAATTCTTGAAATAAAACAAAAAATGAATTTACTTGTCAAACTTTTTCTGCTTCTAAAATAAAGATGGCAATTTCTTTTGACTATTGAACATCGAAAGAACATCGATCGCTTCGCCAAAAGTAATCGAGCTTCAAAGTGCAGAATCAAAGCGCTCATTCTAAACCAGTACGTCTGAAAGAAGGATCAACTGTGTCAGAGACCTTGTTTCGTCTGAAATCCCGGGCAGAGTTCTTACCTCCTAAGGCCGACCAATGGTTGTTCCCCGCAGGGACTATTTCTCCTAAGCAAGGCATAATTACTATCTTGAACCAGCGGTACTTTTCATCCCCCACTGTGGCCGAGTATCCAGTCGTGTTCATCTACTAGTCTGTATGTCGTGTCAGTTTTGTTAGCATAAACATACACACATCATGCATTATTGATTTACATTCATATTCATATTGCATCACTATCACTCTAGTCGGTCTTGTTCCCTAGTGATAAAAGTCCTCTCAGTCGAGTTGTCAGTTCTTTCCCTGTCAAGAAATGTCGCGTCTGAGCAACCTCGCCTCTAGTTTATTTCTGGATTGAAGCCGGCCCTTGACCACTTTGATAACTTGAACCTCTGAAAAACAAGAAAACGTTCGACAAATGTCACTCTTCGCCATTGAAGATGATATCTTCGCTTTCCCGAATTAAGGAAAATCCCCAGAGAAAGCCTTACAACTAAAGACTCTCAGCAACACATTTGTTTTTCTCCCAAGAAAGTCAATGTTAATGAGGTCCTCAGCACCTCCAAATTGGATAATGTCATATGGAATTTCTCCGAGAAGATCTCGAAGAAAAGTATGATGTAATATCCCCGAGCGAAAAGCAGTCTCTCAAGAGACTCGTTTTCCCCTAATAGAGTCAACAAATGCCATCTCCAACAGAGAATTTTGAACACCTATACAGCTCAGACAAATGGGTCCCCCCAGCAAGTCTGATATCAAATTTGTCAAATCAAATGACGTCTCTCCCAGGAAAATTCTGCGAGAAGTTTGAGGAAAACCGCTACGAATAGTGTCCCTTGTCAAGAAAGTTTATTGACAAAAGAAACTGAGACTAGTTCCTTGGTTGGAAACCAGGATCGAGGGGAAGTTTATTTCAGAAACTGAGACCAGTTCCTTGGCTGAAGACCAGGATCGAGGGGAAGTTTATTTCAGAAACTGAGACCAGTTCCTTGGTTGGAAACCAAAATCGAGGGGAAGTTTATTTCAGAAACTGAGACTAGTTCCTTGGCTGAAGACCAGGATCGAGGGGAAGTTTATTTCAGAAACTGAGACCAGTTCCTTGGTTGGAAACCAGGATCGAGGGGAAGTTTATTTCAGAAACTGAGACCAGTTCCTTGGTTGGAAACCAGGATCGAGGGGAAGTTTATTTCAGAAACTGATACCAGTTCCTTGGTTGGAAACCAGGATCGAGGGGAAGTTTATTTCAGAAACTGAGACCAGTTCCTTGGCTGAAGGCCAGGATTGAGATTTTTCACAATTATGGCTCTTTGACCCTAAAATGATGTTAATGTGTGATTGGAATCATCATTCATCAAGAAAAATCAAGAAAAGTGGGATAACTTGTAAAAGGGGTAACCATAAAAAAACTTAGAAATTTTCTAAGTTATGGAACAAAGTGGCTAGGGTACCAACTTTGGAGGATCATAATTCCTAAACCACAAGGCCATTTTCCCCATTCAAAGCTGGATTTGTAGCTCTTATGGCCCTCTACAAAAGCTTCAACTACACCTCATTCCAATTCATCATGGATTTTGAGTTATGGAATGATCAAAATGGCCGAAAACATGAAATGTCAATTTTTCTAACACTTAGTGAAATTTTCACTAAGTCAGAATCTGTCTTGCTTTTTTCCAAAAGTAGGGGGATTTTACACTTGGATCCAAAAAGTATCAAGACAAACTATGATCACACATATGTTGTATCATATGAGAGCTATCTAAAATGGCCAATAACTCCATGAAACCCCACTTAAATCATGAGATATGGCCATGCCAATAACCCTTGTTGCAAACTGTCATGGCAAGGCAGATTTAGGGATTTTGCTTGATTTGCCCAAATTTTGCAAAGGGCAAGCAAGTCTATCCATCTGAACACCTCAAGGGGGGACCAAGGAGGGACAAACAGTGATTCATCAGCCTCCCAAGTCTTTGGAACCAAAAGTAGCATGCCAAACCTAGAAATCCCTAAAAGAGGGACAAGACTCCAATTTTGGTTTGGAGCATTTAATGGATGCACCAAGGTGGCATGGACTGAGCCATTTCCAACTGAATTCAGTCAAGACATATCCAAGACCAAGGGAACCAGCAGCCTGTGCCCTAACATTTAGTCAATGGCTAGAGGAGACTTAGATTCTCATTGATCAACATTGGCCAAACCTCTGCAGCAGTTGCCATTCACTATTGCTTGCAAAACAAACTTGCTCCACTATAAATAGAGCTCATTTGTGCTCAGTTTGAGTACACCAAAGCCATCAAATAGATGCTTTCCTCAAAATCACTTTCTCTAGGCAAAAATATCTTCTTTAGCAAGGTAACTTTGAGTTTTTGAGTTAGAGAGCAATTCCACCACAGCTCATGATCCAAACACATCCAATATGTCATATCTAAGCTGTCCAAACCTTCACAAGTGACCTGTAACACCAAAATCACAAACTCACCTCTCAAAACCTCAAAATAGGACTTTTGTGAATTTTTCAAGCCATGTCTTGATTCAGTCACTTTCCAAACTAGATAAAACCTCAAACACACTCCAAATATCATCCTTGAACTGTCCCAAATGGTTCCCCACATTTGGAACACCATTTGAGAGAGTTTCTATTTTGGCCACTTTTGCCCCTTTTGCAAGAAAGAGCTCAAACTTGTTCCTGAGGTTTCTAGCTGATTCCAACCATCCTAAAATCTTCTAAGAGATCATTTGAGGGTGTCCAAAGCATCAAATCATTTCTGGAACAAAGCACTTGGCAGGTTGCACAAAAGCTTCAAAAAGAGGTAAGCATCACAACTTTAATTCTTTGAACCATGCTTTCCTTTGATGTCCACTGATCATGCACATCTTATACATATTATATGTGTTATGTTTGCACCAATTTATCATGTAATCCATGCCTGTAATAAGAGATAGCACAGAAAATGAAAATTATGGCCTATTTCAAAACCACTATCGGGGTTTTTAATAGGAGCATGATCTGAAAAAAAATACCACCACCATTGGATTCCTTGTGAAATTCTAGGCAGGATAAACCTAAATTTTGTCCCAACCCATGGAGAAATGAGAAAGTTATGACCTTCACGTTTCTAACCAAAATCTTGCCTTGCCTTGCCTTGGGCCAGGCCAAAAACAAGGCAAGTCTTGTATATTTGTGGTTGTGTTTCAATCAACGGATGTATCACCACCCCAGTGGTAAGGCGCGCATGCTGTACACAAGAGGTCTAGGGTTCGAATCCCCCTCGCCCCAGACCCTCTTTTTGCTATTTTTTTTTCCACTTTTCTACTATTTTTCATATTATTTTTAATAGTTTGGAAAATTAATAACTCCCTCAATTTTAATTATATTTTATTGGTTCTTTTTGCAAAAAATCACAAAAATGTTGAAATATTTTATTCCACAAAAAAATCAAAGTTATATTATTTATTTAATATAGTTAGTATTTTTATGAATAAATTCATTTTAATTGTTTTTAAACATTTTTAAAGTGAATATTCATCTTGGAAATCAAAACCAAATGAGTTTTAATTCATCTTGTGATTAATCCCTCATTTTCCAAACCTTAACCATAAATCATAAGTTGTTTATTAGCACTTATTTGGTATTTTTGTCATTTTATTAATTTTCCTTGAATAAATTACTTTAAAATGATGAAATTAGGGTTTTCTGGGTTTATTACCCTAAAACAAATATTTTTAAAACTCTTTGGGCCTCTACTAGAGTGTAAGACCCAACCCCTTTGAAAACAAAATGATTTGGGCCTCAGTCATTGTATAAGACCCACTGCGTTTTCAAAAATCTCGGCGCGATCGCCATTTCAAAACGAAAATCATCTGGGCCTACCCTCGTGTTATAAGTTCCATTTCCTTTATTTAAAACACTTTGGGCTTCTAGTAGAGTGTAAGACTCAATCCCTTTTTGAAAACCAAAATGATTTGGGCCTCAGTGCATTGTATAAGTCTCGATACCATCAAAAAGTTCGGCGCGATCATCGCCTTTTTAACAAAAACCTTTGGGCCTCTCCTTGAGCTGTAAGCCCCATCTCTTGTACAAAAATAAACTCTTTGGGCCTCTAATAGAGTGTAAGACCCAACCCCCCTTTTTAACCAAAACTTTTTGGGCCTCAGACATTGTATAAGTCCCTCGGCATTAAAAGAAAAATCTCGGCGCGATCGCCAGTTCAAAAACAAATCATCTGGGCCTACCCTCGTGTTATAAGCCCCATTTCTTTTCCTTAAACTCTTTGGGCCTCTTAAGAGAGTGTAAGACCCATCCCTTTGTACATAAAATCTTTTGGGCCTCACATATTGTATAAGTCCCACTGTACGAATTCAAACCACTGATAAAACCTTGGGCCTCTCCTCGAGCTGTAAGCCCCACCAATTTTTTCAAAGCACTTTCTCCTTTGATTTTGAATATATTGTTATAAAAACTTTCTTTGTTGAACAACTAACTAAACAACACGGAAGCTCTACAACGGGTAAGTGTTTATCCGCTTTCATTTACCGCTTTCATATGTATATAACTGTATTGTGGGGTTGTTTCACTGTAAGTCTTCTTTCACAAACTTTTATATACTTGTCAAATATCCACTGTGTAATACTAGTATATCTATTTAGAGTTTTCCCCGGCAACTACGTCTAGCACTAGGTAGAGCCCTGTTGGTCACTCTTAAATTCAAACAAAACTAGATCCCCCGTAGGATTCCAGATACAGTCTTCCCTCCTCTCGGGGTTAAACAATATGGAGACGTGAAAGGCAGCATTCTCGGTGAACCCTTTCTCAGACAGTCACCCTTAGACATTATCAAACAAACTCTAACTCCCTAGAGATGATCTTTTCTCCGTGAATGGCATCTCTTGAGTTTCTTCCAAATTCTCAGACTTTCCTGGCTTGATCTATTCTCGGTGAATAGCATGTCTTCAACTTATCAGGGTTTGGGGACCCACAGGCTTCCTAAAAGCATCCCCGCCTCATCTTGGGCGTTGTACAAGGATCCTTCGGCTTCTTAGAAGTTCTCGTGCCTTCTCTTGGGCTTAATACAAGGACCCCGACGACCTCTTAAAGGTATAAGACAGAACTTATTCATCCTTTGCAAGAGCAGTCTTTCCCGTGTCAAAACTTCGGCCGTTGCAAGGTTGATACTCATCCCTCAATGCATGTGCCTCCTCTTGGGCATAGTACAAAAGATAAAACTCTAGGCTTGAACAGTCTAAGACACTTGAGTCTCAAAGACATTCTCAAGTTTCATTTCAAACATAGGAAGAAACATCGAAACCCGGTCTCTCTCATGAGAGTTCCCCATACTTGGACCCGCCTCCGGATCTCCCGAATCCACGGTGGTAAGACAGCCTCCTCTTGGGCTTTGTACAAATGATTCTCCCCAGCGGAGCTAACCTTTTCAGACTCTCTTGTTGAGTCATGTAAAGCCCCAGTTTTTGTGTGTTTTATTTAATCGAGTCGTTTTGATTATTTTAGTATTATTTTATTTTTATTTTTGACTTTTATCTGAAAATATGTTATTTTTCAATGTTGTGATACTTTATCGGGTTTTGGGAACGTTTGCGAGATATTTGAGTGTGGGGGTATTTTGGTCATTTCATGATATTTTTCATTAAGTAGAAAATAGAAAATAGAAAATAGAAAGAGAGAAAAATAGAGAGAAAGAAAGGGAGAAGAAAGAAAAAGAGGAGAAAAGAGAAGAAGAAGAAGAGAAATAGTAAGAAAACTTGGAAATACTCAATTATTGTATGCTTGTATATGATTATGTATGTGTATTTGTGATTGTTATTGGATTGAATTTGAAAAATTTAGTAAAACCTATATTATGTAAAATTGATTAGAAATCGATTAAATGTGTTGGAAATCATGTTTTTAGTGTTCATTATTGTTGTTACATGATAGATACATGTTGTTATGCATTGTATTGGCAATTTTCTGGGTGTAGGTGAAAAATTGGATGATTTTGATTGAGAAAACGCAGAACAAAGTTCTGCAGAAATTTTTCTGGTTTTTCCAGGTCATACGCATATGGGGCATGTTCATACACGTATGGACCTTGGCAATACGCGTAACGTGGGCGTGTTTTGGGCCAATACGCATATGGGATGTTACTTTTCTCGACCATCTGCCCATTTGCGTATGATACACGTAGCATTTCAGGGCAATACGCGTATGGTGTTGGCCCTACGCGTATTGGAGTTAAAATGGGAATTTTTGGGGAAAATGGTCTCTGCCCATACGCGTATGGCCTTGGGCAATATGCGTATGACATGGCGAGGAATTTGGGCAATACGCGTATGGCTCAAGGCAATACGCGTATGGCCAGTAGAATGGTAAAATGAGACTTTTCAAAATATCGTTTTCGTTTTTCTTTCGTAACTTGGGTTCCGTTTGTTTGATTTTTACATTCTTGGTATTGTTGGAAAGCTATTGAGCCATACTTTCTTATTATGATGATTTGGAAATTGTTAGTCGATTTAATTATGTTGGAAATCGGGATTAGTGTCGGTTGTCGACTTTTGTCGTTATAATTGTGCGTAATTAATGGGTATTATGCAAGGTGTTGTTGTATGATGTAAATGCATGTGTTTAGATGGTGTTGTGATGATTTGTGGCCATATGGCATTTAAATGCATTGTTTTGGGCATAAGTGCAAAGTGTAATTTTGTTGATTGAAGTGAATGCATATATGTGTGCATACTAAATGTCATGAGTCATTGTATGCCAAGCATCATGATATGCATTGTTGAAACGTCCTGAGTGGTGGTTTGGATTCCAGAGGGAATTCGCTATAACGCCGTGTGCCCATGTGGGGTGTGAGCGATGATTATAGATGATCGTATGCCCATGTGGGTTGTGAACGATCGGGTCGTGTGCCCGTGTGGGGTGTGAGCGATCCATAAATGTCGTGTGCCCGTGTGGGGTGTGAGCGACGGGGGACATCGTATGCCCGACGGGAAGTTACAGTGATGTAACGAGTGATGATTCCAGCAGAGTTCCTGAGTGAACTAGTGATGAGAAACAATGGAAGTCGATACCGCATGTGCATATGCATAGAGTCGCTGTGTCGGTCTCTTGCATTTGCATAAGTCGTTAATGAGTTATTTATGTGTGGAATTGTGGATAAAATTGATAAATTGATATGTGGATTTGTGTATGGGTGGTATACCTTGGTGATGGAAATATGAATTATACCTTATGTTGTATTGTGTTTGAACTGTGGTGTGAGTTGTGGTGAGAACCGTATATGTGTATTTTTGCGTTATATATAATTGTATGCAATTATATTATGATTGTTTTTCTCATCCTTCTGCTGTTTTATTATGCTCTATGAGGCATTGCAGATTAGAGTTGCTGGAGGTCTTTTTGTGAAGCTTAGGACTTCATTCTTTTGTCGGTCGGCTCTGATATGTGACACCGGGTAGTTAGGGAGGCCGTTTGTGATTATTTGTATATATGTATATATATATATATCTCTTGGCTAGTGCATGTATAACTTGAAGTATGACAAACTTTTCATGTGATATATATATATATGATATTCAGTTTTAGATTTTCCGCTTTTATTCTAAAACCTGAAATGTGGGTGTAAGGAACTGAGTTCCTCTGTTGATTACTACCCCACTGTTGCATATCTTTATGAGCAGGTGTTGTATGATTTGTTTCAATATAATGTGATTCCCCCGTCTATGCCATGATAATTTAAATATACTCTGATGAAATTTCGAATTTTCTTTTACTGCTTTGTTTATTTGGGGGTATAGATTGGGGGCGTTACATTAAGTGGTATCAGAGCTAGTCCGTGTCAGTTTGTGTCTGTCCTTGTCGGTTTTGGCGTTGGAGTGAGTTGTTTGTTTAACCATAGTTTCTGTTATTGGAAATGAACAGAATATGGCTGGTAGGAACGATGCTGCTTTGGCTGCTGCTATGCAGGCTATGGCTCGTGCTGTGCAGGGTGCACCTAATGCTGCAGGTAACGACGAGTTCAGGAAGAATAAACCGCCTGTCTTCAAAGGAAGATATGATCCTGATGGTGCACAGATATGACTGAAAGAGATTGAAAGGATTTTCTGAGTGATGGATTGTGCTAAAGATCAGAAGGTGAGACTGGGTACTCACATGTTACTAGAAGAAGCTGATGACTGGTGGGTAGGTACTCGTCGTGTGTTAGAAGGTGCAGAGGAAGAGATTACTTGGGCTGTGTTTAGTATGGAGTTTCTGAGGAGGTATTTTTCTGAGGATGTAAGAGGAAAGAAGGAAATCGAGTTTTTGGAACTAAAACAAGGTAATATGTCTGTTGTTGATTATACTGCTAAGTTTGTGGAACTTGTGCAGTTTTATCCTCATTATGCAGAAGCGACTGCGGAGTTTTCTAAGTGTGTAAAGTTTGAAAACGGATTGTGTCCTGAGATAAAGCAGGCAATCGGTTATCAAAGGATTCGGAGGTTTTCTGATTTGGTGGATTGTTGTAGGATTTATGAGGAGGACAGTAAGGCTCGTTCTACTTACTATAAGAGTGTGAGCGAGAGGAAAGGGAAGCAACAGTTCCGTGGTGGTCCGTATGTGACACCATCTGATAAGGGTAAACAAAGGGGAAATTTTGAGAAAAGGTCAGGTGGAGGAGGAATGTCTGGTCCTCTGAGGTGTTATAAATGTGGTGAGTTGGGGCATCGTCAGTTTTAGTGCAGGAAAGATTTGAGGAAGTGTACTAATTGTGGAGGTGTAGGGCATGTTGCAGCTGATTGTGCCAGGAAGAATGTGGTGAAATGTTACAACTGTGGTGAACCTGGTCATATTAGTACCAAGTGTCCGAAACCGAAGCAAGCTCCAGCTAGTGGGAAGGTATTTGCCTTGGCGGGAACTCAGACAAGTGCAGATCGTCTGATCAGAGGTACTTGTTTTATTAATAGTACTCCTTTAGTTGCTATTATTGATACTGGAGCGACTTATTCGTTTATTTCGTCTGAGTGCGCGAAGCGTTTGAATCTTGTGTTGTCTTTGATGGGTGGTAAGATGGTTATTGATACTCCAGCAATGGGGTCAGTAACTACTTCTTTGGTTTGTCTAAGTTGTCCTTTGACCATTTATGGTAAAGACTTTGAGATGGATCTGGTGTGTTTGCTGTTGGAGGGTTTAGATGTGGTTTTGGGAATGAATTGGTTGCAATTTAATCGGGTTCATATTGATTGTTATCATAAGCTGGTAAGGTTTCCTTCCCTTGAGGAAGACGAAGACTCGAGTTTCTTATCTACCAAAGGGTTGAAGAGACTTTTGGCGGATGAAGCTCAGTTGTTTGGATTGTTTGCATCTTTGACTGGGGATAGTCAAGTTTCACTTGATGTGTTTCCTGTTGTGTGTGAATTTCCGGAAGTGTTTCCTGAGGATATTTCAGACTTGCCGCCAGAGAGAGAGGTGGAGTTTTCTATAGATCTAGTTCCTGGTACTAGAACTGTTTCTATGGCACCTTATCGTATGTCAGCGTCTGAGTTGGTTGAGTTAAAGAAGCAGTTGAATGAGTTGTTGGAAAAGAGGTTTGTGAGACCAAGTGTGTCGCCTTGGGGTGCTCCAGTTTTATTGGTGAAAAAGAAAGATGGAAGTATGCGGTTGTGTATTGATTATCGCCAGTTGAATAAGGTGACGATTAAGAATAAGTATCCTCTTCCAAGGATTGATGATCTGATGGATAAGTTGGTTGGTGCTTGTGTGTTTAGTAAGATTGATTTGAGATCGGGGTATCATCAGATTAGGGTAAAAGAGGAAGATATCCAGAAGACGGCCTTTAGGACACGTTACGGTCATTATGAATATTCTGTGATGCCGTTCGGGGTTTCTAATGCGCCAGGTGTGTTTATGGAATACATGAATCGTATTTTTCACGAGCATTTAGATCGATTTGTCGTTGTGTTTATTGATGACATTTTGATTTACTCTAAGTCTCGAGAGGAGCATGCGGAACATTTGCGTATTATTTTGCAGGTTTTGAAAGAAAGGAAGCTTTTTGCCAAATTGTCCAAGTGTGAATTCTGGTTGTCGGAGGTGAGTTTTCTTGGACGCGTAATTTCAGGTAATGGTATTGGTGTGGATCCATCTAAAGTAGAAGCAGTTCTACAATAGGAGGCTCCGAGATCTGTTACTGAAATTCGTAGCTTTTTGGGTTTGGCTGGTTATTATCGAAGGTTTATTGAAGGTTTTTCTAAGCTAGCACTTCCTTTGACCCAGTTGACTTGTAAAGGGCAAGCGTTCATTTGGGATATTCGGTGTGAGGAAAGTTTTAATGAGCTGAAGAGAAGATTGACGACAGCTCCGATTTTGATTTTACCGAATCCTAATGAACCATTTGTGGTTTATTGTGATGCTTCTTTGATTGGTCTAGGTGGTGTTTGATGCAAGAAGGTAAGGTTGTGGCTTATGCTTCAAGGCAACTAAGAGTTCATGAGAAAAATTATCCTACTCATGATCTTGAATTAGCGGTTGTGGTTTTTGTGTTGAAGATCTGGAGGCATTATCTCTACGGTGCAAGGTTTGAAGTCTTTAGTGTTCATAAAAGTTTTAAATATTTGTTTGATCAGAAAGAGCTAAACATGAGGCAACGTAGATGGTTGGAATTTTTGAAGGATTACGACTTTGGCTTGAATTACCATCCTGGTAAAGCTAATGTGGTAGCCAATGCGTTGAGCCAAAAATCGTTACATATGTCCGCTTTAATGGTTAAAGAGTGGGAACTTTTGGAATCGTTTAGGGATTTGAGTTTGGTTTGTGAAGTGACGTCGGATAGCGTGAGGCTTGGTATGCTGACGATTACTAACGATTTTCTGATGACTATTAGTGAGAAACAAAATCTAGATGTGAAATTTGAGGATTTGATGTTGTTGGGAGAAAAAGATGCGAATAGTGGTTTTCAAGTGGATATTAATGGTGTTTTGAGATTCCGAGGTAGAATTTGTATTCCGGATGATGCGGAGTTGAAAAGGATGATTTTGGAGGAAGGACACCGGAGTAATTTAAGTATACATCCAGGAGCGAATAAGATGTATCAAGATTTGAAGAAAATTTTCTGGTGGTCTGGATTGAAAAGAGATGTGGCTCAGTTTGTTTATGCATGTTTGACTTGTCAGAAATCGAAGGTGGAACACCTGAGGCCTAGTGGTTTGTTGCAACCGTTGGATATTCCTGAGTGGAAGTGGGATAGCATTTCAATGGATTTTGTGACGGGGTTTCCGAATACTCAGCGAGGGCATAATGCTATTTGGGTGATTGTTGATAGACTGACTAAATCAGCTCATTTTATTCTGATTGACATCAGTTTTTCTTTGGAGCGGTTAGCTGAGGTTTACATCAGTGTGATTGTGAAGTTGCATGGAGTTCCATTGAGTATTGTTTCGGATCGAGATTCAAGGTTTACCTCGAGATTTTGGGAAAGTTTACAGAAGGCTTTGGGTTCTAAATTGAGATTGAGTTCGGTTTATCATCCGCAGACGGATGGTCAGACGGAAAGGACGATTCAGTCTTTGGAGGATTTGTTGAGGGCTTGTGTTCTTGAATAATGTGGTGCATGGGACAGTTATCTTGCGTTGATTGAATTTACGTATAATAACAGTTTTCATTCTAGTATTGGAATGGCACCGTTTGAAGCATTGTATGGACGAAGATGTCGAACACCGTTGTGTTGGCACGAATCTGGTGAGAGAACGGTAGTTGGACCAGAGTTGCTGCAACAGACGATGGAGAAAGTGAAGCTTATTCGAGAGAGAATGAAGGCTTCTCAGAGTCGGCAAAAGAATTATCATGATCGGAGACGGAAAGATCTTGAGTTCCAAGAGGGCGATCATGTGTTTCTAAGGGTTTCACCGGTAACGGGTGTTGGTCGTGCGTTGAAATCAAAGAAACTTACTTCTTGGTTTATTGGTCCTTACCAGATATCCGCGAGAGTGGGTGCTGTGGCTTATAGGGTGGCGTTGCCGCCGAATCTGTCAAATTTGCACGATGTGTTTCATGTTTCACAGCTTCGGAAGTATGTTCCAGATCCGTCGTATATTATTCCGATGGATGAGGTGGAAGTAAGGGAGAACCTTACGGTTGAGGTATTACCAGTTAGAGTTTTGGATCGCGAGGGGAAGCGATTGAGGGGCAAGGATATTGCACTTGTAAAAGTGGCGTGGGGAGGCGCTGCTGAGGGCAATTTGACTTGGGAGTTGGAGAGTCGGATGCGGGAGTCGTATCCGGAGTTGTTCGTCTCAGGTATATTTTCGAGGACGAAAATTTCTAAGTGGGGGAGAGTTGTAACACCCCAGTTTTTGTGTGTTTTATTTAATCAAGTCATTTTGATTAGTTTAGTATTATTTTATTTTTATTTTCGACTTTTATCAGAAAATATGTTATTTTTCAATGTTGTGATATTTTATCGGGTTTTGGGAACGTTTGCGGGATATTTGAGTGTGGGGGTATTTTGGTCATTTCATGATATTTTTCATTAAGTAGAAAATAGAAAATAGAAAGAGAGAAAAATAGAGAGAAAGAAAGGGAGAAGAAAGAAAAAGAGGAGAAAAGAGAAGAAGAAGAAGAGAAATAGTAAGAAAACTTGGAAAATTCAAGAAATCAACTTCTAGAATCGATTTAATCGGGTAAGGGTGCGAAACTCAATTATTGTATGCTTGTATATGATTATGTATGTGTATTTGTGATTGTTATTGGATTGAATTGGAAAAATTTAGTAAAACCTATATTATGTAAAATTGATTAGAAATCGATTAAATGTGTTGGAAATCATGTTTTTAGTGTTCATTATTGTTGTTACATGATAGATACATGTTGTTATGCATTGTATTGGCAATTTTCTGGGTGTAGGAGAAAAATTGGATGATTTTGATTGAGAAAACGCAGAACAAAGTTCTGCAGAAATTTTTCTGGTTTTTCCAGGTCATACGCGTATGGGGCATGTTCATACGCGTATGGACCTTGGCAATACGCGTAACGTGGGCGTGTTTTGGGCCAATACGCGTATGGGATGTTACTTTTCTTGGCCATCTGCCCATTTGCGTATGATACGCGTAGCATTTCAGGGAAATACGCGTATGGTGTTGGCCCTACGCGTATTGGAGTTAAAATGGGAATTTTTGGGGAAAAATGGTCTCTGCCCATACGCGTATGGCCTTGGGCAATACGCGAATGGCATGGCGAGGAAATTGGGCAATACGCGTATGGCTCAGGGCAATACGCGTATGGCTAGTAGAATGGTAAAATGGGACTTTTCAAAATATCGTTTTCGTTTTTCTTTCGTAACTTGGGTTCCGTTTGTCCGATTTTTACATTCTTGGTATCGTTGGAAAGCTATTGAGCTGTACTTTCTGATTATGATGATTTGGAAATTGTTAGCCGATTTAATTATGCCGAAAATCGGGAATAGTGTCGGTTGTCGACTTTTGTCGTTATAATTGTGCGTAATTAATAGGTATTATACAAGGTGCTGTTGTATGATGTAAATGCATGTGTTTAGATGGTGTTGTGATGATTTGTGGCAGTATGGCATTTAAATACATTGTTTTGGGCATAAGTGCAAAGTGTGATTTTGTTGATTGAAGTGAATGCATATATGTCTGCATACTAAATGTCATGAGTCATTGTATGCCAAGCATCATGATATGCATTGTTGAAACGTCCTGAGTGACGGTTTGGATTCCAGAGGGAATTCGCTATAACGTCGTGTGCCTATTTGGGGTGTGAGCGATGATTATAGACGATCGTGTGCCCATGTGGGGTGTGAACGATCGGGTCGTGTGCCCGTGTGGGGTGTGAGCGACGGGGGACATCGTATGCCCGACGGGGAGTTACAGTGATGTAACGAGCGATGATTCTAGCAGAGTTCCTGAGTGAACTAGTGATGAGAAACAATGGAAGTCGGTACCGCATGTGCATATGCATAGAGTCGTTGTGTTGGTCTCTTGCATTTGCATAAGTCGTTAATGAGTTGTTTATGTGTGGAATTGTGGATAAAATTGATAAATTGATATGTGGATATGTGTATGGTTGGTATACCTTGGTGATGGAAATATGAATTATACCTTGTGTTGTATTGTGTTTGAATTATGGTGTGAGTTGTGGTGAGAACCGTATATGTGTATTTTTGCGTTATATAGAATTGTATGCAATTATATTATGGTTGTTTTTCTCACCCTTCAGCTGTTTTATAATGCTCTATGAGGCATTGCAGATTAGAGTTGCTGGAGGTCTTTTTGTGAAGCTTAGGACTTCATTCTTTTGTCGGTCGGCTCTGATATGTGACACCGGGTAGTTAGGGAGGCCGTTTGTGATTATTTGTATATATGTATATATATCTCTTGGCTAATGCATGTATAACTTGAAGTATGACAAACTTTTCATGTGATATATATATATATATATATATATATATATATATATATGATATTCAGTTTTAGATTTTCCGCTTTTATTCTAAAACCTGAAATGTGGGTGTAAGGAACTGAGTTCCTCTGTTGATTGCTACCCCACTGTTTCATATCTTTATGAGCAGGTGTTGTATGATTTGTTTCAATATAATGTGATTCCCCCGTCTATGCCATGATAATTTAATTATACTCTGATGAAATTTCAAATTTTCTTTTACTGCTTTGTTTATTTGGGGGTATAGATTGGGGGTGTTACAAGTCACCCATTTTTAGCCTCCATCTCGGGCTTCGTACGAGATAGAAAATCACTCTCTTGTTGAGTCAACCAACTTTTAGCCTCAGTCTTAGGCTTTCTACGAGACATAGAAAATCACTCTCTTGTTGAGTATAAAAGACTCTCTTGTTGAGTCAATCACTTTTAGCCTCCGTCTTGGGCTTTGAACAAGACATATAAAACACTCTCTTGTTGAGTATAAAATACTCTATTGTTGAGTCACTTTCCTTTTAGCCTCCGTCTTGGGCTTCATACAAGACACATACAAAACACTCTCTTGTTGAGTATAAAAGACTCTCTTGTTGGGTCAATAAACTCTCAGACTCTCTCGTTGAGTCAATCACCTTTTTAGACTCTCTCGTTGAGTCCATCTTCCTTTTTCGCCTCCGTCTCGGGCTTCATACAAGACACCAAATTACTCTCTTGTTGAGTATGATAGACTCTCTTGTTGAGTCAAACCCTTTTAGCCTCAATCTTGGGCTTTGTACAAGACAGAAAGAACATTTTCCCCCAGAAAAGTCAAACTTCCCGCCTCCTCTTAGGCTTTGTATAAAGAAAACCCCGGTTGAGTCAATCAACCTTTTAGCATCAAAGTTGTGCCTTGCTCACAGCATACAAACATCAACAACTCCTCTTTAGAGATGACAACTTCTCTCTCAGCCAAAACCCTTTAGCTTCACATCTTGGGTTTTGAACAAGATACAAACCACCTTTAGCTTCACGTCTTGGGCTTTGAACAAGACACCAAAACACCTCTTTCCTCCCATAGAATAGGAGGAACTACGGTCGCTCTGATTTCCCTATTTCGGGAATACGTAGGCATAAGATTGCAAAATCTTAGTGAGCATACTAATCAAAAACCCAAAATCCAGTACCTTCATATATCAATCAAAAGCATCAAATCTAAACACCTTACCAAAAACCTCATAAATAGTCCAGACATTCTATTCATAACAAAATAACCAAAGAGGGGCCCACATCTTAATAACATCTATAAACCAACAGTTTTGACTGTTTAAACTCAGTATGTAAGCAAGGTTAATTGGAGACATTTATTTCCCTTCCTTAATCAGCTCAACAGGATAAAAAATGAATCGAACTGTAGTGCCCAAGCGATAGTGATTCAAGACCATAAAAATCGCGCTACACACTTATGAATTGAACTGGGCCAGCATACTTGGGTGGCTCTTGAAACCGTCTGGGTGGCTTGTATCCCATTCCATAAGTATTCTGCTTCATCTGAACATCAATTACCTGGCCCCACTTTTGGGAATTACCAACTTCAACTACGACGCTTGCATCTTTGAAAGAAAACATTGAAACTTCTGGCTGATTGCCCACTTCGGGATAATTGACCACTTCAGGTTGATTGACCACCCTTGGAGGCTCCTCAGGAATCTTTACCGCTTCAAAGGTCTGACACAAAGTCTCGTGTATCTCACCGTCTACCTCCACATACTTGAAGGTTGATAGGTGACTCACCAGAATGTCCTCTTCACCACAAACTGCCACAACGTGCCCATCCATCATATATTTCAACTTTTGGTGCAATGTGGATGTTACTGCCCCATCACTATGGATCTATGGACGACCCAATAAACAACTGTATCCACGATGTAAAAAGTAGCATAAAAAATTTTCGGACCAAACTTGATCGGCAATACAATCTCTCCAAATACAGATCTCTTCGAACCATCAAAAGCATGCACCACCAAGTCACTTGGCGTGTAAATTAAACCACGGGTATCCAACTTCATCAAAGCCTTCTTTGGCAACACATTCAAGGATGACCCAGTATCAACTAACACATGCGACATTAGAGAACCTCTGCATTCTACTGAAATATGTAGAGCATTATTGTGATTCCTCCCAACTAGAGTCAGATCTAAGTCTGTGAAACCCAAGTCATTCCCAGCATTCACGTGAGCCACAACCCCCTCTAATTGATTAACATATATCTCTTGAGGTACATATGTTGTATTCAAAACCTTTAACAATGCATTTCGATGTGCCTCAGAGCACAACAACAAAGATAGAATGGAGATTTTTTGATGGTGTTTGATGAAGCTGATCAACAATCTTGTAGTCACTTTTTCAGATTAATCTCATAAACTCCTCCACATTTTCCGAGAAAGAATTATCCACTTTTTTTTTCGCTGAATCATTCACGACCTGTCTTTGCACGGAATCATCCATTACCTACTTCCCTTTATCTTGTCTTGAACTACCGACTTGATTATCAGACGGAATAAAGACTCTACCACTTCTAGTGATAGCCCCTGCTTTAACAGTACCTTTGACCTCTGAATTCACGACTGACGACCCAACTAATTCCTACTTCTTCCCATTAACAAATACCTCAACCCCATAATTCCATGGAACGACTTTGGTACTTTCGTAAGGAACCGGCACAGGAACAATGATGATAATCGGCGCTAGTCTCGCCGGTGCTGATATGGTGATTGTCTTGAAAGGAATTATTATCGTGGCAATATCATCCCCTTTCATCGATCAATTTATGATACCCGCTTTCAACAAAGCACAACATTTGATTGCAACAAACACTCTGCACAACCTTCAGCACAACTAGGAAATACCCCTCCTTTCAGCAATCTCTCCTTGACCACTGATAGGGGAGTCTTCAACTCATTTATATCCAAAACCAAGTCTAAAGATTCATCGTCTTCAATGATAACATTAACCCTCGGCCCGCCATGATTTGGCATCAGGTTCTGGTTAACATTTGGGGTGTCATTAGAGAAATTAATGGCTTTTGAGTCCACCAAATCTTGGACCTTGTGTTTAAATGCTTTACAGTCTTCGATATGGTGCCTTGGTGCTCCAGAATGAAATTCACAATGGGCATTGGCGTCATAATCGGGAGGTGGATTATCAGTAATAGGGGCCAAAGTCCTCTTCTGGACCAATTGTAAATGTAGCAAATATTGGCACAATTGGGAGTAAGGCAAGGGTGGAGTATCAAAATGCCTGTTTTGCTTAGGCCTATCCTGATATCTGCGAGGAGCCAGATTTTGCTGTTGGGGTGTTGTCTGTTGCTGAGGTGCTGCAGGGAGAGTCATAGAAACCACCTGCTGATTGAAGTTCTGACGAGGTCTTCCTCTACCACGGTATGATGAATAAGATGCAATGGAACTTGTGTCTCCTTCCTTTTTCTTGTAATTACCAGCATACGGCTTTTCCCTCTTCTAGATGAGGATCCGTCATTGATTGTTATTTTCCCAGTCTTAATCCCACTCTCAACTCTTTCTCCGACTAAAACCAAATCAACAAACCCACCGGACATACAACTTACTAATCTGTCATAATATGGCCCCTGAAGAGTGGCCATGAACATGTCAACCATTTCCTTCTCCACCATAGGAGGATGGACTCTAGCTGCCAGCTCACGCCACCTCTGGGCGTACTCCTTAAAACTCTCATTATTCTTTTGTGACAGACTTTGTAACTGCGTTCTGTTGGGCACCATGTCTGTATTGTATTGATAGTGCTTAAGAAAGGCTTCAACTAGCTCGTGCCAGTTACAGACATTACTCCTTTCGAGCTGCATATACCATTCAAAGGATGCCCCAGACAGGCTATCCTAGAAAAAGTGCATCAGTAACTTCTCATCATCAGAATAAGTAGACATCTTCCTAGCATAAGCCCTGACATGAGTCTTGGGGCAGGTGAGACCGGTATACTTTTCAAAAGTGGGCACTTGAAACTTATGAGGAATCTTAACACCGGGAACCAGCCCTAAGTCCTCCATATCCAAGCCCAGTGAATTCTGGTTCTCAAAAGCTTTCATTTTCTCTTCAATCATTCTGAATCTCCTATCATTATCAGGTTGGTGGCCAGCATCCCCACCTGGCATAGAGAACACGTCATCTTGTTGATCGTCATAGCGATGGCCTCCAGCGCCATGCACCGCGTGTACACTATTACCTCCTTCCACCATAAAAGGGATCACAACAGCTTCACCTTCGCCCGGAGGAACAACAACAGTAGGAACAGGAACACCTCCTCCTGGAGGACCAACATGGATACCATTACCGTCACCACCTCCGCCCGGAGGAATAACATGAGTGTGAACACTACCGTGAATAACCCCATCTTCGTCAACTCTAGCAATCAATGGCTGGACAAGGGTCCTCAGTTCTTCTTGACCCACGACAACATTCTGCATTAAATCCATGAATTAAGTCATGCGAGTCCTCATTTCAACCATCTCAGCTTGTAGTTGATCCATAGCTTTCTTCTGATTCTGTCGAGTAGAATAATGGTGGATGTGATGATCAGCAATCGTGTCTGAAGAAAAGATCAAGATAAGAAACCCAGAGATAAACACCTATTATGCATAATGATTATGAATATGCAAATGCAAATGAACATGTTTGAACATTCGCAGGGCGATCCACCCCTTGATTCCAGTTTAATAATAGAACGGAACTTCTGCTCATATATTAAGAAAACCAGAAGATAACCATTTGTCAACATTTACAGCCCATGATCCGAATACAAAAAACAAAAATCCCAACCAACAAGCCTGGCGGTGATCGAATACAACAGAAAGAAAAGCTAAGGCATCTCATCAAAGTCCACAAGTGCCAATGCTCCCCAGCCATTATGCTCTTTGCTCTAGTCTTGCGCCTCTTTGAATAACTTCTTGGTGTCGGGATGCTTTGGTCTCTGAATTAATTCTTGAATGAGAAAATCTCTCCTGTGCATGATCCCTTTCAAGTATCGGCAATGCAGTTCCCAAGCATCCTCTCCAAAAACACCATCCATGTTAGGACCCTCACTCCTCGGCTTCTTTACCTCAGCTTGAATCTTCAACTCTTCCATAGCAGCTAAGGCTTCATTGAGTCGATCTTCAACTGCTCGTCTCTGGAATACCTCTGATAGGATCTCTTTATCTTTTTTCTTAAGCTTCAATTTCAAACTCTCAATTTGTTCCAGAAACTTATCTTCCTTCTGTTTGTTGGCAGTTATTGCAGTGTTTCGGTAATCACCAAACTTTTGGATTTTTGCCACAGCTTTGGCCAAGTCTTCCTTCTTATACTTAAGCACCTTGTTGTTACCCTCTAGAGCTTGTCCTACTCTCCATCTGGCTGCAACTTCTTCAGCTAGCTCCTTATCCCTCTTGGCCAGAAGCTCTGTTTTAACCTTGGCAGTGTAGACAACTTTACTTCGATCGTGCTTCAGCTGGTAGATTTCTCTCTTCAATTCACTGTTCTCTTGACGTAGCTTCTCCTTCTCAGCCCATAATTTGTTATACATTTCTATCTCCACCGTGGTAGGCTGCTCGATCATCAACGGGTACAAGGGTGGCTCTACAGAGAAGGGGAGGAATTCCTCTTTCACCCTTTTCTATATCTACTCTATATACGGAGAAAAAGCCTTATTATTACACTTCCCAAAAAAGGTCTTCCCTTTCTTATGAATCTGTCCCCAAGCGCTCACAACACTTCTTAACATCTCTTGGTCTTCGGTACCATTAAAGAACAGGGACTCTTTGACATCTTGATCTTCAGGAGGAACTCTCAAGGCGTACCCAAACTGTCTGATGGTAAGGGAAGGGTTATAATTAATCCTGCATTTCCTTCCCACTAAAGGTACATTCGGGAACTATCCACAATTGAAAATAAGCTCTATACCCAGCATACTATGATTAAACCAAACAGTATTGTCAGCAGTTAACCCCATCAACCTCTTGGACCACTTCAAAGAAACCTCCATATCAACAAATGCCCCAGTCTGAGGAAGATGACCCAGAAACCATGCAGATAGGAGTGGCGTTCAACAACTTACAGTCTTTCCTCGTCTCTTCTCATTTTTGTAGTGAGCAGAATGGTACACATCACCAAGGAGAGTGGGTATAGGATTTTTCAAGATAAAGATCCGGACGGTGTGCATATCAACAAAATTAGGGATGTTAGGGAATAGAACAATCCCGTAAATACACAGAGCCAAGATAGCGTTGAAAGCAGTCCAACTCCTCGCCTTAGCATACAAGCTAGCTTGATCAAACAGAAACTTCAATAGAAAACCCTTAAATCCTTGTTTGTCAACAACATTGTCACTCAGAATGGATTCACCTATATGAAGAGCACCTACAATTTCTTCTAAGTCTGGACGTTCTTCAGAAAAGAAAGGTATCTTCTGCTTGATGGGAATTCCCAAAATGAAGGAGAACTCTTCCAACGTCGGAGCCAAAACATTATCTGGGAAGGTAAAGCAGCGCAATGAAGGGTCATAGAATTGTAAGAGCGTATGAATGGCGTCATGCTCATACTTTGAGATATTACGGACAACCTTCAACAACCTCCCATATTCATCTCTAAACTCAGTGCGAACCCCAGGATCAGTCATACCAATCATCTTGTGAAGCAAGTCCACAGTTGGGCTTGGAAACGTGTATGCTACATTCTTCTTCCTCTGAGTATCGATGATGGGAAAACTTCAGCAACTGGAATCAAAGGTAAGATGCAAGCCCTAAAAATGTCAAACATGTTAGAATGCTAGAAAATGATGCAAATGTAAACATGGGATCAAAGTATCAAATTGCTCTGAACATCTGTTGTGTTGTCAACTGAACAAGGACCAGAAACCCAGAATACCAGAATATCGGATCACTGAGATAACCAGAAAACCAGGTTGATAAATACACACTAAATAGAAAACCAGAAAACCAGGTAGGTTGAAGGTCAAGGTCACCTGAAAACCTACAAACACCCAACCCCTCTCACATGTGGGTTCTAGAAAACCGAGGTTCCTCAGCATCGAACTCCCATGTCGAGAAATGATGATATGGTCACCATTTCTGGTTTGGCATCATCACCAATCGAGGAAACCTCAACTGATTCCCTTCAAGAAGGTCATCCTATGATAAGTTCCCAGCTTCGGGTCTTCGGATCAAGAAGTATAATGGTTTTGCCATTTCTGGTTTGCCATTATTACCTCTTGGGAGGAGTGCCTTAACTGAGTCCTCGGGGAAAGGTCGCCAGAGTTGAGAGCTTTCTAAGTTAACACCCCGAAATGCACAAGACGCGCAAATCAGACTATCTCCCAAGAAAACCTCGTCTGGGTGTGGGTTTCATGTAAACCAAATGTACCAAGATGCTACGTAGGCCACACTACTTTCCAATCTAGTCCTATGTGTGTACTCAAGCCTGTGTATTGGGCTTATCTCTCATGAATCCAACCCACCCAGCAGCACAACAGCAGTAGAGCAATATGATAACAGTAATCAAAATGCAATAAATGCGGTAAAATACAGTAATATACAACATATAATGCATAACAGTAAGCACCCAATGAAATAAACAGACAAGCGCTAGGATCGACTCGCATATGGAACCAGAGATTATGGGTTCGGTCCCCAGCAGAGTCGCCAGCTGTCACAACTGCGAAAAATAACCAGCGGAAACAGAACAGAAGAGTCGCCACCGAACGTTATTTATTCCGACGAAGGGAAAGGAAACGATCGAAGAAAACCTGGAAGAAAGGGAAAGACATGGTCATCTCACCCATAGTCTGCGTTTGGGAGTCGGTTACGCGAGGAGAAGGTATTAGAACCCCACACGTCCATCGTACTCGATGGGATCCACGCTTGTTGTCTAATCAAAGGGTGAGTGATCCTAAAGTCTACGGCTAAACATAAATGGGGAAGAGGGAAACAAAGACACACTTGCAAGTATTGTCGTAATCCAATGCCTACGTATCTTCGTGGACGAACGAAGAATCAGAGTCAACGTAGTTCGACGGACGACGGGTGGATGGGTGGAAGGTTGCTCGCCGAGGCATCGCCGTCTCGTGCCTATGTTTCCTCAATCTAACTGGAAAGAGGAATCAGAGCAAACATAGTTTGACCTAACAAGGTCTTTGTGTTTTTTATGAGCGACGTTAAGTTCGCGTCCGGCAGTTAGGGTCGATGCCTGTTTGCGACTGAACGAAAATAACGTGCTCCTTTTTGAAAATGGTATGGAACCCAACAATCCCGAAGGATAAAAAAAGATTTGAATTTGTTTTTGTGTTTTCTTTTTAACAAAAATGAATTGAGTTAGTTTATAACTTGCATTGCACCAAAGTCTATGACATAGGAACGAATGCATCGCAAATCGTCCCAAGACGGGACGTCCGCTAAACACTCTAGAAAAATGAAGGGGAACCCCTCATTCCTCATTTCCCATGTACTTAAGGCTCATGGTGTACAATGTTTGTTTCCTTTATTAAGTGTTTTAGAGTTGTTATGAGATGAGAAGAGAAGACTCAAAGGAAAAGAATACACTAAGGGAAATCTATCCTAATGTTGTCATGCAAAAGTGACCCTAAGGTTGAGGTAAAGAGGGAATATTCTACCTAATGTTAGTATACATGGTTTGAATCCTAATGTCTATCCTACTCCAAGCTTAATCAAAGATTAAGTTGGACTAGGGAACCCTAAGGGAAAAAGGCAAATCCAAGACTTAAATAAGTCTTGAGATTCAAGGGAGAGAAAAAAGTGAAAGAGATGAAGAAAAAAAGTGAAACATAAGATAAGAAACAAGGTAGGGCAGCAAGCACATCATGCATATCGTATCCAATTCATATCATCAATCAGGCTTCAAAAGATCACACAAGAAAACTCAAGCAAGAAGGTAGAAGTAAACAAGAAAGGGTGCAAACAAACTTGCATTAGAAGCACAATTGAACACCATTAAACATCACACCAAGGTAATGTGAGCAAAGTAAGATGATAATGAAGCAAAGTCAGAATTCAAGTCATGTTATAATCATCTAATTCAAACATGTAAGGAGGTTTCACATTAACATGCATCATGAACCAAAGTAGGAACAATTAAATCCTAATGAAATGCATCATAAAAATCAATCCACAATGATCAAATGAAGTGAAAACATGATGTGAATCCAAGTGGGCAGTAGCAAATGCATAATCCATGAACATAATAAAGCTCAAACCAATCAAGAAGAATCATCAAGCATCATACTCAAAGCATGTATCAAAACTATGCAAGTATGCAACAAAATAAGGTCCAAAATGGTTCACATACTTCCATACAAGTAAAACAACACAAGAGATGATCAATGCACCAAGTTCCAAGGTAAATCATAATATTAAACATGTCTCATCAATCCAAGAAAGATTACAAAACATCAAAGAAGTTACTCAAACCAAGCCAACAAAAATTAAATGGCAAGTCACTAAAAATTAACTCAAACCAAGCCCTAATCAGCATCAAATCATCCTTATATCAAGGCCTAAATTTGGCTAAAAAATTAGTCTCAAAAGATAAACTAAAGTCACAAAAATTCCTAACCCTAGATGAAGGGTATCCTTGGAAACACATTGTCAAATTAAATCAAAATAAAATAGTAAAAAGAAATTAAAAATAAAATTAAAAAAATGAAAAAATAGTTCAACACATCCAACAATCAGAAAACAATTTTTTGGATTTTTAATATGAATTTATCACTTGAAATAAAAATAAAACTAATATGAAATAAAAAGAAAAAAAGAAAACCAATGTGAATGTGGGAGGTGCATTAGTAAGGGACAAAAAAAAAGCCACGTGGTTTGGACGGGAAACGCGGGGGGTGGGAATAGATGCTTCGCCAGCCCAGGATATGATAACATAAGTTCAGCATTTTGTTAAATTAAAAACAAAATAAAAGAATAAAAAAAAATGTGTAACCAAAATGTATGTGACTTGGACATCAATTGGTGCACTTATTTTTAAGTTACAAAAGACAAAAACAAATAGCATGGCCACTCATTCTCCACCACGTCAGCATCATCTCTCTCAAATTCATGCCATGCTGCGTACGTGAAATAAAACGGCAGCGTAAAAGTTACAGTAGCTCGCCGGCCACCGCCGGCGGCGGTTGGCCCGACTGAAAACGAACGAACCAGGGGACCCCCCCTCAGTTTTTCGCGTAGAATCCAAAAACAAACTTAGTTTTCCAATTTAAAGCCTCTAACACCCTCAAAAAAAAGCCACAAAGAAAAAAGCCATGGTGTCCAACTTTCACAAATCAAAACAACAACAACACAAACATCTTATGCATCAACTCAGGACTCCAAATATGCAAATAACACACTCAAAACGTGTAAGACATGAGGGAAAAGAGTTGAAGAAAGGTTACCAAAAGTGGAGCTCTTGATGCTTTCTACCTTTGCTCCAAAGCTTCAAAACCACCCTCCTTCTAGCCTTTTAGGACTTATAAGATTATGATGAAAGCAAGAATGGGGAGAAAGAGCCTTTGGTGAGTGAGATCTGAATATGGAAGATTTTTTGAGAGAGAGTGAACTTTCAGGTTTTGTTCTGGACACAATGAGCAGCCACCCTCTTTTCTAGGGTTTTCTCACTTAAATAATAGGGCTAGGGGTGGTTAAAGACTTGTTACTGAGGTTAATAGTTGTGGTTAAGATTTTTGAAAATGGATGGTGGATGATGGAATGTCACGAATTACACCTTGCATGGGGTCTATTATGGTTGCCTTGTGTGTCATTTGTGAGCACCAAAAGGGTCAGAATAAAGGAATGTGGAGCATCTTGCATGTGGCAGGTTTATACATGTTTCTTTTGTCATTTTCCAAACTTAGCAAAACTTGCCTATGAAGAATGCAAAATAGTACATGGATGGTTGGCTCTTTTTAGGCAATGTTTGGCTAGCAAGGATGAGGAGAATGCGTGTGATGTGGTGGATGGAATCATGCTGCTGCATTGGCATATAATGCATCATTTCATGCATGAGAAATATTTCCAAGTTAGCAACTTTGAGCCATCATAAGTCAATGGATTCCTACTCAAATTGTGCCATCAAATGCTCTTTAGAAAGCTTGCATATTAAGGAGTAATTTCGATGTCCAAGGCAAGTTGAAATGGTGCTTGGAAGTTGCTTAAAAATGAGCATGAACATTGGTGCACCAAGCTGTCCAAAAATAACTTAGAAAAATTCTAAGTTTTTAGAATTTCGCAAGTTGAAAATCTCCAACTTTGGGATGCCATAACTCATTCAAAAATGACCCAAATGACATGGTTCTTGTGCTCATTTTGAATGAAATGTTTCATACTACAACTTTCATGTGGAAAAGATTTGCAAATGAAGCCTTGATCATGGTGAAAATTAGCTTTGAAAGTGGTTAAAAACTTGCCAAAAATAGTAAGTTTCTTAAAACCTAACTTTCCAAATTTAGCACCCTTACCAAATTCTTGATTTTTGATGAATCCTTGAACATTTCTTGACCAAATCTCATGCATTGATCATATTTGACTTGAAAATCATCAGGTTGACCTCAAAAAGTCAGGAGTTGACATTTTCACTGCATAGTTGACCTTATTCCCAATTCCTCTGATTTTCAATCCTTTGAGCAATTGAAACTCTTCTGAATCAAATTGATGGAAAATATTCCATTCCTAGACACTTGGGGACAAGTGGAATACCATATAATCAAGTCTTGCCCAAAAAAATCAGAAATAAATTGATTTTATGGCAAACCCTAATTTTGGCACCCATGGTTTAAGAGAAATCGACCCATGCTCAAAATCCAAATTCTTCTGAATATAATGTGTATCCTCTCAAACAATGATGATATGTGCCACTTGGTGATTATAAAACTTAAAAGACCTTACCCATGGGGGGGTTATACTCAAGAATCCCAAAAACCATAGTTTGAGGAATCAAGTTAGGAGGATGTGATTCACTTGAAATCTCTTGCCAATTACAATCATATGATGAGGTGATGGCCTCATTAGGATGCCCTGAAGTTTAAGGATCCCCTGTGGCTTGAGCATTTATTATATCAAGAACCTTTCTCTCATTTGGTCTCTTGGACAATACACATGAACTTTTGCTTGAACCTCTAGAAAACATCTCTTCCTCTTGAGCTAACTTAGACACCTTGATCCCATGCTAAGAGCCAATGATGTGCACAAATGATAATGCAAAATGAGATGAAACATAAGCTAGTCAGTGCTAAAAACATGAGGGCAAATTTTGAGGTGTTACAGGGGGCAATCTGTTACCTTGGATTTTTTGACTTAGCTATAAATGACAATTATTAATGAGATTAACAAACAATGTGCCACATGGAAAGTAAAAATAGTGTGGAGTCACACGAATATCAGGTTGACTCGAGGTCGGAGGTTACACCATGTGATACCGGTCGAAGGTAGTTGCAACGCCCCCGTTTTTGTTAGATTTATTTAATCAAGTCGATTTAATTATTTTTATTATTATATTATTTTATTCTTGACTTTTATTTGGCAATATATTATTTTTTTATTGTTGTTATGTTTTATCGCGTTTTGAGAACGTTTGCGAGATATTTGAGTGTAGGGGTATTTTGATCTTTTGATGGGTAGATATTATGTTTTTCATTTAAAATAGAACATAGAAGTTAGAAAGAGAGAAAAATAGAGAGAAAGAAAAAGAGAAGAAGGAAAATAGAAAGAAAAGAAGAAAAGAGGACAAACTTGAAGAGTAAGAAACCGATTCAACCGACACTTCGAAGCACGATTAATCGGGTAAGGGTGTGAAACTCGATTATCTTATGCTTGTGTATGAATATGTATGTGTGTGTTTGGATATTCTCTTGCCTTTCCATAGTTTTCACTTCTAGGTTGGAAATGAGAAAATGATTAGGAATCGATGTTTTCGCGGTCGGAAATCGCTATAAATTGCGTTGTTTGATCACACTGTGTTTATGAGCAATTACTGATATTTGTTTTGCTGTTGGAATTGATTTGGGATGAAAAATGGGATTTTTGGGGGTTTTGGAACCATGTAACCCGCAGCAGAAAATTCTGGTTCTGGTGCGATTCGCCAGGCGAATTAGGTCTCGCCACTAGTTCGCCAGGCGAAGTGCTGGCGAAGGGGGATTCGCCAGGCGAAATCGTAAGTCGCCAGGCGAAATCGGAAAGACAGAAATGGGTTAGATTCTGTAACTCTTGGGGTTTTTCTAAAATTGTGGTTCGCCACTAGTTCGCCAGGCGAAGTGCTGGCGAAGGGGGGTCCGCCAGGCGAAATCCTAAGTCGCCAGGCGAATCTGGCTGTTTCTCAATAAATTCTTTTCTTTGAAAATTCATAACTTTTGATCCGTAACTCGGATCGAGTCGTTCTTGGTACAGTTGGAAAGCTTATGAAATGTTCTTAGTATTAAAAATGGTTTTGAGATTGTTGGCCGATTTAATTATGTCGAGAATTTTGGAATGTGTCATTTTATCGACTTTTACTATTTTAATTGAGTGTATTTGATGTGTTATCATGCAATATGCTTTTGATATATATATCGTATGACTTGTGTGATGTTATATGATGCGAATGCATGTGATGAAATGTTGTGATGATGGTTTGTGGCCTAAGGACAAGAAAATGCATTGTGTTGTGTTTGATTGTATATGCATGATTATGGATGTGTATATGTGTGCATTTGAATGTCATGAGTCATTGTATTCCAAGCATCATGATATGCATTCTTGTGATGTCGTGTGCCCTAGTGGGTGTGAGCGGCAAAACGATTCCCGAGGGGATCCGCTATAACATTGTATGCCTTATACAAAGAGGTGTGAGCGATGATTATGGACGATCGTGTGCCTTATACAAAGAGGTGTGAGCGATCGGGTCGTGTGCCTTATACAAAGAGGTGTGAGCGATCCATAAACGTCGTGTGCCTTATACAAAGAGGTGTGAGCGACGGGGAACAGCGTTTGCCTGACGGAGAGTTACACTAAATAACAAGCGATTATTCCAGTAGTTCCTGAGTGAACTAATGATGAGAATAATGGATGGAACGATACTGCATTGCATTTCATAGAGTCGTTGTGTCGGTCTCTGTGCATTTGCATAAATCATGGATGATTTGATTGTGTGTGGAATTGTGAATGGAATTGTTGAGTTGATATATATATATATATATATATATATATATATATATATATATATATATATATATATATATATATATATATATGTTGGTGATAAATGTATTGTGCATGATTGATATGCCTTTGTGATGGATGCATGAGATATGATTTGTGTTGATTTGCATTCGAATTATGGTGTAAATTGTGGTGAGAATGTTTTATATGTGTATTTTTGTGTTATTATATAGTTGTATGTAATTATATTATAATTGTGTTTCTCACCCTTCTGCTGTTTTAAATTCTCTATGAGGCATTGCAGATTAGATGCTGGAGGTCTTTTTGTGAAGTTTAGGTCTTCATTCTTTTGTCGATCGGCTCTAATATGTAGCACTGGTTAGTCGGGGAGATCGTTGTGATTATTGTGTATATGTATATGTTCTTTTTGGATTGTACATGTATGACTCTGTGTATGACAGACAAACTTTTATGTTATATATATATGAGATTTCAGTTGCAGATTTTCCGCTTTTATTCTGTATCTGAATTGTGGGTGTTAGGAACTGAGTTCCTCTGTTATGTGCTACCTGATTGTTGCATATCTATATGAGCAGGTTGTTGTATTTTGATTCAATTAATGTGACGCATCTGTCTATGCCATGAATGTTTAATTATACTCTGATTATTTGTTATCGCTTTATTTATTTGGGGGGATAAATTGAGGGTGTTACATTAAGTGGTATCAGAGCCAGTTCGTGTCAGTTTGTGTCTGTTCGAGCAAGTTCGTGTCAGTTAGTGCCAGTTCGTGCCAGTCCGTGTCGGTCTTTGTTTTTGGGTGAGCTATTTGTTTAACCATAGTTGTTGTTATTGGATATGAACAGAATATGGCTGGTAGGAATGACACTGCTCTTGCTGCTGCTATGCAAGCTATGGCTTAGGCTGTATGGGGTGCACCTAATGCTGGTGGAAATGATGAGTTCAGGAAGAACAAACCGCCTGCCTTCAAAGGGAGACATGATCCTGATGGTGCTCAGATTTGGCTTAAGGAGATTGAAAGAATCTTTCGAGTGATGGACTGTGCTGAGGAATATAAGGTGAGAATGGGTACTCACATGTTGCAGGAGGAGGCTGATGATTGGTGGGTTAGTGCGCGTCATGTGTGGGAAGCTACATGTGAAGAGGTCACTTGGACTTTGTTTAGCAGGGAGTTTTTGAGGAAGTATTTTCCTGAAGATGTTAGAGGAAAGAAAGAAATAGAGTTCTTGGAGTTGAAACAGGGTTACATGTCTGTTGTGGATTACACTGCTAAGTTTGTGGAGCTTGTTCAGTTTTATCCACATTATGTTGAAGCAACTGCAGAGTTTTCCAAATGAGTGAAGTTTGAGAACGGATTGCATCCTGAGATCAAGCAGGCAATCGGTTATCAAAGGATTAGAAGGTTTTCAGATTTGGTGGATTGTTGTAGAATTTATGAGGAAGATAGCAAAGCTTGTTCTACTCACTATAAGAGTATGAACGAAAGGAAAGGGAAGCAACCGTTTCGTGGTGGTCCTTATGTGTCACCAGCTGACAAGGGTAAGCAAAGGGGTAGTTTTGATAAGAGGCCAAGTGGGGGAGGTATGTCTAATCCTCTGAGATGTTTTAGGTGTGGTGACTTAGGACATCGTCAGTTTGAATGTAGAAAGGATATGAGGAAGTGTTCCAATTGTGGAGGTATAGGACATGTCGCAGCTGATTGTAAGAAGAATGTGGTGAAGTGTTTCAACTGTGGTGAACCTGGTCATGTTAGTACGAAGTGTCCGAAACCAAAGCAAGTTCAGGCTGGAGGGAAATTATTTGCATTGGCAAGAACTCAGACTACTAGTGCAGATCGTCTGATCAGAGGTACTTGTTTTATTAATAGTACGCCTTTAGTTGCTATTATTGATACCTGAGCGACTCATTCGTTTATTTCGTCTGAGTGCGCGAAGTGTTTGAATCTTTTGTTGTCTTCGATGGGTGGAGAGATGGTTATTGATACTCCAGCAATGGGGTCGGTAACTACTTCTTTGGTTTGTTTAAGTTGTCCTTTGACAATTTTTGGTAAAGATTTTGAGATGGATTTGGTGTGTCTGCCATTGGAGGGTTTAGATGTGGTTCTGGGAATGAATTGGTTGCAGTTCAATTGGGTTCATATTGATTGTTATCATAAGCTGGTAAGATTTCCTTCTCTTGAGGAAGACGAGGAATCGAGTTTCTTATCTACCAAAGAGTTGAAGAAACTTTTGGCGGATGAAGCTCAGTTGTTCGAATTGTTTGCATCGTTGACAGTGGATAGTCAAGTTGAAATTGATGTGTTTCCAGTTGTGTGTGAATTTCCAGAGGTGTTTCCAGAGGATATTTCAGATGTGCCGCCAGAAAGAGAAGTGGAGTTTTCTATAAATCTAGTTCCTGGTACTAGACCTGTGTCTATGGCACCCTATCATATGTCGGAATCTGAGTTGGTTGAGTTGAAGAAGCAGTTGAATGAATTTTTAGAAAAGAGGTTTGTGAGGCCAAGTGTATCAACTTGGGGTGCTCCAGTTTTATTGGTGAAAAAGAAGGATGGAAGTATGCGATTGTGTATTGATTATCGCCAGCTGAATAAGGTAACGATTAAGAATAAGTATCCTCTTCCGAGAATTGATGATCTGATGGACCAGTTGGTAGGTGCGTGAGTGTTTACTAAAATTTATTTGAGGTCAGGTTATCATCAGATTAGAGTGAAAGAGGAATATATTCAGAAGACGGCTTTTAGGACACGCTACGAACATTGCGAATATTCTGTGATGCCGTTCGGGGTTTCTAATGCGCCGGGTGTGTTTATGGAGTATATGAATCGTATTTTCCATGAGTATTTGGATCGATTTGTTGTTGTATTTATTAATGACATCTTGATTTATTTTAAGTCCCGGGAGGAACATACGGAACATTTGCGTGTTGTGTTGCAAATTTTGAAGGAGAGGAGACTTTTTGCCAAGTTGTCCAAGTGTGAGTTCTGGTTGTCGGAAGTAAGTTTTCTTGGGCATGTGATTTCAGGTAATGGTATTGTTGTGGATCTATATAAAGTAGATGCATTTCTACAATGGGAGGCTCCTAGATCTGTTACTGAAATTAGAAGCTTTTTGGGTTTAGCTGGATATTATCGAAGATTCATTGAAGGTTTTTCCAAGTTAGCACTTCCTTTGACCCAACTGACTTGTAAAGGTAAAGCGTTCATTTGGGATATTCAGTGTGAAGAAAGTTTTAGTGAGATGAAGAGAAGATTGACTACAGCTCCGATTTTGGTCTTACCGAATCCTATTGAACCGTTTGTGGTGTATTGTGATGCGTCTTTGATTGGTTTAGGTGGAGTGTTGATGCAAGAAGGTAAGGTTGTGGCTTATGCTTCGAGGCAATTAAGGATTCATGAGAAGAACTACCCTACTCATGATTTGGAATTAGCGGCTGTGGTGTTTGTATTGAAAATTTGGAGGCATTATCTCTATGGTGCAAGATTCGAAGTCTTTAGTTATTATAAGAGTTTGAAATATTTGTTTGATCAGAAAGAGTTAAATATGAGGCAACGGAGATTGTTGGAATTTTTTAAGGACTACGATTTTGGCTTGAATTACCATCCTGGTAAAGCTAATGTGGTAGCCGATGCGTTAAGCCAGAAATCTTTGCATATGTCCGCTTTGATGGTTAAAGAGTGGGAACTTTTGGAAGCATTTAGAGATTTGAGTTTGGTGTGTGAATTGACATCTGATGGCGTGAGGCTTGGTATGTTAAAGGTCACTAATGATTTTCTGTTAACCGTTAGCGAGAAACAAAAGTTGGATGTGAAATTTGTTGATTTGATGACGGTTGGAGATCAAAGTGTGAATGGTGACTTTAAAGTGGATGGTAAGGGTATTTTGAGATTTCGTGGTAGAATTTGTATTCCTGATGATTCGGACTTGAAAAAGATGATTTTAGAGGAAGGACACCGGAGTAGTTTGAGTATACATCCGGGAGCTAATAAGATGTATCAAGATTTTAAGAAGATCTTTTGGTGGTCCAGATTGAAGAGGGATGTGGCTCAGTTTGTTTATGCGTGTTTGACGTGTCAGAAGTCAAAGGTAGAACATCAGAAGCCTAGTGGATTATTGCAACCGTTGGATATTCCCGAGTGGAAATGGGACAACATTTCTATGGATTTTGTGATAGGGTTGCCGAATACACAGAGGGGACATAATGCCATTTGGGTAGTTGTGGATAGGCTTACTAAATCGGCACATTTCATTCTGATTGACATCAGTTTTTCTTTGGATAAGTTGGCAGATATTTATATCCGTGTGATTGTGAAGCTACATGGTGTTCTGTTGTGTATTATTTCAGATCGAGATCCGAGGTTTACTTCCAGATTTTGGGAAATTTTGCAAAAGGCGTTAGGTTCCAAGTTGAGATTGAGTTCTGCTTATCATCCTCATACGGATGGTCAGAACGAGAGAAATATTCAGTCGTTGGAAGATTTGCTGAGAGCTTGTGTTCTTGAGCAAGGTGGTGCTTGGGATAGTTATCTTTCGTTGGTGGAATTCACGTATAATAACAGTTTCCATTCGAGTATTGGAATGGCACCTTTTGAAGCGTTGTATGGAAGGAGATGTCGAACACCTTTGTGTTGGCATGAATCGGGTGAGAGTTCGGTGGTTGGACCGGAGTTAGTGCAACAGACTACAGAAAAGGTGAAACTTATTCGTGAGAAAATGAAGGCTTCTTAGAGTAGGCAGAAGAGTTATCATGATCGAAGGCGGAAAGATCTTGAGTTTCAAGAAGGCGATCATGTATTTTTGAGAGTTACACCGGTAACGGGTGTTGGTCGTGCATTGAAGTCGAAGAAGCTTACTTCTCGGTTTATTGGTCCTTATCAGATATCCGCGAGAGTGGGTGTTGTGGCTTATCGGGTGGCGTTGCCGCCGAATCTTTCGAATTTGCATGATGTGTTCCATGTTTCACAGCTTTGGAAGTATGTTCCGGATCCATCGCATGTGATTCCGATGGATGAGGTTGAGGTAAGGGAGAACCTTACGGTCGAGGCATTACTAGTGAGAATTTTGGATCGCGAGTTGAAGCGGTTAAGGGGCAAGGATATTGCGCTTGTGAAAGTAGCGTGGGGAGGCGCTGCTGAGGGCAATTTGACTTGGGAGTTGGAGAGTCGGATGCGGGAGTCGTATCCGGAGTTGTTCGTCTCAGGTAATATTTTCGAGGACGAAAATTTCTAAGTGGGGGAGAGTTGTAATGCCCCAGTTTTTGTTAAATTTATTTAATCTAGTCGATTTAATTATTTTTATTATTATATTATTTTATTCTTGAATTTTATTTGGTAATATATTATTTTTCATTGTTGTTATGTTTTATCGCGTTTTGAGAACGTTTGCGAGATATTTGAGTGTAGGGGTATTTTGGTCTTTTGATGGGTAGATATTATGTTTTTCATTTAAAATAGAACTTAGAAGTTAGAAAGAGAGAAAAATAGAGAGAAAGAAAAAGAGAAGAAGGAAAAGAGAAAGAAAAGAAGAAAAGAGGAAAAACTTGGAGAGTAAGAAACCGATTCAACCGACACTTTGAAGCACGATTAATCGGGTAAGGGTGTGAAACTCGATTATCTTATGCTTGTGTATGAATATGTATGTGTGTGTTTGAATATTCTCTTGCCTTTACATAGTTTTCACTTCTAGGTTGGAAATGAGAAAATGATTAGGAATCAATGTTTTCGCGGTTGGAAATCGATATAAATTGCGTTGTATGATCACATTGTGTTTATGAGCAATTGCTGATGTTTGTTTTGCTGTTGGAATTGATTTGGGATGAAAAATGGGATTTTTGGGGGTTTTGGAACCATGTAACCCGCAGCAGAAAATTCTGGTTCTGGTGCAATTCGCCAGGCGAATTAGGTCTCGCCACTAGTTCGCCAGGCGAAGTGCTGGCGAAGGGGGATTCGCCAGGCGAAATCGTAAGTCGCCAGGCGAAATCGGAAAGACAGAAATGGGTTAGCTTCTGTAACTCTTAGGGTTTTTCTAAAATTTTTGGTTCGCCATTAGTTCGCCAGGCGAAGTGCTGGCAAAGGGGGATCCATCCGCCAGGCGAAATTCTAAGTCGCCAGGCGAATTTGGCTGTTTCTCAATAAATTCTTTTCTTTGAAAATTCATAACTTTTGATCAGTAACTCGGATCGAGGCGTTCTTGGTACCGTTGGAAAGCTTATGAAATGTTCTTCGTATTAAAAACGGTTTTGAGATTGTTGGCCGATTTAATTATGTCGAGAATTTGGGAATGTGTCATTTTATCGACTTTTACCGTTTTAATTGAGTGTATTTGATGTGTTATCATGCAATATGCTTTTGATATATATCGTATGACTTGTGTGATGTTATATGATGTGAATACATGTGATGAAATGTTGTGATGATGGTTTGTGGCCTAAGGGCAAGAAAATGCATTGTGTTATGTTTGATTGTATATGCATGATTATAGATGTGTATATGTGTGCATTTAAATGTCATGAGTCATTGTATGCCAAGCATCATGATATGCATTCTTATGATGTCGTGTGCCCTAGTGGGTGTGAGCTACGAAACGATTCCCGAGGGGATCCGCTATAACATCGTGTGTCTTATACAAAGAGGTGTGAGTGATGATTATGGACGATCGTGTGCCTTATATAAAGAGGTGTGAACGATCGGTTCGTGTGCCTTATACAAAGAGGTGTGAGCGATCCATAAATGTCGTGTTCCTTATACAAAGAGGTGTGAGCAACGGGGAACATCGTTTGCCCGACGGGAAGTTACACTAAGTAACAAGCGATGATTCCAATAGTTCCTGAGTGAACTAATGATGAGAATGATGGATGGAACGGCACCGCATTGCATTGCATAGAGTCTGTGTGTCGGTCTCTGTGCATTTGCATAAATCATGGATGAATTGATTGTGTGTGGAATTGTGAATGGAATTGTTGAGTTGATATATATATATATATGTTGGTGATAAATGTATCGTGCATGATTGATATGCCTTTGTGATGGATGCATGAGATATGATTTGTGTTGATTTGCATTCGAATTATGGTGTAAATTGTGGTGAGAATGTTTTATATGTGTATTTTTGTGTTATTATATATTTGTATGTAATTATATTATAATTGTGTTTCTCACCCTTCTGCTATTTTATATGCTCTATGAGGCATTGCAGATTAGATGCTGAAGGTCTTTTTGTGAAGCTTAGGTCTTCATTCTTTTGTCGGTCGGCTCTGATACGTAGCACCGGGTAGTCGGGGAGATCGTTGTGATTATTGTGTATATGTATATGTTCTTTTTGGATTGTACATGTATGACTCTGTGTATGACAGACAAAATTTTATGTTATATATATATGAGATTTTAGTTGCAGATTTTCCGCTTTTATTCTGTATCTGATTGTACATATATGGGTGTTAGGAACTGAGTTCCTCTGTTATGTGCTACCTGATTGTTGCATATCTATATGAGCAGGTTGTTGTATTTTGTTTCAATTGATGTGACGCCTCCGTCTATGCCATGAATGTTTAATTATACTCTGATTATTTGTTATGACTTTATTTATTTGGGGGGATAGATTGGGGATGTTACAGTAGTAGAGTCGAAGGACGTTACGAGAGGTGTGGGGACTTAGTGAAATTGAGTACTATGCTATGTTGGCTAAGGTTGGAGTTCATCACTACAATGGAAATAATGTCGACTTGGACACTACATGTGGAAAGTACTACAGAGTGTGTTGTTGTAACATGGTCGATTTCAAAGACCACGATGTGGTTAGTCAGTTCCTGGGGACCAGTAAAAGTAGTTAAGATATTTGAATGGTGCTAAAGAGCAAGAATTAGTTTAACACAGACGGTTACTCGGGAGAACGTGGGATCTCGTTGGAGGGAACCGCTGCATAGATTTCAGATGTGTCACAATAGGCTTAGTCGACCGTTCTTAGGAAGTTATTTTAGAGTAGTATATAAGGGTACTCATGTCCATAATGTAAAGGGTCCGTAATTGTACACACATTTATGCAAACTCAAAGTACGTGCGTGTTGAGAAACGAGTGAGGAAAGACGTACGTATGTGTTCCAACATTTATACACTTTAATCATTTTTACATTCAAGTACTTTTTATGCATCAATTTACCTTTTGGGTGCCTTTATAATTCTTGTCACTTCTTTTGACTTGCATTTCGATTTCAAGCTTTTACTTTACTTGCATTTTGATTTTCTGCATTTTCACCATTAAAACCTTTCTTTACTTCAAGCGTCATTTAGACGCCACAGAAAATATTTTCAAGAAATACATTTCGATTTCGACAGCAAACATGGTTTCCAAAGTAATAAATACAGACAAATACGTTCCGGGAGATTTTCGAGTTTGATCCCTTAAGTATTAATAGAATATTGTATTTTATTACCAAATTTCACAGTAAACACATTCAAAACCCAAATAAAGGCCTTGCAACTGCAAGATTAACAAGGGAATTTCCTATTTGTGGTGGAGGTATGACCCCCTGCGATGGTATTGGTGCCACAGAAGTTGTTAACACCACAAGAGCAGTTGTTCTAACCTTCGTTGAAATAAATGCTCCCTCAACCGTTGATCGGACTAGTTGTTCTACTACATTTTGGGGATTGTTATGAGAATTAGAATTATTCGTAGAAGGACGCGTTAGTTTTGGTAAAGATTTTCCACTTCTTAAATGCATGCAAAATACTCATAAAATTTCATGTAATAGATAAAAAATTTTAGCACATGCCCAATTGTGCGTGCCAATTTGTTCATTGTGAAATTTGGTAAACAAGCGCTAGTCTCTTATTGAAGGTTTCTTGCAGAACTGACTAGATAATCCTAGGACATATTGCTAAAAGTTTTATTAAGTTTCATGTAGAGAAGTGCAAGATTTCGACTTGGTTGAAATCTTTGAGTAAAGTTGATGCAAAAAAGGTAAATTGCTTGGAAATTTAATTAATCTTGACAATGTTAAAAAGGCAAACTTGGTGAAAGTGAAAGTAAAGTGACAATGAAATTAACGAAATAATGAAAGCAGATTTGCAAAAAAGATAAAATAAGGTAAAAGACTTTGCATTTGAAAAGAATTGGTGTTTCAGAAATCAAACATTTTGCTCAGTGAGATTCGTTTCTTTCTACGCAAGGTACTTTGAGTTTTTTTTTTTAGATTTTGTAGTAAAATAAAAAGAACACCTTGAATCCTAATTCTAGAACTCCTATTTATACAAGTATGGAATTACTATTTTATAACATTCTTTTCCTTAGCATTTGCCACGTAGATTTATGCATGGTTTTCGCTTCAGAAACGCCTTCCATGTGCACCTTGAGATAAGATTGAGGAGCAATTACTCATTTTAAACAAACACTTCTTCGCGCCAAATCATTGTTGGTTGACATGATTTGTTGATGTCGAAATGTTGAGCCAGACTTCCGTCGAGAAGCTTAACGAAATATTTCTTTACAGAAAATACTATGTTCTAAACTTTATCTCTCATCTTGAGACTTCAATTTTCTTAAGTAACTCAATATGTCGAAAATGTCCTTTTAAACTTACAACTTTTCCAAGTCTTCTCATTAAGCTGAGAATTTTGACCCTATCAAAAATTCCAGCCAACACTGAGATAAAAACCTATTTCCATAATAGTCAGATGTTCAATTTACTATTGTATTTTCTTTATCTGGCTGAAGAATTATACGTGTTTAAGAGTTTTGACCAAATTCTCTGAAAAGTGTGTTTATGTTTTTTTTTGTCTATTTCCCTACTATGGAAAACCCATTTAACAAAGGTTAGGAAAGATGTATAATCATGTGGGCGCACACGTTGTTATGTAGACTGTTGTTGTAAAATGATACTTACTATGGCGACCCATTAACCGTTGTAATAACCTGGAAACAACGCGACCTACCACAACAGTTTTTCAAATGAACTGTTATGATAAATATAATGGTCCTTGGTTCGATTCCCAGCTGCGCCATTTTGATATTTATTTTTTTCTAGACAGCGCGCGAGATATTATAACGGTTATGATGTATAACTGTTGTTATATATTCTGCAAGATTAACAAATATCATCCTGCTTTTATATATAATCCCACTTTTTAACCTATATTATTGTTCATCATATCTCATCAGAAAATACAACCCACATTTGTGATAAAGTTTTCGTTCAAGTACTTTTAATAAGAATTGTGTGTCATATAGAAGACAACAAAATGTTTCACAAGTGCAAGTTTCATATTTAATACATTTAAAACTCCTGAATATTGAAGGCAACAAAGACACTTTTAAGTTTTAATTATCAAATTTAAATGCCCTAGCTGACATAAAATTACTCCAACTATACGGTGCTACGTCATCATCATATGAATCGACCGTAGTTGTCCTCCTTCTGTTTCTTCTTGATCTCCTTATTCTCCCCTTGGTTCGTATTCCTTGCAAGGCGACCGCCTGTTGGGTCTGCACAGCTTGTTCGGGCTGGACAACTTGTTGGACCTCTACAGCCTCTACGACCTGGACAACTTCTTGGACATCTACAACATTTATGACCTAGACAACTTCTTGGACATCTACAACATCATTAACCTAGACAGTTTGTTGAACATCTGCAGTTTGTTGGACCTGGACTACATTGTTGGAACTCATTTTGATTATTCCTCTTCAATGATGCTGCTTGTGTGATGGTAAGAAGAGGAATAAAGTATTTATAATGATTTCTCTGATTCTTCATCTTCTCTCTACATTGAAAATCTAATTGTTTTAGTTGAGAGTCATTATTATTTCTTTAATTCAAAAACCATTGTTGGTTATTGAATAGTGATGGTCAAGTTACTCATTCATTTTTTATTATATTCTTATTTAAGATGGGGCATTGGAAATCAAAACATTAAATAAAGTAATATAGGCCCTAATGCTATTTACATAAGAAGTGGTAATGTGTGTTTAAGGAATAATGGGCCCTAAAATGGCACACCATGATCTTCCTATAAATTTTTGTTATGCATAAAACATTACTAAAATAACCTGTCACAAAACATTAAATAATGATGATATAAAAACATTCATCGATAATGCATGTACATGGTTACGATGACAAAATTTAGATTAGAAGTTTTAGTACACAAACATCAAACTGGACAAGATTACGAATAAATTAAGTTTGAAGTAGAAGAAAATAGACGCACTGTCTGCGTTGATGTCATTGTTCCATTCAATCCCTGAATAGCTTCCTCAGCATTCTTTCTGTTACATAAAAAACTGAAGGCATTAAAACATAGTGTATATGGCAAGCGAGGCATAAATAACACACTAATGATGATATTGGCAATACAACAAGTGTTACCTAACACCGGCTTGATGCCTACCAGATTTCTTGCAAAACTTTGCAGAACCCTGTTCTATATACCTGTAACTTTCACAAGAGAAATCAAAATTCTATCTATGATAACCAACAATTGTCATATCATAGCCAATGAAATCAGATTACCATGGTATGTATTACAAATTGGTAACTTATACCAAAGTACATCCCAACAGATAATCATAACCTAAAGCATATGAAACATGTACTCTCATACCGACTTGAGCATATACAACATAAACAAAGAAAAAAGAATGAAGATGTTGAAGAATGTCGTACTTCAAAGCTGAGGAATCAAATGAAGGAAAAAGGTGAATATTTGAGCATATACAACATAAACCAAGATAAAAGGAACGAAGATGTTGAATAGTATCGTACTGAGAAAGATGAAGATTTGAGCTCCAAATGAATGGATACGAAGAAAGTAAAGATTACGCCACCACTGTCGTCTTTGGCTCGCTTGTTCGCCTAGGGTGTCTTATGAAGAAATACAGAATAAGTTTTGTTTTTAATTTATCAGTAAACCTTTAAATCTCGGTTGTGTAACGCAATCGTAGTGGAAATGTAAGTCCTCTAACAACGGTTGATTTTCTTCATTGTTGTAAAAGCATTTACAATTTATTTTTTTAACAATGGACTTAAGTGACACAAGCGTATAACAACGGTTATTTAAACTAACCATTCTAAAATCATTTACAATTTATTTTTTAAATAATGAACTTAAGTGACACAAGCGTATAACAACGGTTGTTTAAGCTAACCGTTGTAAAATTATTTACATTTTATTTTTTAAATAAAGGACTTAAGTGACACACGTTTAATGTACTCTAAAAAATGAAAAAAATGAAGTTGCTGAGAATCGATGCTTACTACACATCATTTATTACTACGACTTTTATATACAACCGTCATTAAATCACTATTTATAAATCAAGCTACTCACTGATCGCGAAAATTTTAATATATTACGGTTTACTGTGAAAATTGGTAAACAACCGCTGATCTTCCAAATCTAACTTTGGTGACTCACGGGATCGATCAGATTGATCCTAGGACATGTGCTAACAATTAATCTAAGGCAAATTCTGAAGAAACAAACACTTCGACGGTACACATTAAGAAAAGTTCGTTGGAAATACAATCTAAACAATGTTTTAAAGTGTTAAGTTAAAAAGGCTAAAAATGTAAAAAGAAGGTCGAAAGCATGCAGTAAAGGTTAAAAATATGACAAGTGCAGAAACATAACTTACATTAAACGGAATATAAAAACTCAACGAAAGATTGAAGTAAATTGCATTGAAGGATAAATGGTGTTTACATCATGTACATTCTCACAAGACTCTTTTCTCGACACGCGAATACTTTGAGTAATTTTGGAGTTACTTGTACAAAGTGACCATCACACCAAATCCTATTGCTAGAACCCCTATTTATAATACTAAAACTAACTGCTATAAACTGCCTGAAATAATCAACAAATGATGAGTGTCCCTCTGCATGCTTCCATTGCTTGGATACACGCCACTTGTCTTTCTTCAAGAGCGAACCAAAGTTCCTTTATTTGAATTTGAATTTCCCAACGTCAGGCATTAGCAGCGTGGTCGGTCGAAGGTGACCTCTTCAATTCTTAGAAATATTTCCTAAGTCCCAAAAGCATTCTCTCTTCTTGTGAGCATCTTCGACTAAAACCCTATCATACAGATCCTGTCGAAAGCCTTTCAAAACCTCTCCAAGAGTTTAATATTCCCATCATTACTTCCAACTTCATATAGCCGTCGAATTTTTGAGCTAACAAATTGCCCCCCAAAAATGTATTTTTCGACAGTGCTGAAGAAAAGGGCATTTTTTGATAGTGTCCATTCGACGCCATCTTTCGACCATGCATAGGTGTCCATCAAAACTGACTAACCCACGTCTCAAGAGACTATTCAGTTTCTTTTCAATCAAATTTATGATATCACAGCTAATTATGATTATGACTGAAACGTCTCCTCAGAAATCACATCAAAACCCAAACCATCATAACCTCTCCTAAAGTCTATGAGATCGTGGACATAGGCAGCAACTGTCACCGTCCCTACTTTGGCTCCTGGGAGACACGTGTCCCACTAGCTCTAGCTCCTTAATAATGATTAGTGAGCTTTTAATGTTTCCAAAACATTTTATAAATAGTCTCCTCAAAAACTATTTTCATTTTTCAACTCCAAAGTATCCATAGCGCACTCTCTCCTTTCTTCAAAAAACGTTCAACCATTCACCTCCAACAAACCCATTTTTCTCAAACTTTCACCAATGGCTTCTTCAACTGCTACTACTCAAGACCCAAAGAAAACCCAGAAACTCAAAGGTCAAAATAGCGTACCACTACTTCCTCCATTCGCCACATTAAATGGACCCAAGGTGGTAAAGAATCAGCAATTCATCCCTGAGCCTCTCAAGGAGGAACAAAGACACATATCGTAAAACCAAACCTTTAGGGCAGAAAGACAAAGTTAGGGTAACACCTGAACCCCATGACAATGTAGCCCTAAAGAACATAGATTTGAAATATCTGAATGATGGGTCTAGGCTATTTAGGGCAACCCCGTATTTTAAGGATTTTGACCTCTATTTGAACTGGTTGACCAAGTTAGAGAAAGTGAAAGCAGAAACTTGGAAGAACTTAGAAATCTACGACTTGATCATGATGTCGAAGACAGGTCCCACTTACTGTCCAACTTTGTTAGCATCATCTTTGTATTTTTGGGATAATACCCATTATACTTTCCATCTCCCTTGTGGGATGATGACACCCACTCTATTCGACATAGCTGCTATCACAGGGCTAAGACCACATAGGTTAGTTTACGACCCTGAAATAGATGCTCTAGACACTATAGGGTTCGCCACCACCAAACAAACTTATACTCATTTCATGAACCATTACCACGACAAGCAAACTGACACAGTTGAGGACAAAGAGCATATAGCATTCCTGGCGATGTGGCTTTCTCGCTGCATATTCTGTACCAAATCCTTGCAGGTGGCAAGAAAATATCTGACTCTAGCCAATCAATTACATCTTAATCGAGGCATTTGCCTAAGCGAGGTGATATTGGCCAGTATGTACGAGTCTTTGAGTGAAGAAGCTGGTCGCCTGAAAGACCAAGAGAGCAACAGGAACCTCCTGCTATCAGGATCCTTTTGGTTACTTCATCTTTGGCTTAATGCCACTTTCGAAGCTAGCTCCCCAACAAAGGGTCTCTGGACGAAGATGTTGCAGAGATTAAAGAGAGATGAGTCGAATGGATTCGACTGATGCAACTGACCCCAAACGAAGAAGGGTAGACACTTAAGTCATCCTTCTCTAGCTTCATCAAAATGTTTGCCAAGCGCTATGAATTCACACCAAGGCTGACGCCCTTTGCTGAACAAAAATATGGCCTTGAATGGTTTACCAGGCCCTTTCCTCCTTCGTTCAAAAAACATGAAGAAGAATCGCAGCATGTCTGGGAAGCATTCCTGATCCCTCGACTTATCGTTCATCGACTCAACTTGTTAAAGGGCCAAACCTCTCTGATGGCCTATCAACCAAATCTTGTCTCTCGACAAATTGGTTTAGTCCAGACTCTACCCAAGTGTTTATATGAGAAGAAAGTCCATGTTATCCTTCCCAACACTATCTACAATGCCATAGAGAGTTCGACGCACCTTGCTCGACATGCTCATCGATCACTCCTAACTCCCGTGACCCGTCTACTTTGAACCTTCTCATCTCTGCACCCAAGAGTTCCATGACTGGTGGTCGAAACACTATGCTGCAGAGTTCCTTGATGTCTCCAGCTTCGCTCAGTTGATTGACCAACCTTTTGTTGATGTGCAGGAGAAGATCAAGAAAGGTACATCTACTCACATTAAGGAGATTCAAGCTATCCAGAAGTACTTTGAAACTGTTTATCGACCATATGATATTAGTCGAACCGTCCGTGAAGCTGCAGTTACGCTAAAGGAGAAATTTTTAAAGAAAATGGAGAGTTTGAAACTCCCTTCATATGTTCCTCCTGAGAAACGCTATGAAGTGGCTTTCGCACTATTCCCTCCAAAGACTCCTCGATTGCCATATGCTAATTTTGGAGTTGCTCTTGCCCCTCCATTTCCAGATTGGTTCATCTGTGGGGATTCTATAATGATCCTTCGCCAGTAGTCGAAACCCAAGGCCCAGCGGGTGGTTCCGACTAAGCGTACGCTAGACAGTTTCAAAGGACACCTTCATGTCGGTATTGAAGATGTTCGCATCGAATCCGAAATATATGAAGGTTTGGATTCTCCAATTTTATGTTCTTTCATTCAAACTTGATCATTGCTGACTTGTGGTAACTTGGTTTGTTTTGCAGCTATACACAAAAGGAACACGCCTCAGCAATCGATCGAAGCCAAAGGTGAAGGCAGCAAGGTACATCCCACACCCTTTTCCTTTCGCTGATTACTCCTTCTTCCTTTAACGCTTCTCATCATTTCCGGCTTCTCGGAAACCACCTCCGACGCCTTAAAGGAAGTCAAAGAGGGGCACTGCCCAAATTATCTTCGATTCAGAGGATGAGGACCAATCTCCTCTTGAAGACTTAAAACTTAAGAAGAGGAAGAAACCAAGACAAGAATTCAGTGCTGCTGGTGGGAAACCTGAGCCTACAACGGCTAAAGTCCCCAAAAAGACCACTACTACAAGTAAAGTTGCAGAAGCCTCTTCTGGAATCGCCTCTAAACCAGCTGCATGTCATGCTGAAAGCAATAACTCTAGCCCTGATGCTGAAGGTGTCAAGGTAACTTGCCATATTTTTATTTAAATAACAACTTACTTACCTTGTTTCCCTTTGATCTGACTTGCTTCGACCTCATTTAGGCTGGTGCTAGTGGTTCAAAACCATCGGTGGATAATCCTCCTTCTCCCATCACTCTCCTAAATAGCCAAGGCGAGCCCACATACCATCCCACTTCTGACTTGGGCTCTAGAATGAGTTCACTAGGTAAAATTAACAAACCTGGTTTTGAAACAGCTCCCCCTTCGCCAGTAAAGACTGCTATCCAACAGTCTCAAACAGATGGCTCCGACCATGAGGCAGACGATGTTCAACAGGATCCTGATACAGAAAATCCAAAAGCTGCTGCCATGGATGAAGATACGCCCTTGGTCGATGAAGCGGGATCCTCAATAAACGAACCCATTGGGGCTGCCAACGTTAACCCAGAAGGAAAGGAAGAAATGGAAGAAGATGATGATGAGGCCATGCACCAATTTGAACTTAATGGCCATAGTGATGAAAATGATGATGACAACATGGACGCAGATGAAGAGGGGGAGGACAAAGGTAAGCAAGAGAAGGCTGACAAAGGACCAATCAATGAGCCAACCCCTGTCGAAGCTACCACCACCCCAGCAACTACTGCTGCTACTGACGGCAAGGCCACCTCAACTATGTATGGAGCAGGCCTTTCTGAAAAAGAGTTGGATGCCTTGAAGACTAGCAATCGTCGACAATACATAAAGATCCTTCTTGGCCGTCGAGGAAGCTCATCTGATAAAACTCCCAGAGCTTCGACTACCTCTGGGGATCAGCCTTCAAGCACACCTGAGGACAATATCCTTCTGAAGATTAAAAACAAGATCTTTAAGGGTGACCTTTTCACACTTTTACAGATGGATGATGTCACTCATATCTCTCTGAAAAATCTCCTCCAACAAGTTGACATTCATGCTATTTCTCCAGAATCTGCCAACGTCATCTTAGAGCTTGGCATTATGATTGACCAAGTCCATGGTGACCTCAAACGCCTGCCCCAAATCGAAAATGCAATTTCGACCACAGCTGGTAGTGAGGCTGCCACTTGGGCCTCTGCCACTGACTCCGAGAATAAGGTAGCAGAATTAGAGGAAACCAAAGAGAAGAACAAGCAAGAGATTACCTCCAATGAACAAAACATTGCTTCCTGGGAGCGAAAGATCAAGAAGCTTCGAGCCAAGATCTCAAAGGCCAAAAAGCGCAACTCTGAGTTGTCCGCCTTTGATGACTCTGGCGCATCGAAAGAGCTTGAAAATGCCATCGCTTTTGCCGAGAAAGCTCAACAACTAGAGAAGGAAGTTGCACACTTAAAATTTGACAAGGCCTTATGTGAAAAGCGTCTCGCCCTCCAGAAGTCGAAGTACTTGAAGATGAAGGAGAATCTCCCCTTTTAGCTTGTTACTCTCTTTGTAATTTTTAATTTGATGCTCAATGGCCCTTTGAGGCTTTTATATGTAATGACTTTTTAGCCATTTTGGCATTCATAAATACCATTATTGGCTTTGCCCTTGTTACGTCGAATTACTCTTTAACCATTTTAATTTCTTGAAGTGCTGGTTTATATTTTTTCAAATACTTGCCATTTACTTTCAAGATTCTTTTATCCTCATTTCATTCTTCAACTTCATAGGCTCCATTAGAAAATACTTGCGTAATTTGAAACGGTCCCTCCAATTTTGGGGATCATTTGCCCAAGGCTCTAACCTTTCGATCCATAGGCAGGATTACCTTCCAAACTAAATTTCTAGGCGAAAAGGTCTTGATTCTAACCTTTTAATTATAAGACTTCTCCACTCTTTTCTTTTGTATCTTCAAAAGTTCTAAAGCTTTAAGTCTTTCTTCGTCCAAATCTACCAGTTTGTCTAACATCATATTCCAATAAAGCTTAGAAGGAATTTCATGATGTCTCTGAATCCTAGTTGACTGAAGGTAGATCTCAACAGGTAACACTGCATCGTGACCAAAAGTCAATCAAAAAGGAGTAGTGTTGGTTTCTTCCTTGGGAGAGGTTCGACATGCCTAGAGGATCTGGTCCAATGTCTTATGCCAATTTCTAGGCTTCTTTCCCACATGTTTCTTGATCAAACCAATCACCACTTTATTAGCTGTTTTGACTTGACTGTTAGCCTGAGCATAATAAGGTGTAGAGGTTAAGAGTTTAAAACCCATCTCTCTAGCAAACCCCTGCATCTTTCGACCAGTAAAGACTGATCCTTGATCTGTTGTGATCGTTTCTGGGATTCTAAACCTGTAAATGATGTATCTCTGAATGAACTCGATCACATCCTCTTGATCCACATTTGGTAAAGGCATCGCCTCGATCCACTTCGTAAAGTAGTCAATCCCTACCAAAATGTATCTCTGATTCTAGGAGGATGCCGGTCGAATCTCTCCAATCAGATCCAAAGCCCAACCTCTAAAAGGCCATGGTTTGACTATGGAATGCAACTGGCTTGCAGGGATATGCTGTATGCCAGCATGAACTTGACATTCTTGGCAACCCTTGGCAAATTCAATGTAGTCTTTTAGCATAGTAGGCCAATACATGCCTTGTCGAAACAATAGCCACTTCATCTTATGTCCTACTTGATGTGCCCCACATGCCCCACTATGGACAGTCGAAAGGGCAAGATACACTTCTGTTTCACTAAGACATTTAAGTAAGACTCCCTCAGGGGTCTTTTTAAATAATTCATTGCCTAGAAGGACATAACTTAAGGCTTGATACCTAACCTTTCACTCTGTGGATGTTGTCGGGTTTTACAAGTACTCGACTATAGGCTTCCTCCAGTCTTTATCCTCCAAGCTGTCTATTGCAAAAATCTTGAAATTTTCTTCATCAGCGTATCCAAGCTTTGTAACTTCTAGGTCTGATGGGCATAATCCAACAAATACAACTTTACCTCTAGCTTCGATTGCCTCTTATAAATTTTCCTTCGAAACCTTATACCCTGAAGCAACCTGAGCCAAGTCATTGGCCACTTGATTCTCTAGTCGAGGTATATGTCGAATGCTTACTACTTCGAATTTCTTTAGCAGTTTGTTGGCCACTACGAAGTACATGATGAGATTTCCTTAACACATTTGTACTCCTTTGTAATTGCTTTATGACCAACTCTGAGTCTCCCATTATTTCGACTCGAGTTGCCCCCAATTCTAACAAAATTTCAAGTCCAGTTATTAAGGCTTCATACTCAGCCTCGTTGTTGGAACAAAGTCCTTCAACCTTGTACTTAAATTTTGTTGGAATTTTATCCGAAGAAATAATCAGCACACCTACGCCTGTGCCATCTTTGTGCTTGGAGCCATCGAAGTATAACTTCCAAGGTTCCAATTCGACATAATTCAACATGCTTTCGTTTATGGAGCGGTCGACTATAAAGTCTGCTACCACTTGTCCTTTAACTGCCTTCAGAGGCTTATACATTAAAGAATACTCAGTTAATGCTAGTGCCCATTTACCGATTCGACTGTGCAAGATGGGTTTAGACAACATGTGCTTAATAACACCGAAATGAAACGAAACATAAACATCAACTGGCTTTATATATTGCTTCAATTTTGTACAAGAGAAATACAAGCATAAGCATAATTTTTCTATCATGCTATACCTAGTTTCTGCATCATTCAAAACTCTACTGAGGTAGTAAATGGCTCTCTCGACACCATCTTCATCCTCTTGAGCCAACATGCTCCCTATGGTTTTATCTGATGCAGCTATGTATAATCTCATACTCCTATTGCTACAAGGTGGTGAAAGAATTGGAGGATAACTCAGGTATTCCTTGATCTTGTCGAAGGCTGCCTGCTGCTCTTGCCCCCATTCAAACCCATCTTTATTGAATCGAAGCAATGGTGAAAAGACCTGCGTTTTTTCGCTTAGGTTCCATCAGACTCCTTTTTTGTTGATGGTGCTTTCGCTTCCATGATGGCCTTGGTCTTATTCTGGTTGATCTCGATCCCCTTTTTATGGACCACAAAGCCTAGAAAATCCCCTGCCTGCACACAAAACGTACATTTAAGAGGATTCATTTTAAGACCATGTCTTCTCATCCTTTCAAAGGAGTGTCGAAGATGGTCTAAGTGACTCTTCCCGGAAACAGACTTAACCACAATATCATCAATATATGTTTGCATGAAAGTCTCTATATAATCATGGAAGATTGAGTTCATTGCTCGTTGATACGTTGCCCCAACATTTTTTAGGCCAAAAGGCATCACTACCCATTCGTAGGTGCCTAAGGCTCCAGGACACCGAAAAACTGTTTTGGGGACGTCGTCTTCAGCAATGAATATTTGGTTATAACCAGAGTACCCATCTAACATACTAAGATACTCATGTCATGCGGCGGAATCGACTAGCATTTCTACCATAAGAAAAGAATACTCATCCTTAGGAGTTGTAGAATTTAAATCTCTAAAGTTTATGCAAACTCTTAAGGAACCATTCTTTTTAATAACAGGTACAATGTTAGCTAGCCATTCGACATACCTGGCAGTGCGGATGAATTTGCATCGAAGGAGTTTTTCGACTTCTTCCTTTATCTTTGAGATAATTTCTCGGGCAAACCGTCTTGGATTCTGTTTGATTGGCTTCTTCCCAGGCTTGATCAGCAACTTATGTTCGACCAACTCCCTACACAAACTAGGCATCTCATCATAGTCCCAGGCGAAACAGTCTTTAAACTCCTGTAACAGCTGGGTAACTTCGACCTTAAGTTATGGGTCAAGATTAGCACTAAAATATGTTGGCCTTTTAGTCACCCCTTCTCCTAGGTCGATCTCTTCCAACGGATCTTGGGCTAGCATCTTAAGGTTATTTTCCAGCGGATCCTTCTCGAATCCCAAAGGCCCATCGCCATAAATGGCGTCAAGCCTCTGGCCTTGCTCTACACATTAAACTTTATCAGGTGGCACTGAGTCAAAGTCCTTACCAGGACCTTCTTGGTGGAATTCAGGATTGGCTTCGCCAGCCATATATTCGTTAGCAGCCTCCAAAGCCGCTTGTAGTTTGGTTTCAGCCACGAAGGCCAAAATTCTTCTCAATGCTTCGAACTCAGTCATTATCACTGAATTCACTTCCCCACCCTGTGGGGTCTACTGCAGACTCGCCAAGGTATGGGTTCTACTACAGACTCGCCAGATGGCATAGTCGAAAACAATGAACAAAATGTCTCGTCATCTGGGATAAACTCAAAATCTGCTGGGCCACAGGGGGCATTGTGAGCCAAATGTTTGTCGAACTGGCGTCTGTCGACATGATTTATTGGTGCCTTAAAATTCCCCTGGTCTGCTTCAATGTGTCCGACTATGCCATCTGGCCTCCAGATGTGATGCGTTGATGCATCGAAGATGGCACTGCACCGATGCCATGTATCCACTCTCGTCCTAAGAGCACATTGTAGTTGGCTTTTGTTTCTACTACCATGAAGACAGTAGGCCTAGTGATTGTCCCCACTGTCAAGTCAACTTGTATCACACCCAATGTAGAGCCAACCTTTCCTTCATAATTTGAAAGAACCATATTATGTGGCTTAGTGTCAGTATCATAGTTGCCAATCTTGTTCAATAAGAAATGTGGCATCAAGTTTACTGTTGCGCCACAATCAACTAAAATTTTATTTATTGGCACGTTCTCCACCTTGCCAGTAATGTAGAGGGGCTTTAGGTGACCCTTCATTGCCTCTGTGGGTCGCTCGAAAAAGGCGTTCTTCTCTTCGACACACCCATTATTCATAATATAGTAGCACACAGGCTTGTGTGCTGCCATTTCTGCCTCAGTACAGGCATCCAAATCTTCGACTTCTGTAATCTGGTCGAACTCCCTGAGCATTACAGACACCACATTGACTATGATGTCGAGAGAAGCATCAGACTCAGAGTCGAAGTTGTCTGTCATTTCGTCATCATCTTCGACAGTCTTTTCACGTCCGTCCTCTTGAGAGGAAAACAATTTTCGCCCCACAGGCACTTTTTCAGTAGGCTTCATTTGATTCCCTCCATTATTGTTAGTAGGGATATTAGTACTTGACTCTCCTTGATCCTTCGGCTGGGCCTCCCTGAGATCTTTCCTTCGACGTTGCTCTCTCCTCCATTGAGACCGCGACATCGGGTTCTTCCCCTTATAGTTTTCAGAGACATACGCCGATTGGTTGGAAGTCTGAAACTCCTTTCGATATTCTATTGAAGAGCCTCTTCCCACATCAAACTTCTTCCATTTTTTCTGACCTTTTTCCTTTCCTTCGACAGGTTTCATCCAGCTCCCTATTGGTGCATTGCTTGTTGGTTTGAAGGTGCTGGGTCTGGCCCCTTGGAACTGTGTTTTTCCTCCTACTTGTTTTGAAGGGGTCCTTCTAGGGTCGAAACCCCTTTGACCATGATATGTTCCCTGCTCCCTTCTTTCTTTAGCCTTCCTAATCCCTTCAAGATTGTGAGCAGCCTTCTGGTCGAAGATTGCACTGCACCTGGGGCATAGCATGACACTTGATCCCTTCTTTTGGCAGCGGTGAAGGAATTCAATGATAGTCTCATCCTATTTTGGATATGCCACTTTGTTACGTTCCTCTTGGCAGCTTGCTTCGTCAACCTCCATGGTCTTATGTTATGTAATCTCGACCATATTTATGTCCATGTCGACATCAACACTAAGATTCAGATTGCAGAAGTCTACATCAAGGCCTCCAGTAGCCTTATCCACCTTAACGAAACTCTCAGCAGTCTCTTTGGTAACCAGCACCATGTTGGAGCTCTCAGTGATCCCATCATTTAAGCCCTCAGTGGCTTCGTCGAAGCTATTAGCGGCCTCGCACATGAGTTTCTCCACAACATTAATGTCAAGGTCTTCAATAACCTTGGCTAACACAGAATTGTTGGTGAAATCTTCAGTAATTTCCACCATGTTGACTGAACAGTCGAAGTCATCAGCAACCTCAACCACATGTACCTCTGGCTCAGCATAATGGGCCTCTGCTATTTGCAATGGGTCGGAGTCAATTTTCATCTGACCTTTGCTCTTCTCTCCGAATTTCAGCCTGCCCTCCTGAATAGAATTTTGCATCAGATCCCTGAAAAGAAAACACTGAGAAGTTTTATGACCCAGAAAATTATGGTACTTACAAAATCCTCTTTTTTTTCTTTGTTCTAAAGGTGGCATTTTAGCGCCAGGAGGCACTATCATCTGCCCATCTTTTACTAACAAATAAAAAATTTCGTCACATTTAGTGATATCGAAAGTGTATGTTTTCTTGGGAAACTTATCATTCTTTTCAGATTCTACAGAATTTTTTCCAATCGAAAGGGCTAAAATTTTGCATGCATACGGAGGACCCTGCTTTAAGTCAGCAACGTCTACCTCACTCTCGTCGAAATATAATGAATCATCGTATAAACCTTCGACATCCTCATTATATTCAACATAAGCTACCTTTTTACTCTTATTAAACTTAGCCTTTTCGTCTTTTAGACGTTCTAACTGTCGAACCCTATCAGCTAGTTGGGCCATATCTCTCAGATACTGGGTATCCAATTTCTTTATAATAGAGTAATCAAGGCCACCAGCGGCCATTTCGACCAACTCATGCTCTGGTACTTGAGTAAAACACCTAGCCTTAAGTAATCGAAACCTATTTAGGTAATCGTCTATTGGCTCAGTAAACTTTCGCTTTATGCTAGCCAACTCCTTCAAACTAATCTTAGTCTGTCACATATAGAATTGTTAATGGAATAAACGCTCTAACTGGGTCCAATTACAGATTGAGTTAGGAGGTAGGGTTGTAAACCAAGTAAAAGCATTTTTGGTGAGAGAACTTGGAAAATATTTTACCCTAAGACTTTCGTCATTTGCAATCTCTCCAGCCTCAATCATATATCGGGCTACGTGTTCGACAGTAAATTCCGTTGTATCTCCTGAGAACTTGGTATACTTTGGGACCTTCGTCGTAGGGGGTAATTCTGATTGTAGAATACAATCCACTATGGGTGACGTATAATTTGGCCTAGTAAAGCCAAAATTTACCCCATTTCAAGCCATTATTCTTTCGACCATGGCTGCTAGGTTGTTATCTGCTGCTATGTTGTTACGTCGAACCTGTTGTACAACATGGTCAGCATTTTTGTTTCTATTTACTATCACTACCCCTTGTTCCCCCTCTTCAGGAATTGACACTTGGTTCCTAGGTGGTTCGACTCTAGGAAGTTTGACTTTATGGGGTTCGACTCTAGGGGGCTCTAGATTCGCCTGAGGTATAGTCTCTAGGTTCTGCCGGGGATATTCTCCACCACAGTCGCACCTCGTACAGGGGCTGACACCCCAATAAATTCTGCCATGCGTGCCAATTGCGCCGCTAATTGTTGGTTAGTTTGGGTAGTATTCTGGATCAAGGGCTGGAAAATTTCCCCCATCGTTTGGGACAAAGTTTGTACCATTTGTAGGTTACTCTCATCCATTTGCTGTCTTAAACATGATATAGACGTGTTTGTCAGACTAGGACCTTGAGTGGAATATCCTACACCTACGCTTTGACTGTTTCGACCTATATTTATCCCAGATCCTGACCCTTGTAATGGCGAAGATGTTACATTTTCTGAGAATACGGGGGGGACATTTTGGAGGCTTTGCGTTATTGACGTTGGCATTCCATAAGGTGGATTCCTTGGTAATGGTTGTGAGAATCCTGGTGGGGGAAAATGCCTAAATGTCAAAGTTCCTCCTGGTGGAGTTTGGGGATTAGATGCTTGTGGCCCAACGTACTCCAAAACAGGTTGAGTGTAAAACTTTATATTTGTCGACCCTGATCCTGTCATTGATGGCATTGGGTCAGACATATCAGGAGGTGGTATTGGCTCTCCTGTCGAAGGAACTGGAGGTGGTATCACATCGTTCCTGGACACATTTTGAGGGTTAGTGTTACTAGACTGGGCATTCGAGTTACTCGATTGAGGATTAGAACCACCCCCTTCAGGGTTTGGATTGTTTGGTTGACTAGTGTTTGTCGCCATTTTTCTAGTATATCTTCTCTTTGGTCTCTCTTCGTTTGTAGTGGCTACCTTACCACTTCTCAATAACATGCAACGAAGCTTTTTTAAGAAGAAAACGATGAATGAAGATTTTCAAAATTTAGAAAGATCTTTATCAAGTTAGCACTGTCCCACTGGGCGTGCCAATTTGTTTACCGTGAAAATTGGTAAACAACCGTTGGTCTTCCAAATCTAACTTTGGTGACTCACAGGATCGATCAAATTGATCCTAGGACATGTGCTAACAATTAATCTAAGGTAAATTCTGAAGAAACAAACACTTCGACGGTACTCATAAAGAAAAGTTCGTTGGAAATACAATCTAAACAACGTTTTAAAGTGTTAAGTTAAAAAGGCTGAAAATGTAAAAAGAAGGTCGAAAGCGTGCAGTAAAGGTTAAAAATATGACAAGTGCAGAAACATAACTTGCATTAAACGGAAGATAAAAATTCAACAAAAGATTGAAGTAAATTGCATTGAAGGATAAATGGTGTTTACATCACGTACATTCTCACAAGACTCTTTTCTCGACACGCGGATACTTTAAGTAATTTTGGAGTTACTTATACAAAGTGACCATCACACCAAATCCTAATGCTAGAATCCCTATTTATAATACTAAAACTAACTGCTATAAACTGCCTGAAATAATCAACAAATGACGAGTGTCGCACTGCATGCTTCCATTGCTTGGATACACACCACTTGTCTTTCTTCAAGAGCGAACCAAAGTAACCACTCACTCCTTTATTTGAATTTGAATTTCCCAATGTCAGGCATTAGCAGCGTGGTCGGTCGAAGGTGACCTCTTCAATTCTTAGAAATATTTTCTAAGTCCCAAAAGCATCCTCTCTTCTTGTGAGCATCTTCGACTAAAACCCTATCATACAAACCCCTTCGAAAGCCTTTCAAAACCTCTCCAAGAGTTTAAAATTCCCATCATTACTTCCAACTTCATATAGGCGTCGAATTTATGAGCTAACAATTACAACGGTGTATATTTCTTCCGTTGTAAACCTGACATTGTTGTTTGCATATTTTATAGTAGTGTTTGTTCCATGGGGGTTTCTTGGGGACAAATTTTACTCACTTATCCTTTTACGGTATTGTGGTTTTGGTTCATCATTTGTCGATCCATCTTATAAGCTATATATATATATATATATATATATATCAGGGTCGTCTTTGAGGGCATGCAAGACGGGCTACCGCACAGAGCCTCAAATTTGTCAGGGTTAAAATATAGCCGAATAGAGCCTCAAAAAATATATGTTACGTTAAATCATGATTAAATATGATCTCTATTTATTTTGTCATGGGTAAACATATATATATATATATATATATATATATATATATATATAAGATTGATGTATTATAAATCTTGAGTGAAAATATTGTAAGTGATATGCACATTTCAACTTCGAGAATTGAGATATCGAATATTTGTGATGTTTCTTTGGATTAAATTAAAACGTGCCGAATCCAAAAAGTTGACATGTGGGATTTTTTCTCAATAATTTTGTCGTATGATATTTTACGATGGAGGAGGTGATTTTCGTTAATCTTGACGTGTGAGTCTTTTTCTCTTAAATTCTAAAATGGTATTTTTGCGCTAGAGGAAGTGACAGAGTGTGCATATTCATACATATTACCCAATTTTTCCTAAAGTTTGACGGTAATTGTCTTTTGAAGATTGAATTTCTAGAAACTAATTTAGGTAGCTGGTGCCAATTCCAATTGCCTTACATAGTAACATAAGCAATAAACTTTTTTTACACAATCTAGTTTTCTCACAACAACATCTCGTCATATTCTATATTAGCTGGTAGTGGTATTTTGTCTTACTACGTAGTACCAATCCTTAATTTGAGGTTCTTGTGTTGTATATATCAAGAGAGAATAATTGAAGGAGAGAGTGACATGTTCATATATATGTCGATTAATTTCTTCAGATTCTATGAGTTCCACTACTTTTTTTGCTGTACCATACGTCTAGTCTTTTCATGATTTCATTATTGTGAAGGGTGACCAGTTATTCAAATACAATGTTTTAATTACTAAGTAGTAAGTATTAGCAATTGCTAGAAGAATAATCATATATGTAAGGCCTTTTATTTATTTACATTTTTATGATAATTGATTAATCACGAGTAAAAATATAATTAATTCACTTGAGTTGATAATTAATTTAATCGAGAGAAAAATTACGATTGATTTATCTTCAAGAATTAAATACTTTTAAACTAAAATTAAATTAATCATCTGTTTAGCTAAATTAACAAAAAATTTGTTTCTAATTAACTATATATGTGTCCAACATTTTTCTTTTATAGTATAAGTGTGTGGCTGTATTTGCTGCAATTTTTTAGTCAATCTAATATACCTTTCCCTTTTTGAGCACGAATTGAAGAAGAAGGGTTTGATGATTTAATCAAGGTATCAGTCCTTGGACTAAAAGGCTTTTGATGATAATCAAGACCTTCCTTATGCTCTAAAGTCTGAGAAGATTTCTCAGATCTTTCAACTGATTCCAAAGCCAAATACTTTGATTTCTTAATTGGTTATTCATATCCATTGAGTTCTAACTCATGGCTTTAGAGATTACTGATCAGACTTTCAAGACTAATATTGTTCAGGTCTTTAGCTTCCTGAATAGTTGTCACCTTAGATATGTATATGATAGAAAGACTCCTAAGAATCTTCTTGACATGATCAGATGTGGTGTAGCTCTTGCTCAAGACCCGAAGTCCATACACATGAACTTGAAATCTAGAAAACATAGTTTCAATGTTTTTAGCTTCTTTCATTCTGAACAACTCATATTGCTGAACTAGAAGATTAACTTTGGCTTCTTTCACTTGTTGGTTTCCCTCATAAGTAGCACCTAAATATTCAAAAATAGTTTTGAAATTGGATTTATCAATGATCTCTATGTACTTAAAATGAGGCAAAACATCAACGAGAATGTCTCTCACGCTATGGTGTTTTCTGTGAATCTTTTTCATAGCAGGTGTGAAAGTTTTTCTGTCAGATACCATTCCTACTTCATTCAAAGGAATTCAATGCCATCTTCAAGGATGTCACATAGCTCATCATAAAGACCTATGATATGAGTGTACATCTTGTTTTTCCACCATTCAAATTAAGTAGAGTCCCCGGTGAATGTTAGAGGTCTAGCCACATAGTTGTTCTTTTTCAGATGTACTTTGATCATGATTATTATCACCACGAGGATTAGGTTCTGGGGTGGGACCACCATCACCAGAGTGATATGTTTCAGCTTCACAAAGGGGTTGAATTGGGTTCCCATTTCTCCAACTTTTTCAAATTCTCCTTCTGGTTGATCTTAATTAGATTTTGAACACTCAGTTCAGAGTTTGAATCATAGTCACCCAAAGTCTAAACTCTTGAATGCCCTTATCAGATTCTAAAATAGAATCTGACTCATAAGTAAACAAATGATAGCAGATGAATATAGTTCAAAAGCAAGTACAGTAAATCAAGAGACACTTGCAATTATCCTGGTTTCTCTCACAACTTAAGAGAAGTCCAGTCCCCTTGCACTTCCAAGGGATTTCCACTATAACTAAATTGATTACAAATGCTCAAGCACACAAGCAAGAGACTTCCTTTGCTCAAACCCACAAGTAAGATACCTCTTTGTTCAAGCACACAAGCAAGAGACTTTCTTTGCTCAAACCCTTATGTAAGAGACTTCTATGCTCAAGCACACAGGCAAGAGACTTCCTTTTCTCAAACCCCAAAGTAAGAGACTTTTATGCTCAAGCATACAGGCAAGAAACTTCCAATGCTCAAGCACAAATGTAAGAGATTTGGGTAACAACTGCACTTGATATACAATCAAAGGTGTAGACATAATGCAACTTAGAAAGACTCTATGACTTAAGAACTTCTATAATATACAAGTGTTAAGATGTTCTAAATATAAAAATTATGATTGAGTAGCTTCTCTTTGAATGTCAATGTTCAGAGTCTTGTGGTGTAATGCAGTGTGGTGTATTTCTTCTTCAGGTATGCAGCTCCTTATATAGAGTGGATAAAAATAGGCGTTGAAGACTTTCACCCAAAGGTTAGGCTAGCTTTGTACTCGATTAGACACATCAACAAAACATATTTATGCAAGAGGAATTATTCTTTGAATATTAGGAACCAAAGAAGAGATTTTTCCTTAAGTCTTCAAGTGATAAAAAAGTATTTGAGCATGTTAGAGTTGCCTCGATAGAGGAGAAGATGCTTTAGAGGTTGACTACTTCAAAGTTTGCTTATTGGCTTTTGAAAATTCACAGTCTGGGTCACCAGATGTTGTCTTTCTTTAGATTTGACTTCTTCAGAGACTAGATCTTTCATCAGAGCCTGAGTCTTCAGAAGTCATCTTCAAAGCAAAAGTATTATCTTCAAATGCAGATTCCTCAAGCAACTCTACATAAATTCTCAATCATATAATCCTGCATACTTGAACATATTTTAAAAAACCCAATTGTTCTTTAAATACTTTGTTATCATCAAAACCCAAAGGATATCGTATTAACAAATTTTTCTCCAACATGAAGTTCTTGTTCGATCAGAAGGAGTTGAATATGAGACAAAGGAGATGATTCGAATTTTTGAAGATTATGATTTTGGCTTGAGTTACCATCCAGTAAAGCTAATGTTGTGGTTGATGCGTTGAGTAGAAATTCGTTGGATATGTCGATGTTGATGGTTTGAGAGTTAGAATTGATCGAGCAATTCAGAGATATGAGTTTGGTGTGTGAAGAGACTCCTAAAAATGAGAAGTCGGGCATGTTGAAGCTGACTAGTGGTGTTCTTGAAGAAATCATAGAGGATCAAAGAATTTATTTAGGATTCGTTGATCGGCTAGTGTTAATCAATCAAGGTAAAAAAGGTGATTTTAGGATTGACGATAATGGGATGATGAGGTTCAGAGATAGGGTTTGTGTACCAGATATACCAGAACTTAAAAAGAGTATTCTTGAGGAAGGTCATAAAATTGGTTTGAGTATTCATCCCGGTGCCACTAAAATGTATCAAGACTTGAAGAAAATGTTTTGGTGGCCAGGAATGTAGAATGAGGTAGCTGAGTTCGTTTATGCTTGTTTAAATTTCCAGAAGTCAAAGATTAAACATCATAAGTTGTTGGGTCTAATGCAACCGTTGAATATTCTCGAGTGGAAGTGGGACAACATTTCCATGTATTTTGTAATGAGTTTATCAAAGACGATGAAGTGATGTGATTCCATTTGGGTTATTGTTGATAGGCTGACTAAATTGGCTCATTTAATTTCAATTAAGATGAGTTATCCTTTGCAGATGTTAGCCGAGTTATACATTGAGAAGGTTGTTAGCTTGCATGTTATTCTTTCAAGTATTGTATCAGATAGGGATCTGAGGTTCACATTGAGGTTTTCGTAGAGTTTACAGGAAGCGTTGGGTACTAAGATAAAGTTGAGTTCTGCTTATCATCCACAAACGGACGGCCAGACAGAGAGAACCATCCGAACTTTAGAGGATATGTTGAGGGATTGTGTGCTAGAACAAAGAGGTGTTTGGGATAACTACTTGTCTCTGATTGAGTACACTTACAACAACATTTTCCAGGCATTGTATGGTAGGAGGTGTAGGACACCTCTGTATTAGTATGAATAGGTGAAAGTGTTGTGCTTGGACCTGAGATATTGCAACAAACTTCTGAGAAGATCAAGATGGTCCAAGAGAAGATGAAAGCTTCACAGAGTCTCCAAAAGAGTTACCATGATAATATGAGGAAAACACTTGAATTCAAGGAGGGAGATCATGTTTTTTTAGAGTTACTCCAGTAAATAGTGTTGGTCGAGCTTTGAAGTCTCGAAAGCTCACACGACGTTTTATTGGCTCATATCAAATCTTAAAGAGGATAGGAGATGTGGCCTATCAGATTACCTTGCCACCCCCGCTTGCTAATCTTCCTGATGTTTTTCATGTATCTCAGTTAAGAAGATACATTTTAGATTCGTCTCATGTGGAGAGGAAAATATAATTATTAAAAAGATGGAATAATTATGCTTAGAATAAAAAGGAGTTGGAGGAACATACAATTGTCAATACGTGAAAATAATTTTTGGGAGAAAAGAGGAAAGGCAAGGCTAGGGCTTCAAGAGGGAGGAAGAACATTGATCATAATCTAAATTTTGGCAAGGAACCAAAGGTAAGGGGGATAAAGGGCTTGCTCTATGGGTGTGTAGCATGAAAGGTAGAGATGAGAAGTCCTTACTCTCACTAGCATTGTGAAATACTTTTTTAACGTGTTGTAATGTGTTCAAATCTATGAAATTAATGGTGGTTAGGTTTGATTATGTGATTATGTTACTAGAAACACGTGAAAATCGTTCTGCTTATGAACATGTAATTTAATGCCTTTGCTGTATATTTGATGCTTTCATCATGAGTATGAATGTTAGGGAGAATTATGGTTTAATTATATGTTAAATTGTCATGAATGGTGAATGATATGTGCATTATAAATTGGTTGGTTGTGATTATGAAGTTATGTACTATGTAATTCGTATTATGAGGTAATTGAATATGGAATAAAAGTTGGAATGATGGATAATGGTTAGTGAAGGAGGGGGATGAAGATTATATGTAAAACTGGGATTTTATGGAAAATTACCCCTATGTCAATCGACAAACACTCCATGTCAATCGATTGCACGAGTAAAATTTTTGAATAAAATAACTATCACGATCAATTAACATGAGGAATTAATTGATTGCATTGCCTCTATAAGCAATTTTTGATAAAGACATAGTGAAATTGGACTTGATGTCAATTGATTGATGCTGCCTTAATTTTAAAAAATTCTTTAATTAAAATATATCATGTTGCTTGTAACACCCCGATTTATTTTAATTAATTTTTCGTAATTAAATTGAATGATGTTGTGTATTTGTGTATGATTATGTGTGTTTTGGGTGAGGTTGGGTTGCCTTAGTATGGAGTAGAGACCTTAGAATTATAGAAAATAAAGTATCGGAGGGTGTGTGACTATTGGGATATAATATGTGGTGTGGTTAGTAAGTGATTATTAAATTAAATAATTTAGTGGGAATTAATTAAATTTAAAATAATTATTTTAATTATTTTATTTAATTAAAATTGGATAATATGAGTGGAGAGATGACAAGGGCAAGGTATGAGGATTAGTAAGGATAAAGAGGGAAAAACATATTTGGGGTCAAAGGGTCATAATAGGAAAAGGAGGAAATTAGAGGAGAAGAATCATTTGGTGATCGATCGAAATCTGAAGAAAAGAGAAAAGCGAACGGGAAGCACAAGCTAGGGCAAGGTGAAGGAGTGAATCCATTAGAGAAGAAGGAAGCTCGTCAATACAAGGTAAGGGTGGGAATATATTCTTTAATCTCTCAAGGGTTGGATGATGTTTGTATTTGGGTAGAAATCATTAGGTTGAATTCATGTGAATATTGGAAGTTTGTTGGTAGGTTCTAATGAGTTAGAATGTTAGATTTTGTTCAGGATACTGTCTATAAAATAGTGTATGTTGTTATTGCTAAATGTTGCTGAGAGCTGGTGTGATTTTTGTGCACTAAGAGGAATGTTTTGGGGAGAAAATTGGTCAGGTGTAGCAGGAAGTTGGAGTGTCGGAACTCTGCTACGCGCACGTAGCGCCGGGCGGAGGGATCGTACCGCCGGGAGGTGCCGTGTGCCGCCGGGCGGTGCTCAAGAGGCACAGCCTGGAACGCTACTGGAACTTGTTAGAATTGAGGGGGGAAACTATGCTCGTACGCCACCGGGCGGTGCGAGAGGCGAAACAATGTTGTGCCGGGCGGTGACCAGGAGGCGTTGCATGGAACGTTATTGGAAGTATTGAAATTGAAGGGGGGAGCTAAGCCTGTGTGCCGTCGGGCAATCCAAGAGGCGCAACAACGCCCCTGCTGTGTCGGGCAGTGTGATGAGGCGCAGCAATGCTGCTTGCGCAATTTTTGTTGTTTTCTGGTGGTTTCGCGTGGTTTCTTGTTGCTTCGTCGATAATTTTCTTAGATGATGTATTTTGGAAGATTGTTATGAATATGCATGCTCGAATAAGTGTATATGTGTTGTTGTGAATTAATGAATCGAGTAATGATGATATGCTATGTTGATGTATTTGTTTCGTTGTTGCATGTTGTCGTTGAAGGTGCATAGCATGATGCATGAGTTGAGGGATGACGTGTGCCCATGTGGGGTGTAAACGCCTATCCTAATTCCTTTTAATGGAATCGATGTTGTTGTTGTTGAGGTGATTGTGTGCCCATGTAAAGTGTGGGCAATCACGATTGTCGTGTGCCCATGTGGGGTGTGAGCGACTAAATAGACTTTCCGACGGGAATTCTGATCATGAAACAGGGATCGAAATTGGTACCACGTGCATTGAGTCTAGTTGGTGTCTCATTGCATTTTGTATTAGTTGTATGGCATTATGATTTGCTTGGCCATCTGTGTGTGTGTTGGAGAATGTGATGCTTGTTGATAGTTACGATATGGGTGAATTACTTGATGATTTATACTTTCATATTTATATCATCTTCTCCTTTTTTTGATTTGAGAATCTCACCCCTTCTGTTTGAATATTGCCTCTACGTGGGTAACGTGCAAATATTCCGCTGTAGGAGTTCAGGTGTGAGTGGAAGTTGAAGTCTTCAGTTTATTCTTTTAGTTTGGCGTCAGCTCTGATATGTAACATTCGGAGTCGGGAACGCCTTTATATGATTTTATTTGTTGAAGAATTATTAGTTGTTTTTCTGTTATGAAAACTAGTTTCTTTAGTTAATTGAAATCGTTATATTTTGTTGATTGAAATGAATAATTTCCAGTTGCGTAATAAAGGTTATTTTGTTGGATTAAAGTGGTGTGATTTCCGAAAATGTCATTTATATGTTACATGTCTATTTATGAGCAAATGATAAGTTGGAAGTAGCATCCTTTATTTATGTTTTGTATTGTTTTACTCTGATTTTATTTAATTAAATAGCACGGGGAAATTTAGGGTGTTACACAGTGGTATCTGAGCAGGTCGGTCCGTCCGGCCGGGTTGTCTAATTATGGTGTTCCCTAGTATGCGACATGTGTGTGAAAACACTGTCGGTGCTTGTTTTGTTTTCCATTTGCAGGTTGGGAATGAAACAAGTGGGGGAGAAGTGTCTGCTTCTCTTGGATATTCCAGTTGTTGAGGAATTGGATATCATGTTACTACATGAGGGAGTGCAGTGTTGGATTGTCCAACTGTTTGGGAATGGTGTGATCCTTGAGGGAAGACGGTCAGGTGTTCTCGTTGTTCGTTTCCTTGTGAGGGGGAAGGCGATGTTGTGGCTAGAGATGGACCGGTGATGTGTGGAGTATCCTGACATATTTCCTAAGGATGGGCACATGTTGTCTTTAGTCGGAACAAGATGATGTTATTGTTGGGACGAATTGGTAAAGTTAAACCATGTGTTTACCAATCGTTTAGATGAGTGGTGTAGTGTGTTGTTGAGACAATTGGAGCTCTGGTGTTATAAGTTAGGAAGAAAGAAGGTAGTACGAGATTGTGTGAGGAATACCGACAGTGGTCTAAGGTAATGATTAAGAATAAATATCCACTTCAACGGGATTGATGATTTGATGGACCAACTGTTATGCTAGCGTGTCTTCAGTATAATTGAATTGAGGTCGGATTACCTTCATATTTGGGTGAAGAGTGAGGATAGTTGGGGGTTATAAGAAGTAAGAGAAAAGGGTGGGACTCATGTTCACCATTTCCAATCTTCATTTTCGCACTTATGGAATAGTCTTCATTAAACAGGTGATAACTTTTTACTCGTAACTCGGATTTAAGAGATTCTTGAATTTCTAGATTCTACAGGAAATTCCCTTCATTTTGGCATACAATTTTGTATCTAGAAGGCCAGTATTGAAGGATATAATCATGTTTGATGTTGAGCAAGTCCTGCTGAAAATGGGTAAGATGAGGTCAGGTATAAAATGTTTAGTAATAGGACGGAGGTGAGGGTATTGGAGAAGCACATGGAGGTGCGGTGTATGCCAATTGAGAATGATTAGAGAGGAGAGATTCTTGAGGGAGGGAGAAGGTTAAAAAGTAAAGTGGATTGTGTGTCATTGATGACATGATATCGCCAGGTGTCGGGAAGATTTTGGACAGTTTCTTTCACCAACCAAATGATGAGATGCTACTATTGAGATTGTGATTAGAATGAGACCCAAATGTGAAACTATATGGATCATCGAGATTATGAAATTAAAGGAAAGACGAAGGATTTACTAGTGTTGTTAAAGTTCTCTACTTGGATAAATGTTTCATTTGGAGCGGACCGATTTGAATTGTACTTGGTGTAGTAGTATTTTTGGTATCGGGAGAATATGTAATAATTGTGTTGTGCTACGAGTGTGTATAGGAGATTATGTAATTGACCTTGGGCACAAAGTAAGGACGCTATTGTGGTTAGGCAATGATGATTTATGCTACCGATGTGGTTGTCGGCTACCTATTGACAAATTGAGGAACTGATCACCCTTAATCTCTTGTTGATAGTAGACGGGATCATGTCGGATGGAATAGACTTGTCTTGCCAGATGGGATGGTATATACAGTGAATTGTTTGGAGTTAAGCCAAGTGCTTACGGATTGTTTTGATTAGTCGATGCAGATTCCTAAGTCTAAAGATGAGGCGGATTCGAGGCTTTTGTATGTCGATCAGATGTTGTTGGTAGTTACATATCAGGAGTAGAGAACAATGTACTGACTAGTGATTTCCAAGGATGTTGCCTTGGAGAGCTTCATTATTATTGGTAAAGAAAGGGATGGTAGCATGAGGTTGCGTGTTGATCTGTGAGTAGTATAGAAACTCATAGTTGTGTTCTGGATAGCTTGAGTTTTGATTTGTGATGAATCGAGAACCCGATTGACATGGGACTTGAAGCATTGAAAAGATAATCCAAGGAGGAAGTAAATGGGAAGGTTAGACCATGATTTGACCAAGGATGTCAAGTAGAGGATGGTAGTGGCTAGTATGCCTTAAAGTGTATATAGAGAGTATGAATCGTATCTTCCATACTTATTTGGATAAGTTCAAAGTGGAGTTTGTTGTGGATGTTCTAATCTATTATAAAATCAGAAGAAGAACGTGAAGAGTATTGGAGAATTGAGTTACAAGTATTGAAAGAGATATAGTTATATGCTAAGTTATCAAAGTGTGACTTTTGGTTAGTAGAGGTGAGTTTGCTTGGTTATGTTAATTCAGACGAGGGTATTGTTGTGGATCCATCAGAAGTAGATGTAGTTCTACAATGAGAAAGCCCCGAAGTGGGTTAAGGAGATTGTAATATTTTTGATTTTATTTGGTTATTACTGCAGGTTATGGAAGGTTTTTCCAAGTCAGCATTTCTGTTATCTCAGTTGACTTGCAAAGGGTAAGTCGGTTTGTTTGGGGATGTTTGTGGTGAGAAAAGTTATAGAGAGCTGAAGTAGAAGTTGACAACGGCTCCAATTTTGATTCTGCCTGATCCTAATGAATCGCTTGTGGGGTATTAAGATGTGTTTAAGATGAGTTTAGACAGTGTGTTAATACAAGAGGGTAAACTCGCAGCTTATGCTTTACGACCAATGAGGAGTCACGAAAGTATCTATCCTGTTCAAGAATCTGAATTGGTTGCGGTTGTAATTGTGTTAAACATCTAGAGGTATTATTTTTATGGATCTAGGTTCGAAGTGTTTAGTAATCACATGAGTGTAGAATACCTGTTGGGTCGGAAGAAATGGAGTATGAGACGACAAGGATGGTTGGAATTCTTGATGAGTTAAGTCGAAAGTCTTTTCATATGCCTGCTTTGATGGTCAGAGAATTAAAATTGAGTTAGCAGTTCAGAGATTGGTGTCTGGTGTGAGAGATAATGCAGTGGAGTGTGAGGTAGGGCATATTAAAAGTGAACAACGATTTTCTGGTGATTGTTAAAGAGAGTCCGAAGTTGGATGTGAACTCGGTAGATTCGATAGTTGCGAATAATCAGAGTGCGCAGCTGAAGTATGATGTAGCGCAGTTCTTACATGTGTGTGTGTGACTTGTAAGAGTGTAAGGGTTGGACGATAGAGCCTGCAAGGCTGATGCAAACCATTGGACATTCTAGGATAGAAGTGATAAGTGAAAGGTCTAAATATTGTGCATGTATTACTATATAGATGGATGTATTAGTTTACATGTTTAATTGGTGGATAGTAGCATTGTTGCATCAGTGTAATGTGACAACGATGTTGGTAATAGGGTTATGTTGATGTGGTTAAGACTATGTGTATTATGGAACTTTGTGTTCTTACCTTGTTGTTGCCTCGTTACCTATGCTGATGATAACGATCATGTTATGTTCCAGTTCTAGAGTGAACCTGTGTGTTCGTAACTTGGTTATTCTTTGCGTCTTGAGTTGGTCGTCGAGTGCATTGCGTGAGCATTGCATCTTGTTATTGTTGTTGTCGTTGGTAAGGTTTATTGTTGTTTTGTGTTATTCGTGGTGTTGCCTTTCATGGCATGGGAGTTGGTTATTGGATGCGAGGACGTATTCGGGGTAGTTCGTATCAGGTAAATTTTTGAGGACGAAAATATTCTAAGTGGGGGAGAGTTGTAACACCCCGATTTATTTTAATTAATTTTTCGTAATTAAATTGAATTATGTTGTGTATTTTTGTATGATTATGCGTGTTTTGGGTGAGGTTGGGTTGCTGTAGTATGGAGTAGAGACCTTAGAAATATAGAAAATAAAGTATCGGATGGTGTGTGACTATTGGGATGGAATATGTGGTGTGGTTAGTAAGTGATTATTAAATTAAATAATTTAGTGGGAATTAATTAAATTTAAAATAATTAGTTTAACTATTTTATTTAATTAAAATTGGATAATATGAGTGGAGAGATGACAAGGGCAAGGTGGCCCATTCATGAGGATTAGTAAGGATAAAGAGGGAAAAACATATTTGGGGTCTAAGGGTCATAATAGGAAAAGGAGGAAATTAGAGGAGAAGAATCATTTGGTGATCGATCGAATTCTGAAGAAAAGAGAAAAGGGAACGGGAAGCAGAGGCTAGGGCAAGGTGAAGGAGTGAATCCATTAGAGAAGAAGGAAGCTCGTCAATACAAGGTAAGGGTGGGAATTATTTCATCTCTCAAGGGTTGGATGATGTTTGTATTTGGGTAGAAATCATTAGGTTGAATTCATGTGAATATTGGAAGTTTGTTGGTAGGTTCTAATGAGTTAGAATGTTAGATTTTGTTCACAATATTGTCTATAAAATAGTGTATGTTGTTATTGCTAAATGTTGCTGAGAGCTGGTATGATTTTCATGCACTAAGAGGAATGTTTTGGGGAGAAAATTGGTCTGATGTAGCAGGAAGTTGGAGTGCCGGAACTCTGCTACACGCACGTAGCGCCGGGCAGAGGGATCGTAGCATCGGGCGGTGCTGTGTGCCGCTGGATGGTGCTCAAGACGCACAGCCTGAAACGCTACTGGAACTTGTTAGAATTGAGGGGGGAAACTAGGCCCATGCGCCGCCGGGCGGTGCGAGAGGCGCAATAATGCTATGTCGGGCGGTGACCAGTAGGCATTGCATGGAACGCTACTGGAAGTATTGAAATTGAAGGGGGGGGAGTTATGCCTGTGTGCCGCCGGGTGGTGCAAGAGGCGCAGCAACGCCCCTGCTGTGCCGGGCAGTGTGATGAGGCGCAGCAATGCTGCTTGCGCAATTTTTGTTGTTTCTTTGTTGTTTTCTGGTGGTTTCGCATGGTTACTTGTTGCTTCATCGATAATTTTCTTAGATGATGTATTTTGGAAGATTGTTATGAATATGCATGCTCGAATAGGTGTATATGTGTTGTTGTGAATTAATGAATCGAGTAATGATGATATTCTATGTTGATGTATTTGTTTCGTTGTTGCATGTTGTCGTTGAAAGTGCATAGCATGATACATGAGTTAAGGGATGATGTGTGCCCATGTGGGGTGTGAGCAATCACGATTGTCGTGTGCCCATGTGGGGTGTGAGCGACTAAATAGACGTTTCGACGGGAATTGTGATCATGAAACAGGGATCAAAATTGGTACCACATGCATTGAGTCTAGTTGGTTTCTTATTGCATTTTGTATTGGTTGTGTGGCATTATGATTTGCTTGGTTATCTGTGTGTGTGTATGTTGGAGAGTGTGATGCTTTTTGATAGTTACGATATGGGTGAATTACTTGATGATTTATACTTTTATATTTATATCATCTTCTCCTTTTGTTGATTCGAGAATCTCACCCCTTCTGTTTGAATATTGCCTCTACCTGGGTAACGTGCAGATATTCCGCTGTAAGAGCTCAGGTGTGAGTGGAAGTTGAAGTCTTCAGTTTATTCTTTTTGTTGGAGCTACTCTTCGTTTTTAGTTATCGCTTTATCGCATTTTAGTGGCTTTAGTGCTCTGATCGTGTAACATTGGGGGTAGGAGTTTTCTATGATTCTATTAATGTTGATTTAGTGTTTTGAGAAGTTTAATATCTTACTGATGAAATTAACTTGAAAATTTTTAATATGTTGATTCCGCTGCATAAATTGCAAATGTTTTGATGTGTTTTGATTGCTGATTGTTAGTGGCACCTTAAATTGTCGAGTAATGCTTTTTCTTATAAGTTTATGGTGTTACATTAGTGGTATCATAGCAGGTCGGTACATCCGACAAGGTTTTTGACATGTTATTTGTTCCCTAGTATGCGAGACGTGTGTGTACACTATCGATGCATAGTTTCTTCTGATGTCTTTTTGGCGTATTCCTAAGTTTAATGTAATTACTTAGAGTGCATACGACATTACTAAATTTTCTTATATACAAAATCAAAGAATGATCGTAGTACCATGCAAAATAGCAGGGTTATGTCTGAAGTTGAATCCATGTACTTCTCTAGTTCAAAAGATAATAATCCTGTACTAGCATATATAGCGTACATTAGGGTCATTAAGAAGATATTGGAGGTTGATTATGTTGTTTTTAAAGTGCCTTTATTTAATTGCAAGTGGATTGACAATAACACTGGTGGAGAAACCGATGAATTAGGATTCACACGGGTTGATCTTCGAAAGAAAACTTATAAGAACGAACCATTCATCATGGTAACCCAAGCAAAACAAGTTTTTTATGTCACTGATCCTTCTAACACTAGATGGTCAATTCTTCTTCACGGAAAATATCTTCCTAATAGTTTTAATTAAAATTAAGATTTTAACTATGAGCCCCCTTGTTTCACAACACATGTACGCCATTCACTACAAGAAAATTGGCAAATTGAGACGGTTCAGATTGGCAGGTTACGGCGGTTCCAACCGCCTTGACGGTTTTGGTTCTGTTGCAGAAACGTGTGTCGCCAGACTTTATTGCGACAGTTGCTAAAACCGCCACTCCAACTGTCATTATAAGTTACGACGGTTAGAAAACTGACATAAATTGCAAGTAACGACGGTTCAAACCATCGTAATTATATTTATTAATTCTAAATAAATTATGCTAGTTGCGACGGTTTAAACCGACGTAATTTTATCTATAATATTTTTTTATAATATTTTTTTTAATTTAAATTATTTTCCTATCAAATTCTTTTATAATATTATTTTTTTATAATAATATTTTTTTTAATTTAAATTATTATTATTTTTTTATAATATTTCTATAATTTTTTATTTAGTTTTCTACCAATTTTTAACATAATAAAATTTCAATCACATACATCTTATATCAAATAAGCATCATAATGTCAAAAAAAGTTTGAGTTGCATAATCAAGTCATGTAGTAAAGTAACTTAAAAGATATAAAATCTCAATCTTATAATAATAAGCATTATAATGCCAAAAATACATAGAAAAGTTCATAAACTAATTAATTCATAACAAACTCCACTGTTGTATCATGAACTTGGTTCATTCCAAGATATTCTTGTATTGGCCTCTTCACAACCCATAAGAATCTGTGTCCACTCCTCTCTAACCCTTCAGCTATTTCCTTCAACTGTGCCATCGAGAACAAACCACGGCTCCCAAAACACAAGTAAACTACAGTTCTACTTGGTTTTTTATCTAGCCATGATACGCAATCTTTGATGTCCCTTGCTTCATCTGAATTTCATTCAAACAATCAATGCTTCATTTGTTAGTAGACATAAAACTTCATTATAATTATAAAGAACAAAACAAGAGCAGCGCTAAAAGTGTTGAGTTTAAATTACAGATAAACAAATAGATTATATATATGATATACAGTAGGCATAGTTAATGTTTTGAACAATATTCACACAACTTTCCATTCATTATTATTCACCTTTCAACAAATATAATCCAAGCCAAGTAGAAGTTAATATAATCCAAGCCAAGTAGAAGTTTTCTAACGACAATAAATATAAAAGATAACAGTAACAATCAACTGACCTGGTCGATGAGGGTCATCAATCAATGTTCCAAGATCTGGAAAACACGCACCATCTTCAATGGTCTTTACCGCTATAGTTTCAAGTTCAAGAAACGTCTTCACCACGATTCCCTTTGCCAGCGAAATATTCTCACGCATATACAATATCTCCCAATAAGCAGGATCTTCCCTATCAAGCATCATTTCCGGCATCAGCACCGCGTTCAAAGACGCATTTCCCGATGCCATAATTCCAACTCCCGCCATTTCAATAAACGACATCGTTGTTTCACCGTGAATCTTCAGCAAGAAGTGCTGCTCCAGAAGTGAAGTAGCAAACAGGGATTCCCATGGTGGGATTTATTTCAATTGCAGAAGTACAAAAAAGGTCTATGATAAAGGATTTGATAACTGAAGCATGAGAGATTTGACGAAGATTAGATTCGACATTGACGTTGTTTGATTTGATGAATTTGAATCTGGTTGCGGCTAAGCTTTGTGAGTTGGATTGAATAAGTGCAGTGATGGAAGGGAAACGGTGGAAGAAAATTGAAGGGTGAGAGGTTGAGATGCGGTTAATGTAAGAATTAATGAATGAATTATCGAAGAAGCCAGTGGTGATAAGGATTGTGATGGAGAAGTGTTGTTGTTGTTGAACAATGAGAAGTTTGTCCAATTCTACCATTGAAATTATGTGACCTATGTCTGGTGTTGGATACATAACTATTGTTGTTGTTTCTTCCATCTTCTTTGGTATTAATTTGGTCATAAGTACAACACAAATGGTCTGAGTAAGTGGAATGAAGTAGTTTTGATTTGGTGGATAGTTTTTTCTTTCTTGGGTTTCTGTGGTTGATGATACTAATATACTATATATGATATATAATATAACTAACCATATATAGTAATAAAATTATGATGAAGAATGATGCAACTAACACTGTCGGCCTAGAAGTAGAGAGAATAAAGTTTAAGAGTGGAAAAGTGGATAGAAGACAAGAACATCAGATTAATTAATCATATGTGGATTTAGATATATATATATATATATATATATCTACTACAAATATTCACTTAACATATTCATAATTATAATGACTTCTTCTATTAGGATATTGTTCGCTGTTGATTTTGGCGAACAACCTCCGGTTTACCAATCTCTTATAAAACTGAATTACTTGTAGGACCAACCACACAAATCCTGGGATACATGTGCAAATTTATCTAACTCTTAGGATAATGGTTTTTTGATGGTTTGTTTTGTTATATCTTTTATGTATGAATGGTTTGGTTAAAGAACTAAATAACAACTTCTGGCGAAAAGATAAATTGAATGAAATTAAAATTTGCATAAAGTAAATGACAAAGGATAAATGACTGGGAAAAGTAAAGGCAATTATAAAAGACTTTGAATTTCTATAAACTTAAAAAGATGGTGTTTCACACGTACATTTCCAGATAATAAACTCTTTTCTCTCGCATGGGTACTTTGAGTATTTACAGGAATTTAGTACAAGTTTTCACACACTAAAATTCTACAACAATTATCCTATTTATATACAAATACACTAACTGCCTAATAACGGAAAAATTCTAAATCTTTGACACTTGGCCTTCTGCATGTCTTCTTTTCTTCTAAAGCTTCCACGCGTCTTCTGCCAAACGTTATAACTCTTGAATTTGAATTCTCCCTTTGTGTCGAAACGTTGCGCCTCTTCACCTTGTCGAATTGTCGAAAAGTAATAAATGTGCTTCAAACCTTGTCTGATGAAAACTTTCTGTCGAAATGTCGAAACTCTATTCTTGTCGAAGTGTCGAAAACTTCTTCTGAATACCTTCATTTTCTTTCTTCTTCATCTGTAGTCATTTTCTTTAGTTAAAGAACATCATTTTACCTACCAAGACATGGTGTCGAAAATATATGTCTACAAATTGCCCCCCAGCAAAGATGTTTCGACTTATTTCTGGAGAAACCATCATTTGCTGTCGAAAATATTTCGACGCCATGTTACCTGCATTAATGATGCTGGTTTTCAAGACGTGACCTTTTGTTAAGTCCCAAGAAAGTCTATCATTACACTTTTCTTAAAACGTCCCATCTAATCCCACGTTTAGACATGATCTCCATAACCCTAAAAACTAGCTAGCCATGCTTTTTTTTCAACTTCCCATACTTTTTATCATCACCGTTGAAATCTTGACACATGTCCCATGATCAATATTAAAACTGCAACGTTTTCTCATCTTTCCCTCTATAAATACTTATTTCCAAATCTTTTAACACTTTTACGTTCCTGACCTTCTTCTTCTTCACAAACCCATTTCAAACCTTCATACTTTCTTCTGAAATTTCTTTGCTTCCCTCATCAATGGCTCCCCGCAAAGCTCCTATTGACAAGAAAACCAAGAAGACCAAGAACACTACTGCTCTCCCTTATGCGCACAGGTTGCCTGGACCAGTGATTGTGAGCAATCAACAGTACATCCCAAAGCCTCCAAATGAAAGAGAGAAAGCAAGCATTTATCAATCCCAGGTACTCATTCCGGTCCTTATTTCTGGCACTTGCCATGCAATGTTGGGTCCACTCCCTGACCCCAATGCTGATGCTGATCGTTTAAAGGATTTTTTCCCTACGTATTCTTATTCAAAACCCATAGGTGCTGGAATAAAACCCAAACCTAGTGAAACGTCCTCAAAAAATCCTGAGAGCCCCTCAGCTTCTGAAGAAATAGATTTAGCATATTTGAACCAAGCTAGGATCTTTAGAAGTTGCCCTTTGACAAAAGATCCTTCAGACTATTTGGCCTGGCTGACTAAGGTCGAAAAAACTAAAGGGGATTTCTGGAAGCAAACTGGCATCTTCGACTTGATCTATCTGTCGAAGGTGGGCCCTAGTTATTGCCCAAACATGCTCCTGGCTTCCCTTTACTTTTGGGATAGCACCTACAACAACTTCCATCTTCCTTGTGGAATGGTCACTCCAACCTTCTTCGACATAGCTGCCATAGTTGGCCTTAGCCCTATAGGAATAGACTTCGACCCTACTAATTTGGATGAAGATACTATAGGTTTCAATACCAAACATGCCTCCTATTCTTTGTTTATTGCTCGTTATCATGACAAAACAACTACAGAAGTCTCTGATGTAGAGCACATAGCTTTTTTGACCATCTGGTTGTCGAAATTTGTCTTTTGCTCTCGTTCTCTTCAGGTTGCCAAAAAATACCTTACCATAGCCAACCAACTCCATGCTGGGAAAAAACTTTGTTTAAGCGAAATGGTTTTGGCGAACCTTTATGAATCCATCAGCGAGAGTGTGGAGTTTCTGAAGACTGGCAAAGAGAAGGGAAAACTAAGCTTGGCAGGGCCTTTTTGGCTTCTATAGTTATGGCTAAATGCCACCTTCGAGGCTTCTCTCCCTATCAAGAATAAAGTAAATGAGGAAGAAGTGAAGGACAGAAACGTCGAATGGCCTAGGTTGGTAAAACTAACTCCATCTGACGAAGGAATCAGCCTTCGACAAGCCTTCACCAGTTATGTAATGATGTTTGCCAAACGCTACAACTTTACTCCGTCCATGGCACCCTTTGCCAACAGAACTATTGGTCCCAAATGGTTTACCAAACAACTTCCTTTAGAGATGCAGAAAGAAGAAGATACATTTTTGGTTATCTGGGAATCGTTCCTAACACCAAGACACCTTTTCTCCCATCACAACATGAATAACACAAAAATTTCCCTTATTGTTTATCAACCCAACCTAGTGGCTCGACAATTTGGGCTAATCCAAATAAAAACAAAACCGATCTATCCAAAGAAAAGTTTTATTATTTTTTACAATTCTTTTCATAATCTAGAGAAAAGCATAGAGTTATCAGAAAAATACTTTGATGAGACTCTGGAGATTCAACCGGTGGTCTTTCGACCATCTTTCCTCTACACTCAAGAATTCGATGTTTGGTGGAAAGACTACTACCTCACTAGATTCTTCGACGTGACGGCCTTTACGACTCATCTGACGAATGCTTTCACTTTTGTGCAGGATCGAACAAAGAAAGGTACTGAAAGACATATTAAAGAAATCCAAAAGTTTCAGAAGTATTTCGAAACTATTTACAGGCCAAATGATCTTAGTCGAACCATAAGGGAAGCAGCAGTGACTTTGAAACACAAATTTACAGAAAAATTGGAGAAGCTGGAGTTGCCTTCATATGTTCGTCCAGAAACACGTTATGATTTGGCATACAACTATTATCCACCAAAGTTTCCCCCTCTACCTTCTGCTAAATTTGGTGTGGCATTAACCCCTCCATTCCTAGATTGGTTTATTTGTGGGTCTCACATGAAACTGCTCCGTGAATCTTATAAAAAACCTGCTGAGCGTGTGGTTCCGACTAAGTATCATTTGGACAATTTCCCAGGGCACCTTCATATTGGAATAGAACACGTTCGCGTGGAATCTCCCATTCTTGAAGGTGTTTAAAGAAAACACAAATTTTCTTTACTTTATTCTAACTTCCTTCTTATGTTTTTCTTCTTTTGTATTCATTTCTTTATTTTTCTTTCTTTCTTTCAGCTGTCAAGATTACTGCTAAAAAGGCTTCTGTCGGAAGTAGTCCTGGAAAGGTGGTCGAACAACCAACCTCTACAGTCGAAAAGGTTTCATCATAAAATATCAACTTTCTTCCATGTAATAAATTCTGTTTAACTCGAACTAAAACAATTTTCTCATGTGTTTTTAGGTGAGTCAAAACCCACCACCCCCCAAGAAAAGAAAACAAGAGGAGGAGGTAAAGGTAATCGATGAAGAATCTGGGGATGAATCTCCAGACCAACAACCTCTCAAGAAAAAGAAGGTCCTGAAGATCAAGACAGTTGCCTCCCAAAGGTCCATTGTCAGATCGACCAAGAAAACTCCCCCCACCAGTCCAACTACAAAAGTTCTTATCAAAGATGCAGAGAGTGGGAATTCTAGCTTCAATACTGAGATCCCTCAGGTAAACCTTTATTTCGACTGATGATATTCACTTTTACTTGCACTTTCTTTTCCTTGACTTTTTGCTTGTTCTCAGATCCAAGTTGATGTCGAAGAACACCCCATAGCAAAAGAAATGCCAACATTTACAGGTGGTCCTACCTTCAAAGCAGCTAGTTCAATGCCTACCTCTTCCAAAGCTTCGACAAAGAAATCAACAAAGGAAAAAGAGCAGGACACAATTGATCTTGACTCTGAAAAGACTTTGGCTGAGAGACTCCAAGAGGGAATCAACCCTGATGCTGGTAGCTATGAAAGGCAAACCAATGATAAATTCGACATTGACATGGAAGAGCATTCTGATAATACTTCTCCTGTTCGTCCAGCATTAAATACTGAAAAGGATGGTGATGTTGACATGGATGCTGGGATCGGAGATGACAATGAAAAAGAAACTGCTGAGGAAGAGAAGAACATGTCGAAGCAGCCAGATGCTGCGCCAAATTCTGGGCAAAGTATTCAATCAAATCCTGCCCAAACCAAAGAAAAATCTCCATCAACTGGTTCGACTAGTTTCTCTCGCGAGGAACTTGAGAGCCTCAAAGTCAAGAAACCTTTGGAGTATCTAAGGGCTATGCTCAGCGCTCGACACAACTTCCAAGACTCATCCTTCAGTAGTTCGACTACTTTTGGGGCCACTTCTGAGGTTAAATCACTTGAAGCCATCATGACTGAAATCAAAACCAAAATACTTGGTGTGGATTTATTCATGGTTTTGGGCGAAAATCCTACTGCCCAGTTCGACCTGAAGAAAATCCTTAAACAAGTAAATGTTTTGGAAGCCTCTGCTGAGGACAGTCGTCTGGTGATGGATCTAGCCTAGATAATTGACCTGGTGAGCGCAGACCTGCACCGCCAAAAAGAGTTCTCCCAACAAATCTCTAACAAGTCTGAAACTCAAATTGCAGAGTGGGATGCTGTGGCTGCTTCGGCTGACAAAGTTTCTGAGCTGGAGAAACTTTCTGAGGTTTATTCGAAAGGTGTTGCTGACTGTGACATCAACATCAAAAATTAGGAGAAGCAGATAGCAGATCTTCAAGAAAAAATCTCTCAAGAAAAACAACGCAAAGCAAGCCTTCAGCAACCCAAGCAAAATGAGATTGACGAAGAGCTTAAAGTGGGATTGCATCATGCAGCTAGAGCTCAGCAGTTGATTCAGGAGATCGACAACCTTTCTCATAACAAAAACCTTTGTGAATGTTGACTCCAAGTCCAGAAGAGGAAATTTGAAGAACTTAAGGAATTTTTTCTCAAAGATTAACTTGTAATAGAAATAGGTTTATTATTTTTTATTGCTGGCAGCCTTTAAGGCTTTTCTTTTGTAATGACATTGACGCCATTTGTTTGGCGAAACGTATCATATTATTCTACAAAATCATTCTATTTCTATTTTAACTTCTTGAAATGTTGGCTTATATTTTTTCAAATACTAGCCATTTATCTTCAGTATTCTTTTATCTTTATCTATCTCTTCGACCTCATATGCGCCATTTGAAAAAACTTTTAAAATTTGGAAAGGTCCTTCCCACTTAGGAGACCATTTTCCCATTAATCTATCTTTTCGATCCATAGGAAGAATTACTTTCCAAACAAGATCCCCCACTGAAAGGGTCTTAAATTTCACTTTCTTATTGTAAAACTTTTCGACTCTTTCTTTTTGTCCCTTTATCAGATCTAACGCACGCAATCTCTCTTCATACAAATCAACTAGTTCATCCATCATCATGCTCCAATACGTTTCTGATGGAATTTCATGATGCCTTTGAACTCATATTGACTGTAAATAAATTTCGACTGGTAGCACTGCATCATGTCCATAAGTCAATTTGAATGGAGTAGAATTTGTCGCTTCTTTAGGAGACGTTCGACAAGCCCATAAAATTTGATCCAAAGTCTTATGCCAGTTTCTAGGTTTTCTACCCACGTGCTTTTTGATCAAATTTATCACAACCTTATTTGCTGCTTCGACTTGTCCATTTGCCTGGGCATAATAAGGTGTCGAAGTTAAGAGTTTAAAACCTCTGTCTTTTGTAAACATTTGCATGTTTTTCCCAGTAAACACAGATCCCTGATCAGTAGTTATTGTTTCTGGTATCCTAAATCTATAAATTATATGTTTCTGGATAAACTCTATAACTGTCTCTTGATCCACATTTACCAGTGGTATAGCTTCAATCCACTTAGTGAAATAATCTATTCCAACTAAAATGTACTTCTGCCCTTTTGAAGAAATTGGTCGAATTTCACCAATTAAATCCAAAGCCCAACCTCTGAATGGCCAAGGTTTTATAATTGAATGCAACTCACTTGCAGGGACATGTGGTATACCTGCATGCACTTGGCATTCCTGACAACCTTTTGCAAATTCGACACAATCTTTCAACATTGTTGGCCAGTACATTCCTTGTTGAAATAATAACCATTTCATTTTGTGGCCTGCTTGGTGTGCGCCACATGCACCACTGTGCACGTTCGACAAAGCTATGTAAGCTTCATCTTCGCCCAAACATTTCAGCAAGACTCCTTCTGCAATCTTTTTAAATAATTCATTTCCAAAAAGTACATAACTTAAAGCTCTGTACTTTACTTTTCTTTCGACTTTCTGATTTGGGTCTTGTAGATAATCCTTGATAGGTTTTCTCCAATCTTCAATTTCTAAATCATTTACATTGAAAATTTCAAAATTTTCCTCATCCCCATAACCTAATTTTATTGTCTCCAAATCTGAAGGAGCCAATTTGGTGGATATGACTCTTCCTCTTACTTCAATAGCTTTCTCCAAGTTTTCTTTCGACACTTTGTAGCCTGACGCAAGTTGAGCCAGATCATTTGCTTCTTGATTCTCCAATCTAGGAATGTGTCTAATGGCCACATTGTCGAATTTTTTGAGAAGTCTGTTAGCTATTACGAAGTACATAATCAGATTCTCTTTGACACATTTATATTCTCTTGTCAATTGTTTTATCACCAACTCAGAGTCACCCATTATTTCGACTCTTGTTGCCCCCAATTCCAACAATATTTCAAGTCCGACAATCAAAGCTTCATATTCTGCTTCATTATTGAACATAAGCCTTCGACTTTGTACTTGAATTTTGTTGGAATTTTGTCAGGAGAAATAATTAGTATTCCAACACCAGTTCCATTCTTATGACTGGAACCGTCGAAATATAACTTCCATGGCTCTAATTCGACATATTCTACTTCATTTTCATTTATTGAGTGGTCAGCTATGAAATCAGCAACCACTTGTCCCTTAACAGCCTTTAAAGGCGAATATTTTAAGGAATATTCTGTCAATGCCAAAGCCCATTTCCCAATTCGACTATGTAAAATGGATTTAGATAACATATACTTTATTACGTCGAAATGAGAAGAAACATATACATCAACAGGTTTTATATAGTGCTTTAACTTTGTACAAGAGAAATATACACACAAACATAATTTTTCTATCATACTATATCTAGTTTCAGCATCATTTAGGACTCTGCTGAGATAATAGATGGCCCTTTCGACGCCATTTTCATCTTCTTGACACAGCATGCTTCCCAAAGTTTTGTCTGATGCTGAAATGTATAACCTCATACTTCTTTTTCTACAAGGAGACATCAAAACTGGAGGACTAGCCAGATACTCTTTGATCTTGTCGAAGGCATCTTGTTGTTCTTGCCCCCATGTGAAATCTTCCTTCTTTAGTCGAAGTAGAGGTGAAAAGGCTTGTGTCTTCCCACTAAGGTTGGAAATGAACCTTTTGAGAAAGTTGATTTTCCCTAGTAGAGACTGCAATTCCTTCTTTGTCGATGGCGCTTTCGCTTCCATTATGGCTTTGGCTTTGTTTTCATTTATTTCGATCCCTTTCTTGTGGACCACAAAACCTAAGAAATCACCCGCCTGCACACCAAAAGCACACTTAAGGGGATTCATTTTTAAACCAAACTTTCTCATCCTTTCAAAGGACTGTCGAAGATGGTCTATATGAATTGTTCCTGAAACGGACTTAACCACAATATCATCAATGTATATTTGCATAAAAGTGTCAATAAAGTCATGAAAAATTGAATTCATGGCTCTTTGATAAGTTGCTCCAGCATTTTTTAAACCAAAGGGCATTACTACCCATTCATAGGTTCCTATTGCTCCAGGGCAACGAAAAGCTGTTTTAGGAACATCTTCTTCAACAATAAAAATTTGATTATAGCCAGAGTATCCATCAAGCATACTCAAATACTCATGGCCTGCTGCAGAATCTATGAGCATTTCTGCCACTGGCATAGGATATTCATCCTTAGGGGTAGCTGAATTTAAATCTCTAAAATCAATGCATACCCACAGCTTGCCATTTTTCTTAATTACATGAACTATGTTTGTAATCCATTCGACATACCTGGTGGTGCGGATGAATCTGCATTTTAGAAGTCTTTCGACCTCTTCTTTTATTTTCGACAAGATTTCTGGTGCGAAGCGTCTGGGAGTCTGCTTTACTGGCTTCTTTCCCTCCATTATTGGCAGCTTCAATTCGACCAAACTCCTGTCTAATCCTGGCATATCGTCGTAATCCCATGCAAAACAGTCTTTGTACTCATTTAGCAATTGGACTATTTCGACTTTGAACTGAGGATCCATCTTGGCGCTGATGTAAGTTGGCCTTCTTTCTGCCCCCAGTCCTAAATTGATTTCTTCTAATGGATCCTGTGCCACCATCTTCATGTTAGTCGATGCTGGATCTTTTTCGAACCCCGAGGGTTCGTCATCATAGATGGCGTCAAGCTTCTGATTCTGCCATTCGCCCGTCTGATTGTTGTCATAACCTTTTTCAATATCCCTTTGGGGACATTGCTCTTCAAAATCTTCTTTGTTGGATTCGACAGCCATGTATTTTACTACGGCCTCTAGGGCCGCTTTTAGTTTATTTTCGGCTACATAAGCCGTAATTCTTTCGATCGCTGAGGTTTCACTCATCATAATCATCAAATTCACTTCCCCAACCGGTTGGCTCAGTATGAAAAGTTCCCCATATGTGACTTGGTTCGCCAATTACTTCTTTGTTCCATTGAAAACCATGTGTTGGGTGAAGGTACATGGAACAATAGGCGTTGTCAGTTGCCTTCAAGTCGAATTCAGCTGGGTTGCAGGGGGGTATGTGAGCCAAATTCTTGTCGAAACTTTGACTATTCACATTGTTTACTTCAGACATAAAATAGCTTTGATCTGCTTCAATATTCTCAACAATCCCATCTGGCCTCCAGATGGCTATTCGTTGGTGCATAGATGATGGTACAGCTCCTATCCCATGAATCCACTCTCTTCCAAGCAGCAAGTTATAATTCGCCCTTGAAGCTATCACTATAAACTTTGTTGGTCTTGTTATGGTTCCAACAGTTAGGTTTACCTGGATCACTCCCATGGTATTTCCTACTTTTCCCTCATTATTTGACAACACCATGTTATGGGGCTTTGTGTCTGAGTCATCCTTTCCAATCTTTTTTATCATGAAATGGGGCATTAAATTCACAGCAGCTCCACCATCTACTAATATCTTGTTGACACCAACGTTCTCCACTTTTCCTTTTATGAACAAAGGCTTCAAGTGTGCCTTCATTGCATCATCTGGTCTCTCAAAGAAAGCGTTCTGCTCTTCGACACAGCCATTGTTCATTATATAATAACACACAGGCCTGAGCCCCATGTTGTCGTCTTCAACATCATCTTCTTCGTCTTCGATCTCCATCACTCTATCATAGTCTCTAGGCAGCACTGAAACCACATTGCATGTGACATCGAAAGATGCTTCTGAGTCTGACCTAAAATGATCAGTCACTTCATCGTCTTCTGGCACCTTGTTGTTAGGCTTCGACATCTCCACCATGTTGCTTGGCTTGTCCTTTTGAGAGGGCTCGTTTTTGGGAACAGACTCTTCTTTGTTCATTATCTGCATGTTCTTGCTTGACTCAGATTTATTTTCATCAACAGTGTTTTCTTTGATTTTGTTCTTTTCTGCAGCCTCCTTTTCTGCTCTTTTCTGTCTTTGGAACCTTCTCCACTGAGACCTTGACATGGGATTCTTTCCTTTATAGTTCTCTGATGGGTATGGTCTTGGTTTCTATTTTTCGACCTCCCTTTTTCCTTCCATGGAGGAACCTCTCTGTATTTCAAAATTCTTCCATCTTTTCTGCCCTTGAGCATCTCTGATTGGTTGGACCCACTTATCATCCTTAGCTTTGACAGATGGCTTGTAAGTTCTATGACGTCCTTCGCCAAACCTCTGGTTGTGATGCTCAATCCTCCTTGGATCGAACCTTCCATTTCTGGCTGCTGGGATTGCCCCCCAGTTTCCTCTTCTTTTGGCTTTCTCCACCCCCTCCAGATTGCTTGCTGCTTTCTTGTCGAACACCGCACTACAACATGGGCACAACATGACTTCAGCCTTCTTACCCTGGCACCTTTGCATGAATTCGACTAAGTTCTCCTCCTCCTTAGGGTAAGCCAACTTCTGATACTCTTCTCGACGGCGTTCTTCGTCAGTTTCTGTTTTTTTCTTCTGAGAAATTTCCACCATGTTGACATCCACATTCTGGTCATCAGTGATACTTAATTTATTTATTCTTTCAATAAGTCTTGCCTCCTCTTCAGCATTCCCTTTCGCCTGGTCGAAGCTTTCCCCTGAGGGTAGGTCCCTGGAGATGAGTTTGCAGCATTGCTCGACCGAGTTTCCTTCAGGGTCTTCCATTGTTCTACGCAAAATCCCATAAGGAGCAGGCTTCACAAGGCCTTCAGCAGCCTCTACCTTGATTCTGGTAACGTTCTTATTGACTGGTTCCATAGTGTTGATCTTGTCAGCAACTCTCATTGTCTCCATTTTGTCATGATTAAGGCCTTTAGTAGCCTCCTCTTTAATGATAGGGGCATTATCATTTGCTCCTTCATCAGTATCTTCAAAGAAATCTCCCCATCCAGTTGGCTGGATCTTGTTGATGTCAATACGAGAACTTGGGGGTGCAGAGTATTTCACGAGATAGTCGAATTTTCCACTGGGCTCCCCTAAAGTATCCCAAATTACTCCATCTTCAGCAATTTTTTTATTATTCTCTTCGTCGAAACCTTCAGTAATTCCAACTGCGTTCTGGTTGTTGAAACATTCAGTAGTTTCCTCCTTCTTCTGACTGTCGAAGACTTCAGTATCTCCAACTTTGTTCTTACTGTCGAAACCTTCAGTAGTCTCAACTTTGGTGATATAGTCATTCAAATTTCCTACATCAAGATTTTCAGTAATCTTGATCAACACTGGCTGGTCTACAAAGTCCTTGGATACTTTTTCCACCTCAGGCTTGTCTAGGAGATCATCAGCAACCTCCACCATGTTGATATTATTGTCGAAGCCCTAAGCAGCTTCCACCATTTCAAAACTACAATCAGAGGCTACTTCGACTTCCACCATATTCACAGTGGAAGGTTCAGCATAATTGGCTTCGACCACCTGCATGGGGTTTGAGTCAATCCTCGTCTGTTGTTTTGATTTGTCTCCAAACTTCAGTCTTCCATCACGGATTGCATTCTGAACAAGATCCCTGAAAAGGAAACATTGAGAAGTTTTATGACCCAAAAAGTTATGGTATTTGCAAAAACCTCTCTTTTTCTGTTGGTCCACAGGAGGCTCTTTAGTGCCTGCTGGTTTTATTAATTGACCATCTTTGACTAATAAGTCGAAAATTTCGTCACACTTGGTGACGTCGAACGTATAAGTTCTTTTAGGAAACCTATCATTCTTTTCAGGTTCGACTGGATTTTTCCCATTTGACGGAGCTAGTACTTTACAGGCGTATGGTGGGCCTGACTTTAGTTCTGCCAGATCAATTTCTTGTTCGTCGAACAAAATTAGTTCATTTTCGTCACTATCATCATCCTGGCACACTCCTACATAGGCCACTCTTTCCTTTTTATTTTTATTTGATCTAAATTTCTCAGCTTTTAGCCTTTCAATTTGTCTTACCCTATCTGCTAATTGTGCCATATCTCTCAAATATTGAGTGTCTAATTTCTTTCTTATAGAATAATCTAGACCCCCTGCAGCCATTTCGACTAACTCTTGTTCTGGCACTTGTGTGAAACATCTTGCCTTAAGCAACCTGAACCTGTTTAGGTAATCATCTATAGGCTCTGAAAATTTCGTCTTAACACTAGCTAATTCCTTCAAAGTTATCTTAGTCTGACCCATATAAAATTGTTCATGGAACAATCTTTCTAATTGGGTCCATGTGAATCTAGAGTTCGCAGGCAAGGATGTAAACCAGGTAAACGCATTTTTTGTCAAAGAACTTGGGAAGTATTTCATTTTCAAATTTTCATTATGGGCTATTTCTCCTGCTTCGATCAAATAACGCGTTATATGTTCTATGGTGGATTCGCTAGTGTCCCCTGAAAATTTGGTAAATTTGGGGATTTTCCACCTTGGGGGTAATTCCTGTTGTAGAACATATTCAGATAATGGGGAAGCATAACTAGGCCTTTGTAATCCTACATTTACCCCATTTTGTGCCATTATCCTTTCGACCATGGCTGCTAAATTGTTTTCGGCAGGCAGGTTATTATATCGTATTCGCTGTTGCAACACATCATCAGCATCTTGGCCTCTTTGGACTATTACCCTCCTAGGTTCTTGTTGAACGGGGATTTCGACACGAGGCTGTTCGACCACTGCCTCTTGGTTTCTAAGGTTTGCCTGAGGATTCTCTAAAGGCCTTTGATTTATTGTGGGTTCCTCTTCGACATTCACTACTGGGTTTTGAATTAATTGTTCTCTTTGTCGCGTTTGAGGAACACCAAAAAAGTCAACAATGCGTGTCATTTGCGCAGCCAATAATTGGTTGGTTTGGGTAGTGTTTTGTATTAAAGGATTAAACACTGCTCCCATTTGTTGTGTCAACATTTGGACCATATCATGATTACTTTCGTCCATTTGTTGTCGAATTACTTGCGCAGAATTATTTGTAATTGCTGGCATTTGGAAATTTGGTAGGGGTTGGTTCAATCTACTCATATTTCCACCATATCCCAAACCTTGTAGTGGTGAAGACACGTGGACCATGGCATCAGAATACAAGGATAGTACATTTTGCAAGTTTACCATCACTGAAGTTGGCATTCCATATGGTTGTTCTCTACCAAACATAGGCATGGAAAAATTTGTCTGAAATGGCCTATAATTATGTCCTCCAGGAGGAGGCGTCCCCATGGGCATTGAATGTCCCATTGTGGAAGAACTAGGCATATTTTGGGAGAGCGAAACCGCTGGTATAGATCCTGTTGATGAAGGCATAGCCTCTTCTAGAACAGGGTTTGAATCCACATTTCCCCCTGTTGAAGGGATAGGGTTGGAAACTGGAATGGTTTCATTTGGATTTGGATTATTTGGCTGATTTGTCATTCTTCTTACTCTTGTTCTTTTAGGTCTTTCTACGTCGGTTACGGCTAATTTACCGCTTCTCAAAATCATACAACGAAGTAGAAACTATTTGACTAAGAGTTATTCTGTAAAAAAATTCTAAAATTTTGCACTGTCCCACTGGGCGTGCCAATTTGTTCGCTGTTGATTTTGGCGAACAACCTCTGGTTTACCAATCTCTTATAAAACTGGGTTACTTGCAGGACCAACCACACAAATCCTGGGATACATGTGCAAATTTATCTAACTCTTAGGATAATGGTGTTTTGATGGTTTGTTTTGTTATATCTTTTATGTATGAATGGTTTGGTTAAAGAACTAAATAACAACTTCTGGCGAAAAGATAAATTGAATGAAATTAAAATTTGCATAAAGTAAATGACAAAGGATAAATGATTGGGAAAAGTAAAGGCAATTATAAAAGACATTGAATTTCTATAAACTTAAAAAGATGGTGTTTCACACGTACATTTCCAGATAATAAACTCTTTTCTCTCGCATGGGTACTTTGAGTATTTACAGGAATTTAGTACAAGTTTTCACACACTAAAATTCTACAACAATTATCCTATTTATATACAAATACACTAACTGCCTAATAACGGAAAAATTCTAAATCTTTGACACTTGGCCTTCTGCATGTCTTCTTTTCTTCTAAAGCTTCCACGCGTCTTCTGCCAAACGTTATAACTCTTGAATTTGAATTCTCCCTTTCTGTCGAAACGTTGCGCCTTTTCACCTTGTCGAATTGTCGAAAAGTAATAAATGTCCTTCAAACCTTGTCTGATGAAAACTTTCTGTCGAAATGTCGAAACTCTGATCTTGTCGAAGTGTCGAAAACTTCTTCTGAATACCTTCATTTTCTTTCTTCTTCATCTGTAGTCATTTTCTTTAGTTAAAGAACATCATTTTACCTACCAAGACATGGTGTCGAAAATATATGTCTACAGATATAAAATATCCATTTTTTTGTCAAACTTTCATAAAAACATTATTAACCAAAAACACATAACGAAATACATCTAAATTTTGTCAGATTAAAATAATCCATCCATCTCACAATAAATGACATATATTAAGGGGATATTGGAAATGAAAGAAAGACAATAGTATAATTTTATTAAACTAACCTTATCGATTATAGTCTTATATTCACCATGATAATAAATACAAAGTTAAATACATTGACTTGAGAGTGATGCAGACAGTTTATAAAATATTTATGTTCTACCTCACTGTGGGATAAAGACTAAAATAAAAACCTTAATTAAAATCTATCAGCATTTCAAGCGGGATTTAGATACCTTATTGAGAAACTTCGAAAGGCTAAAAGCTCATCCAAAATAAGTCCAAAATCCTGTTTGGATAAACAATTGAATTAAGTGCTTATCACATAAGTGCAAAAGTATAAGCTTTGATGAAAAGTTTATGAAAATGAATTAAAAACAACGTACTGGCATGTTGTAAGCCTTTTCCATAACCTCTCTCAAACAATCTCAAATAAGCCAATCTAAACCAATCTTAAGTTAAGACTAATGAGTAGAAGTAGACAAGAACCGCTGATTGATTCACAATGCAATTTGAAGTTGAACAATCTCTACCAGAAGTCAGACCTATACTGATTAATGAGTAGCATATGGGTGAACAGTTTGGAGTCCATATCTTATTCTGCATTGTATCTTCAAATCTAGTCGTTGATGACAAGTAATTCTCTTTCAAAATGGTTTTGAAGGCTAGTTCAATGTCATCAACCAGTACTCAGATCACCCTCATCTGACAAAGGTGGTAAACAATTACAAGTTACCTTGTAAAACTTTGTGAAATTTACATATATGATTTAATATGATGTACTATGTACCAAGAGTAGCTATATACCTTGTAAAACAGAATCCAGAGGCAATAACATCACAACAGGTTCAGTCTTAAAATTCAGACGTGAAACTAACATCTATGCTTGAACACATGCAGGATAAGGCAACAACTCCTGAAGTAAATTAGTATATTCAGTTTCTAGCAAACTTATACCGATGATAATTGTGAGTGGAAGACCGATAATAAAACTTCTTCACATATTCTGCAAGATCTACAGTGGAATCAGGAGCACCCTGCAACACGGAGAAACACGTACAATAGAGTATTGTTTCAGATTGTGTTTGAATTGATTCATTGCCTTATTATATGTAATAAGAACAATTGTTACCTGAGTGAGTTAAATGTGACTTCATTGATGAAAGAATATCCAGTAACAGATGGACCCTGATATTGAAACTGATTAATTTAATGTGTTGTGTTTGTCATATACTGCGTCGGTCCCAAAATAAACTGACTTGGTTGATGAAAAGATGGTCAAAATGTGTCTTACTAGTTCTAAGAAAAGAGTTTAACATTAATTCTAACGTTAAGGGACCTACCTATATTTCTAATATTACAGGTGTGAGATTTGGCTTATTTATTGATGATTATACTCAAGTAACATGGATTACTTCATGAAGAATAATCATGAATAACATAGCTTTAATTTAATTTTATCATGAATACACGCATGAAACTTAGAAACCATCGTCGCTCCGAGAAAAACTTTTAAATCAACAAACTAAGCCAGAAAAACATAAGTATATACAAGCTGCTAAGCACATCGAAATGATAATAATTCAGCCAGTTCACTCAACTTAGGAAGAAACAAATCAGCATCACTATGTAGAGACAACTGCGCAAATTTAGAGCAACATAAACTTTTATTCAGAACAGCACAGCAGGGGGATAATTTGTGCAACCAAAACATTTATTCAGATCAGAACAGTAGGGGAGAACATCGTAAGAAGCCGAGTTAGATGCTAATGTGAGACACATAACTAACTATTGAGTCCCAACAAAAAACTGGAAGTGCACAATTTGCAATCACAATAGCTCAAGAAAATGGAAACAGGAAACCACTTCAACAAAATAGAAAGTATTACGCGAAAATAAAATTCATCATACCCAATAAATCAAACAAAAACATGAAGACCAACATAAGAAAGTAATCACTCAAAGTCAACAGGAAATGGCTAAAATGCAATATTAAGCAGCATCTTAAAGTGGAACTGAAGGGAGAACATGAATATGAATTATATGAAACCACATAAATTCAAACAATCGTGAATACATAAATTAAAACCAATTAGATAGATGGAATCAAAATACAGAAACTTATCTTCTGGACCCTTTTCCTTAATATTCCTGGTAGTCGAGCTGCGAACGCCGAAAGGTTAAGACGACATACCCCAAAATATGGTATAGCTGTCAACAGGGTGGGCAGTCGAACGAAGAACTTGGTCGAGCTGAACGGATAAATCAGTAGTCAAACGGGAGGAGGAATTGTTCGTGATTTTAGGGCAAAATTTTCATCAATTTCTGAATTTGTGAGTTTGAGTGAGTTTAACAATTTCTGATTTTAAGATGAGTTGTGTTTAGGGTTTGGGAGATTAGAATAATGAAATTAAATTCTCTAAGTGGAAGAGAATTGTAACACCCTGTAATATGATTAAATTATTTAGTCAGATTATTCGTATTTATATTTAATTAAATTAGTATGTGTCGTGTTATATGTTAAATTATGTGGGTATGCGGGACATTGATGGGTGTATTGAGAGCATTGGAGGAGTATTAGAAGAATTAGAAGAATTAATTTAATTAGAAATAATTAGAATAGATTATTATTTTAATTAATTAATTAAAATAAAATGAGAAAATAATGAGAATTAGAGGAGTTGGGGTTGTTTTGGTATAGTGAGAAAATAGAGGGAATAATGAGAGAAAAAAGATGATATGAGGAGAGGAAAATATAATTATTAAAAAGAGGGAATAATTATGTTTAGAATAAAAAGGAGTTGGAGGAACCTACAGTTTCCAGTTGGTGAAAATAGATTTTTGGGAGAAAAGAGAAATGCCAAGGGCAATGCTTGAAGAGGGAGGAAGAACATTGATCCAAATCTTAATTTTTGCAAGGAATCTAAGGTAAGGGGAATAAAGGGCTTTCTCTATGAGTGTGTAGCATGAAGGGTAGATATGAGAGGTCCTTACTCTCACTAAGGCTGTGAAATTCTTTTTTGATGTGTTGTTATTATGTAAAAATCTGTGAAACTGATGATTGGTTAGGTTTGATTATGTGATTATATTACTAAAAACACGTGGAAATCATTATGTTTATGAACATATAATTTAATGCCTTTGATGCATATTAATGATTTGATCATGAGTATAAATGTTGGGGATAATTATGGTTTAAGTGTATGTCAAATTGTCATGAATCATGAATGATATGTGCATTATAAAATGTTTGATTGTGGTTTTGATGTTATGTACTATGCAATTCGTATTATGAGGTAATTGAATATGGAAATAAAAGTTGGAATGATGAATAATGGTTAGTTAAAGAGGGGGATGAAGATCATATGTTAAACTGGGATTTTCTAGAAAATTAGCCTATATCAATCGACAAACACTCCATGTCAATCGATTGCACGCTTAATTTTTTTGAATAAAATAGCTATCAAAATTGATTAACATGGGGAATTCATCGATTGCATGGCCTTTATAAGCGAGTTTTGAGAAAAACACAGTGCTATTGGACTTGATGTCAATCGATTGATGCTCCCTTAATTTTCAAATTTTCCTTAATTAAAACCTATCATGTTGCCTGACGATTTAGGTCATAAATCTAGTTTCGTTAGTTCAAATAAGGTTCCATTTAAAGCTGGAGAGCTAACATGCAGCTACATCATGATAGTATCTGGTGAAGTAATTGAGGTTTGAAAAAAGGTTTAATGTAGGAATGTATGGTATGAAATGTATGGATAATTGTGTGAATCCCTGTGCTTACTTAATGACGAATCGATGTTAAGATGATTTAGCATGATTGAGTGTTGTATGTGAACATATATTTGAGGTGGTGCTACTATTTAGTCACTATTTGGAGGTATTTTAGTGTTATTTATTATATATGGTGGAATTAATCAATTGTTGTGTATTGAGAATGATGTTGTGCGTAATTGTGGTAATTGCATCGTGATAATTTTGGTGATATTGCATGTTGTTGAAAATCATGCATCATGGTGTACATACTTTAGTCAAGTTTTGGTGTGCTCTGGTCTGATGGTGTGGATTCAGAAGCGAGTTGGATTTGTGTTGTCCATAATGGTACCACATTCATAAGTGTCACATTGTGTCGTGAGTTGCATTGCATACATATTATTGTATATATATTTGTGATTGGGTGTGACATTATGGTGTTGTTGATTGTGTATTGAATGTGTGTTATATTGTATGTTTCTCTACCTTTGCATACTTTACAATGTTCATATTAAATGTTGTTTCTCGCCCATTTGCTTAATGTTTTCCACCATGGACATCTAGTAGATACTTAGGAGTGAGCATTATTGTTGTGTGTGGAAGGTGGCTTGTTGGAGCTACTCTTAGTTTTTATTTATCGCTTTATCGCATTTTAGTGGTTTTAGTGGTTTTAGTGCTTTGATCGTGTAATATTGGGGACATCAGTTCGTTATGTTTTGATTAATGTTGATTTGGTGTTTTGAGAAGTTTAATATCTTACCGATGAAATTAACTTGAAAGATTTTAATATGTTGATTCCGCTGCATAAATTGCAAATATTTTTATGAGTTTTGATAGGTGATTATTGGTGACACCATTAATTTTAAGGGTGTTACATTAGTGGTATCATAGCAGGCCGGTCCATCCGACAAGGTTTTTTACATGTTATTTGTTCCCTAGTTTGCAGAACGTGTGTGTACACTGTCGATGTGTTATTTCTTCTGATGTCTATGCAGAACGTGTGCATACGAAATTACTAAATTTTCTTCTATACAAAATCAAAGTATGATCCTAGTACCATACAAAATAGTGGGGTTATGGCTGAAGCTGAATCCATGTACTTCTCTAGTTCAAAAGATAACAATCTTGTACTAGCATCTATATCGTACTTTGGGGTCACTAAGAAGATTTTGGAGGTTAATTATGTTGTTTTTAAAGTGCCTTTATTTAAGTGCAAGTGGATTGACAATAACACCGGTGTAGAAACCTATGAATTAGGATTCACACTGGTTGATCTTCGAAAGGAAACTTATAAGAACGAACCATTCATCATGGAAACTCAAGAAAAACATGTTTTTTATGTCACTGATCCTTCTAACACCAGATGCTCAATTATTCTTCACGGAAAATATCTTCCTAATAATACTGATTTAAATTAAGATTCTAACTATGATCCCCCTTGTTTCACAACACATGTACGTCATTCATCTTAAGAAAATTATTTAGATGATGAGCATGTTATTCGTCTTGATCATAAAGAAGGGTTATGGGAAAACTAGTAAGTAAATGTTTTATATCACTTAATAATTAATAATTATTCATTTTACTCAATTTTATTCTTTTTACTAAAGATTTACTATTGTTGATGATTATCCTAATTGGTTTTAAATATTGTTCCAATTATTGGTGTCTAACGACCTGTAATACCCCATATTATTTAAGTGCTCAATTGGATACCAAATGAGATCAAATGACCTTTTGTGTATTCTATCTTTGGATAATTGGATTAATGGAATCCTCTAAGTACTTTAAGTATTATCAATTGGGATCAATAGAGCAACTGATGAACTCTGAAGAGATCAATTATTTTAATTCAAGAAAGGATTTTGAGGAAACTCTAATAATTGAACAATTAGTGTGAGATGACAAAATATCAATTGGAGATATTTTACTCGGTTGGATTATATTATATAATATTGGTATTATATATATATATATATATATATATATATATATATATATATATATATATATATATATATATATATATATATATATATATGTATATATATATATGTTATAAGAAAAAGAAAAGGAAAAAGATAGTAAGGAAGAAGAAAAGAGAAAGAAGAGAAGGAAGAGAGAAAGAAGAAGAGAAAGATGGAAGGTTGAGAAGAAGCTCATGGATCATCATCATCTTCTTCAACCTCCTCTTCAATGCCAAGGTGGGTTCTAGTTAGATACTCTAAGTTCTAGAAATACAAGTTTAGAACTTAGGTTAGATTTGAGAGAAAATGATTAAACAGATAAATCAATGAAATCTAACGGATGAAATTCGATATAAATTGTGTAGTGTAGTCGTATTATGCATATGTGTAATACCTCAAAATTTGCCCTCTTATCTCTCTCCAATAATTGGCTTATTCTCCACTCATTTGCATTCTATATAGGTCATAAAGCATCATACATATCATTGGTTTTCCTAAGGCATGGGATCAAGGTGTTCTTTAAACAGGGGATTTCATGGATATCTATCAGAGCACAGAGCGGAGAATCGAAACTGGAGCCACAGCATAATTTTTCAAGCAAAATGGGTAAATTTTGGCCTGGTTAACCGGTTAACACAATTACAGTGCAATTATGTTAACTGGTTAACATGTTGTAATTTGGCGTATTTAGGCTGATTTTGAACTGTGTAACCGATTAGCAGTTATGCTATAACTGGTTAACACAGGCAAATTTTGAATATTCTGCTACTTTTTCATGACAGCACCATTGCACACTTGGGGTTTTTGATTCTACAACATTATAGCAGCAAATGGAACATTCTAGACATCTCTAGACAGTTCAATTCAATTCAATTACAAGGGGCGTTTATTCTAGTGTTTCTTTTCAAATCAAGTACACCATATTCCTTGTTTTCCAAGCATCTCTACCTTTGGATGTTGAAGTTCACCTTGGGATTGTTACCGAGTTGATCCTAACTAACCGAGTTAACTACCTTGACTCGGTGACTTGAGTCCAACTAACTCCGACCCTAGTTCCAAACCCAAAGCTAAGTCCAAAGTTAATCCCAAACCTCCCACACTCCAAACCTAAAGTCTATATAAGAAACCCTTCACTCATTTTTCAAGGGATCCACCATTTTTCACCAAATTTCACACATCTCACTCTCAATTCTCTCTTTTCTCTCTGAAATTTTCTGCTACTTCTACACATTCATCTCAATTCTCTCTTCCAAACCCTCACAAAAAGCTCTTATTTCTTGAAGGATAATCACTTTTCACATTGAAAAGTGATTAATTCTTGAGCTCAAACTCCATCATTTGGCTTTCTTTGGTTGGATTTCTGAAATTTCAGTTTATTCTACTTCAATCCAAGGGTTTTACACCATTTATTTTGGTGCAAGTTCGATCTCGGTGATTTTTCGCGATTTTGCTCGGTTTGGACGCGTTTCGGCTACTAATCGAGGAATCTCTGGTTTTCTTTAATTTTCTGCACCAAGATCACTTTGCAACAATCACAAAAGCAAATCTTCGCTTTGTAGGTTGGTTTTTCTTATATCTATACTTGATTTAGCTTATTTGCAACTTATTCGATGTAGATCTTTGGTATTTTTGATTTGGATCCATGGCGCTTGAATTTGATTTTTGATGTTGTTGTTTGTTGGATTCAATTGATGTTTGGTGACTGTAATTCCATGTAATTTCGTGATTAATTGATTGCATGTTCATTTGGATGTTTGGAGAAGTGATTTGCTGCTGAAAAGTGCTTTTGGAACTGATTTTTTTGACCACTGTCCCAGAGTAACCAGTTAACAGTTACGCTGTAACTGGTTACACTGTGTATTTTCAGCGTAGTTTGTGCAGTTTTGAACTGTGTAACCGGTTAACAGTTATACTGTAACCGGTTACCACTGCTGCATAATGTGATTTTCTTGCATTTTCTTGTTTGTTTGAGATCCTTCGCATGTCTAAACTTCGTGGATTAATATGTTGATGATTGGTGGACTATTCTTGAGTTGTTTCACTTTGCACTATTGCATGAGCATGATTTTTCGACACGCGATTCTTGATTTTTAATCGATGAATGTTTAGGTTTGTGTTGTTGATTAATTGATGTAATGATCACATAAGGCACACACATGGAGCTTGTTAATTGTTAATTGATGCTCGTGTTGCTGGAATTGTTATGTGTATGTTCATTTGCTTTCTATTTCAAGAGGTGCACATTTGTTTTAATTTGTTCACGTGCTTAATAATGTGTATTCTCTTATAATGTGTATTATTCTATGATGAGTTCAAGAATTATTTACCATGATTTATGTTGTGATTGTGATCATGTTTGATTGAAGAATGTGTAAGGCTTGATGCATGATTGTTATTTCTATGAGTGAATCATTTATGAATGCATGCTGCCTCTATGTATTACTGCTGTCTATATACACATGTGTTGTTATAGGTGCTGCTGTTTGACTTTTTATAGCTCCTTTTGTGCTAAATCATGTACTGTTATAAGTTGTCTTGCTTATGTGCCACTTTTTATTGCTCTATGGATGCTGTAGCAGCTGTTGTAACCGCTGTTTTTTTCTTGTTTATTCTCGTTGCTTGTGTTGGAATAGCATGACACGATGCTTTGTGTACAACTTTTTCACACCCTTAGGGATCCTAGCTCATCCTTAATTTTTGATTAAGGTGAGGTAGGATAAGCATTAGGTAGTGCTATCCCTTTCTCTTCTTTAGACTTAGGTGGTTCTTATGCCCCACACAACCATAAGATCTCCATGCATGATAACTTTAGGATAACTAGTCCCCCACTTAGACTTTGTCCTTTCTTCTCTTTGAGTATCTTTTCTCATCTCAAAACATAAAGCAAAAACATCTAACAAAGGATTAACATGTATTGCACATGAGCCTTGCATGTGGGAAATGGAAGAAGGAGGGTTTCCCTTCGTCTTTCTAGAGTGTTTAGCATACGTCCTGTTAGAACGACCATGCGATGCATTCGATCCTATGTCATAGACTTTGATGCAATACATGTTATAAACACAAAATAATCAAAACACTTATTCTTAAAAGACAAAAACAAACAATTCTCTTCTCATTTCTTCACTTCATTCGTTAAGGATACGTCACTTCCGTTCTACCGCAAACAGGTAAATGCCTAAGACTCCGTACAACGAGCTGCGGCACCTAACTGCTAGAACGTGAACCTTGGCATACTCCACTTAAAAGACACAAACAAAGCGAAGTCATCCCTAGTGAGGGGAACTACATCGCTCTGATTCTCGCGTGCGAGCGGGATACGTAGGACAGAGATCGTGCGAGATCTCTCCGAGCACAATCCCTTCTCTTTTCCCCAAACCGTAGTCCGAACTATGCTGACTCTGACTTTCTCATTGCACGAGGGAATACGTAGGCCTACGACGCGACGTCCTATCGAGTCACTTCTTTTTCTTTTCTTCCTCATTTCTTCGTTCTTTTCCGTTCCCGTTCCTTCTCCTTTCCAGTAGCAGTGGAGTTCCAGATGACGACACCTTTTAATCGATAACAGCAAGCGTGGATCCCATTGAGTACGATGGACGCGAGGGGGTACTAATACCTTCCTCTCACGTAACCGACTCCCTTACCCGTTTCTCTTGGTCGTGATACCATGCTCTTTCCTTTCCCTCAGGTTTACGCAGTGTTTCCTTTCCCTCTCTTGGGATAAATACACATTGCTGGCGACTCTGTTTCCGCGCCACTTTCGCGTTTGTACTTGGATGAAAATCTCGGGAGGGACAGCTAGCGAATCTGCTAGGGAAAGATTGACCTCTTGCTGGTCCATCCTCTATGCGAGTCAATCCTAGCGCTTGTTTGTTTTCGATTATAGGGTATTCTATCTGTTTACTTTACTCGCTTTATTTATGGCCTTGTTGCATGTTTACTGTTTTATTGCATTTACATGCTTTTCATTTACTGTTGCCATATATTATACTGTGCTGGACTGTGCTGGTTTTTCTGTTTGGTGGGCAAGGCGTTCTGAGAGATAAGCCCACTACCCAGGCTTAAGCATACACATAGGATTTAAAGTGCATAATCGATTGCTTGCATGGTGTTATCACGTTAAGTCTTCGCAAGATCCACAGCCAGACGAGGCCCATATAGGTGGTATCTGATACTGCATGTTATGCAGGCCATTAGATATCCTTATACGAGCTGTCGACTCTGGTGACCATTCCCGAGGACTCAGTAGCGGCACTCCTCCCGAGATGTGATAATGGCAGACCAGAAATGGCAAACCCATTACACATTCTTGATCCGAGGACCCAATGCTGGGAACTTGCTATAGGATATCCTTTTTTAGGGGAATCAGTTGAGGCCTCCTCGATTGATGATGATGCCAAACTAGAAATGGTGAACGTATCATCATTTCTCGACCTGAGAGCCCGTGATATTGAGGTTCCTCGATTTCTAGTACCCACTTGTGAGAATGGACGGGTGTTTACAGGCTTGCAGGTGACTTAGACCTCCCACATACCTGATATACTGGTTCTTCTGGTTTATATTATTATGTTCAGAGGGTTATTATTCATAGTTCAACACTACTCACAAATATACTGATGTCACTATCTGTACAGTCCAGCACAGACACTGGACACTCTGATCACAAGCCTTTGCATTGCATTTTCATATCTTAACATACATATTTTTTCATTTCCAGGGCAATATTATACCTTCGATTCCAGTCAGAGGCTTCTTTTCAGATGGATGTTGAGAGAAAGAAAAAGAATATCATCACTTACAAATTCCTGAAGCCAGGTTTGGGTTCTATTAGCAGTTTGAAGGCTATGGCTAGTCCAGAGGTGTTGGAAGCTTTCAGAGGAAAGTACGGGCGGATTTTTTCATTTGTTTGCAACCTCAGTGAGTATGAGTGGGTGGGTCTCCACACATTGATGCAATTCTATGATCCTTCTCTACGGTGCTTTGTGTTTCAGGATTATGTCTTGGTCCCTACTTTGGAAGAGTATTCGAATATCTTGGGGATTTCTATTAAGGAAGAGGTACCATTTTTTAGTTTGAAGACAGATCCAGATTATGAGGCCGTGGTTGCTGCTCTTTATTTGAGCAAATCAACGGTGGAGGCCAACATCACCAAAATAGGAGAATTTTGAGGATACCCTCTGACGTACTTGACCAAGATCGCTCAGAAAGCTGCTGAAAACAAAGAGTGGAATATTTTATGTGCTGTGTTAGCTCTTTGTGTGTGTGGTATTATTCTATTCCCAAATGTGCCCGAATTTGTTGATATGGACGCCATCAAAATATTCGCTGCTCAAAATCCAGTCCCCACTTTATTGGGTGGCCTTTATCATTCGGTTCATAACAGGAACGAAAAGAAAAGAGGGGGATATTTCAATTGTTGTGCGCCTTTATTCTACAAATGGTTTTCACTCCGGTTACCACGCAAAGGTGAATTCGTGGATACCAAGGGTTCATTGGAATGGCGACATAGACTGATGGGTTTGTCTGCTAAAGACATCATCTGGATAAACCGGGGGTTACTTGGTGGGGATATTATTCATTGCTGTGGTGGATTCCCTAATGTTCCATTGATAAGGAGGAAGGGAGGCATCAACTATAATCCCTCTCTGGCCGTTAGACAATTCGGTTATGCTCTGGCAAATCCCCCTACCGAGAGAAGTGTGGAAGAGTCCTTATACTTTCAAGTAGATGACGATCAGGAAATAGTCCGAAAAGCTTCGGAAGCCTGGAATAACATCCAAAGAAAAGGTAATGGAGTTCTTAGAAAACCCAACAACCAAACTTATCCTCCTTATGAAAACTGGATAAAGAAGAGGGTGCAAGATTTCTATCTGCATTTTGATCTCGTACCTCCTTTATGCCCTGAGGTTGTAGAAGAGAGGGATACGGTGGCCATCGAAGAATTCAACAAATTGCAGAATTTGGTGAAAGAGCTTAGAGGGGAGAATTTTGATATGAGCAGCCGGCTTCAAGACGCATTACATACCAACAAGGAATTAGAACGCAAAGCCCAAGATGCAGAAAAGATCTTAGCAGCTAGAGAAGAAGATTTTACCGACAGGGCCTGGCACTACCAGAAGGTTAATATGGCTGTTGAAACTTCCGCTTTAACTTATAAGCGGACTAAATGGTCTTTGGCCCAGACAAGCGACAAGTTAGCCAGGCTTCAGCAAGCCTGGGATGAAGTCAGAATGGAGAATGCAAAACTGCGAGAGCATTCAAAGGCCCGAGACGATGAACTCCAGAGAGCGCATGAACAACGGAGAAAACATCAGGAAGACTTTGGAAAAAGCCCAGAGCAGCTGAAGAGTGTTAGGGTTGAACTGAAAGTTTCCAAGAAAAAGTTTGAAGATGCCATGATGGAGATGGGAAGACTCAAGATACAAGCTGGCGTGAAGAAGCCTAAGCAGATGAGTGATGACGAAGCTCTTTTGATGCACATGGATTCATTAGCCGAAGCTCTGACCAAGAGGGATATCTTGATCAAAGAGATGATTGAAAGGCCAAATCATTAGCGCACCAGAACACTCTTTGAAGAAATCAAGTACTCTAGCGAGAAGCTGAAAGGTTTGGAACTAAATGATTGATAGTTTCCTTTTTATTTTCCTAGTGAAGTTTTGTTGATGTATTGTGGTTACCATCAGGCTTGCTGATGGATCCACTTTTTTGATGTATTTCCAGTTTGCGAACTCATTGTAGAATGCTTGAGCACTTTTTGGCTTTCTGTTAATTCGAATGATTGGTTTATTCAGAAATGGTTCCTCAGTAGTGTTGTTCACCGGCACATTATCATAACACTTCATCACAACACGTTTCTTCTTGTCAGATTTCTCTCAACATTATGTATATTAAAACTGGAATCGGGGTGTAAAAAACCCTAGAATTGAAAAACATGCCATTTGCATGCATTTCATTACATATCATTTTGCATAACAGGTACTCGTCCTAGGGAGTTTCTGACCTTTATTTGGTTATAGTCATAATAGCTAATTTCAACATTCATCGCTACGCGACTCGACAAAATCAAGTCAGTATCATGGAACAGGTGCAGGCAGAACTCGCTGAAATGAGGACTCGTATGGAGCAGTTCATGAACCATATGCAGAGCATAGCCCAGGGGCAGCAAGATTTGAGAACTATAGTCCAAAGGTTGGAAGTGGAAATCCCCAATTCTAATTCTCCTAGCAGAGCAAATGTTAATCCTCCTGGCGGAGCAGCAGTTAATCCTCCTGGCGGAGCGGAAGTTATTCCTCCTGACGGAGCAGTAGTTGATCCTCCTGGCGGAGTTCCTGGTGGTGTTGGCTATAACAATCATCAACAAGTAGAGGACCATCAAGATGATCAGTTCTCTGTGGTGAATGTTGACCTGGGTGTTCATAATGATGGTAATGACAGAAGGTATGAAGAGTTGGCTGAGAAGGTAAGAGCTATTGAATGTCAAAACTCCATGCGAATTAATGTTGCTGACATGGGGCTGGTGCAAGGGGTGAGGATCCCTCCAAAGTTCAAGCCTCCAACCTTTGACAAGTATAATGGCAGTACCTGTCCTAAGACTCACATTCAGGCGTATTTCAGGAAGATTTCTGCATATTCCGATGATGAAAACCTGTGGATGTACTTCTTTCAGGATAGCCTGTCAAGAGCTTCATTGGAATGGTACATGAAGCTGGAAAGAGCTTATATCAGGAACTGGAGGGACTTGGGCGATGCTTTCTTGAAACAGTATCAGTATAACATCGACATGGCCCCTAATCGTACCCAATTGCAGAATATGACACAGGATCCGAAGGAAGGTTTCAAACTATACGCCCAAAGGTGGCGTGAGCTAGCTGCTCGAGTACAACCCCCGCTAATGGAAAGGGAAATGGCTGATATGTTCATGAATACTTTACAGGGCCCATATCTGGATCGCTTGGTCGGATGTCCGTCCACTGGGTTCTCTGATATTGTGATAGCAGGAGAGAGAATTGAGAATCTATTGAAATCGGGGAGGATTCAGGATGGAAGTGGGGCAGCCTCTTCCAATATGAAAAGGCCTTTTGGAAATGGCTCGAAGAAGCATGAAGGTGAAACTAGTGCTGCATATGGACAGGGGGGCAAAGGTAAAAGACGTCAGGACTCGTACCATCAAGCAGCTACTGTAACTATTCCAGTTCCGTCTGCCGAATCTCAGCCACAACCTCAAAGACAATACCAACCGAGGCAGAGAATGAGAGATCGCCACTTTGACACTTTACCTATGACATATGCCCAGATGTTGCAGAATTTGCTCTGCTTAAAGTTGGTACAGTTGAGAACACTGGCACCACCAGCAGGCAAGCTACCTTATGGCTATGATGCAAATGTGAAGTGTGAGTTCCATTCGGGTGCGCCCGACCACCATATAGAGAACTGCAAAGCTTTTAAGCACGTAGTTCAGGACCTGGTTGATTCGAAAGCTATCAACTTCGCTCATAATCCTAATGTGATTCAAAACCCCATGCCCCCGCATGGCGGACCAAAGGTCAATGCAATAGAAGAGGACAGAAGCTTGAATCTGGTGACAGATGTTAATCGTGTAAGGACACCTTTGGCAGTGGTAAAACGGCGTTTGTTGAAAGGGGGCGTGTTCCCTGGTTGTCAGGAAAATTGTTCAGAATGTTTGTCCGCGGTGAATGGTTGTGATAAATTGATGAATTGCCTTCCGATGATGATGGATGAGGGTCGTCTACAGTTTGATCAGATGGGAAAGAAGGATGATACGGTCTCAACAGTTACTATCTACTTTACTCCATCAGAGATTCATGTGCCTGCACCTATACAAACCCCTGCGCCTGAACAGGTAGCCCCAGTGACTATAACTATTCCAGGTCTTATGCCATACGAAAGTACAAAAGCGGTCCCGTGGCATTACGGAGCTGATGTCTATTATCAAGGGCAGAAACAGGAAGTGGAGGTTCCCAGGGAAACTAGTTCAAGTGTGGGGAATGTAGGAGGAATGGCTGGTTTTACCCGTAGTGGAAGGCTCTTTGCTCCACAAACGTTACGAAATGATGATGTTGAAACTTCAGCGAAAGCTAAAGGCAAGCAGGTAGTAAGTGAAGAGCCCGTGCAAAGGACGGAGCCTGGTAAGTCCTTTGAAAAGGATGTTGAAGAGTTTATGAGGATTATCCGAAAGAGCGATTACAAGACAGTGGATCACCTGCATCAAACTCCCTCCCAGATTTCTATCTTGTCATTACTGTTATATTCCCAGGCACATCGCAATGCCTTGCTGAAGACTTTGAATATGGCATACGTTCCACAGGAGATATCGGTGAACCAACTCGAGGGTGTTATCGCCAATGTCAACGCCAGTAACGGGTTGGGATTTACCGATTTTGATCTAACGTCGGAGGGAAGAAACCATAACAAAGCTCTCCACATCACCATGGAGTGCAAAGGGGCAGTATTGTCCCATGTGTTGGTGGATACGGGCTCGTCCCTGAATGTGTTGCCAAAGAAGGCTTTGGCAAAGCTGGATGTTGAGGGGGTTGTACTCTAGCCATGTGATTTAGTGGTGCGCGCCTTTGACGGCTTTAAAAGATCAGTTTTTGGGGAGGTAGAGTTGCCTGTGAAGATCGGACCCCAAGTGTTTAATGCAGTTTTCTATGTGATGGAAATCCATCCAGCTTATAGCTGCTTGCTAGGACGCCCGTGGATACATGCTGCAGGGGCCGTTTCGTCAACACTCCACCGGAAGATAAAGTTTGTCGTGGATGGTCAGGTTGTCACAGTGTGCGGAGAGGAGGACATATTTGTCAACCATCTGTCGTCGTTCAAATATGTGGAAATGGATGGCGAGATTCATGAAACTCTTTGTTAAGCATTCGAAGCGGTGAGTATTGAAAATGACCCTCCTTCCAGTGAGACAAGAGCAGGGACTTCTATAGTTTCTTAAAAACAGGCTCTCGAAGTAGTACAGTCAGGCCATGCTGAGGGTTGGGGCCAGTTGATTGAGTTGACTTTTAAGGAAGACAAGTGTGGGATTGATTACCAGCCTACTCAAGCTTCGCAGCTAGGGGGCCAAAAGCGTCAAGGACCTATCACTTTTTCTAGTGGGGGCATCATCAACCTGGGTCAAGTTTTTGCTGTAAATGAAGATGATGGGGATAACGACTATGATATGGACAATTGGGTGCGCCCATGTGTCCCGGGGCAGAAGCTGAATAATTGGTTCTCTGAAGACCTCGTCCAAGTCACCCTGCAGAAAGAGTAATTTTCTTTGTTTTTTTCATATTGCATGTATAATTCTAGGCACTGCCCAAGGCCTAGTGATTTCATTGTAGGGCCACATTTGTTTCATATACAAGTTTATCATCAATAAAATGACGTTTTTTGTATTAAAAATTTGTGTTCCATGTCTTTCATTTTACGCTTTTCATTTTATTTCAAATAAAAATGGCAATGTTTTTCTCCATAGTTTGTTTTCTTTCTTTTCAAAAAGCTCTTTCTAAAATAAAGCATGAACCATCATTCATGCAGAAATAATCCTCCTGATTCTGTTGATAACGGTTCTGCTATGGCTCGATATGACTTTGATAATCCAATTTACCAAGCTGAAGAAGGGGATGAGGAAGATTGTGAACTTCCCGAGGAATTGACCAGATTATTGAAACAGGAGGAAAGAGCTATTCAGCCTCATCAAGAGTCACTAGAAGTCATCAACCTTGGCACCGAGGATGCGAGAAAGGAAGTCAAAAAAGGGGCAAGCCTAGCAGGGAATGTGAAGAAAGAGCTGATTGAGATGCTACGTGAATATGTTTATATCTTTGCCTGGTCTTATCAAGATATGCCAGGATTAGATACGGATATTGTTGTGCACAGGTTGCCTCTCAAAGAAGGTTGTTCCCCGTCAAATAGAAGCTCAGAAGAACTAAACTAGAAATGGCCATTAAGATCAAAGAGGAGGTGCAAAAACAGTTGGATGCAGGTTTCCTGGCCGTCACCAACTATCCACCATGGGTTGCGAATATCGTCCCGGTACCAAAGAAAGATGGTAAGGTCCGGATGTGTGTGGATTACCATGATTTAAATCGAGCGAGTCCGAAAGATGATTTTCCATTACCTCACATTGACGTGTTGGTAGATAATACAACTCAATTCTCGGTATTTTCCTTCATGGATGGCTTTTCCGGTTATAATCAGATTAAAATGGCAACGGAAGACATGGAGAAAACCACGTTTATTACCCCATGGGGCACGTTCTGCTATAAGGTGATGCCTTTTGGTTTGAAAAACGCAGGGGCAACTTATCAGCGTGCTATGGTGACACTCTTTCATGACATGATTCATAAAGAGATAGAGGTTTATGTTGATGATATAATTGCTAAGTCGCAGACTGAGGAAGAGCACTTGGTGAATCTGAAAAAGTTGTTTGAACGATTGAGACAATTCAGACTGAGGCTGAACCCGAATACGTGTACTTTCGGAGTGAGATCTGGTAAGCTGTTGGGCTTTATTGTCAGTGAAAGGGGAATCGAGGTTGATCCAGCAAAAGTAAAAGCAATACAAAATATTTCCGAGCCAAGAACAGAAAAGCAAGTCCGCGGTTTCTTAGGGAGATTGAACTACATTGCTAGATTCATCTCTCATCTTACAGCCACTTGTGAGCCAATATTCAAATTATTGAGAAAAGATCAATCAATTCGGTGGAATAATGATTGCCAAAGGGCGTTTGATAAAATAAAAGAGTATTTGCAGAAGCCTCTGATTCTTATGCCTCCAGTTCCAGGGAGACCAATGATAATGTATTTGTCGGTATGTGAAAATTCGATGGGTTGTGTTCTCGGTCAACAAGACGAGACAGGTAGGAAGGAACATGCCATATATTACCTGAGCAAGAAATTCACAGATTGCGAGTCTAGGTTCTCAATGCTTGAGAAGACATGTTGTGCACTTGCATGGCCTACTAAGCGTTTGAGACAATATATGTTGACTCATACAACCTTATTGATATCAAAGATGGATCCAGTCAAGTACATTTTTGAAAAGCCAGCTCGCACTGGAAGGGTTGCCCGTTGGCAGATGGTGTTGATAGAGTATGACATACAATATACTTCCCAAAAAGCCCTAAAGGGTAGTATTCTGTCTGACTATCTCGCTGAGCAACCAATCGATGATTATCAGCCAATGAAGTTTGAGTTCCCTGATGAAGACATCATGTACCTGAAAATGAAAGATTTTGACGAGCCACCAGTTGATGAAGGACCAGATCCTGATGACAAGTGGAAATTGATGTTTGATGGGGCTGTTAATGTGAATGGTAGTGGCGTTGGGGCAGTTCTCACAACTCCGAAAGGTTCTCATATACCTTTCACTGCCATACTAACTTTTGATGTCACCAACAATGAAACCGAATACGAAGCCTGCATTATGGGTATTGAAGAAGACATTGATTTAAGGGTCAAGACTCTTGATGTATTTGGGGACTCTGCTCTAGTGATTGTAGCACCCCAAAATTTGCCCTCCTTTTTTCTGGCTTTCGCTTCGCATTCATCTGCATTTTTAGGTCATAACTCATAATCATATCATTGCATTGGTTTTCTGAGACATGGGATCAAAGGATTTTCTTGGCCTTATTCATAAGGGATTCAGTCGGTTTCTATTCCCGGTTAAGTTGGAGCAAGAGGTTAAATTCTCCTCGTTGTAATCTTCCTGATCTGAGGTTTTCCTAGTCACTTTGGATCTGAAGTGGGATGTGGATTGAATGTACTCATGTGACTTGCTTGGAATTTGAGACACAACTCCTTTTTTCTAACTCATGTTCATTTAGTACATTTTTCAAATGTCCAAAAATCCATTTTTATCCAATTTTAGTTCATTTCTATTCAATTATCCATTCTTTAATCCATTTTTCTATTTTTATCCAAATCACTTCCAATTATCCAATTTTCATATCCATTTGTTTTTAATTCATTTTCCTTTTTATCCTTTTAATTTCAAATATCCATACCATTTCTAATTCAAACATTATCCAAATTTTACACCAATTTCTAAGTCCATTTTCATAAACCACAATCCATATTTCATATCCATCTCCACATCCAAAACCTATAACCATGTTGGATATCCATTTTCCATTTATTCATTCATAATGCATGTTATCCATTTTTCCAATTGACCATTTATTCAATCCGATATCCATCATTTATCCATTCTTCAAACCAATTTTAAAAAATTATCCATTTCAATTTTTCTTTATTTTTAAAATCCATATTCATAACCAAATACTTATCCACTTATTTCAATTCTATATCCATCTCATTTTAATATCCATTTACTAAACCAATAACTCTTTTATCCATTTTTGTCCATATCCATTAATCTTTTTTATCATCCATATCCATTTTTTTCTTTTTATATTCTATCCATATTAATTCACTAATCCAAATTTCAAATCCATTTCTTATCTCCAATTATCCAAACGTCAAAATTCAAGTCAAATATCCATGTCCATTTTTTCCTAACTAATTACCAAATACCCGTTCCTTATCCACTTCTATCCGCTGTCCAAATTTAAGTCCATTTTAATTAAAAGTTTAAACCCAGAAGTTTGGATTCATTCATCCATGCTCAATCCACAGTAGCTTCAAAATAAAAGAAAATTGCAGCAGGAAAACTATAGTTGCTGAAAAAGAATTGTATAACAGAATTTTTAACATTACATTGAGAAATTCATAACAACTTGTCAGAAAATACATAACAGGCCCCCTAACATAATTTCAAAGAGGGGATTTTTCATTACTAACAAATTATAAATACAAACCACATCAGAAATCTCCTAACTCCTAATAGAACCCTAACCAATTCACCACCAAAAAGAGTTCATAAATTCACTCTAACTTCTCTAACAAGTCTCTAACCAACTCTAACAGAATTGTAACAGAATTTTACCTGAAAATACCAATTTACCCTCACTGGATTCTCTATAAAATCGGCACCACCTTCATTCTTCGGTCTCTCTTCTTCATTCTGCAACATTTCTCTGTTCTGATTCTTCCACTCTTCATCTTCCATTCTCCAATTCTCTGCAACTCCTCATCATTCTTCACCTACAAACTCCAATTTCAATCTACCTTCATAAAGCCTCTTCAATTCTCATCGATCAATACTCTCCATCGCCATAACTCTGAAACCTGCAGAACATCAAAAAATCGGTAACAGAAAATCACAACCCAAAACTTTCGCAGCAGAAAAAGAAGTAGAAACAGAATAATTCATGCACTCAGCTAGCAACAACAACAACACGGTATAATCACACAGAGGAAGAAGAAGTGAAGAAGTATATTACCTCACCTCTGGTTTTCTATTTCTCGTCGCAAACGTGAAGAAGCGCCGGACTCTCTCCGATCGGTAAGCTTTCTGAACTTTTCTTTTTCTCATTTCGTTTGTTTGTAAGTAGTTCGTGTTGTTTCCAATTTGCTATTTCTTTTTGCCATGAGTGAATTTCTCGGTCCGGTGTGTCGTCGTGTTTGCGCGTAGAGTAGGATAGTTGTGGTTTGTTGTCTTTCTGGCTTGATTCCGGATACATTTATGCGAATGCTGAGGGTTTGAGTCGCGGTTGAGAAGACGGCGCGGACGAGGTGGAGAAGGCGATATTGCCGGCGACGTAACAGAAGGTTTCGCGAGCGGAAGAAGGAGAAGCGGTTGAGTTACGTCGCTGATGTTTGAAGAGCGGAGGAAAAGAGAGCACGGTGATGTTAAGGCCGCGACGGAAGAAGAAGTCGACGGAGGAGAAGGCGGTTCCGGTGAGGTTTTGGAGACGAAGAGAATTGAACGGAGAGCATTGGTTGTCTTTGTTGCTGGCGAAACCGCGAGGGTGATAAAAGAGGAATGGCCGGAGAAAGAGTTGTGTGGGAAGTAGAGGGAGAGCGAAGTGCGGACGGCGTTGGTGTGTGTTGTGGCGGCGGGTGTGAATGAAGCAGAGAAAGAAGAGGTTGAATTGGGATTATTGAAGACCTAGGGTTTTTCTAGATCCTTCTTGGCTGGACCGGGTTCACAATGCACTTTCCTTAGGCCCACTTATTAGCTCTTTTCTTCTTGCACCCTTCATCACTCTTCATACCCCCTCTAGAATAGAATTAGAGTTGTTGGGCTTGCAACATAGAGGCCCAGCGCCTGGTTTCTCTTCCCACCACCAGACTTACTCATCACACCCTTCATCCTCCTGTTGAAACCTTTGGGCCTGTTTCTTTAAGCCCATGCGCATTCTTTTCACACCACCACCCAATACTGTTGCACCCCTTTGTTTAGCTAAGTTTAGTTTTTGTTTTAATGGTTTTGCTAATGGTAATTTAGGATAATTAGATTGGTTTAATTTTGGAGTTTTATCTTAATTAGTTTTAATTAGAAATTAGGTTATATGTTTAGATTTTGGTTAATTTTGATTAGAACTAGTTTGTAAATTTAGACATTAATATAGATCCTAATTAGATTAGAAATTAACTTGAAGTAGTTTAGACTTGTTTTTTAGTTTAGAACTATTTTAGTTCATTAGATTTTGATTAGAGAATTAGAATTTAATCGTAATTTTGATTGTAGTTCTTAATCATGATTTTGGTTAACTCGCTTTTAATGGTTAGTTTTAACTTTAGATTTTTGATTAGTTAGAATTTGATTTTAATTAGAAGCTAGTTTCTTAATATTATATTAATATTAGAATTAGTTTCTCTAAGAATTAATTAGATTAATGTTAGAGGTTTCTTTTAGAAATTAATTGGAATTACTTTTAGGATTAATATTGGTTTTATTTCTAGAATTAATTTTAGGATTAGTTGTCTTTAGACTTATTTTTAGAATTAGTTTAGATTTTAGATTGAATTAACTTTAGGTTTAATTTTAGAATTAGATTTTTAGGAATTAACTTGAATAAGCAATAGATTTAGATATTAATTTTTAGGATTAATCCTAGTACTAATTTTAGACTAACTTTTACTTAGAATTTAATCTTGCTTAATTAGCATTTTAATTTTTGTGGATATTCTTGACTGATTTTAAATCTTGATTTTGATATTCATTTTGATTAATACTTGAGTTGTCTTTTGTACTTGTCTTTCTCTTTTATGAATAGCATGATATAATGCTTTGTGTACAACTTTCTCACACCCCTTGGGATCCTAGCTTATCTTTAATCTTTGATTAAAGTAAGGTAGGATATGCATTAGGTAGTGCTATCCCTTTTTCTCTTTTAGTTTAGGTTTCTCATACCACACTAAACTTTAGGACCTCCAAACATGATAACATTAGGATTGAGTCTTAGTCTCCCCTTAGTTTTTACCTTTGTACCCATTTTAGTCACTTCTTCTCATCTCATAATAAAAATAAAAAACACTTAATAATGGCATAACCTGTATTGCACTTGAACCTAAAGTGTGGGAAATGGAAGGAGGGAAGATTCTCTCCACCTTCCTAGAATGTTTAGCATACGGCCTGTTAGGACGACCATGCGATGCATTCGATCTTATACGATAGACTTGAATGCAATACGCGTTACAAAACAAAAACAATCAAAAACACTTCTTTCTTAAAAGACAAAAACAAACAATAACGTCTTTCCTTCGGGAATTCTTTTCTCATCTCACCCATTCTCAACGTACGAGCGTGCTTCTCTTCGTTCTCTTGCAAGATGGTAACACACTCGGACCAGCGAGACTGCAACACCTGAGCCAGAACGTAAGTCGTTCCCTAAAAAAAATACAAACAATCCATCCCTAGTTAGGGGAACTACGTCGCTCTGATTCTCATGTTCCCGATGAGATACGTAGGCAGTGGGGTAGGGCCCATGCGAGCACTTCTTTTATTTTCCCTACATTTGTTTCTCTTTCTCTTTCGGTTCCTTTTCCAGTATCCTTTTCTATCACCCTTTGATTGAGACAAGCAAGCGTGGATCCCATCGGGTACGATGGACGCGTGGGGGTGCTAATACCTTCCTCTCACGTAACTGACTCCCGAACCCAGTTCTCTTGGTCGCAAGACCATGTTCTTTCCTTCCCTCAGGCTTATGCGGTGTTTCCTTTCCCTCTCTTGGGATAAATACACATTGCTGGCGACTCTGTTTTGGTGCCACTTTCGCGTTTGTACTAGGATGAAAATCCCGGGAGCGATAGCTAGCGACTCTGCTGGGGAGAGGTTGACCTATTGCTGGTCCATCCTAAGCGAGTCAATCCTAGCGCTTGTTTGCCTTTCTTTCATTGGGTGTTTACTGTTGTATTGTATTTGCTGTTTACTATGTTTTATTACTTGTATCATATTTACAGCATGTTAGCATTTACATTTCATATATTATACTGTGTTGCAATGTTCTGTCTGTTTGGCGGGATGGGTGTTCTGAGAGATGAGCCCACTACCCAAGCTCGAGTATACACATAGGTATTAGAGTGGATAGTCATGACGCTTGTGTGGTGGTGACCACGTATTGTTGTTCATGAGACCCACAACCAGACGAGGTTCTATCAGGAGCTTTCTGCTACTGCATGTTATGTAGGCCAGTAGTTATTCTCTTGAGGAATTGTCGACTCTGGTGACCATTCCCGAGGACTCAGTTGCGGCACTCCTCCCGAGACGTGACAGTGGCAGACCACATTATGTGGCAAACCCATTGCACATTATTGATCCGAGGACCCAATGCTGGGAACTCGCTGTAGGATATCCCTTTTGAAAGAGAATCAGTGGAGGCACTCCTCGATTGACGATAGTACTGTACCCCGAGGGATGAATGTACTATTGCTTCTCGACCTTAGTGCCAGAAGCCGAGGACCTTTCGTTTTGGAGAATCAGTTGAGGCTTCCTCGATTGATGATGATGCCAAACCCGAAATGGTGAACGTATCATCATTTCTCGACCTGAGAGCCCGGGATACTGAACATCCTAGTACCCACATGTGAGAGGGGCGGGTTGTTTACAGGTTTGCAGGTAACCTTGACCTTCTACATACCCGGTATTCTGGATTTCCTATCAGTGTGGACTTATCAGCCTGGTATTCTGGTCTTTTGATCATCCGATATTCTGGTATTCCGGTATTCTCTTCAGAACAGACTCATGAACTTATTCACTCGTCAGCACAGCACAGTGATTATTCTGACTATGTGGAAGCTTTGATCCCATGTCTTATTGCATTCATATTATCGCATTGCATTTGCATCTTGCATCATTTTTGCATGTCTTTCTCCAGGCCAGAGCAGTGAGCTCATCCATCCTTTATCTGAACTGCAGTTTGATTTCCCGACTTTTGTATTGGACTTGAATCAACCTTGGGAAGGATCATGAACTCTGGGGAACATAATCAGTTTGTGACACGGGCCGATGTTGAGCTAATGAAGAGTCAGTTGGACCAACTTAGGGAAGCTATGGCCGTCATGACAAGGGGAGAGGCCAATATTCAAAGAAATGAGAATGTCATTCCACCTCCAGTGAACAATGTTGTTCAAGCTCAACCTGTACGGATCCCTGTCGAGAATCAAGTTGAGCAAGAACCTCCTTTTGTCCGAGATGGACATTCATCTTCTCTTAATACCACAGATTATCAGAGTTTTGCCTTCTCTATGCCAAATGTCCGAGGAGTGGTTTCAAAGATGAAGCCTAAGGATCCACGATATGTTGATGACGAAAGATACCACGTGTTGGACGAGAAAATTAAAGCCCTGGAGAGGCGTGATACTCTTGAGTTGAATGCTTCAAGCATGTGTCTGGTACCTGACCTTGTGATGCCTCCAAAGTTCAAGATGCCAAAGTTTGAGCAATACAAAGGAGATAGTTGTCCGAAGCTATATTTGGTGATGTTCTGTAGAAGAATGACCTCACATGTCGACAATGATAAGCTCATGATCCACTGTTTCCAAGACAGTCTGAGTGGGGCATCTTTGTATTGGTATATGCAGTTGCATAGTGGTAGCATCCGATCATGGTCAGATCTAGCCCACGCCTTTGTGAAGCAATACAACTACAATCTTGACATGGCTCCCAGTCGAATGCATTTGCAAGACTTGTCTCAAGCAGATAACGAATCATTCCGAGAGTATGCTCTAAGATGGAGAGAGTTGGCCGCTCGTGTTCAACCGCCACTTTCGGATAGAGAATTTGTTGATTTGTTCACGGATACCTTACAAGGGCCGTACATGGAAAAGATGATTGCCAATGGGGCAGCAAAATTTTCTGACCTGGTGATGGTGAGAGAACGCATCGAGAGACTGATCAATTGTGGAAAGCTCCAAGGCCTCTCGAACTTCCGAGCTAATGAAAATGAATCAGTTGTCAGTTCTCAGGAAGAATTCGAGGAAGAAAATAGTTCCATTCAGGAATCTTCACCACCTCGTTCTCAGTGTTCAGACATATCAACTGTTCAGAGTCAACAGTCTTATGGGTCTTCATATCAAGGACAATATTCTTCTGCAAATCAGAGACCTCCTCAGAATCAACGGTCATATCACCGTCAGCCGCGCCAGCACGCCCGACAAAGACCAAGAAAGCCAGAGAGGCAGTTCACTCAGTTGCCAATGTCGTACAGTCAGATGTTACCGGATTTGATCAGAGGTGGATTGATAGTGCCGAAGGAATTGAGGCCGGTGCCTTTTCCGTATCCACCAGGTTTTGATGTCAACGCCCGTTGTGATTACCATGCTGGGGCACAAGGGCATTCAACTGAGGATTGTAAGGTGCTTAGGAGCAAGATTCAGACACTGCTTGACTCTAACATGTTTTCATTCACACCTCAGGGTATTCAGATCAACAATTTTCCTTCATCCAGTCAAGTGGGTTCATCAGTTCAGGTCATGGAAGAAGTCACTCAGAGCAGTTGTTCAGATGATTATCAGACTGACTTCGACGAGCAATACTGAAGATGGCTAGCTCATTAGCAAATCAAGCTTGGAAAGCCCAGTTCCTCAAAGCTGGAAGCCATTCAGATCATGTCATTTCTTTGCATTTGTAGTTTCTTTTCTGTTAAAGTACAAACTCATTTGTAAAACTTGTTGTTTTCGATTGATAATGATAATGAAATGAATATGCATGTTTTGATTAAATCCAGTCGTGTTCACTCATATTTTTTCATCGATATCTTATGCTTGTTTAAGCAGGATCCTAGGGAGGATGATGACATTCAAAGACGCAGAACTTCCAATTGTATGATTTTGAACAAAAACCCTGTTGATGATGTACAGGCATTGTTTCAAATTCCTAAACACCGGAGACATAAGGAAGATAATCCCTTGTCAACCCCGTTGAGCCTAGTAGTAGGAGTTTATTTCTGAAAACGAAAAAACCCTCTATCTTAACCTGGGGCAGGGTAGGTGTCAGCTAATTTGACCGTGCGTTCAAATTTTAAAAGGAGTGTTCCGTTCGAGGATCAATTACATCTGCGGTTATCCCTCACCAACTAAAGAGTGAGACGGTCACAGCCCTTTACAAGTCAAGACAAACCTGTGTCACACGATTAGTTCAAAAAATAAAATAAAAAAAGAGAATCAAAAGAGAAAAAAAAAAGCCCGCTAAGTCAAAACTTGAAAACAAGTGACTTAGGCAAAAGTAGGGCATCCCGCTGGACTTCAAAATCAAAAAATTCAAAAAAGAATCAGTCCAGGCAAAAATCAGGGAAATAAAAAAAAACATGAAAAATCGAAAAGCAAAAAGGATTACAAAAGAAAAATTCTCGAGCAAAGAACAAGTCGTGTGACCACAGACACCAAAGACAAAAGGGGTGACGGTCACTCCGAAAACCGTGTGGGTTCCTTCTATCCTCATACCATTCATTAAACTTTTTGAAAGGTGAGCGTATGTGTCAAGTTAGCTGAACGTAGGACTAGAGAACATCAAGGAGAATGGGTGGGTTAAAACAAAACTTTGAGCCTTATATCCTTTCTTTCTTAAAACCGCGAACCTGGCCACGTTACAACCTTCGAAAGACCTAATTGAAGCAGGCTTGTTTCAAAAGCATACTTCGGTAAAGATCGCGTCGAACCTGACTCCTAAAAGGATCTTCTTACCATTCATGTTGGTATCAATGTGACATTCTACTAAGTGATTTGTTCACCACATGTCATAACATTTTTCCAGTGAACACACTTGGATTTCAAAACTGTCATATGCATTGCATTAAAATTGTCATTTTCCAAACGAACAGTTTTACTTGCGAGTAAGTGCTCGATCAGGAGAGTCTCTACAATGGAAAGATTGATTAATCTAAGGTGCAAAGTGCCCGAGTACTCCGTTGAGCAGGGGCAAGTCATATCAAATGGGTGATCCATTCCAAGATTCAGTTAATCTGGGGCAATCAAGTCGAGATTCAACAAATCTCTCAAAGGTCAGTTAAAGGTACTCCTTCACAGATCAGCCAGACAGGGGCACAAATCATTTCAAGACTGGGGCAGGCCGTCTCAAGAGCACAAAAAGTTATTCTCTCAGGAGGACGGTAAATCACAGTCTGGGGCAATATATGTTGGATCTTCATAAGACATCCTGAAGACATGTTCATTTACAGGTTATGCTGCATCGGGGCATCTCTTTTGGTCATATCACATCTGCAGGGTTCATGGTGATAGTCGACACGCGACGTCCCCAGTAGAGTCTCTCTCCCTAGCAGAGATAGCTGGAGTTGTATCACTCAACAGAGCATTATGCAGATTGTGAATTATTCTCCTCAGCAAGAGTTCAGGAGTTCGCTCTTCCCTAGCCAGTATGACGGAGTTTATGGCTTTTCAGCGAGAGTTCATATTACCATACAGGATAAGAGTGTTGGGTCTGTGCTTCCCTGGTGTGGCAAAGTTGTTTCCGTCTCCCCAACGGAGTAAGAGTAAGAGGCAAGCATCAAACAAAGGAGTAAGTCTGATCTTGTCCCCTAGCAGAGCTGATATCATCAACCATTGTCCCCAAGCATATTTTGGGTGGTGGTTAGCTTTCACCAGCAAGTCAAAGGTCGATTTTCATTGGCACTTTTCTCCAACGGATTCCTGGGATCTCCAGCAGAAATTTATTATTCGTACTTTCCTGCAGAATGAAGGTTTAGTCGGGATCTCGAGCAGTCATGACACTGAAGGCAATTCAATTTGTTTTCCCCAATGGAGTTAGCCTCGTCTCTTCAGCATTTATTTTGCTGGAGTGCTCCTGTTGCATATCATGAGCATCATTGCATAATCATCAGCATAGCATTGTATGAACCTTTGTAAAACCAAACAGCAAATCTATAGCCCAACCTTGCTCGGCACCTTCATTCACAGCCCACTTTGCTGGCATATTTCAAAAACCTGAAAGCCTATCCCTTTTGGCGTTTCCTTCAAACCTGAGGTCCAATCCCTATTGGCACTTCATTCAAAATCCAATCCCCATTGGTACCCAAAAAGATTTCGCCTTTGAAAAACAATCACCATCAGGTTTCACCTGTCCTAGCCAGCAAAGTCCAATTGTACTTGGCACATCCTTCTTTTCCCGGTAGCCCGAGCATGCGTCGGCATTTTGCATATAGTAATCATTGCATCCTCAAATCGCGTAGCATTTCCATTTCGTATGGAGCATTACGCCATAGAAAGAAAATTCAAACATATGCATGTGAAGCATAAGCCAGATTTGGTACCTTGCGCGAAAGCCCAAATCAACTCACAATCAAGACGGTGACATATCCCCAGCAGACATTACAATTAACCCCTCTGCTTACCTTTCTTTTGGGTCGTAAATCATACGTCGATCTTACCCTCGACCGGTCATTGTCCATCAACCCCTTGATGACGGAATTTCGGTCAGGTTTCCTTTCCATCAAACCCCTTTGATGATGTGTCCTCGTATGGTTTTCTTTCTGTCATCCCTATGACAATGTGATCCCTAAGTCAGGTATTCTTTCTGTCATCTCTATGGCAATGTGTCTCCTTTGGTCGAGTCTTCTTCCCGTCAACCCTTTGATGATGTGTTCCGAGCTCAGGTTTCGTACCTTCGGATGTTTTCAACTTCTTCCCGTCAACCCTTTGATGATGTATTCCGAGCTCAGGTTTCGTACCTTCGGATGTTTTCGGTTTCCTTTCCGTCATCCCTATGACAATGTGTTTCTTTCGGTCAAGTTCTCTTTCCGTCATCCCTATGACGATGTGTTTCTTTCGTTCAAGTTCTCTTTCCGTCAACCCTTTGACGATGTGCTCTTTTGGTCTAATCTTCTTTCCGTCAACCCTTTGACGATGTGCTCTTTTGGTCTAGTTTTCCTTCCGTCAACCCTTTGACGACGTGCTTTCTTCTTTCAAGTCTTCTTTCTGTCATCCCCATGACAATGTGTTTCCTTGGTCGAGTCTTATTTCTGTCATCCCTATGACAATGTGTTCCTTCAGTTGGGTCGTCTTTCTGTCATCCCCATGACGATGTGTCCCTTCGGTCGGGTGTTCGGAACTTTTTTTTCTGTCATTCCTATGATAATGTGTTCCTTCAGTTGGGTCGTCTTTCTGTCATCCCCATGACGATGTGTCCCTTCGGTCGGGTGTTCGGAACTTTTTTTTCTGTCATCCCTATGACAATGTGTTCCTTCAGTTGGGTCGTCTTTCTGTCATCCCTATGACAATGTGTTCCTTCAGTTGGGTCGTCTTTCTGTCATCCCTATGACAATGTGTTATCTTTTCAGATTTCCTTTCTGTCATCCCCATGACGATGTGTTCCTACGGTGGAATTTTCTTTCTGTCATCCCTATGACAATGTGTTATCTTTTCAGATTTTCTTTCCGTCATCCCCATGACGATGTATTCCTACGGTGGAATTTTCTTTCTGTCATCCCTATGACAATGTGTTATCTTCGTCCATTCCTCGACAATGTTTGGCTGTCTCCCTTACAGCGTTGTCTTCTTAGATCTCTCTTTTCCCCAGTAGGGTCTAAATAGATCAAGGGAATCTCTTCTTCAGCAAAGTGTCAGCATATGATATTACCCAGCAGGCGGGATGATCATTATATACAGTTTGTTCATATTATTCCAGCAGGTGGGATAGTATGGCAGATGGTTGTTCCAGCAGGTGGGATGATCATTACATACAGACGGTTTGTTCATATTATTCCAACAGGTGGGATAGTATGGCGGATGGTTATTCCAGCAGGTGGAGTGATCAATATATACAGTTGTTCATATTATTCCAGCAGGTGGGATAGTATGGTGGATGGTTGTTCCAGCAAGTGGAATGATCATACAAACAGTAGTTTATATTGTTCCAGCAGGTGGGATGATGATAAACAACTATATTCTCAGTAAAGTCCAAAAGACATTGTTAAAGTCCACCCGCGGTGTGGCAAGCCAGTAGTCGTCTGGCGTCGTACAAAAGACGTTATTAAAGTCCACCCACAGTGTGGCCAGCCAATAGTCATCTAGCGTCGTACAAAAGACATCTCTCTAGTGTATTTCTTTATCACCAAAGTTTTATTCAAGCAGAGTTCATTTGGTTGGGTTTATATCCCTTTTATTCTTCTCCACAGAGTGCAAATTTTGCGGTTCATTTTGTATTCAATCACCTTGTACCTTGAACGTCTGAAAGCCGTCGCTATCATCCTTTCAGGTCCAAGTTGATTGAATAGGGGCAGCTATAGCACCCCAAAATTTGCCCTCCTTTTTTCTGACTTTCGCTTCGCATTCATCTGCATTTTTAGGTCATAACTCATAATCATATCATTGCATTGGTTTTCTGAGACATGGGATCAAAGGATTTTCTTGGCCTTATTCATAAGGGATTCAGTCGGTTTCTATTCCCGGTTAAGTTGGAGCAAGAGGTTGAATTCTCCTCGTTGTAATCTTCCTGATCTGAGGTTTTCCTAGTCACTTTGGATCTGAAGTGGGATGTGGATTGAATGTACTCATGTGACTTGCTTGGAATTTGAGACACAACTCCTTTTTTCTAACTCATGTTCATTTAGTACATTTTTCAAATGTCCAAAAATCCATTTTTATCCAATTTTAGTTCATTTCTATTCAATTATCCATTCTTTAATCCATTTTCCTATTTTTATCCAAATCACTTCCAATTATCCAATTTTCATATCCATTTGTTTTTAATTCATTTTCCTTTTTATCCTTTTAATTTCAAATATCCATACCATTTCTAATTCAAACATTATCCAAATTTTACACCAATTTCTAAGTCCATTTTCATAAACCACAATCCATATTTCATATCCATCTCCACATCCAAAACCTATAACCATGTTGGATATCCATTTTCCATTTATTCATTCATAATGCATGTTATCCATTTTTCCAATTGACCATTTATTCAATCCGATATCCATCATTTATCCATTCTTCAAACCAATTTTAAACAATTATCCATTTCAAATTTTCTTTATTTTTAAAATCCATATTCATAACCAAATACTTATCCACTTATTTCAATTCTATATCCATTTCATTTTAATATCCATTTACTAAACCAATAACTCTTTTATCCATTTTTGTCCATATCCATTAATCTTTTTTATCATCCATATCCATTTTTTTCTTTTTATATTCTATCCATATTAATTCACTAATCCAAATTTCAAATCCATTTCTTATCTCCAATTATCCAAACTTCAAAATTCAAGTCAAATATCCATGTCCATTTTTTCCTAACTAATTACCAAATACCCGTTCCTTATCCACTTCTATCCGCTGTCCAAATTTAAGTCCATTTTAATTCAAAGTTTAAACCCAGAAGTTTGGATTCATTCATCCATGCTCAATCCACAGTAGCTTCAAAATAAAAGAAAATTGCAGCAGGAAAACTATAGTTGCGGAAAAAGAATTGTATAACAGAATTTTTAACATTACATTGAGAAATTCGTAACAACTTGTCAGAAAATACATAACAGGCCCCCTAACATAATTTCAAAGAGGGGATTTTTCATTACTAACAAATTCCAAATACAAACCACATCAGAAATCTCCTAACTCCTAATAGAACCCTAACCAATTCACCACCAAAAAGAGTTCATAAATTCACTCTAACTTCTCTAACAAGTCTCTAACCAACTCTAACAGAATTGTAACAGAATTTTACCTGAACATACCAATTTACCCTCACCGAATTCTCTATAAAACCGGCACCACCTTCATTCTTCGGTCTCTCTTCTTCATTCTGCAACATTTCTCTGTTCTGATTCTTCCACTCTTCATCTTCCATTCTCCAATTCTCTGCAACTCCTCATCATTCTTCACCTACAAACTCCAATTTCAATCTACCTTCATAAAGCCTCTTCAATTCTCATCGATCAATACTCTCCATCGCCATAACTCTGAAACCTGCAGAACATCAACAAATCGGTAACAGAAAATCACAACCGCAAAACTTTCGCAGCAGAAAAAGAAGTAGAAACAGAAGAATTCATGCACTCAGCTAGCAACAACAACAACACGGTATAATCACACAGAGGAAAAAGAAGTGAAGAAGTATATTACCTCACCTCTGGTTTTCTATTTCTCGTCGCAAACGTGAAGAAGCACCGGACTCTCTCCGGTCGGTAATGTTTCTGAACTTTTCTTTTTCTCATTTCGTTTGTTTGCAAGTAGTTCGTGTTGTTTCCAATTCGCTATTTCTTTTTGCCATGAGTGAATTTCTCGGTCCGGTGTGTCGTCGTGTTTGCGCATAGAGTAGGATAGTTGTGGTTTGTTGTCTTTCTGGCTTGAGTCCGGATACATTTATGCGAATGCTGAGGGTTTGATTCGCGGTTGAGAAGACGACGCGGACGAGGTGGAGAAGGCGATATTGCCGGCGACGTAACAGAAGGTTTCGCGAGCGGAAGAAGGGGAAGCGGTTGAGTTACGTCGCTGATGTTTGAAGAGCGGGGGAAAAGAGAGAACGATGATGTTGAGGCCGCGACGGAAGAAGAAGTCGACGGAGGAGAAGGCGGTTCCGGTGAGGTTTTGGAGACGAAGAGAATTGAACGAAGAGCATTGGTTGTCTTGGTTGCTGGCAAAACCGCGAGGGTGATAAAAGAGGAATGGCCAGAGAAAGAGTTGTGTGGGAAGTAGAGGGAGAGCGAAGTACGGACGGCGTTGGTGTGTGTTGTGGCGGCGGGTGTGAATGAAGCAGAGAAAGAAGAGGTTGAATTGGGATTATTGAAGACCTAGGGTTTTTCTAGATCCTTCTTGGCTGGACCGGGTTCACAATGCACTTTCCTTAGGCCCACTTATTAGTTCTTTTCTTCTTGCACCCTTCATCACTCTTCGTACCCCCTCTAGAATAGAATTAGAGTTGTTGGGCTTGCAACATAGAGGCCCAGCGCCTGGTTTCTCTTCCCACCACCAGACTTACTCATCACACCCTTCATCCTCCTGTTGAAACCTTTGGGCCTGTTTCTTTAAGCCCATGCGCATTCTTTTCACACCACCACCCAATACTGTTGCACCCCTTTGTTTAGCTAAGTTTAGTTTTTGTTTTAATGGTTTTGCTAATGGTAATTTAGGATAATTAGATTGGTTTAATTTTGGAGTTTTATCTTAATTAGTTTTAATTAGAAATTAGGTTATATGTTTAGATTTTGGTTAATTTTGATTAGAACTAGTTTGTAAATTTAGACATTAATATAGATCCTAATTAGATTAGAAATTAACTTGAAGTAGTTTAGACTTGTTTTTTAGTTTAGAACTATTTTAGTTCATTAGATTTTGATTAGAGAATTAGAATTTAATCGTAATTTTGATTGTAGTTCTTAATCATGATTTTGGTTAACTCACTTTTAATGGTTAGTTTTAACTTTAGATTTTTGATTAGTTAGAATTTGATTTTAATTAGAAGCTAGTTTCTTAATATTATATTAATATTAGAATTAGTTTCTCTAAGAATTAATTAGATTAATGTTAGAGGTTTCTTTTAGAAATTAATTGGAATTACTTTTAGGATTAATATTGGTTTTATTTCTAGAATTAATTTTAGGATTAGTTGTCTTTAGACTTATTTTTAGAATTAGTTTAGATTTTAGATTGAATTAACTTTAGGTTTAATTTTAGAATTATATATTTAGGAATTAACTTGAATAAGCAATAGATTTAGATATTAATTTTTAGGATTAATCCTAGTACTAATTTTAGACTAACTTTTACTTAGAATTTAATCTTGCTTAATTAGCATTTTAATTTTTGTGGATATTCTTGACTGATTTTAAATCTTGATTTTGATATTCATTTTGATTAATACTTGAGTTGTCTTTTGTACTTGTCTTTCTCTTTTATGAATAGCATGATATAATGCTTTGTGTACAACTTTCTCACACCCCTTGGGATCCTAGCTTATCTTTAATCTTTGATTAAAGTAAGGTAGGATATGCATTAGGTAGTGATATCCCTTTTTCTCTTTTAGTTTAGGTTTCTCATACCACACTAAACTTTAGGACCTCCAAACATGATAACATTAGGATTGAGTCTTAGTCTCCCCTTAGTTTTTACCTTTGTACCCATTTTAGTCACTTCTTCTCATCTCATAATAAAAATAAAAAACACTTAATAATGGCATAACCTGTATTGCACTTGAACCTAAAGTGTGGGAAATGGAAGGAGGGGAGATTCTCTCCACCTTCCTAGAATGTTTAGCATACGGCCTGTTAGGACGACCATGCGATGCATTCGATCTTATACGATAGACTTGAATGCAATACGCGTTACAAAACAAAAACAATCAAAAACACTTCTTTCTTAAAAGACAAAAATAAACAATAACGTCTTTCCTTCGGGAATTCTTTTCTCATCTCACCCATTCTCAATGTACGAGCGTGCTTCTCTTCGTTCTCTTGCAAGATGGTAACATACTCGGACCAACGAGCCTGCAACACCTGAGCCAGAACTTAAGCCGTTCCCTAAAAAAAATACAAACAATCCATCCCTAGTTAGGGGAACTACGTCGCTCTGATTCTCATGTTCCCGATGAGATACGTAGGCAGTGGGGTAGGGCCCATGCGAGCACTTCTTTTATTTTCCCTACATTTGTTTCTCTTTCTCTTTCGGTTCCTTTTCCAGTATCCTTTTCTATCACCCTTTGATTGAGACAAGCAAGCGTGGATCCCATCGGGTACGATGGACGCGTGGGGGTGCTAATACCTTCCTCTCGCGTAACCGACTCCTGAACCCAGTTCTCTTGGTCGCAAGACCATGTTCTTTCCTTCCCTCAGGCTTATGCGGTGTTTCCTTTCCCTCTCTTGGGATAAATACACATTGCTGGTGACTCTGTTTTGGTGCCACTTTCGCGTTTGTACTAGGATGAAAATCCCGGGAGCGACAGTGATCAATCAGGTCAACGGAGATTAGCACACCCATCAACCCCACTTAATCCCTTATCGAGATTATACAAGAAGACTGTTGACTTTCTTCAAGACAGTGAAACTGTAACATGTACCTCGTGATGAGAATCAGATGGCAGACGCTTTGGCAAAATTATCTTCTATGATTCGAGTGAATTGGTGGAATCATATACCCAAAATTGATGTGATGCGGCTTGATATACCTGCTCATGTATTTGCAGCCGATACAGCGACTAGTGATAAACCTTGGTATCATGATATCAAGCGTTTCTCGGAGAGTCAAGAGTATCCGGTTGGGGCATCCAGTAACGATAAGAAGGCTTTGAGGAGGTTAGCGGGTAGTTTCTTCTTGAATGAAGATGGTGTATTGTACAAAAGAAATTTTGACATGGTCTTACTCAGATGCGTGGATAGACACGAAGCAGACATGTTGATGCAAGAAGTACATGAAGGTTCTTTTAGTACCCATGCTGGTGGACATGCCATGGCCAAGAAATTGTTGCGAGCTGATTATTACTGGATGACCATGGAGGCTGATTGTTTCAAATATGCTCAGAAAAGCCACAAGTGCCAGATTTATGCTGATAAAGTGCACGTGCCACCGAAGCCTTTAAATGTGATGAGTTCCCCTTGGCCCTTTTCCATGTGGGGCATTGATATGATTGGGAAGATTGAGCCCACCACCTCTAATGGACATCGTTTTATTCTGGTGGCCATTGATTACTTCACCAAGTGGGTGGAAGTAGCTTCGTTTGCAAATGTCACTAAGCAGGTGGTTGCCAGGTTTATCAAGAAAGAGATTATTTGTCGATACAAGGTGCCCGAAAGGATCATCACAGATAATGGTTCTAATCTTAACAATAAAATGATGCAAGAGCTGTGCCAGAGCTTCAAGATTGAGCATCACAATTCTTCTCCATACCGCCCAAAGATGAATGGCGCTGTTGAGGCAGCCAATAAAAATATCAAGAAGATCGTACAAAAGATGGTCGTGATGTACAAGGATTGGCATGAGATGTTGCCTTTCGCTTTGCATGGGTACCGTACATCAGTACGCGCGTCTACTGGGGCAACCCTATTTTCTCTTGTGTATGGCATGGAAGCGGTCTTATCGGTTGAAGTTGAGATTCCTTCTCTGAGGGTCATGTTGGACGTCAAGCTTGATGAGGCTAAATGGGTTCGAATGAGGTTCAACGAGTTAAGTCTCATAGAAGAGAAGAGACTGGCAATTGTATGCCATTGACAACTATATCAGAGGCGGATGAAACGGGCATTTGATCAGAAAGTGCGTCCTCGGAATTATCAGATAGGTGACTTGGTGTTGAAAAGGATTCTTCCTCCTAATACAGATCACAGGGGCAAATGGACTCCGAATTACGAAGGTCCATATGTTGTCAAGAAGGTTTTCTCAGGCGGAGCCTTGATGCTTACAATTATGGATGGTGAGGATTTTCCGGCGCCTATGAACTCAGACGCAGTCAAAAAATACTTCGCATAAACGGACCTGTTGGATAGTAAAAAGAAAGTACAGGCAAAAAAGGGCATCCCGGCGAACCATAAAAAAAAGAGAAAAAAAAGAAAAAAGGAAAAAGGTTCGGGCAAAAATTAGGGATAAAATAAAAAAAATAATGAGTACACCCGGTAAGTGGAAAACCCGAAAGGGCAACTTAGGCAAAAATGGGTATCCCGTTGGATTGAAAACCCGCAAAGGGCGATCCAGGAAAAAGAGGGATTTAGCGAAAGGCTGCGATCTGAGTAACCTGTATCCCGTCTCGTTTCAACAAGAGGCATGCCGAAGGTTAGGAATCGGTCCAATCATCCCCATCAGAAAGCGAAGCACTTGGAGAGTCTTGAAGGCATATGAACCATATCAGGATTGAAACTCAATGGATTTCCATTTTCCACATTGCCATTAGGATAGTTTCTTTTCTCTTTCAAGCAATTATCACTTTCCAGGAATTGCATCTTGATGTAAACACCTATTTTCGGGCTTTTAAATCAATAAAATTTTCGTTATTCAGAATATCTATCTCTTTTGTTTTCCTTTACACTCTGTTTTGTTTACAAAAAACGTCCGAATTTTTTATAAACATTGCATTTGAAAACATAAAGGTTATACAATGACATGCGTGCAAAAGAAAATAATTAAAATTGCCCTAAACGCCAGGTGTTCTTGGGTGATGAATTCAAAATTCAATCATACCCTGGGGCATATGTGTACATCCTTTTGTTTGCAGGTGTTAATGTTCGCTGGTTAGCTCTTCAAGAACACATGGTGTCTTCAGTGTCTTTTCCAGCAGGACTTAAATAATAGTTCTCCCCAAGCAGAAGCGGGTACCTCAACAGGAATTTATTCCTTAAGGTTGTCATCCCTAGCAGGAACATGGTTGATCTCAGTCCCTCAGCATAATGCGTCTGCTCCTAATTCCTCAGCAGCTAGGTCGGAGGAGTTTGATTTCCCCAGCGGAGTTCTATGGTTATAGTTCTTCCCCAAGCGGATTGGTTCAGATGATACCTCCCCAGCAAGGTCATCATTCCTTACAGTAATCTCAACAGATTTGTCAGTTCAGAGACCAGATTAGGAGATCAGGTTATTTTGTTTTCCCCAGCACGAGTCGCGAACACAAGGACAATTCAGTTTGCTATCTCCAGCATGAGTGGCGATCACGACGGACAATCCAGCTTGTTATCCGCAGCGGAGTTGCCTTCTTTTCCTCAGCATTTATTTTGCTGTGGAACCGCTTTGCATCTTGCATGTAGTATGCATTGCATCCTAAAAAACGAGTAGCATTTCCATCCGAGATGGAGCATTACGCCATGGAAAAATTCAAACATATGCATGTGAAGCATAAGCTAGTTTTGGTACCTCGCGCAAGAGCCCAAAATTTTTTCCCGTCTATCATATTGACAAAACCAAAACGAATGCCTCTTTCATTCCTCAACAGACATTTCAAAGCAGTACCAGGGTTTCACCACTTTTCTCCCCACAGAGTCCCATACCTCGGTTTGTAAATCTTTTGATCTTACATCTTAACCGCGTTTTGCTGGAACCATTCCCGATAAGATTCCTACTGCCCATTGTTGCACCCCAAAATTTGCCCTCCTTACTTTTTACTAACTGGCTTATGTTTCATTTCATTATCATGTATGCATATCATTAGCATGGGGTCAAGGTGCCTGAGGAAATCCAGGAAGGTCATATCTGGTCCATCACATCATCAAGGGTTCACAGGTGACAAGGGATCTCAAGTGGATTACTCCCTCTTAACTAGTGCATGAATTAGGGTTTTGAAATTCTTGGGTTTATTGCTCCAATGGGCAAGCTCTTTGGGTTTTTATCATCAACAAATGGCATATCTTATCTTTGTTGGAAAGGATACACATCATATTCAAAGGAATTTGAATTTGGAGACTGTGTTATTTCCTCCTAGACTGAGGGTACCAAAACTAGGGTTTGCTATAAAGTCAGTTTATTTCTAATTTTTTGGGCAAGACTTGATTCCATGGTATTCCTTGGGTCCCTGAGTATCTAGGAGTGGAAGATTGTCCATCAGTTTGGTTCAAGAGAGGTTCAATTGGTCAATGGGTTGAAAATCAGTCAACTTGGTCAGAAAGTCAACTGTGGTCAACACAAAGTCAAACCTCAAGATTTTTGGTCAACATCAAGATTATGGGGTGAAATTCATCATTTGATCAAGGGTTGATCATGATTCATCAAGGAAACCTCAGAATCATCAAGAATCAGGAGTTACTAAATTAGGGTTTTTGTAGGAAAAGTCAACTGTACTTTGACCAGGCCTGACTTCCACATACTTCATCAAAAATTCCTCAAACAAAGCCCATCTTGAAGGAAATTTAATTCCCTACAACTTTGTGTCTCACAAGCCAAGGCCAGAAATGCTTCATTTGGGACATATGAGCCAAGACATTATAGGTCATTTTGAAAGTCAACAAAAGTCAACCTTCTTCAAAAGCTCATAACTTGAACATGGAAGATCAAATTGACATGGGACCAAAAAGGTTGGTTAGAGGACATCTTGAGGTTTCTAAAAAGCATTAATTTGCATTGAGGAGCAAAAAAATTGAAGGAGTTATACTTAGTCAAAGTTGGGCAATTTTGAGGAGGTGCACAAAGCAAACTATGCCTAAAATCCAAATTTTGACAATTGGGCCATAAGTTTCTTAAACCAAACTCAAACATAAAGCCATGCACGACCCAAAGAGAATATATTTGATTTTCCCTTATTTTATTTTATTTTTATTGGATTTATTTAATTAAAATTCAATAATAAATGAAATAATTCAAAAATAATTAAACTTGGAATTACCCAAGCCCAATTCATCATCAGAGAATAACCCTAGCTTATTTAAACCTAAAGATGCATTGGTTAGGGTTCGGACATGAAAATTTGGAGAGGAATTCAAGCTTGAACCCTAGAGCTCTTTTTCACCAAATCTCACAATTCACAAGGTTTTCTCAAAAACTTCTTCCACCAAGCTTCTCTTGGTAGTCCAAAGAGTAGAAATCATTCACCATCTGCAGCCAAAAGCGAGCACGCGGGTAGAACCATCTCAGGTTGGTAGGTTTTTCAACCGTCATAAAACTCACTTTGTTTTCGCGAATATTATTGTGTGATGATTGCTGATCATGCTGATGTATTTGTTTTTGAATTTGGACGTGTGAATCGTCTGGAATGTTGATTTAAAGCTTTGGACCCTAAGCATATTTTGGTCGAATCTCTTTATCCATGCGTCGTTTGCGTTTTTTAACCGGATATTTGAATTCCTGACATTTTTCTGGGTGGAGTAGTATATTCGTGTGCGCGTTTTGGTATGGTTTTGGGTGCAGGTGGCCGGAGTAGGGTGCCGGAACCCTAACTCCAGCGGTGGCCTTGTTTCAGTCCGGCGAACCCACACAAGGAGGAAGATGAAGCCCTGGCCGTTGATTCGCGCGATCAGACGGTCCAGGAGAAGCCACGTATTTTTTTGTTTTATTTTTTTGCTGATTTTATTTTATAATCCCATGTTTATTCACCCACGAGTATTACCATGCTCCTCCAGTTAGATTTTTTATTTTGTTTACTTTTCATCCTTGTTGACCAAACATGAGCCGTTTGATGAATCGTGCGAACAGCAAGCGGCCAACGCATTAAAAGAGTCACGCGCATGGCACATGGCTTGCCCACGGTAACTTCCTCCATTTTTTGTTTTTTTCTGATCAACCAGCGGGTGGGCCTTGCTATTAACACCACCCCCTGCCAGCCCAATATTCATTCCCAGTTCGTTTTTGTACTTAACGCACCCCCCAGGTTTTTGTTAATTTTTTATTTTTTCTGATGGATCAAACGTGCATGGACTGCTATTGGCACCTCCCCGTCTCCGGCCCAATTCCATTCTCAATGCATTCTCTTTACTGATCACACCCCCCAGCCCGTTTCTTATTTATTTTAGTTTCAATTATTATTTCATATTTTTATTATTTAAAAATAGTAAATTGCATTTTTAAATTCTCATAAAATTCATGCATTATGTTTATCATTTTATAAAATTTTTACAAATTTTATTTTTTAATTTTATTTTATTTTTATCATTTAAATTAATTGTTTAAATCAAGTTCTTTTTACAGTATACGTCTCATGCATACATTAATTTCTTTATTTTATTTCTCTGCATCCGTAAAATATTTTTTATCCGTTCTTTTTGCATTCATTCACGAACATTCCAAAGTGTTTAAAAATATTTTTCTTGCATTTTTAAATATTTTTCAAATTGCATTTAGGGCCCCCTCTTTGGCATATTGAACCCTATCCATTACTTGAGCTTTGTGTGTTTATTTGAATGGCTAACATTTTGAATTTTTGCAGGGACTTTTTGTATGTTGTTTGCCTCTGGTTGAGGAACTTTAATGATTAATTTGGGAATTTTAGGAACCACTTTGCTAATTATTTGATTTGCTTTCTTTTGAGGTTCTCTTGTGTGCACATTTTTTATCATATCTAGTTACCTTGTTTGAAAGGCACTTGTGCCATTTGCTTTGGGGCTGTCTCCTTATTTCTTTGATTCATGTTTGGATTATTATTATCATTGTTTGTCGTTGTTTGATTTTCATTCACCTCATCGTTCTTGTTCATGTCTGTTTCTCACTAACCTTTCATGTAGGATCAAGGTAAGTTCCTTAAGGGTATGGATAAGTATCCATGGTTACCCTTACCTTTTTCTCTCTTATCTTTATTCTTTAGGGTTTAGGTTGAACCTCACTAACCGTAGGTCACCCATGCATGATAACATTAGGACTCATAGTTCCCTTAGAGTTACCCTTGTGTCTTCTCTCTTCTCATCTCAAATTTCCTTAAAACATTTAATAATAATAAGGTGTATTGCGCACGAGCCTTAAGTATGGGGAATGAGAAATGAGGGGCTTCCTCTCATCTTTCTAGAGTGCTTAGCGAGCGTCCTGTCTTGGGACGATGCGTTAAGTATTCGCCCCTGTGCCCTAGACTTTGGTGCAATGCAGCTTAGGGACTAATTTAAGCCACTTCTGTCCTAAAAAGCACAAACCAAATTCAAACTTTTTTGTCCTTCGGGACCTTCAACTTAAAGGATATTTTCAAAAAGGGCACGTTACCTTCCGTCTGAGTCGCAAATAGGCATCGACCCTAACTGCCGGACGCGAACTTAACGTCGCTCATAAAAAACACAAAAAGAACTTGGTCCGAACTACGTTGACTCTGAATTCCCCATTGCACAAAGGGGGTACGTAGGCCTAGGACGTCAACGTCCTACCGAGTCTGTCTTTGTCTTCCCCTCTCCGTTTAGTACAACCCTAGATGATAGTATAACTCACCCTCAGATTAGACAACAAGCGTGGATCCCATCGAGTACGATGGACGCGTGGGGTGCTAGCACCTTCCCCTCGCGTAACCGACTCCCGAACCCAGGTTATGGTTGCGATGACCATTCCTTTCCCTCTTCCTAAGGTTTATGCGGTGTTCCCTTTCCCTCTCTTGGGATAAATTTACACGGCTGGCGACTCTGTTTTTCCGCGCCACTCTCGCGTTTGTACCTGGATGAAAATCCTGGGAGCGACAGCTGGGGAATCTGGTTGACCTATGCTGGTCCATCCCTAAGCGAGTCAGTCCTAACGCTTGCTTGTCTTTGTTCTTTTTGGGTGTTTGGTTTTGATTTGCTTTAAGTGTTGTATTTTTATTTTTATTTTTTTTTTACCGCATTTTCTGCATTTCATTTTTTTTACTGTCATACTGCTGTGCTGTGCTGGCTGTCTTTGTTTTGCAGGTTGGGTGGGTTTGAGAGCTAAGCCCAATACCAAGGCTTGAGAATACCCTAGGACTAGATTAGAAAGTAGTGGGACCTACGTGCCCGCTTGGTACGTTTGTGTGTTCACGAAATTCACAACCAGACGAGGCTATCTTGGGACGCATTCTAACGTGTGTGTCTTGTGCATGTTGGGGTGTTGATCTAGAGAGCTGTCGACTCTGGTGACCGATCATTGAGGACCTTAGTGGAAACATCCCTCTTTAGTGGTGCAGTGGCAGACCACATCCCGTGGCAAACCCATTCGCACCCGAGGGCCCGCTTTGGAACTCGCATAGGACGGCCCCTACGTTTTGAAGAGAATCAGCGGAGGCACTCCTCGATTGACTTTAGTACTATACCCCGAGGAATGAATGCCCCTCGAACGTAAGGATACTTTAGCAAAAGACGCTTACGAATAATATCATCACAGTCCCTTCGATATAAAGATCATAGCCCCTCGATGACCCTTCAAGTTGCCTACAAAAATGATCTTGTCCCTCGATGACCCTACGGAAAAGTGATGGTAGTCCCTACGAATTGCTAAGGTATCCTTACATGAGTCATTTCTCCACCGTACTATTGTTTCTCGACCTCAGTGCCAAAGCTGATGACCCTCCCTAGCTATCAGACAGTTTGGCTATCCTTTGAAGAATCCACCCGAAGAGCGAGATGTCCGAGAATCCTTATTCTTCAATGGTATTAAGGATCAAGGGTTGATAAGGAAAGTTGTGAATGCTTGGAAACAGGTGACTAAGAAGGGTAAGATTCCATTCGGGAAAAGTAACAATCGGGCTTTCCATCCATATAAAGAGTGGATTAAGAAGAGAGCAGAAGAGGAGCTTCTCCCATTCCCGGTGGAACCACCTCTGTATCCTTTGGAGATCGAGCCTCCTACCACCGTTGAGGTGGAGAAGTATAACACATTATGGGCTGAAAAAGAAAGGTTGCGGGAAGAGAATAGTGAGCTAAAGAGAGAGATTTATCAATGGAAGCATGAGCGGGGTGAAGCTGTTCATACCACCAAGTTAAAGACAGAGCTCCTTGCTAAAGCAGAAAAAGAGCTTGCTGACATGGTTGCATCCAGGGAAAGAATGAAACAAGCTTTGGATGGTATCAGTAGCGTACTCAGGTCCAAGGAGGAGGAATTAGGCAAGGCTTTGTTGAAGATTCACAGGTTCAATGATCACCAAGAAACTGCCATGGCCGAGAATAAAAGAAAGGAAGACGCTTACCTAGCTAAGATTGATCAGTTGAAGTCTACGCTCAAGAAGAAGGATGCCGAGATTCTATCAGGGATATTCAAGAGACAAGCTATCCAAGATCAACTCAACAAAGCTATAGCCTCCATAGAGGAATTGAAAGTCCAAGCTGAAGTGAAGAAACCTAGACATGAGGGTCCTAGCATAGATGGTGCTACTGGTGAAGACGCTTGGGAGCTACATTGCCGATACTTGGATGGGATCATGCACAGGAGAGACCTTCTCATTCAAGGGCTAATTCAGAGGCCGAAGCATCCCGATACCAGAAAGCTGTTCAAGGAGATTCAAGACTGGTGCAGAAAACATAATGGATGGGGGGATTAACGCTCGTAAACTTTGATGACATGCCATAGTTTTCTGTTTTCTTTCATTATACGTGGATCACCACCAGGCTTGTTGGTTGGGACCTATATTCAGACTCGTTATCTCAGATTTGTGATTGTTGACATTTGGCTGTTCCCTGGTTTTCTTAATATATGAGCAGAAGTTCCATTATATCTTGTTATTAAACCGGAATCAAGGGGTGGATCGCCCTGTGAATTTTCAAACACGTCCATTTGCATTTGCATATTCATGATCATTTTGCATAATCATTTTGCATGACAGGTGTTTATCTCCGGTATTCTTATCTTGTTCTCATCTCAGAATTGCAGATCAACGTATTCACCGGTATCCTACTAAGCAAAATCGGAAGAGACTCATGGATCAGCTACAGAATGAGATCATTGAGATGCGGACTCGCATGAACTAATTCATGGAATTGATGCAAGGGGTTGCTCAGGGACAAGAACAGTTAAGAACTCTCGTCCAGCCACTGATTGCAAGGATTGATAATGATGGTGTCCTTCATGGAGGACTTCAGACTGGTGTTACTGATGATGGTCAGAATGGCCTTACTGGCGGGGGTATTCCCGTTTCTGGTGTTGTGATTCCTCCGGGCGGAGGAGGAAGTGTTGTGATTCCTAAGGCTGGGGAAGGAGGTAATGGTGCTGGCGCAAATCATGGCCGTCAGTATGATGATGTTCAAGACGATGCATTTTCTCTGCCAGATGGGGATGCTGGTCCCCAGGCCGACAATGATCAGAGGATCAGGTTGATTGAAGAACAACTGAAGGGTGTTATGAATCAGGATTCTGTGGGAATGGATCTAGAGGATTTGGGACTGGTTCCAGGCGTTGTGATCCCGCACAAGTTTCAGATTCCCACTTTCAAGAAATATAATGGCGTGTCTTGTCCAAGGACCCATGTCAGAGCATACGCGAATAAGATGGCCGCGCATGCAAAGAATGAAAAGCTGATGATGCACTGCTTCCAGGATAGCCTATCTGGGGCATCCCTGGAGTGGTACATGCAACTGGAAAGGAGGGATGTGCGCAGTTGGAGAGATCTGGCGGGGGCATTTATCAGACATTACCAATATAACACTGATATGGCTCCTAACAGAACGCAATTGCAGAACTTGTCACAGAAAAATAATGAGAGTTTCAAGGAGTACGCCCAGAGGTGGCGTGAACTGGCGGCAAGGGTTCAGCCTCCCATGTTGGAACGGGAAATGATAACTATGTTTATGGCCACACTGCAGGGTCATTACTTTGAAAAATTGGTTCCGTGCATGTCTGGAAAGTTTGCTGATTTGATCTTGGTAGGAGAGATGGTGGAAAGTGGAATTAAGGCGGGAAAGATATCAGGCGGTGATGGATCCTTATCTGGAGGAGGTAAGAAGCCTTATGCCAATAACTATAAGAAGAAGGAGGGTGATACAAACTCTGTATCATCATATAGTGGTAAGAACTACAACCAGCAGGTGGCTTCTGTGACCATCCCAGCAGCACCTCAGCAGCCTGCAGCATCTCAGCAACAGAATCAGACTCCTCGCCGGTCGCAGCCTCTGACTAAGCGGAATAGGCATTTTGACACTCCACCTATGTCCTACGCTCAACTATTCCAGCATTTGTTAAATCTAAAGATGGTTCAGGCAAGAACACTGGCTCCCCCTACTGGTAATCCGCCTCCTGGTTATGACGCCAACGCCCGCTGTGAGTTTCATTCTGGGGCACCCGGACATAATATTGAAAACTGTAAAGCTTTTAAGCATCAGGTACAAGATTTGGTGGATTCAAAAGCCATCAATTTCTCCAATGATGTTCCAAATGTGAATCAGAACCCGATGTCGAATCACGGTGGGCCGAAGATCAATGCTATTATCGAAGACTGTGAAGACTTGAGCCTGATCTCATACGTGAACGAAGTCCAAACTCCCTTGGGTGTGGTAAAGGAAAGACTGTTAAAAGGAGGGGTATTTCCAGGTTGTGATGAAGGTTGTGTAGGATGTGTGTCGCAATCTGGCGGTTGTGATTTATTGAAAGCAGGTATTCAAAGAATGATCAGCGAAGGGGTATTACAGTTTGACAGAGGTTGCAAGCAGAATAATGTTACTGACAGAGAGGTTGATGTTGCCACGATAACAATTCCATTCAAGACAATAACTATATCGGCGCCGGCAAGACCAGCGCCAGTCACTATCACTGTTCCTGGACCGGTCCCGTATGAGACCACCAAGGCCATCCCATTGAACTATGGGGCCGAGGTGTTTGTTAATGGTAAGAAGCATGAATTGGAGGACACATCAGTTGTGAATACAGGGGTTGGAAATCTTGTTGAAGCTGGGGCTATCACTAGGAGTGGTAGAGTTTTTATTCCGTCCGAGAATCAGGCTGGTAGTTCAAGTCAAAACAGAGGCAAACAAGTATTGGATGGGTCTATACAGAGGCAGGAGGCTAATAATTCTATGACAAAACCAGGTGGGGATACTTTCTCAGAAGACGTAGAAGAGTTTATGAGGTTTATCAGAAAAAGTGATTATAAGATTGTCGACCAACTTCACCAAACTCCATCGAAGATTTCCATTCTATCCCTACTGTTGTGCTCTGAGGCACACCGAAATGCACTACTGAAGGTTCTGAACATGGCTTACGTACCACAGGAAATATCTGTCAATCAGTTAGAAGGGGTTGTGGCTCATGTGAATGCTGGTAATGGTTTGGGTTTCACCGATTTAGATCTGACTCCGGCTGGGAGGAATCACAACAATGCTCTGCATATTTCAGTGGAATGTCGTGGTTCTTTGATGTCGCATGTGTTAGTTGATACTGGGTCATCCTTGAATGTGTTACCAAAGAAGGCTTTGATGAAGTTGGATACTCGTGGGTTGATTTGTACGCCAAGTGACTTAGTGGTACGTGCTTTTGATGGCTCCAAGAGGTCAGTTTTTGGGGAGCTAGTCTTGCCGATCAAGGTGGGTCCTGAGATTTTCAACACCACCTTTTACATTATGGATATTCAGCCTGCCTATAGTTGTTTGTTGGGTCGCCCTTGGATCCATGGTGCTAGGGCAGTAACTTCTACGCTGCACCAGAAGTTGAAGTATATGGTGGATGGCCATGTTGTGACTGTCTGTGGTGAAGAAGATATTATGGTGAGTCACCTATCAACCTTCAAGTATGTAGAGGTAGATGGTGAAGTACAGGAAACTTTGTGCCAGGTTTTGAAGCTGTGAAGATTCCCGAGGGACCACCAAAGGCAGTCAGTCAGCCTGAGGTGGTTGCCCAACCAGAAATTATCAGACAACCGGAAGTTCCAATGTCCTCTTTCAGAGAGGCGCGTGCTATAGTTGAAGCTGGTGGTTCCCAGAAGTGGGGCAGTGTTATTGATGTTCAAAAGAAGCAGGATACCTATGGGCTAGGGTACAAGCCACCTAGACGTGCTGAAGAGCCTCCCAAGTTCTATGGTCCAGTCCGTTTCACCAGTGCCAGCGTGTTCTTCGACAGAGTCAATGCCATTGAGGATGAAGGAGATAGTGATTGAAATATGGATGGATGGATTCGTCCCTGCATTCCTGGTCAGAGTTTAGACAACTGGTCCTCCGAGAAAGTCATCCAAGTGACGCGCCCAGAGTAATTTACTTTTGTTTCCTGTTATGTTGAGTCCTACGTTCTGCCCAAGACGTAGTGATACTTATTTGTAGGGCTTGGATTTTTAGTTGCTATTTTTATCATCAATAAAGGACGTTTTTTCATTCAAATATTTTGATCCTTGTCTTTCTATTTTTGCATTAACCCACATCAAAATGGCAATGTGTTTTCTTGTTTGTTGCACTCATAATAAACATAAAACATCCATCATGCAGGTTCCTTTGTTCAGATTCCACCCATGACCTAGCTATAGCTCGATATGACTTTGACAATCCTATCTATCAAGCCGAAGGAGAGACTGACGAAGACTGTGACTTACCAAAAGAATTAGCCAGGTTACTGAAACAGGAGGAGAGGGTTATTCTACCTCATCAGGAAGAAGTTGAGACTGTTAATCTGGGAACCGAGGACGTCAAACGAGAAGTAAAGGTTGGGGCTGCTTTGGAAGACACTGTTAAGAGGAGATTGGTTGAGTTACTTCAAGAGTATGTGGATATCTTCGCCTGGTCTTACCAAGACATGCCTGGGCTTGACACTGACATTGTTTCACACCGGTTACCGCTTAAAGAGGGTTGTACTCCAGTCAAGCAGAAATTGAGAAGGACTAAACCAGAGATGTCTGTCAAAATCAAAGAAGAGGTTCAGAAAGAGTTGGACGCCGGATTTCTTGCCGTGACAAATTATCCTCCGTGGGTTGCCAATATTGTACCCGTACCTAAGAAGGATGGGAAGGTCAGGATGTGTGTGGATTACCGAGATCTGAATAGGGCGAGCCCGAAGAATGATTTCCTGCTCCCCCACATTGATGTGTTAGTGGACAATACTGCTCAATATTATGTGTTTTCCTTCATGGACGGCTTCTCTGGGTATAACCAAATTAAAATGGCCCCAGAAGACATGGAGAAGACTACTTTCATAACACCGTGGGGAACATTTTGCTACAAGGTAATGCCCTTTGGATTGAAGAATGCTGGGGCAACCTATCAGCGGGCGATGGTGACTCTCTTTCATGATATGATTCACAAAGAGATTGAAGTCTATGTTGATGACATGATTGCGAAGTCACAGACAGAGGAAGAACACTTGGTGAACCTTCAGAAGTTGTTTGAAAGGTTGAGAAAGTTCAGATTGAGATTAAATCCGAATAAGTGCACTTTCGGCGTGAGGTCTGGTAAATTGCTGGGATTCATCGTTAGTGAAAGAGGTATTGAGGTTGATCCGGCTAAGATAAGAGCCATACAGGAGATGCCTGAGCCGAGAACAGAGAAAGAGGTTCGTGGTTTCTTGGGGAGGTTGAATTACATTGCCAGGTTTATCTCACATCTAACAGCTACATGTGAACCTATTTTCAAGTTGTTGAGAAAAGATCAAGAGGTCAGGTGGAATGAGAATTGTAGAGAGGCGTTTGAAAGGATAAAGACATATTTCCAGGAACCTCCGGTCCTTATGCCACCAGTGTCTGGGAGACCGTTGATTATGTACCTTACGGTTCTTGAGAATTCGATGGGTTGTGTGCTCGGTCAACACGATGAGACGGGTAGGAAAGAGCATGCCATCTACTACCTGAGTAAGAAATTCACGGATTGCGAATCAAGATATTCTATGTTGGAAAAGACATGTTGTGCACTCGCTTGGGCAGCCAAGCGCCTAAGGCAGTATATGTTAAATCACACAACCTTGTTGATTTCGAAGATGGATCCGATTAAGTATGTGTTCGAGAAGCAAGCACTTTCTGGAAGGATAGCCCGTTGGCAGATGGTTTTGACAGAATACGATATTTAGTATATTTCTCAGAAGGCCATTAAGGGAAGTGTTCTGTCAGAATATCTTGCTGAACAGCCGGTCGAGGACTATCAGCCTATGAAGTTTGAGTTTCTGGACGAGCATGTTATGTTTATGAAAATGAAGGATTGTGAAGAGCCTCTGCCTGACGAAGGACCTGAGATTAGATCACAGTGGAAGATGATTTTTGATGGGGCTGTCAACTCATATGGTAATGGAATTGGGGCAATCATTACAACTCCGAAGGGTTCTCATATACCTTTCACTGCCCGGTTAGCATTCGTGTGTACTAACAACGAGGCGGAGTATGAAGCATGCATCATGGGGTTAGAGGAAGCAATTGATTTGAGAATTAAGAACCTCGATGTCTATGGTGATTCCGCGTTGGTGGTTAATCAGATTACAGGAGAATGGGAGACTCGTCAGGCAAATTTGGTACCTTATAACAACTATGCCAGAAGGTTGTTACCGTTCTTTGATAGGGTGGATTTTCATCATGTGCCCCGAGCTGAGAATCAGATGGCTGATGCGTTGGCGACATTGGCATCCATGTATAAGGTGAACCGTTGGAACGAAACACCTTCGATCAGAATCATGCGTCTGGACAGACCAGCTTTTGTGTTTGCAATTGAAGATGTGTCAGATGGCAAACCATGGTATCATGATATTAAGATCTTTCTGAAGAGGCAAGAGTATCCAGAGGGTGCCTCCACCAAAGATAAGAAAACTCTGAGGAGGTTGGCAGGAAATTTATTTCTGAACAAGGATGATGTGTTATATAAGAGGAACTTCGATATGGTCTTGCTACGTTGTGTTGATGAACACGAAGCAAGCTCATTGATGGAGGAAGTTCACGAGGGTTCTTTTGGTACTCATTCCAGTGGTCACACCATGGCTAGGAAGTTGTTGAGGGCAGGATATTATTGGATGACTATGGAGTCAGATTGTTTCAAGTACGCTCGGAAGTGCCATAAATGCCAGATTTATGCAAATAAGATGCACGTACCGCCTACGCCTCTAAATGTGTTGTCATCTCCTTGGCCATTTGCAATGTGGGGTATAAATATGATTGGAAAGATTGAGCCTACTGCTTCCAATGGGCATCGCTTCATTTTGGTTGCCATTGATTATTTCACGAAGTGGGTGGAGGCAGCCTCGTACGCCAACGTCACCAAGCAGGTGGTAGCTCGGTTTATAAAGAAGGACATCATCTGTCGTTATGGGGTCCCAGAGAGAATCATTACTAATAATGGCTCGAATTTGAACAACAAGATGATGGAGGAACTATGTCGGAGTTTCAAGATCGAGCATCACAACTCTTCTCCCTATCGTCCGAAGATGAATGGGGCAGTTGAGGCGGCAAATAAGAATATCAAGAAGATTGTGCAGAAGATGGTGGTAACATATAAGGACTGGCACGAGATGTTACCTTACGCCCTACATGGTTACCGTACCTCGGTGCGTACGTCAACAGGGGCAACCCCTTTCTCATTGGTATATGGTATGGAAGCAGTTTTACCCTTGGAAGTCGAGATTCCGTCTCTGAGAGTTCTGGCAGATGTAAAGCTCGATGAAGCTGAATGGGTGCGTTCTAGATTGGATCAGTTGAACCTTATTGAAGAAAAGAGATTGGCAGCCATCGCACATGGTCGGTTGTATCAGAGCAGGATGAAGCACGCCTTTGATCAGAAAGTGCGTCCTCGGAATTTTCAGACAGGCGAATTGGTTTTGAAAATGATCCTTCCTCCTCAGATAGATCACAGGGGCAAGTGGACTCCAAATTACGAAGGGTCGTATGTGGTTAGAAAGGTTTTCTCCGGTGGAGCCTTACTACTTTCAACTATGGATGGCGAAGATTTTACTTCCCCTGTGAACGCAGACGTAGTCAAAAAATACTTCGCATGAAAGAGACCCGCTGGACGTAAAAAGAAAGTCCAGGCAAAAAGGGGCATCCCGGCGAACCATGAAAAGGAAGAGGTTCGAGCAAAAGTTAGGGATAAAATGTAAAAGAAATGTGTAAACCCGCAAAGTTGAAAACCTGAAAAGGCGACTTTGGCAAAAATGGGTATCCCGGTGGATCGAAAACCCGAAAAGGGCGATCCAGGCAAAAGTTAGGGATTTATAAGCGAAAGGCTACTGTATGCGTTCGATCTGTGAACACCCTCGATACCTGGAAGTTCTGAAAGAAAGGAATCAGTACAGTTAGTCTCTTCGGAGGTCAAGACATTTGTGAATAAGCAAGTCATATGGGTCATAGCTAAGTCAAATCATGGTGGATATCTGTTCCCCACATTGCCGACATGTGTATTTTCTTTTTTGTTTTTACGCAATTACCTCTTTCTAGGAATTGCCTCCAATTGTAAATGCCTATTTACAGGCCACTTCTCTCAATAAAATATTCATTTCACTCAAAAAGCTTTCTATTTGCTTGTTTTACTTTTACTTTTACTGTTTTGTTTGCAAAAAACGTCCGATATTTTTGATAAACATTGCATATAAAACTTCGAGCTTTGCGGAGCATAACGAAAAGCAGTAGAAATTACCTAGGCGTCAACGGTGATAGTCATGTTGTGGCGTATTCTATTTGCTGTTATTTGACTTGCAGGGCAACAGGATCCTACTTCCCCAGCAGCTTGCTCTCCCCAGCGTTGAGATTGTACTCTCCTCAGCAAAGCAGACCTCCCCCAGCAGGAGACTTGAGAAGTATTTTCTCCGGATTAAGACATTTTTCCCCACAGAGTCTGAACGCTTCAGGAAATGTTTTTCTCAGAAGCAACGGTGCAATCTAATCCTCAACAGATAAGTAAGCTTGATGTTATCCGCTAGCAGGGTGGATGTCAGCACTTACCGTTCCCCCAAGCAGAGTTTGGTAGTAATCCTCGCAACAGTTTGTCCAACAGGGGTTGACATCCCTAGCAGGTCTTAAATCCAAGTGATATCTGGCACTCTTCTGATTCAAGCCGTGGCCTCCCCTTTCAAAGAGTTACGTATAATCCCCAGTAGAGCAGATGTTCTTTTGGAATTTCATCCCCATTCGGGCGGAGTGATCCTTCTCAGCAGAGTTCGTGGATTCAGAGGACAATTTATTTTTGTCATCAGCTGAATTAGTATTTCCTCTCCGGCATTTATTTTGCTGGAGGGACCCCTTTGCATATCATAAGCATTTGCATCGCATCCTCAAAAACATGGCATTTTCATTTGCATTCGAAGCATAAGCCAGGTTTAATACTTTCTTTGCCAGCAGGAGGTGGCATCACTCAGGAGATTTTGGAGGGACGAGTTCCTCATATTTGTACTCCCCGGCAGAGTCTTTTATTTAGACTTCTTCTTCCCCAACGGAGTCATCTTACCAGTAGGTTCTGAAACGAGGTGGTTTAAACAGAAGTTTTGTTTTCACGTTATCCCCAGTAAAGTTCACTTTATGTTGGTTATCCTTTGCGGGTGCAATTGAGGTTGTGTTCGTTTTGTGGGTGCGATTGAGGTCGTATTCGTATTTTATTTGTGGGTAGAGTGATTGAGGTCAGTCTTTCTTTGCGGGTATAATTGAGGTTGTATTCGTTTTTTGGGTGCGATTGAGGTCGTATTCGTGGGAGTGATTGAGGTCAGTCTTCCTTTGCGGGTATAATTGAAGTTGTATTCATTTTGTGGGTGCGATTGAGGTCGTATTCGTATTTTATTTGTGGGTAGAGTGATTGAGGTCAGTCTTTCTTTGCGGGTATAATTGAGGTTGTATTCGTTTTGTGGGTGCGATTGAGGTCGTATTCGTGGGAGTGATTGAGGCCAGTCTTTCTTTGCGGGTATAATTGAGGTTGTGTTCATTTTGTGGGTGCGATTGAGGTCGTATTCTTATTTTATTTGTGGGTAGAGTGATTGAGGTCAGTCTTCCTTTGCGGGTATAATTGAGGTTGTATTCATTTTGTGGGTGCGATTGAGGTCATATTCTTATTAAGGTCAGGCTTCCTTTGCGGGTATAATTGAGGTTGTATTCGTTTTGTGGGTGCGATTGAGGTCGTATTCGTATTTTATTTGTGGGAGTGATTGAGGTCAGTTTTCCTTTGCGGGTATAATTGAGGTTGTATTCGTTTTTGTGGGTGCGATTGAGGTCGTATTCATATTTGTGGGAGTGATTGAGGTCAGTCTTCCTTTGCGGGTATAATTGAGGTTGTATTCGTTTTGTGGGTGCGATTGAGGTCGTGTTCGTATTTTATCGGTGGGAGTGATTGAGGTCAGTCTTCCTTTGCGAGCAATTGAGGTCGTATTCGTTTTCTTGTGGACATGATTGAGGTCATATTCCCTTTTTCCAGCACGCTCCGTCTCGTTGTTCTCCTCACTAGCAAATTTCTGGGGTTCTTTCAGTATTCAATCCCCGTGTATCCTGGAATGTCTGAGAGTCGTTGCTATCATACCACTCAGGACCAAGTGGATTGAATAGGGGCAGCTGTTGCACCCCAAAATTTGCCCTCCTTACTTTTTACTAACTGGCTTATGTTTCATTTCATTATCATGTATGCATATCATTAGCATGGGGTCAAGGTGCCCGAGGCAATCCAGGAAGGTCATATCTGGTCCATCACATCATCAAGGGTTCACAGGTGGCAAGGGATCTCAAGTGGATTACTCCCTCTTAACCAGTGCATGAATTAGGGTTTTGAAATTCTTGGGTTTATTTCTCCAATGGGCAAGCTCTTTGGGTTTTTATCATCAACAAATGGCATATCTTATCTTTGTTGGAAAGGATACACATCATATTCAGAGGAATTTGAATTTGGAGACTGTGTTATTTCCTCCTAGACTTAGGGTACCAAAACTAGGGTTTGCTATAAAGTCAGTTTATTTCTGATTTTTTGGGCAAGACTTGATTCCATGGTATTCCTTGGGTCCCTGAGTATCTAGGAGTGGAATATTGTCCATCAGTTTGGTTCAGGAGAGGTTCAATTGGTCAATGGGTTGAAAATCAGTCAACTTGGTCAGAAAGTCAACTGTGGTCAACACAAAGTCAAACCTCAAGATTTTTGGTCAACATCAAGATTATGGGGTGAAATTCATCATTTGATCAAGGGTTGATCATGATTCATCAAGGAAACCTCAGAATCATCAAGAATCAGGAGTTACTAAATTAGGGTTTTTGTAGGAAAAGTCAACTGTACTTTGACCAGGCCTGACTTCCACATACTTCATCAAAAATTCCTCAACCAAAGCCCATCTTGAAGGAAATTTAATTCCCTACAACTTTGTGTCTCACAAGCCAAGGCCATAAATGCTTCATTTGGGAGATATGAGCCAAGACATTATAGGTCATTTTGAAAGTCAACAAAAGTCAACCTTCTTCAAAAGCTCATAACTTGAACATGGAAGATCAAATTGACATGGGACCAAAAAGGTTGGTTAGAGGACATCTTGAGGTTTCTAAAAAGAATTAATTTGCATTGAGGAGCTAAAAATTGAAGGAGTTATGCTTAGTCAAAGTTGGGCAATTTTGAGGAGGTGCACAAAGCAAACTATGCCTAAAATCCAAATTTTGACAATTGGGCCATAAGTTTCTTAAACCAAACTCAAACATAAAGCCATGCACGACCCAAAGAGCATATATTTGATTTTCCCTCATTTTATTTTATTTTTATTGGATTTATTTAGTTAAAATTCAATAATAAATGAAATAATTCAAAAATAATTAAATTTGGAATTACCCAAGCCCAATTCATCATCAGAAGAATAACCCTAGCTTATTTAAACCTAAAGATGCATTGGTTAGGGTTCGGACACGAAAATTTGGAGAGGAATTCAAGCTTGAACCCTAGAGCTCTTTTTCACCAAATCTCACAATTCACAAGGTTTTCTCAAAAACTTCTTCCACCAAGCTTCTCTTGGTAGTCCAAAGAGTAGAAATCATTCACCATCTGCAGCCAAAAGCGAGCACGTGGGTAGAACCAACTCAGGTTGGTAGGTTTTTCAACCGTCATAAAACTCACTTTGTTTTCGCGAATATTATTGTGTGATGATTGCTGATCATGCTGATGTATTTGTTTTTGAATTTGGACGTGTGAATCGTCTGGAATGTTGATTTAAAGCTTTGGACCCTAAGCATACTTTGGTCGAATCTCTTTATCCATGTGTCGTTTGCGTTTTTTAACCGGATATTTGAATTCCTGACATTTTTCTGGGTGGAGTAGTATATTCGTGTGCGCGTTTTGGTATGGTTTTGGGTGCAGGTGGCCGGAGTAGGGTGCCGGAACCCTAACTCCGGCGGTGGCCTTGTTTCAATCCGGCGAACCCACACAAGGAGGAAGACGAAGCCCTGGCCGTTGATTCGCGCGATCAGACGGTCCAGGCGAAGCCACGTATTTTTTTGTTTTATTTTTTTGCTGATTTTATTTTATAATCCCATGTTTATTCACCCACGAGTATTACCATGCTCCTCCAGTTAGATTTTTTATTTTGTTTACTTTTCATCCTTGTTGACCAAACATGAGCCGTTTGATGAATCGTGCGAACAGCAAGCGGCCAACGCATTAAAAGAGTCACGGGCATGGCACATGGCTTGCCCACGGTAACTTCCTCCATGTTTTGTTTTTTTCTGATCAACCAGCGGGTGGGCCTTGCTATTAACACCACCCCCTGCCAGCCCAATATTCATTCCCAGTTCGTTTTTGTACTTAACGCACCCCCCGGGTTTTTGTTAATTTTTTATTTTTTCTGATGGATCAAACGTGCATGGACTGCTATTGGCACCTCCCCGTCTCCGGCCCAATTCCATTCTCAATGCATTCTCTTTACTGATCACACCCCCCAGCCCGTTTCTTATTTATTTTAGTTTCAATTATTATTTCATATTTTTATTATTTAAAAATAGTAAATTGCATTTTTAAATTCTCATAAAATTCATGCATTATGTTTATCATTTTATAAAATTTTTACAAATTTTATTTTTTAATTTTATTTTATTTTTATCATTTAAATTAATTGTTTAAATCAAGTTCTTTTTACAGTATACATCTCATGCATACATTAATTTCTTTATTTTATTTCTCTGCATCCGTAAAATATTTTTTATCCGTTCTTTTTGCATTCATTCACGAACATTCCAAAGTGTTTAAAAATATTTTTATTGCATTTTTAAATATTTTTCACATTGCATTTAGGGCCCCCTCTTTTTCATATTGAACCCTATCCATTACTTGAGCTTTGTGTGTTTATTTGAATGGCTAACATTTTGAATTTTTGCAGGGACTTTTTATGTGTTGTTTGCCTCTGGTTGAGGAACTTTAATGATTAATTTGGGAATTTTAGGAACCACTTTGCTAATTATTTGATTTGCTTTCTTTTGAGGTTCTCTTGTGTGCACATTTTTTATCATATCTAGTTACCTTGTTTGAAAGGCACTTGTGCCATTTGCTTTGGGGTTGTCTCCTTGTTTCTTTGATTCATGTTTGGATTATTATTATCATTGTTTGTCGTTGTTTGATTTTCATTCACCTCATCGTTCTTGTTCATGTCTGTTTCTCACTAACCTTTCATGCAGGATCAAGGTAAGTTCCTTAAGGGTATGGATAAGTATCCATGGTTACCCTTACCTTTTTCTCTTTTATCTTTATTATTTAGGGTTTAGGTTGAACCTCACTAACCGTAGGTCACCCATGAATGATAACATTAGGACTCATAGTTCCCTTAGAGTTACCCTTGTGTCTTCTCTCTTCTCATCTCAAATTTCCTTAAAACACTTAATAATAATAAGGTGTATTGCGCACGAGCCTTAAGTATGGGGAATGAGAAATGAGGGGCTTCCTCTCATCTTTCTAGAGTGCTTAGCGAGCGTCCTGTCTTGGGACGATGCGTTAAGTATTCGCCCCTGTGCCCTAGACTTTGGTGCAAGGCAGCTTAGGGACTAATTTAAGCCACTTCTGTCCTAAAAAGCACAAACCAACTTCAAACTTTTTTGTCCTTCGGGACCTTCAACTTAAAGGATATTTTCAAAAAGGGCACGTTACCTTCCGTCTGAGTCGCAAACAGGCATCGACCCTAACTGCCGGACGCGAACTTAACGTCGCTCATAAAAAACACAAAAAGAACTTGGTCCGAACTACGTTGACTCTGAATTCCCCATTGCACAAAGGGGGTACGTAGGCCTAGGACGTCGACGTCCTACCGAGTCTGTCTTTGTCTTCCCCTCTCCGTTTAGTACAGCCCTAGATGATAGTATAACTCACCCTCAGATTAGACAACAAGCGTGGATTCCATCGAGTACGATGGACGCGTGGGGTGCTAGCACCTTCCCCTCGCGTAACCGACTCCCGAACCCAGGTTATGGTTGCGATGACCATTCCTTTCCCTCTTCCTAAGGTTTATGTGGTGTTCCCTTTCCCTCTCTTGGGATAAATTTACACGGCTGGCGACTCTGTTTTTCCGCGCCACTCTCGCGTTTGTACCTGGATGAAAATCCTGGGAGCGGCACCCATTCCCAATAGGCACCTTCTAAGTTTTGAACCTTAGTCATTCCCGATAGACGTATAGGTCAACCTTAGTTCTTAGGAACCATTCCAGATAGGATTCCTACCGCCATTCCCGATAGGCACCTTCTAAGTTTTGAACCTTAGTCATTCCCGATAGACGTATAGGTCAACCTTAGTTCTTAGGAACCATTCCAGATAGGATTCCTACCGCCATTCCCGATAGGCACCTTCTAAGTTTTGAACCTTAGTCATTCCCGATAGACGTATAGGTCAACCTTAGTTCTTAGGAACCATTCCAGATAGGATTCCTACCGCCATTCCCGATAGGCACCTTCTAAGTTTTGAACCATAGTCATTCCCGATAGACGTATAGGTCAACCGTATTTCTTAGGAACCATTCCTGATAGGATTCCTTTAGCCGTTACCGACAGGCACCCTTTGGGTTTTAGACCTAGTCGTTCCCGAAAGACCCATTTACCATTCCCGATAGGTAAGCCATAGGTTTTCAACATTAGTCGTTCCCGACAGGCACCCTTTGAGTTTTAAACCTAGTCGTTCCCGACAGACCCATTTACCATTCCCGATAGGTAAGCCATAGGTTTTCAACATTAGCCGTTCCCGACAGGCACCCTTTGAGTTTTAAACCTAGTCATTCTCGATAGACGTATAGGTCAACTGTATTTCTTAGGAACCATTCCTGATAGGATTCCTTTAGCCGTTCCCGACACGCACCCTTTGGGTTTTAGACTTAGTCGTTACCGAAAGACCCATTTACCATTCCCGATAGGTAAGCCATAGGTTTTCAATATTAGCCGTTCCCGACAGGCACCCTTTGAGTTTTAGACCTAGTCGTTCCCGACAGACCCATTTACCATTCCCGATAGGTAACCCATAGGTTTTTAACTTTAGCCGTTCCCGACAGGCACCCTTTGAGTTTTAGACCTAGTCGTTCCCGACAGCCTTGTTTACCATTCTCGATAGGTAAGCCATAGGTTTTCAACTTTAGCCGTTCACGACAGGCACCCTTCGAGTTTTAAACCTAGTCGTTCCCGACAGACCCATTTACCATTCTCGATAGGTAAGACCAGGTTTTCAACTTTAGCCGTTCCCGACAGGCACCCTTTGAGTTTTAAACCTAGTCGTTCCCGACAGACCCATTTACCATTCCCGATAGGTAAGCCATAGGTTTTCAACTTTAGCCGTTCCCGACAAGCACCCTTTGAGTTTTAAACCTAGTCGTTCCCGACAGACCCATTTACCATTCCCGATAAGTAAGCCATAGGTTTTCAACATTAGCCGTTCCCGACAGGCACCCTTTGAGTTTTAAACCTAGTCGTTCCCGACAGACCCATTTACCATTCCTGATAGGTAAGCCATAGGTTTTCAACTTTAGTCGTTCCCGACAGGCACCCTTCGAGTTTTAAACCTAGTCGTTCCCGACAGACCCATTTACCATTCCTGATAGGTAAGCCCATGTTTTCAACTTTAGCCATTCCCGACAGGCTTACCTTGACCGTTCCCGACAGGCCTGTTTACCATTCCCGATAGGTAACCCATAGGTTGTAAACTTTAGTCGTTCCCGACAAGTACACCTTAACCGTTCCCGACAGGCATAATGTAAGCAAAATTTCAGCCGTTCCCGACAGACGCCTTTTGGGTTTCATTTGTTCCAGACTCTCTTCCATAAATACCTCTCCACCACAACTGCTTTGTTTGTCATATATCCACTCCTTTTACCCACAGAGTGCAAATTTTCTGGTTATTTTTTTGTATTCAATCCCTATTGATAAGTGCAAATTGTACCTATTTTTGTATATATGTTTTGTTGCACTTATCAATGCTTTGTGGTAAATATCGTGCGAATAAACCCCGCTTTGTTCGTAAATACGTTTACTTTACGTTTTCGGTGTATAGTGCGTTACCGTGTAAATATCATTGAGTTTAATTGATTTTCATTTATTTTTGTAGGTGTTCCAGCAATGGGATGTTTCCATATTCATAAAGAGCATTGAATAAGCTTTCCAACGCTTCAAACCGTGCGTCAATCGGAGTTACGGTTCAAGAGTTATGAAGAAAACAAATTCTGGTTTTCTGTCATGCTCGCTAGGCGAGCCCCCGTAGCGAACACTCGCTAGCTTGTTCGCTAGGCGAACCGGGGCGAACGAAAAGTTCCAGAATCGTGAAAAAACTCAACAGAAAGGTGGTTTACGTTCGCCTAGCGAACGGGGACTCGCTAGGCGAACCTGGAAATGCAGAATTGCCCATTTAAGCCATTTTTCATCATTTTTTAGTTATGGGTTTGATATTTTTAGTTCCAAATCCATCCAATAGCATTTTTTGACCAGAATTAGACTAGAAAACACATTGGAGCATGAATTAGGATGATCCGGAGTTGAATCCTTCATGAATCGGAGCCGACAACTTTGGAGATGTTTGGTTTTTCTCCATTTCTTCTCTATGTATTTCTCTATTTTGTGGGTTATGTTTGTATTGTTACTCTAAACCTATGTACATGTATTGATCATGGTTGTATAATATATATGCTTTACAAATCATTATCGATGTCTTCCTTGATCTTTTTGCATTTATGTTTGGATTTGTGTTGTGTTAGAGATAAACATCATGAATCTTGATTAAGGATGGATATCTATTGTCTAGACTTTAGAGATAGATTTAGATAATAATCTTTATGGTGTCGGAACTTAATGTCTTCCGTGTTTCGAGGCGTCGTGCGCGAGAGCGTCGACGAGAGTAATACGGTTGCTCTCTCAACTGTGTGTTAGACATAACCTTTGTTGTGAGCGATCCGTGATGATTTTGATGAGTATTGTATGTTGAATGCGACCGATCGATAAGTTTACGTTTGTTCTGAGTAGTGTATATTCATGCTTGATAGGTTTTTTCTCTTCAAAGAATGTATTCTTTTTATGTTTTAATATATACTTTTCTATTTTCTTGTTTGAAACCATTTAATCCAAACTCATTAACGCGAGAGATTGTCGAACGACATTCTTTCCCTCGAACCGATCTCTGTGGACACGACATAAATCCCGGAGGGAATTCTTCCGAAAATAAATATTTTTGCTTGCTTGCCCTATTCTGCACTCAACAAAATGGCGCCGTTGCCGGGGATTGGTTTTGATATTGAATCGCATTGCGATAGTTTCTTTGTTTTTGAGTTTTGTATATATTGTCTATTTCCATTATGTTTGTTCTAGTGTTGTATACATTTTGTTCTCGTAACCGTTTGTTCATATGTTTGGTTAGGACACTTACTTTAGGTTTGCGCGGTGAGGCACCACTATGGCATGAAGGAAGTGAGTTTGCTAGCTAAGCAATGTAAAGGCGTCGAGCTTACGACGTAAAACAAGCATGTTGTATTATTTTCTTTGGTTGTGTGGTGAACTTTCATTAAACAAGTTGTACTCGAATTTTTCGTAAACTTCTCAAATCTTCACTTTACAACTTGTTTAATGAAATTTCTCCCTTTCTTTTCGTTTGTTTATATTAATAATTCTTGTTCTCGCTAAGCGAGTTCTGGCGAAGTCACCAGCGAAGGTTCGCCTCGCGAACGTTGGCGAAGGTGCCAGCGAGGGAGTGGCAGAAAGTAAAAAAAAACCTTCAGTAGGAAAACTGGGTAAATTCGCTGGGCGAGGGAGCCAGCGAATGCTCGCTGATGTGTTCGCGAGGCGAAGGTGCCAGCGAGGGGGTGGCAGAAACTTTCACTTTTGAAAACACCCAAACTTCGCTGGGGCGAAGGATGTAGCGAAGGCTCGCGTCGCGAATGATTCCTTCGCTAGGCGAAGGCTGCTAAGATTTTGGTTGTTGTTTGCTCACAGATTTTGATTGATTTATTTGAGGATGCTTTTGTGATTTTCCAAGTTGGTGCATTTCAACTTGCGGATGTATGGTAATGATATTGTTAAGTTTTGTACACGTCGGAGGTATGTATTTATCGCTTTCTATACTTTAGCATATTCATGATACTTAGGCTTTTTACAAACTTCCATGCCATTCATTCTTTTGTATACTTGTTCTTATTGTGAATCACTTTAGTTCCCACCCTTTTTGTGAGGAAGCCTTCTATTGTTCATATATGCGCGGAGAACCAACATTCTTGTTATAACTGGATTTTATTATGTTGAATCTTTTATTTGTGTTGATTACATGAATGCATGAAAAGGATCAAGGCAATTGTTTCATTTTGAGCACAACCACCTTAGCCAAATAGTCAATTCACCTTGTGAGTGTGTGATCATTTGTAACCCCTTTGAGCCTTTGGTCATTATCCATGTTGTTTGAGTTTGATGCTTGTCTATGAGTGTCAAATTTACTTTTTGTATGGATTTTGATTGATTATTTTGTTCTTGGACCTCAACTTTGTGTTGTTGTATGGATTTTTTCCTTGCCTTAGAAAGTAGGGAGTATTCACATGATGGTGCGGTTGAATTCAAGTTGGGGAGAGAATGGTTATTTACTCATTGGTTGGATTCTATGAGGATTGAAAAAGAAAAGAAAAAAGAGAAAAATATGACAAAGAAAAGAAAAGAAAAAAGTGAAAAAGAAAGAAAAATAAAATCCTTGAAAAAGGAAACAAAAAGAGTTGCAATAATTGTGCTAAATAAGTATTGTGTGTTGTGTAACACTTGGGATTGTGGAAGAAGTTGATTGGAATTTGGTGTGTGAATCTTTGTGAGTTTTTCACTCCCTTAGGTTTAGACAAGTTTTTGTTTCAATTACCTTTAGAAATTGCCCCTTGTTTGTTTACCCGACCACGCTACAACCTTGAAAAGCCCTTGTGATTCTTGCCTTTGTATTTTCAATGTGAATTTGTGGATGTATGCATAATTTAGTCTTTTGTTTGCATGAGTGTTGTGTGAGTGTAAAGAACCTCATTTTGTGTTTTTCATCTACCGATGATTGTTTTTGCTAGGTGTGATTCACATTTGAACTTGTGTTGTTTTAGAATTTTTGGCATGACTTTTGTACTTTGCTTTTGTTTCGTGACTATGTTATCGTTGCAGTTTAGTGGTAAGTATTTACTTTTTGTGTGTACCATTTTCATTTGAACCATTCATTCGTTTTCGTTTTTCAAAACCTGTTGATTCGTCATTCTTTGGATATTGCTTGTGCATTTTCAAGTTTGTTTGATTCTTGTTTGTGGACAAACAATTAGGTAAGTTGGGGAGAGTTTGATAAGTGCAAATTGTACCTATTTTTGTATATATGTTTTGTTGCACTTATCAATGCTTTGTGGTAAATATCGTGCGAATAAACCCCGCTTTGTTCGTAAATACGTTTACTTTACGTTTTCGGTGTATAGTGCGTTACCGTGTAAATATCATTGAGTTTAATTGATTTTCATTTATTTTTGTAGGTGTTCCAGAAATGGGATGTTTCCATATTCATAAAGAGCATTGAATAAGCTTTCCAACGCTTCAAACCGTGCGTCAATCGGAGTTACGGTTCAAGAGTTATGAAGAAAACAAATTCTGGTTTTCTGTCATGCTCGCTAGGCGAGCCCCCGTAGCGAACACTCGCTAGCTTGTTCGCTAGGCGAACCGGGGCGAACGAAAAGTTCCAGAATCGTGAAAAAACTCAACAGAAAGGCGGTTTACGTTCGCCTAGCGAACGGGGACTCGCTAGGCGAACCTGGAAATGCAGAATTGCCCATTTAAGCCATTTTTCATCATTTTTTAGTTATGGGTTTGATATTTTTAGTTCCAAATCCATCCAATAGCATTTTTTGACCAGAATTAGACTAGAAAACACATTGGAGCATGAATTAGGATGATCCGGAGTTGAATCCTTCATGAATCGGAGCCGACAACTTTGGAGATGTTTGGTTTTTCTCCATTTCTTCTCTATGTATTTCTCTATTTTGTGGGTTATGTTTGTATTGTTACTCTAAACCTATGTACATGTATTGATCATGGTTGTATAATATATATGCTTTACAAATCATTATCGATGTCTTCCTTGATCTTTTTGCATTTATGTTTGGATTTGTGTTGTGTTAGAGATAAACATCATGAATCTTGATTAAGGATGGATATCTATTGTCTAGACTCTAGAGATAGATTTAGATAATAATCTTTATGGTGTCGGAACTTAATGTCTTCCGTGTTTCGAGGCGTCGTGCGCGAGAGCGTCGACGAGAGTAATACGGTTGCTCTCTCAACTGTGTGTTAGACATAACCTTTGTTGTGAGCGATCCGTGATGATTTTGATGAGTATTGTATGTTGAATGCGACCGATCGATAAGTTTACGTTTGTTCTGAGTAGTGTATATTCATGCTTGATAGGTTTCTTCTCTTCAAAGAATGTATTCTTTTTATGTTTTAATATATACTTTTCTATTTTCTTGTTTGAAACCATTTAATCCAAACTCATTAACGCGAGAGATTGTCGAACGGCATTCTTTCCCTCGAACCGATCTCTGTGGACACGACATAAATCCCGGAGGGAATTCTTCCAAAAATAAATATTTTTGCTTGCTTGCCCTATTCTGCACTCAACACCTATGTACCTTGAATGTCTTGACAGCCGTTGCTCTCATCCCTACAGGTCCACAATTGATTGAATAGGGGCAGCTGTAATACCTCAAAATTTGCCCTCTTATCTCTCTCCAATAATTGGCTTATGCTCCACTCATTTGCATTCTATATACGTCATAAAGCATCATACATATCATTGGTTTTACTAAGGCATGGGATCAAGGTGTTCTTTAAACAGGGGATTTCATGGATATCTATCAGAGCACAGAGCGGAGAATCGAAACCGGAGCCACAACATCATTTTTCAAGCAAAATGGGCAAATTTTGGCCTGGTTAACCGGCTAACACAATTACAGTGCAATTATGTTAACCGGTTAACATGTTGTAATTTGGCGTATCTGGGCTGATTTTGAACTGTGTAACCGGTTAGCAGTTATGCTGTAACCAGTTAACATAGGCAAATTTTGCATATTCTGCTACTTTTTCATGACAACACCATTGCACACTTGGGGTTTTTGATTCTACAGCATTATAGCAGCAAATGGAACATTCTAGACATCTCTAGATATTTCAATTCAATTCAATTCCAAAGGGCGTTTATTCTAGTGTTTCATTTCAAATCAAGTACACCATATTCCTTGTTTTCCAAGCATCTCCACCTTTGGATGTTGAAGTTCACCTTGGGATTGTTATCGGGTTGATCCTAACTAACCGAGTTAACTACCTTGACTCGGTGAGTTGAGTCCAACTAACTCCGACCCTAGCTCCAAACCCAAAGCTAAGTCCAAAGGTAATCCCAAACCTCCCACACTCCAAACCTAAAGTCTATATAAGAAACCCTTCACTCATTTTTCAAGGGATCCACCATTTTTCACCAAACTTCACACATCTCACTCTCAATTCTCTCCTTTCTCTCTGAAATTTTCTGCTACTTCTACACATTCATCTCAATTCTCTCTTCCAAACCCTCACAAAAAGCTCTTATTTCATGAAGGATAATCACTTTTCACATTGAAAAGTGATTAATTCTTGAGCTCAAACTCCATCATTTGGCTTTCTTTGGTTGGATTTCTGGAAGTTCAGTTTATTCTACTTCAATCCAAGGGTTTCACACCATTTATTTTGGTGCAAGTTCTATCTCGGTGATTTTTCGCGATTTTTCTCGGTTTCGACGCGTTTCGGCTACTAATCGAGGAATCTCTGGTTTTCTTTAATTTTCTGCACCAAGATCACTTTGCAACAATCACCAAAGCAAATATCCGCTTTGTAGGTTGGTTTTTCTTAGATCTATACTTGATTTAGCTTATTTGCAACTTATTCGATGTAGATCTTTGGTGATTTTTTATTTCGATCCATGGCGCTTGAATTTGATTTTTGATGTTGTTGTTTGTTGGATTCAATTGATGTTTGGTGGCTGTAATTCCATGTAATTTCGTGATTAATTGATTGTATGTTCATTTGGATGTTTGGAGAAGTGATTTGCTGCTGAAAAGTGCTTTTGGAACTGATTTTTTTGACCACTGTCCCAGAGTAACCGGTTAACAGTTACGTTGTAACCGGTTACACTGTGTATTTTCAGCGTAGTTTGTGAAATTTTGAACTGTGTAACCGGTTACCACTGCTGCAGAATGTGATTTTCTTGCATTTTCTTGTTTGTTTAAGATCCTTCGCATGTCTAAACTTCATGGATTAATATGTTGATGATTGGTGGACTATTCTTGAGCTGTTTCACTTTGCACTATTGCATGAGCATGAATTTTCGACACGCGATTCTTGATTTTTAATCGATGAATGTTTAGGTTTGCGTTGTTGATTAATTGATGTAATGATCACATAAGGCACACACATGGAGCTTGTTAATTGTTAATTGATGCTTGTGTTGCTGGAATTGTTATGTGCATGTTCATTTGCTTTCTATTTCAAGTGGTGCACATTTGTTTTAATTTGTTCACGTGCTTAATAATGTGTATTCTCTTATAATGTGCGTTATTCTATGATGAGTTCAAGAATTGTTTACCATGATTTATGTTGTGATTGTGATCATGCTTGATTAAAGAATGTGTAAGGCTTGATGCATGATTGTTATTTCTATGAGTGAATCATTTATGAATGCATGCTGCCTCTATGTATTACTGCTGTCTATATACACATGTGCTATTATAGGTGCTGCTGTTTGACTTTTTATAGCTCCTTTTGTGCTGAATCATGTGCTGTTATAAGCTGTCTTGCTTATGTGCCACTTTTTAATGCTCTATGGATGATGTAGCACTGTTGTAGCCGCTGTTTTTTTCTTGTTTATTCTCGTTACTTGTGTTGGAATAGCATGACACGATGCTTTGTGTACAACTTTTTCACACCCTTAGGGATCCTAGCTCATCCTTAATTTTTTTATTAAGGTGAGGTAGGATAAGCATTAGGTAGTGCTATCCCTTTCTCTTCTTTAGACTTAGGTGGTTCTTATGCCTCACACAACCATAGGATCTCCATGCATGATAACTTTAGGATAACTAGTCCCCCACTTAGACTTTGTCCTTTCTTCTCTTTGAGTCTCTTTTCTCATCTCAAAACAAAAAGCAAAAACATCTAACAAAGGATTAACATGTATTGCACATGAGCATTGCATGTGGGAAATGGAAGAAGGAGGGTTTCCCTTCGTCTTTCTAGAGTGTTTAGCACACGTCCTGTTAGGACGACCATGCGATGCATTCGATCCTATGTCATAGACTTTGATGCAATACGTGTTATAAACACAAAATAATCAAAACACTTCTTCTTAAAAGACAAAAACAAACAATTCTCTTCTCATCTCTTTACTTCATTCGTTAAGGATGCGTCACTTCCATTCTACCGCAAACAGGTAAATGCCTAAGACTCCGTACAACGAACTACGACACCTAACTGCTAGAACGCGAACCTTGGCGTACTCCACTTAAAAGACACAAACAAAGCGAAGTCATCCCTAGTGAGGGGAACTACGTCGCTCTGATTCTCGCGTGCGAGCGGGATACGTAGGCAGGAGATCGTACGAGATCTCTCCGAGCACAATCCCTTCTCTTTTCCCCCAAACCGTAGTCCGAACTACGTTGACTCTGACTTTCCCATTGCACGAGGGAATACGTAGGCCTAGGACGCGATGTCCTATCGAGTCACTTCTTTTTCTTTTCTTCCTCTTTTCTTCGTTCTTTTCCGTTCCCGTTCCTTCTCCTTTCCAGTAGCAGTGGAGTTCCAGATGACGACACCCTTTAATCGATAACAGCAAGCGTGGATCCCATCGAGTACGATGGACGTGAGGGGGTGCTAATACCTTCCTCTCGCGTAACCGACTCCCTTACCCGTTTCTCTTGGTCGCGAGACTATGCTCTTTCCTTTCCCTCAGGTTTACGTAGTGTTTCCTTTCCCTCTCTTGGGATAAATACACATTGCTGACGACTCTGTTTCCGCACCACTTTCGCGTTTGTACTTGGATGAAAATCCCGAGAGCGACAATATGATCATTTGATAATACTTGCTTTGATGTTTGGGAATGATCTGGTATGGAAATGATGGGTTTTTGAAGCTCATGGAACCCTAAACTCGCAGCTGGGAAATTTTGAGTTTTGCAGTGTTCGCCTAGAGAAGGGCAAAGCGAATGGTTCTCGAGGGTTCGCTTAGCGAACCCCAAAGCGAAGGGAAGGCGAATGTTCGCCTGGTGTTCGCAAAGCGAACTTTGTGCCCTTTTGGCTCTGTCTTGGTTTACTAGAGGTTCGCAAGGCAAAGGCGTAAGCGAATGTTAGCTGGAGATTCGCCTAGCGAACATGACAGATTGTCCCGTTTTGTTTCCTTCATAACTTTTGTTCCGTAACTCGGATCGAGATGTTCTTAGTACCGTTAGAAAGCGACCGTTAGTGAAAAATGAATGATAACAATGTTATGTGATATGTTGAAATCCATATCTTTTGGATCGTAAATCCGATCGAGGCATAATTATAGTCGATGTAAAGCTGTGAAAATATCCTACGGGATCAAAGTGAAAAGTATTGATTTCGATACCCGATTAAATGAATCGGAGGGAACCCGGAAGTGATGTTTTATGTGATATGCTGTTAAATGGTAATGTGAAACCATGATTTTAACCAAGGATGCTTGGTAGAGGATAGTAGTGGCTTGTATGCCTTAAAAATGTGTGTGAACTACTATGTGGTTATGTTTGATATATTATGCTATCATGTGTGTTTTATGATTGATATTGTAATATGCTTGTCTAATATTGTTGTTAAGTATGAATGAGAGAATATGCATTTTAACATGAATTAGGAAGAGTGAGAAAACCTTACCCCAAAACAAATGGCATAGTTAAGATTGTTATAATTCTAAGTTGTGAGTAGAATTGTGATATAAACTCTGGATGGCGACGCTCGTGCATTCATTGGTGAGTTCTGGCCTAGAGATGTAACTAGGTCTTGGTAAAGGTTTGAATGACAATGCTTAGACATCGATACTAGAACAGTGTCTTTGTTGTGTAGTTGTTGGTGGAGGATTGTAGTCCTCCAGTTTGTTGTTATCCCTTAATAAATACCGTGACCCATGTTGAAGAGCCCCTTGTGCGGGATGGCCGGGGAGAAGTATTTATTACGTAAGTAACCGTGACCCGCGTTGAAGTGCTCCTTGTGTGGGCTGACCGGGGAGAAGTTACTTTGTGGTTGGTACCGTGACCCGTGTTGTAGTGCTCCTTGTGTGGGCTGGCCGGGGAGAAGTACCATTTGTAGATAATCGTGACCCGTGTTGAAGTGCTCCGTGTGTGGGCTGGCCGGGGAGGAGTTATCTACGTTAAGGATCCGTGACCCGTGTTGTAGTGCCTTGTATAGGCTGGCCGGGGAGAAGATTCATTAACTAGTTTTCATTTTGTAGATAATCGTGATCCGTGTTGAAGTGCTCCGTGTGTGGGCTGGCCGGGGAGAAGTTATCTACGTTAAGGATCCGTGACCCGTGTTGTAGTGCCTTATATAGGCTGTCCAGGGAGAAGATTCCTTAACTAGTGTGTCATTTTGTGAATTGTACGATTGTTTCTCTAGTCAGAAATGTCTGAACTCAAGGTCTAGTTCCTTTCCCCCGACTTGAGTTAGGATTGATAGAACCTTGTAAAGCTGAGAGAATCCATAAGATAGGGAACTCACTGAGATTCGATGTATCTCACCCCACTATTGTTGATTATTTTCAGGAGGTATTTGTAGGTTTGATTTTACAAGTGGAGTTATGCTTGGATGTTTCAAGAGAAACTTAGTTTTATTAATTCCGCTGTGTATCATTCTTGTACAATGAGGAATATTTTACCTTATTCTTAGATTTTATTATTTTGGATAGTTTCCATGACTTGTGCCATAAGTTGTATTTATGTTTTAGAAATGGACAAGTATGTGAATTATGCCATTAGGCACTTATGATGGTGTCAGTACTAAATAAAAAAAACACTTGTATGGTATTATTCTAGATAAATATTATACAGGGCGTTACACGACCAGTGACAAATCTTAGCATACAATTTTTGGAAAAGCTACAAGAGTTTCCATTTTTGTTATTGCTTTTGTTGGTTCATCGTTTATTTTAGTTTTGTTGTAAGATTGTAAGGTGTGTGCCATTTTGGATTTTTATTGTGTGTAAACAATTAATATTTGTGGTATATGTTTCAGAAATCTGCAAAATATCGTTCTATATTCTGTGATGGTTCTGTAATAAAGGTAAATACGAAATTATATATATATATAATGTTATATCCTCGGTTTTTACTTATAATAGAGATAAAAATATTGCATTATTACCTCAGTTTGACATAAACCCATGATGTAATATGGGGCGTGTCATCCAATTCTGAAAATGATATAAAGGCGGATACTGGGGATCAAACCTGTGTGCATATAACTTTAATCATCGGTTATTTAATAATCGAAGTGTAAAGTGACCACTTTTAATGACGCCCTTCGTTACCTCGCTTCTTTAACCGAGGTTAAATGAATTTCTCGTCCGAAGTTAAATGTGTTTTTTTGTAGTAATGTGAGTTTTAATCCACTTTGAATTGTCTCTCTCGTTTTTCTCTCTTTTCTTTTACTTTGTGATTTTCTTGTTGATAAAGAAACGATCATACTCTATTTCTTGTGCATCGATTTCGAAACAAATTCTATCACTTTTGTCAAAAAAATATTACGTACATTTAAATTCAAATATATTATTTCACCGAATTTATTTACACTACAAGAAACCCTTCCTCTAGTAACATGATTGTGTGACTGATAAACACGTGGCAAAAAAAGACAATTGCGGCGTGTTTATCACATCACTATATTTTTTAAAATAAAAAAAAAATAGAAGTCAGGTATTCATATGGAAAAAGGAGAAAAAAATTTAAGAAAATGTTTTGACGTGAAAACACGTCGCAACATTCATTAAAAAAGAAAATAAAGGATGTCAGGTTTGAAATGGAGGGAGATTTGAATTTTACAAAAATTCATTTGTGGCGTGTATCGCAAATGAGGTTTCAAATTTTAAAAAATAAAAAGGGAAAGTTTGACTGACTGAATTGATTGCATAACAGGGTTGGCTGACACCTTTATGTAAAATCGCTATATTCACGTCGCAACAATATTACCGTTGACAGTCGTGACGTGTTATTCATGTCGTTACACAAAATATTTATTTTTAATTTGCGACGTGAATAACATTTCGCTGATGCAAATATATATTCACCACAAACCCATGCGTTTCACCTTATCCTTACGTTTCAAATTTGTTTCTTCCTCCATTTTCTCTTCTTCCAACTTCCTTCTTCCACTTTCAATTTCATTCTTCCACCCTCTTCTAAACTAAAATTCCATTTCATTCACCTTTAGTCTTCCAATTTTTATTAAACGTATTATATATAATATTATATGTTGATTTTTTTTTCATTTTTTATACTGATTTTTTTCTTGATTTTGTTTTTTAATTGTTGATTTTTTGTTGTTGAAGATTCAAGCTTTGATCAAGACTCAAGAAGATTTGATCAAGATAAAAGAAGATTATTTAAGTTTTGCTATTTATTCATTGAGGTATTTAAGCTATTTTAATTCTTTTTTCTTCAGACTTTAATGCATAAATCTATTGGATTGTTGGTTGTTGTTGTAGAATATATATGTAATTCTTTTTAAATTTAAATATATTTAAAAATAAAATTTTAAACCCAAAATATATTTTAAAATAATTTATAAATCCCAATATATATATTTATTTGGTTATCAATAAAAACATAATATACTTTTTATTATTACAAACAAAATATTTATTTTTAAAACAGAATATATTTTATTTTTATTAAAACAAAATATGTTTTTTTTTTTTATTAAAAACAAAATTTGTTATATTAATTTCTTATATCATCCTATAAAAGCATAAAGAAAATATTTCTTCATTAATTTTACATTAAATACAATTACTTTAAATACAAATAATTAAAATCACTAAAAATCACTTTAATCCTTGATTTTATATTTGATTCTTTTTTAATTCACAATTAATATATTCGTTTCATTTTCACAAATATTTATTAAAAAGATTCCACATGAAAATACATAGAGATTCTTCGCAAAAATTATGTTAGACGCGACTCGTACGAAAGACAACTTGCCTACATTCGAGTGAGGAGGATCATGAGGGGGAGGATGAGGACGATCATGAGTGGCAGGATCCGCTGTACATTCGAGTAAGTATGAGATGATTGATGGAAGATACTATATTTGACCTAGTGGAAAGTTGTAAGTTTCTAATTGCTAACTTTTTAAGTAAACTTTTTGCCTTTTTAAGATTTAATAATACTTATTCAAATTGTTGTTTAGTTTCGAGCCGAGGCGGATTGTTGCAAAATGTATAAATTATATTATTTAGCAAATGTATAAAAAATCTTGGAAGAGATTTCGAGAACTTTCCAAGAGTGATAAATATGCGTGGTTTAGCAAATTTAAGGTATAATGAATTTTTTTAATTTATTGTTAATTTTATTACTTTTTAAATTATAATTATCTAACAATTAATTTGAATATCATGCAACATTGCAGGAAAAGTGTACGTGAGAAATAATTAACGATGCTAAGATTGAAAAAAATTGGCAGGACAAAACAACAGTCCTACTTTCTGACATGCTAGACGTGGTTGGAAAGAGCAAAGTGTTCGTCCTAACTGGATAGGTAGGAAAGTTTTTGATGAACTTCTTGTCTATTGGGATTCACTTGGTTTTAAGGCAGGATATGAAATTGCAAAGAAAATGAGAGCATCTAAAAAGGGATCACCTCAATGCAGTTCGAAGGATTAGTATCATCGAGCATGCTCGACGCATGGTAATTATAACAACTTTTTTAAGTTATATTTTTATTTACTATATATTTTTAATTAAAATTATTTTTATTATTAATTAGTGTAAGGATTTGGGGAGACCTCAACGAATGAATGAACTGGTTGAAAAGACTCGTACCAAAAAATCGAAGGTTTTGTTGACGAATGTACCAGATTAGCTTTGGTTTATATTGTATTATTTTATTTTTATTAATTCTCGTATATGAATAAATTGTTTAAATTATATTAATATTTAATGACAAAGTTGTGGCGTGATTTTCATGTGGGAACTAATTTAATGTTGTTTGTAGCGTGATAATCACGTGGCTATATTTTATTATTTTATTTAATATAATTCTTGTATATAACTAAATTGTTTAAACAATATTAAATTTAAAGTTTTTTCTTGTATGTGTAGAAGGACTATGACACATTGCTCGTAGAATTTTTTGTTCAAACTCTCAATATACTTCGATAGGTTTAAACCCAATTGATGATCCTGTGAATCTTTATATTTGGAATTTAGTAATTGGCGGGAGAGGACCTAATAGGTGTTTATTTGGTGCTGGATCTTTGGTCGGGAACTACAGGTTAAGGAATAGAACATTATTTGAAAGAGCTACGGAGGTGGAATGAACGTTACATCCACAATAATTGACACCTCAAATGATGGAAACAGTGCGAAAATCGATGCTAGTGCGACGAGATGCGAGGCGGCTGAATGTGTGGCGACGATAAATGCCCAAATGGAGGCAATGAAGAAGAGACAAGTTGAGATGGATGAAATAATACGACAATTGCTCTCACGACAAGGAAAATAAACAAATATTTCAATGAAGGATAATGTGGATGATGATGATAATAATGTGGACGAAGTCATAGATGATGATGTGGACGAAGTTATGGATGGTGATCAAGATGATAATGTTGATTAATTTATTTTATTATTATTTTATTTTTAAATATTCATTTTTGTAAAATATGTTTAAATATTTTAAATTTAATTATTTTTAATTAAAATTCATATTTTAAATTTAAATATTTTTAATTATTAATTAAAATTAATATTTATAATTATAAATTTCAAATTTTAATATTTTGAAATTGTAAACAAATTATAAAATTTTTATTATGAATTTTGAATATTAATTATTTATGAACTTTTTTTAAAAAAAATTAAACTGTGTCATGGCAAACACGACGCTAATTGAAAATAAATTTTCAAATTAGTGGCGGGAAAAACACGACACAAAACTTTTTTGTGTCATGAATTTAACGCGGAAAACCTGCCAACATGCTCTACATGCCTGCTGTATAATAGAATTGTAGCAGAATTTTGTGACATGAAAATCACATGGCAAACTTTTGCGACGTAAAAATCACGAGGGAAATTTGTGACATAATTTTTATGTGGCAAAAAAGTTGTCACAAATATTTTTGTCTCGTGAATTACTACGACGCTAATTTAGGTTTGTGACGCGATTTTCATCTTTTTGACGTAAAAATCACATCTTTAATGAGTGTTTTTTTATAGTGTCATAAAATAAAATTGACATTTTGGATTTATTAAATAATTAATATACTTAGTATAATAGATTACGTATATTGTTTGTTCAATTAATTTATAAAACAATTTTTTTTATATAAATAAAATTAGAGGAGTATATTTCTTTCATTAATTAAATATTTGACTAAATGATAGATAAAGAGATTAACATTGACACGGCATAGTTAACAACAACAAAAATATAGGAGAAAGACAAAGAGATGCTAATTTATTTCAAATCCAGTATTAGTTAAAAGTACAAGATGACACACGAAAAACATGAAAAATAGTAGTCAAATGATGAAAACATTATCTGCACGGCATTTCCTAAAAAAAATTAAACCCCCACATTACTGTAACCAAGCATTTAAAAAACGTTCTCAGTCACGTAAAACCTTTGTAATATCGGCAGGTATAGGTTTCGAGACACTCATGGTGGATGTCGCAATCTAAATCAACCATAATTTGTTTTTTTAACATAAAAATGGTAAATAATGGTATCGGTATCGACATATGTAAATACCGTTTTGTGGTGACTGTTTTCGCTGTCGCAGATGGTTTTTTAAAACCCCGACTGTAACATTTTATTCTCCATGGCGCCAAAGCTGTTCATGGTACACAGGACTGAAGTATTCATGGTCATATCCCACACAGGGCCGGCCCAAACAATTTTGAGGCCCTGTTCTATTTTAACAGTTAGCTCATAGTAAATAAAGCATAAAAATTTTGAAAAATTTATTTAAATTGTAGCATAAAAACTAAAAAAATTATATAATTATTTGACAAAATCTATTGTAATTTTCGATATAATTTTCTATATTTTAGAATTCTTACTAACTCATCCAACTATGAATTTAGTTGAAGACAATATATATGACAAAATTTAATACTCTAATATACTATATATATTAATTATTAGAAGATGATATATTAATAAATAAGTCTATATTTTTGAGTAAAAATAAAGGATTTTGTTTCTGGAACATTTCATTTATATATATATATATATATATATATATATATATATATATATATATATATATATATATATATATATATATATATATATATATATATATATATATATATTTAAGGGTTAAATATGTTTTTGGTTCCTATAAATATTTCACATTTTATTTTTAATTCCTATAAAAAGGATATATTTTAGTCCCTACAAAAATTTTATGTATTCAGTTTTAGTCCTTACTATTAGAGGTGGGAATAGGCTAGGCCGAGCTAGGCTTTGCCAAGCCTGAGTCTAGCCTGCTAAAAAATTCAAAGCTTAAGTCTGGCCTGTAGCCTATCATAGGCTTATTTTTGGGTCTAAGTCTGGCATTTTCAAATGCCTGATTAGCCTACTAGCCTATTTAAAAGCCTACTTCATTTGAACATCTGTAAATAAAAAATTCAACTAATGTTAAATATACTAACAAGTTAAAAGATCAATGGGATTAAATGTTTATTTTCATTGTCTCGTTCAAGTTTTCTTATTAGCATAAAGTCGGTGATACTATTTTTTGAAGATAACTTATGAGAAAAACTTATAACAACAACTTATGCCATTGTTTATAATATTTTTTCAACTTATTTTCATAACTTCATCAAGATAACTAAGTTTTATTTTTGTATTTTAATTCAAAGTACAAAATAAAATATAATAATAATAAATTTATTGATTTTTTCTTAAATAGGCCAGCCTGATAGGCTTAAAAGGTTTTTCTTACGGCCTGTGGCCTAGCCTCTTTAGCTAAATAGACTTATAAAAAAGCCTAGGCCTTTTCTATTTAAGAAAAAATCTGGCCTGGCCTGAACCTATGTAGGCTAGGCCGTAGGCCCCTGTTAGTTGGTTTGGTCTATTCCCACCCCTACTTACTATTATCTAAAATTTTGAAAACTATTTAATTACCTCTAAACTTTTCAATATTTGAATAATATTTTTCATACGTGTTTATATTACTATAAAATGTTTCTTTACCTAATTATATAATTTTTTAAAATGAAAAGAATTACATATGAATTTTTTAAATTTAAAAAAAATAATGATAAAAGTAAAAAAAATCTCGACTTATAAATAAAATTTTGAGTTCCTTTTTTATCGAGGAACTTTTTATAACATTCTAAACATATCTTCAAAATAATCATTCAAAAATACACATTGGTTTAATAATAGGACTAAAACTGGGTGCATAATTATTTTGTAAGGATCAAAACACACTATTTTTTATAAGGATAAAAAATTGTTATTGGTAATTTTATATGGACCAAAAACATATTTAACCATATATTTAAACTTATAAGTTTGACGTAGTAGAAAAACATTTTGATACTTAAAAATACTAATCGATGACTAAATCAAACAATAAAACAACATAATTTTTGTAAAATAAGAAATAATAAAATATAATAGTCCCATATCAAAATTTTTAAACTTTTAGAAAAAGAGTAAGCTATAAATTAAATAACTTACAGGATATTTAAGAATAAGTAAATTAGTTTAAATTTATTCTAGTTTCAAAAAGGAAATATTAAAATAAAAGGCTATTTTGCATTTTGATAACATGAGGCCCTTTAAGATATGGGGCCCTGTGCAACAGCTCTTGTTGCACTTGCTTTGGACCGGCCATGATCCCACAGATATTAATGTAGCTTCATCACTTGGAGGGACGTTTAATTTTTTTAATATCAACAAAAACAAAATCGAATTCATAAACTACTACCCTAAGAACAAAATTGATATATATCAGGCTGTCTTTGAGGTCGTGCAACACGGGTTACCGCACAGAGCCTCAAATTTGTCAGGGTTAAAATATAGCCGAATAGAGCCTCAAAAAATATATGTTACGTTAAATCATGATTAAATATGATCTCTATTTATTTTGTCATGGGTAAATATATATATATATATATATATATATATATATATATATATATATATATATATATATATATAAGATTAATGTATTATAAATCTTGAGTGAAAATATTGTAAGTGATATGCACATTTCAACTTCGAGAATCGAGATATCGAATATTTGTGATGTTTCTTTGGATTAAATTAAAACGTGCCGAATCCAAAAAGTTGACGTGTGGGATTTTTTCTCAATAATTTTGTCGTATGATATTTTACGATGGAGGAGGTGATTTTCGTTAATCTTGACGTGTGAGTCTTTTTCTCTTAAATTCTAAAATGGTATTTTTGCGCTAGAGGAAATGAGTTTTTTTGCTGTACCATACGTGTAGTCTTTTCATGATTTCATTATTGTGAAGGGTGACCTGTTTTTCAAATACAATGTTTTAATTACTAAGCAGTAAGTATTAGCAATTGCTAGAAGAATACTCATATATGTAAGGCCTTTTATTTATTTACATTTTTATGATAATTGATTAATCACGAGTAAAAATATAATTAATTCACTTGAGTTGATAATTAATTTAATCGAGAGAAAAATTACGATTGATTTATCTTCAAGAATTAAATACTTTTAAACTAAAATTAAATTAATCATCTGTTTAGCTAAATTAACAAAAAATTTGTTTCTAATTAACTATATATGTGTCCAACATTTTTCTTTTATAGTATAAGTGTGTGGCTGTATTTGCTGCAATTTTTTAGTCAATCTAATATACCTTTCCCTTTTTGAGCACGAATTGAAGAAGAAGGGTTTGATGATTTAATCAAGGTATCAGTCCTTGGACTAAAAGGCTTTTGATGATAATCAAGACCTTCCTTATGCTCTAAAGTCTGAGAAGATTTCTCAGATCTTTCAACTGATTCCAAAGCCAAATACTTTGATTTCTTAATTGGTTATTCATATCCATTGAGTTCTAACTCATGGCTTTAGAGATTACTGATCAGACTTTCAAGACTAATATTGTTCAGGTCTTTAGCTTCCTGAATAGTTGTCACCTTAGGTATGTATATGATAGAAAGACTCCTAAGAATCTTCTTGACATGATCAGATGTGGTGTAGCTCTTGCTCAAGACCCGAAGTCCATACGCAAGAACTTGAAACCTAGAAAACATAGTTTCAATGTTTTTAGCTTCTTTCATTCTGAACAACTCATATTGCTGAACTAGAAGATTAACTTTGGCTTCTTTCACTTGTTGGTTTCCCTCATAAGTAGCACCTAAATATTCAAAAATAGTTTTGGAATTGGATTTATCAATGATCTCTATGTACTTAAAATGAGGCAAAACATCAACGAGAATGCCTCTCACGCTATGGTGTTTTCTGTAAATCTTTTTCATAGCAGTTGTGCAAGTTTTTCTATCAAATATCATTCCTACTTCATTCAAAGGAATTCAATGCCATCTTCAAGGATGTCTTATAGTTCATCATAAAGACCTATGATATGAGTGTACATCTTGTTTTTCCACCATTCAAATTAAGTAGAGTCCCCGGTGAATGTTAGAGGTCTAGCCACATAGTTGTTCTTTTTCAGATGTACTTTGATCATGATTATTATCACCACGAGGATTAGGTTCTGGGGTGGGACCACCATCACCAGAGTGATATGTTTCAGCTTCACAAAGGGGTTGAATTGCGTTCCCTTTTCTCCAACTTTTCCAAATTCTCCTTCTGGTTGATCTTAATTAGATTTTGAACACTCAGTTCAGAGTTTGAATCATAGTCACCCAAAGTCTAAACTCTTGAATGTCCTTATCAGATTCTAAAACAGAATCTGACTCATAAGTAAACAAATGATAACAGATGAATATAGTTCAAAAGCAAGTACAGTAAATCAAGAGACACATGCAATTATCCTGGTTTCTCTCACAACTTAAGAGTAGTCCAGTCCCCTTGCACTTCCAAGGGATTTCCACTATAACTAAATTGATTACAAATGCTCAAGCACACAAGCAAGAGACTTCCTTTGCTCAAACCCACAAGTAAGATACCTCTTTGTTCAAGCACACAAACAAGAGACTTTCTTTGCTCAAACCCTGATGTAGGAGATTTCTATGCTCAAGCACACAGGCAAGAGACTTCCTTTTCTCAAACCCCAAAGTAAGAAACTTTTATGCTCAAGCATACAGACAAGAAACTTCCAATGCTCAAGCACAAATGTAAGAGATTTGGGTAACAACTGTACTTGATATACAATCAGAGGTGTAGACATAATGCAACTTAGAAAGACTCTATGACTTAAGAACTTCTATAATATACAAGTGTTAAGATGTTCTAAGTATAAAAATTATGATTAAGTAGCTTCTCTTTGAATGTCAATGTTCAGAGTCTTGTGGTGTAATGCAGTGTGGTGTATTTCTTCTTCAGGTATGCAACTCCTTATATAGAGTGGAGAAAAATAGGCGTTGAAGACTTTCACCCAAAGGTTAGGCTAGCTTTGTACTCGATTAGACACATCAACAAAACATATTTATGCAAGAGGAATTATTCTTTGAATATTAGGAACCAAAGAAGAGATTTTTCCTTAAGTCTTCAAGTGATAAAAAAGTATTTGAGCATGTTAGATTTGCCTCGATAGAGGAGAAGATGCTTTAGAGGTTGACTACTTCAGAGTTTGCTTATTGGCTTCTGAAGATTCACAGTTTGGGTCACCAGATGTTGTCTTTCTTTAGATTTGACTTCTTCAGAGACTAGATCTTTCATCAGAGCCCGAGTCTTCAGAAGTCATCTTCAAAGCAAAAGTATGATCTTCAAATGTAGATTCCTCAAGCAACTCTACATAAATCTCAATCATATAATCCTGCATACTTGAACATATTTTAAAAAGCCCAATTGTTCTTTAAATACTTTGTTATCATCAAAACCCAAAGGATATCGTATTAACCAATTTTCTCCAACATGAAGTTCTTGTTCGATCAGAAGGAGTTGAATATGAGACAAAGGAGATGATTCGAATTTCTGAAGATTATGATTTTGGCTTGAGTTACCATCCGGTAAAGCTAATGTTGTGGTTGATGCGTTGAGTAGAAATTTGTTGGATACGTCAATGTTGATGGTTTGAGAGTTAGAATTGATCGAGCAATTCAGAGATATGAGTTTGGTGTGTGAAGAGACTCCTAAAAATGAGAAGTCTGACATGTTGAAGCTGACTAGTGGTGTTCTTGAAGAAATCATAGAGGATCAGAGAATTTATTTAGGATTCGTTGACCGGCTAGTGTTAATTAATCAAGGTAAAGGAGGTGATTTTAGGATTGACGATAATGGGATGATAAGGTTCAGAGACAGGGTTTGTGTACCAGATATACCAGAACTTAAAAAGAGTATTCTTGAGGAAGGTCATAAAATTGGTTTGAGTATTCATCCCGGTGCCACTAAAATGTATCAAGACTTGAAGAAAATGTTTAGGTGGCCAGGAATGTAGAATGAGGTAGCTGAGTTCGTTTATGCTTGTTTAAATTTCCAGAAGTCAAAGATTAAACATCATAAGTTGTTGGGTCTAATGCAACCGTTGAATATTCTCGAGTGGAAGTGGGATAACATTTCCATGGATTTTGTAACGAGTTTATCAAAGACGATGAAGTGATGTGATTCCATTTGGGTTATTGTTGATAGGCTGACTAAATTGGCTCATTTAATTTCAATTAAGATGAGTTATCCTTTGCAGATGTTAGGCGAGTTATACATTGAGAAGGTTGTTAGCTTGCATGTTATTCTTTCAAGTATTGTATCAGATAGGGATCCGAGGTTCACATTGAGGTTTTGGTAGAGTTTACAGGAAGCGTTGGGTACTAAGATAAAGTTGAGTTCTGCTTATTATCCACAGACGGACGGTCAGACAGAGAGAACCATCCGAACTTTAGAGGATATGTTGAGGGATTGTGTGCTAGAACAAATAGGTGTTTGGGATAACTACTTGTCTCTGATTGAGTACACTTACAACAACATTTTCCAGGCATTGTATGGTAGGAGGTGTATGACACCTCTGTATTAGTATGAATCAGGTGAAAGTGTTGTGCTTGGACCTGAGATATTGCAACAAACTTCTGAGAAGATCAAGATGGTCCAAGAGAAGATGAAAGCTTCACGGAGTCTCCAGAAGAGTTACCATGATAATAGGAGGAAAACACTTGAATTCCAGGAGGGAGATCATGTTTTTTTAGAGTTACTCCAGTAAATAGTGTTGGTCGAGCTTTGAAGTCTCGAAAGCTCACGCGACGTTTTATTGGTTCATATCAAATCTTAAAGAGGATAGGAGATGTGGCCTATCAGATTACCTTGCCACCCCCGCTTGCTAATTTTCCTGATGTTTTTCATGTATCTCAGTTAAGAAGATACATTTCAGATTCGTCTCATGTGGAGAGGAAAATATAATTATTAAAAAGATGGAATAATTATGCTTAGAATAAAAAGGAGTTGGAGGAACATACAATTGTCAATACGTGAAAATAATTTTTGGGAGAAAAGAGGAAAGGCAAGGCTAGGGCTTCAAGAGGGAGGAAGAACATTGATCATAATCTAAATTTTTGCAAGGAACCAAAGGTAAGGGGGATAAAGGGCTTTCTCTATGGGTGTGTAGCATGAAGGGTAGAGATGAGAAGTCCTTACTCTCACTAGCATTGTGAAATACTTTTTAAATGTGTTGTAATGTGTTCAAATCTATGAAATTAATGGTTGGTTAGGTTTGATTATGTGATTATGTGACTAAAAACACGTGAAAATCGTTCTGCTTATGAACATGTAATTTAATGCCTTTGCTGTATATTTGATGCTTTCATCATGAGTATGAATGTTAGGGAGAATTATGGTTTAATTGTATGTTAAATTGTCATGAATCATGAATGATATGTGCATTATAAATTGGTTGGTTGTGGTTATGAAGTTATGTACTATGTAATTCGTATTATGAGGTAATTGAATATGGAATAAAAGTTGGAATGATGAATAATTGTTAGTGAAGGAGGGGGTGAAGATTATATGTAAAACTGAAATTTTCTAGAAAATTATGTCAATCGACAAACACTCCATGTCAATCGATTGCACGAGTAAAATTTTTGAATAAAATAACTAGCACGATCAATTAACATGAGGAATTAATTGATTGCATTGCCTCTATAAGCAATTTTTGATAAAGACAGAGTGCAATTGGACTTGATGTCAATTGATTGATGCTGCCTTAATTTTAAAAAATTCCTTAATTAAAATATATCATGTTGCTTGTAACACCCCAATTTAATTTAATTAATTTTTCGTAATTAAATTGAATGATATGGTGTATTTGTGTATGATTATGTGTGTTTTGGGTGAGGTTCGGTTGCCTTAGTATGGAGTAGAGACCTTAGAATTATAGAAAATAAAGTATCGGAGGGTGTGTGACTATTGGGATAGAATATGTGGTGTGGTTAGTAAGTGATTATTAAATTAAATAATTTAGTGGGAATTAATTAAATTTAAAATAATTAGTTTAATTATTTTATTTAATTAAAATTGGATAATTACTTAAAAGCGCTGGCGTAGGTAAAGACAGCGCTTTTTAGGCCTTAGACAGCGCTTAAAAGCGCTGCCTAAGCCAGCACTGGCGTAGGTAAAGACAACTCTTTTTATTTACGAAAAAGTGCTCTCTAAAGTATACATTAGAGGGAGTTTTTTCAACAAAAAACGCTGTCTAAAGGCCCCCTTTAGACAGCGCTTTTTTAAGCAATGTCTAAAGTATGCCTATAGTTTTAATTATCAATTTTTCTATACCTTTAGAGGGCGCTTTTTCAAGAAAAAGCGCTGTCTAAAGGCCCCCTTTAGACAGCGCTTTAAAAAGCGCTGTCTAATGTAATTTTTTCTATACCTTTAGAGGGCGCTTTTTAGGAAAAGCGCTTTCTAAAGGCCCCTTTTAGACAGCGCTTTTAAAAGCGCTATCTAATGTATGCCTATAATTTTAGTTATGAATTTTTCTATACCTTTAGAGGGCGCTTTTTAGGAAAAGCGCTTTTTGTTGTGAAATATAGACAGGGCTTTTTCTAGAAAGCGCTGTCTTTTCTCTACGTATAATTTTAATATTTTTTTTAAAAATCTCATTTTAACCATTTTTTTATGCAGAAACCTATATAATTCAAGCCATTTCAATAAACCTGTATATTTCACATTTCCATTAACAATTTCTAGTATGGTTCATTAACCATTTCCACTAATCCCATAAATCACATAAACCACATAAACCATTTCCATTATAATTCAAGTCATTTACATTAACCATTCACAAAACTATACAATTACATTCCAAAATCACATAAATAACATAAACCATTCACAAAACTATACAATCCCATAAAATAAACCATTCACAAAACTATACATTCACATAATCCCATTATCCTATACCTTATATGACTTTTTTTCCAATAAGGTATTCGCACAATTCCTCCTTAATTTCTTGCAATTTATCCTTCGTGTAATGAGAACACGCGTATTCATCAAAGTACTACATAACAAAACAAAATATGCATGATTTAGTTAAAAATAATAAATTATATGACATATCCAATAAATATTAAAATAAATCCTAAGTTATAAATTCATGCATACCATAATAGGAATCTCTAATCGATCCATTTGAAGGATTTCTCTCATAAACCTCAAAACGAAATACCTGCAGTCTATGCCATTACGCTGACGAGGGCACTACACATAGACAAACAAATAAGAATTAATATATAGTTGTTTTGTGTTATCAAGTAGCATCACCAATAAGCAACATTGTGAAAATTAATATACCTTCTGAGCTTCATTTTCATCATGTGTCTCGTGTGTATCGTCATGGTCACTAGCCATTTCACCTGTAAGAAAGAAAAAAATAAAAGTTAAATGACAAATATAAAAATCCATAATCCATAATCCATTGAATGATATAAGCTATATATAACATGACAACTAATTAATATTATTGAATGATATACGCTATAATTTTATAACTAGTACCTTTTTCACTAACGTCTCTTTCTTTTCTTGGTTGGAATATGTTCTACCCGTCTCTTAACAACACGGACGGGTGGATTGATCCAAATACCCTCATTATGATCATTTCTTATATATGATTCATTCGCTATAATATTTTCATCTTGATCATTTCTAGTAAATGATTCAATATCAACATCAATATCACCTTGATCTCCAATGTTTTCATCAATTACTTTGTTAGATAAAAGCATTATAGACCATTTTGTACTTGTCGGATCAGTGACATAGAACACTTGTTTACTTGAGAGGCTAGAATAAAAGACTCATCTTTGTACCCCACCCTATTAAGATCCACTTACAAAAATCCTGACTTATCCATTCGTACGCCATTATTATTTACAACCCACTTGCAACAAAATATAGGAATCTGAAACTTCTCATAATCAAACACCCAAATGCGCTCGATAACCCCAAAATATGACAGATTTGCAAATTTGGGGTTTAAATCTTTCACACTTGAAATGTGCATTGCTTCAGCTACCACGGTGACACCACTATTTTGCATAGTACTTTTATCATCTTGTTCTTTGGTATAAAATGTGTATCCATTAATTGCGTATGCGCTATAAGAAAACACAACCAAACTTGGACCATATGCTAAACATCTCAACCTTTCTATTATTGAAGCGGGATCTGAATAATACTTTGAATAAATATGATCCTTAAACCAAGGTATGAAACTTCGATTGTGCTCTCGTACTATCCAATTCTCATTTCTATTCGGATTTAAACCTCGGAGAACATCCTTGTGCATTTCAACATACGGCTCAACCTCATTCTCATTGTGCAGAACATACAAATGCACTTGATCCCGTTCGACCCTTGATACTGTCACAACTTCATTTCCAATTAACTTTTTTCCTTCTTTTTTTTCGACAATATGAGATTTGGGGAGTCCATTTGATTGTACATTGGACATATATTCAGTACAAAACTCAATCGCTTCTTCAACAATGTATCGTTCGGCAATACAACCCTCTGGTCGACTTCGGTTTTTAACATACCCTTTTAATATTTTCATATAACTTTCAGCAGGGTACATCCATCTCATATAAGCCGGTCCACACAATTGTGTCTCTTTCACCAGATGAACAACTAGATGAACCATTATGTCAAAAAACGAGGGAGGAAAAATCATTTCAAGTTCACACAAAGTAATAACTATTTCTTTTTGCAATGTTGGTAAGATCGCAGGATCGATCACCTTACTGCAAATTGACTTGAAGAAAAAACACAATTTAGTTATTGCGCTTCTTACTTTTTCTGGAAGAATAGAACGTATACCTATTGGTAGAAAATGTTCCATTATAACATGGCAGTCATGCGTCTTTAAACTCTTTAACTTGAGGTCTTTCATAGACACAAGTCTTCTAATATCTGAAGAGTATCCTTCTGGAACTTTAACTGCACTTAGAAACTTACACAATACCTTTTTCTCTTTTCTAGATAGAGTATAAGCAGTAGGTGGTAGATATGTTCGTGTTCCTTTCTTCATGGGTCCTAATTCATTTCTTATTCCCATCGCTACCAGGTCCTTTCTTGCTTTAAGGTCATCCTTAGACTTTCCTTGTATATTGAGTAACGTACCAATAACACTGTCAAATACATTTTTTTCAATATGCATAACATCGAGAAAATGTCTTACATACAACGACTTCTAATATTGCAGTTCAAAAAAAAATTGACCTCTTCTTCCACCCACTCTTGACAAGTGTATGTGCAAAAGGCTTTCCAAACTGAGTACTCACATCTTTCACCTTTTCAAAAATTTGATCACCTGTCAATATAGTTGGAGCTCTACCATGTTCTGCCTCTCCATTGAATGCTTTTCTCCATCCACGATAGTGATTATTAGAATTTAAGAATCTACGATAACCGAGAAATACATTCTTCTGACCAAACTCCAATCGCGTCCAATCTGTTTTATCTTCACAAATAGGACACGCACATTGACCTTTTATGCTGTACCCTGATAGATTTCCGTATGCTGGAAAATCATTAATTGTGCCAAACAACATCGCCCTCAAGTTGAAACTTTCTTTCCTATACCCATCATAAACCTCCACACCGTTCTCCCACAAAAACTTTAAATCTTCGATTAAGGGTGCCAAGTATACGTCTATGTCATTCCCTGGTTGTCTAGGCCCAGAAATTAACATAGATAACATCATGTACTTACGCTTCATACATAGCCATGGAGGTAGGTTATAAATCATTATGATCACAGGCCAAGTGCTATGTGAGATACTTTGAAGACCGTGTGGGTTCATTCCATCAGTAGATAATGCCAAGCGAAAGTTTATTGCTTCTTTTCCAAATTCAGGATAATCATCATCAATTTTCATCCACTGTGGTGAATCTGCCGGGTGTCAAAACTTTCCATCAATAATTCTTTCATCTGCATGCCAAGTCAAGTGTCTTGAATCGGTCTCACTACGCAACATGCGTCTAAATCTCAGAATTATAGGAAAATACCATAAGACTTTTTCTGGAGACAACTTTTCCTTATATCGAGAGACACCACATTTAGGACACTCATTTAGCGATGCATACTCATTTCGAAACAAAACGCAATCGTTTGGACATGCATGTATCTTATCATAGCTCATGCCAATAGAGCACAACATATTTTTGGCCTCATATGTTCGATTGGGAAGAACATTATCCTCTGGAAGCATATCTTTCATAAGGGCCAATAACTCTGTGAAACTTTTATCCAACCATCCATTGCCCGCCTTTAAGTTGTACAACGTTAATACCGCAGACAATCATGTGAATTTGGTGCAACCATTATATAACGGTTTCTCTGCATTGCTTACCAACCTCTCAAACATTTTGGGACAATCCTTAAGATCTTCTTCAAGTGCTTCTGCAATCTCTTCGACTCGATCAGAATCGTATGTATCTGTGCCATTGTCGTTTGAAGCATAGGTCATATTATCCCCCGGTTCAACATTCCCGTTAATTTTCTCACCATGCAAATTCCAACATGTATAACTTCTATCAATTCCACTCCTCATTAAATGCGATGCCAACTGAACCGCGTCAACCCGACTCCCAAAACAACAACCCAAGTAAGGACATCTCATTCGAGTGGGGTCTTTGGCGTGCGCAATAGAAAACTTAACGAATTCCGATACCCCATTCTCGTACTCTTTCGACAATCGACTTGAAGACATCCATTTTTATCCATAGTTATACTAATTAAACTAAACAAAAACAAAAATAAAAAATATTTACCTGTAGGGATGTAAACAACTTCTAGTCCCACACAGTGTCCAGATAGGTTAGAATTACCAAGATCCCCCTGTACACGTATCATAAAATGAAATATCATTAATTGACCAATTATGAGTCATAACTTGATAAGTGGCAACACGTAATCACAAACAAGCAACATACTTAAGAGCAAGCATACTTAAACAAGTAACCAAGCATACTTAAACAAGTAACCAAGCATTAGAGCAATTCATCCTAAACCTAACAAGATTCAAATCTAAGCAATACCTAAACAAGTAAACATGCATCAACTTAAATAAGTAACATTCATACGATAACCTAAATCTATCAAGAATCAAGTTTAAATCATACTTAAACAAGTAATCATCATATCACAAAGATAATCATCAAAGCAATTATTGAGCAAGATAAACATCTCATGCAAAGACAAATATCATACTTTCTTTGACCATGCAATACAATAACTATCACAACTTCACTTTCATGGCTCTATATATCATAACTCCATCAATACAATAACTATCAATATTACAATAACTATCATACTTTCTTTAATCTAGAATATAGAAACAACAACTAATGAAAATAGAAACAACATGTTCAATATTAGTCATTCTAAACATGTTCAAAAATCAGTCATTCTATGTATGGATCACTCTTCTAAAAAATAAGTCAGAAGTATGTAAACATGTTCAAAACTTTATAACTATGGTCATTACCCATATCAACACTACACACAAATTTTTAAGGGCATATACTGGCTTTGTTGCTCAATATCCCAATACATAGTATTTGTATTTCTATAAAATATACAAACCATGATGCATTTTATTAATAGTTTCACACCAAACTCAAACAACACCTGTACTACGACGGCAAAATGGTAGCTAGTGACAAGAATGAAAACAGAACAAAAATCGTACAATGACCGAGATGAAAACAAGAATGAAAACAGAATGAAAACAAGAATGAAAATCGTACCTCTTCTTCGTTTCGTCGTCTTCTTCACGAAAGCAATGGCGAATGAACAACCAAACTGACGGAAACACGTGAACGACGACAATGACGAATGAACGACGGCAATGGCGAATGAACAACGACAATGGCGAATGAACGACGTCAATGGCAATGGTTTTCAACAGAGAAGAACGATAGCAAGGGTTTCAGTAGATAAGAACGGTCGAGAGAAGAAAATGAAAAGAAATGTCTAAAAATGATTAGAAATTGTTTTATATTTTAATTCATAAATGACCTTAGACGGCGCTTTTAAAAAGCGCTTTCTTAAGTGCTACCTATAACAACGCTTTCCTCATAAAGCGCTTTCTAAAGTGGGGAAAATTTAAAACCTATAGCAGCGCTTTTATAAAAGCGCTGTCTAAGGTTAACCTTTAGACAGCGCTTTTATAAAAGCGCTGTCTAAAGTAATTCCTATAGCAGCGCTTTACAAAAAGCGCTTTCTAAGGTGGCTTCCATTTTGGGCATTTAACAGCGCTTTTAAAAAGCGCTTTCTAAAGGCTGTCTTTTACAACGCTTTTTTTAAGGGAAATTTTTTAAAGACTTATAGCAGCGCTTTGTCCAAAAAGCGCTGTCTTTTTTGCGCTGTCTTTGTCCAATTTTGGCGTAGTATGAGTGGAGAAATGACAAGGGCAAGGTATGAGGATAAGTAAGGATAAAGAGGGAAAAACATATTTGGGGTCTAAGGGTCATAATAGGAAAAGGAGGAAATTAAAGGAGAAGAATCATTTGGTGATCGATCGAATACTGAAGAAAAGAGAAAAAGGAACGGGAAGCAGAGGCTAGGGCAAGGTGAAGGAGTGAATCCATTAGAGAAGAAGGAAGCTCATCAATACAAGGTAAGGGTGGGAATTCTTTAATCTCTCAAGGGTTGGATGATGTTTGTATTTGAGTAGAAATCATTAGGTTGAATTCATGTGAATATTGGAAGTTTGTTGGTAGGTTCTAATGAGTTAGAATTTTAGAGTGTTAGATTTTGTTCACGATATTGTCTATAAAATAGTGTATGTTGTTATTGCTAAATGTTGCTGAGAGCTGGTATGATTTTCGTGCACTAAGAGGAATGTTTTGGGGAGAAAATTGGTCTGGTGTAGTAGGAAGTTGGAGTGCCGGAACTCTGCTACGCGCACGTAGCGCCGGGCGGAGGGATCGTACCGCCGGGAGGTGCCGTGTGCCGCCGGGTGGTGCTCAAGAGGCACAGCCTGGAACGCTACTGGAACTTGTTAGAATTGAGGGGGGAAACTATACCCGTACGCCGCCGGGCGGTGCGAGAGGCGCAACAATGCTGTTTTGGGCGATGACCAGGAGGCGTTGCATGAAACACTACTGGAAGTATTGAAATTGAAGGGGGGAGCTACGCGTGTGTACCGTCGTGCAGTGCAAGAGGCGCAGCAACGCCCCTGCCGTGTCGGGAAGTGTGATGAGGCGCAGCAATGCTGCTTGCGCAATTTTTGTTGTTTCTTTGCTGTTTTCTGGTGGTTTCGTGTGGTTTCTTGTTACTTCGTCGATAATTTTCTTAGATGATGTATTTTGGAAGATTGTTATGAATATGCATGCTCGAATAGGTGTTTATGTGTTGTTGTGAATTAATGAATCGAGTAATGATGATATGCTATGTTGATGTATTTGTTTCGTTGTTGCATGTTGTCGTTGAAGGTGCATAGCATGATGCATGAGTTAAGGTATGACGTGTGCCCATGTGGGGTGTGAGCGCCTATCCGGATTCCTTTTAATGGAATCGATGTTGTTGTTGTTGAGGTGTTTGTGTGCCCATGTAGGGTGTGGCCAATCACGATTGTCGTGTGCCCATGTGGGGTGTGAGCGACTAAATAGACGTTCTGACGGGAATTGTGATCATGAAACAGGGATCGAAATTGGTACCACGTGCATTGAGTCTAGTTGGTGTCTCATTGCATTTTGTATTGGTTGTGTGGCATTATGATTTGCTTGGTCATCTGTGTGTGTGTGTTGTAGAATATGATGCTTGTTGATAGTTGCGATATGGGTGAATTACTTGATGATTTAGACTTTTATATTTATATCCTCTTCTCCTTTTGTTGATTTGAGAATCTCACCTCTTCTGTTTGAATATTGCCTCTATGTGGGTAACGTGCAGATATTCCGCTGTAGGAGTTCAGGTGTGAGTGGAAGTTGAAGTCTTCAGTTTATTCTTTTAGTTTGGCGTCAGCTCTGATATGTAACATTGGGAGTCGGGAACGCCTTTATATGATTTTATTTGTTGAAGAATTATTAGTTGTTTTTCTGTTATAAAAACTAGTTTCTTTAGTTAATTGAAATCTTTATATTTTGTTGATTGAAATGAATAATTTTCCGTTGCGTAATAAAGGTTATTTTGTTTAATTAAAGTGGTTTGATTTCCGAAAATGTCATTTATATGTTACATGTCTATTTATGAGAAAATGATAAGTTGGAAGTAGCATCCTTTATTTATGTTTTGTATTGTTTTACTCTGATTTTATTTAATTAAATAGCGCGGGGAAATTTAGGGTGTTACACAGTGGTATCAGTGCAGGTCGGTCCGTCCGGCCGGGTTGTCTAATTATGTTGTTCCCTAGTATGCGACATGTGTGTGAAAACACTGTCGGTGCTTGTTTTGTTTTCCATTTGCACGTTGGGAATGAAACAAGTGGGGGAGAAGTGTCTGCTTCTCTTGGATATTCCAGTTGTTGAGGAATTGGATATCATGTTGCTACATGAGGGAGTGCAGTGTTGGATTGTCCAACTGTTTGGGAATGGTGTGATGCTTGAGGGAAGACGATCAGGTGTTCTCGTTGTTCGCTTCCTTGTGAGGGGGAAGGCGATGTTGTGGCTAGAGATGGACCGGTGATGTGTGGAGTATCCTGACGTATTTCCTAAGGATGGGCACATGTTGTCTTTAGTCGGAACAAGATGATGTTATTGTTGGGACGAATTGGTAAAGTTAAACCATGTGTTTACCAATCGTTTAGATGAGTGGTGTAGTGTGTTGTTGAGACAATTGGAGCTCTGGTGTTATGAGTTAGGAAGAAAGAAGGTAGTACGAGATTGTGTGAGGAATACCGACAGTGGTCTAAGGTAATGATTGAGAATAAATATCCACTTCAACGGGATTGATAATTTGATGGACCAACCGTTATGCTAGTGTGTCTTCAGTATAATTGAATTGAGGTCGGATTACCTTCATATTTGGGTGAAGAGGGAGGATATTTGGGGGATCTAAGAAGTAAGAGAAAAGGGTGGGACTTATGTTCACCATTTCCAATCTTCATTTTCGCACTTATGGAATAGTCTTCATTAAACAGGTGATAACTTTTTACTCGTAACTCGGATTTAAGCGATTTTTGAATTTCTAGAATCTACAGGAAATTCCCTTCATTTTGGCATATAATTTTGTATCTAGAAGGTCTGTATTGAAGGATATAATCGTGTTTGAAGTTGAGCGAGTCCTGCTGAAAATGGGTAAGATGAGGTCAGGTATAAAATGTTTAGTAATAGGACAGAAGTGAGGGTATTGGAGAAGCACATGGAGGTGCGGCGTATGCCAATTGAGAATGATTAGAGAGGAGAGATTCTTGAGGTAGGGAGAAGGTTAAAAAGTAAAGTGGATTATGTGTCATTGATGACATGATGTCGCCAGGTGTCGGGAAGATTTTGGACAGTTTCTTTCACCAACCAGATGATGAGATGGTACTATTGAGATTGTGATTAGAATGAGACCCAAATGTGAAACTATATGGATCATCGAGATTATGAAATTAAAGGAAAGACGAAGGATTTACTAGTGTTGTTAAAGTTCTCTACTTGGATAAATGTTTCATTTGGAGCGGACCGATTTGAATTGTACTTGGTGTAGTAGCATTTCTGGTATCGGGAGAATATGTAATAATTGTGTTGTGCTACGAGTGTGTATAGGAGATTATGTAATTGACCTTGGACACAAAGTAAGGACGCTATTGTGGTTAGGCAATGATGATTTATGCTACCGATGTGGTTGTCGGCTACCTATTGACAAATTGAGGAACTGGTCACCCTTAATCTCTTGTTGACAGTAGACGGGATCATGTTGGATGGAATAGACGTGTCTTGCCAGATGGGATGGTATGTACAGTGAATTGTTTGGAGTTAAGCCAAGTTATTATGGATTGTTTTGATTAGTCGATGCAGATTCCTATATCTAAAGATGAGGCGGATTCGAGGCTTTTGTATGTCGATCAGATGTTGTTGGTAGTTACATATCAGGAGTAGAGAACAATGTACTGACTAGTGATATTCCAAGGATGTCGCCTTGGAGATCTTCATTATTATTGGTAAAGAAAGGGATGGTAGCATGAGGTTGCTTGTTGATCGGTAAGTAGTATAGAAACTCATAGTTGTGTTCTGGATAGCTTAAGTTTTGATTTGTGATGAATCGAGAACCCGATTGACATGGGACTTGAAGCATTGGAAAGATAATCCAAGCAGGAATTAAATGGGAATGTGAGACCATTATTTGACCAAGGATGTCAAGTAGAGGATGGTAGTGGCTAGTATGCCTTAAAGTGTATGTAGAGAGTATGAATCGTATCTTCCATACTTATTTGGATAAGTTCAAAGTGGTGTTTGTTGTGGATGTTCTGATCTATTATAAAATCAGAAGAAGAACGTGTAGAGTATTGGATAATTGAGTTACAAGTATTGAAAGAGATAAAGTTATATGCTAAGTTATCAAAGTGTGACTTTTGGTTAGTATAGGTGAGTTTGCTTGGTTATGTTAATTCAGACGAGGGTATTGTTGTGGATCCATCAGAAGTAGATGTAGTTCTACAATGAGAAAGCCCCGAAGTGGGTTAAGGAGATTGTAATATTTTTGAACTTAGTTGGTTATTACCGCAGGTTATGGAAGGTTTTTCCAAGTCAGCATTTCTGTTATCTCAGTTGACTTGCGAAGGGTAAGTCGGTTTGTTTGGGGATGTTTGTGGTGAGAAAAGTTATAGAGAGCTGAAGTAGAAGTTGACAACGGCTCCAGTTTTGATTCTGCCTGATCCTAATGAACTGCTTGTGGGGTATTAAGATGTGTTTAAGATGAGTTTAGACAGTGTGTTAATACAAGAGGGTAAATTCGAAGCTTATGCTTTACGACCAATGAGGAGTCACGAAAGTATCTATCCTGTTCACGAATTGGAATTGGCTGCGGTTGTAATTGTGTTAAACATCTGGAAGTATTATTTTTATGGATCTAGGTTCGAAGTGTTGAGTAATCACATGAGTGTAGAATACCTGTTGGGTCGGAAGAAATGGAGTATGAGACGACAAGGATGGTTGAAATTCTTGATGAGTTAAGTTGAAAGTCTTTTCATATGCCTGCTTTGATGGTCAGAGAATTAGAATTGAGTTAGCAGTTCAGAGATTGGTGTCTGGTGTGAGAGATAACGCAGTGGAGTGTGAGGTTGGGCATATTAAAAGTGAACAACGATTTTCTAGTGATTGTTAAAGAGATTCAGAAGTTGGATGTGAACTCGGTAGATTCGATAGTTGTGAATAATCATAGTGCGCAGCTGAAGTATGATGTAGCGCAGTTCTTACATGTGTGTGTGTGTGACTTGTAAGAGTGCAAGGGTTGGACGATAGAGCCTGCAAGGCTGATGCAAACCATTGGACATTCCAGGATAGAAGTGATAAGTGAAAGGTCTAAATATTGTTCATGTATTACTATATAGATGGATGTATTAGTTTACATGTTTAATTGATGGATAGTAGCACTGTTGATTCAGTGTAATGTGACAACGATGTTGGTAATAGGGTTATGTTGATGTGGTTAAGACTATGAGTATTATAGAACTTTGTGTTCTTACCTTGTTGTTGCCTCGTTACCTATGCTGATGATAACGATCGTGTTATGTTCTAGTTCTAGAGTGAACCTGTGTGTTCGTAACTTGGTTATTCTTTGCGTCTTGAGTTGGTCGTCGAGTGCATTGCGTGAGCATTGCATCTTGTTGTTGTTGTCGTTGGTAAGGTGTATTGATGTTTTGTGTTATTCGTGGTGTTACCTTTCATGGCATGGGAGTTGGTTATTGGATGCGAGGACGTATTCGGGGTAGTTCGTATCAGGTAAATTTTCGAGGACGAAAATATTCTAAGTGGGGGAGAGTTGTAGCACCCCGATTTATTTTAATAAATTTTTCGTAATTAAATTGAATGATGTTGTGTATTTGTGTATGATTATGTGTGTTTTGGGTGAGGTTGGGTTGCCGTAGTATGGAGTAGAGACCTTAGAATTATAGAAAATAAAGTATCAGATGGTGTGTGACTATTGGGATGGAATATGTGGTGTGGTTAGTAAGTGATTATTAAATTAAATAATTTAGTGGGAATTAATTAAATTTAAAATAATTAGTTTAACTATTTTATTTAATTAAAATTGGATAATATGAGTGGAGAGATGACAAGGGCAAGGTGGTCCATTCATGAGGATTAGTAAGGATAAAGAGGGAAAAACATATTTGGGGTCTAAGGGTCATAATAGGAAAAGGAGGAAATTAGAGGAGAAGAATCATTTGGTGATCGATCGAATTCTGAAGAAAATAGAAAAGGGAACGGGAAGCAGAGGCTAGGGCAAGGTGAAGGAGTGAATCCATTAAAGAAGAAGGAAGCTCGTCAATACAAGGTAAGGGTGGGAACTCTTTCATCTCTCAAGGGTTGGATGATGTTTGTATTTGGGTAGAAATCATTAGGTTGAATTCATGTGAATATTGGAACTTTGTTGGTAGGTTCTAATGAGTTAGAGTGTTAGATTTTGTTCACGATATTGTCTATAAAATAGTGTATGTTGTTATTGCTAAATGTTGCTGAGAGCTGGTATGATTTTCATGCACTAAGAGGAATGTTTTGGGGAGAAAATTGGTCTGGTGTAGCAGGAAGTTGGAGTGTCGGAACTCTGTTACGCGTATGTAGTGCCGGGCGGAGGGATCGTAGTGTTGGGCGGTGCCGTGTACCGTCGGGCGGTGCTTAAGAGGCACAGCCTGGAACGCTACTGGAACTTGTTAGAATTGAGGGGGGAAACTAGGCCCGTGCACCGCCGGGCGGTGCGAGAGGCGCCGCAATGCTGTGTCGGGCGGTGACCAGGATGTGCTGCATGGAACGCTACTGGAAGTATTTAAATTGAAGGGGGGGAGCTACGTCTGTGTGCCGCCGGGCGGTGCAAGAGGCGCAACAACGCCCCTACTGTGCCGGGCAGTGTGATGAGGCGCAGCAATGCTGCTTGCATAATTTTTGTTGTTTCTTTGCTGTTTTCTGGTGGTTTCGCGTGGTTTCCTATTTCTTCGTCGATAATTTTCTTAGATGATGTATTTTGGAAGATTGTTATGAATATGCATGCTCGAATAGGTGTATATTTGTTGTTGTGAATTAATGAATCGAGTAATGATGATATTCTATGTTGATGTATTTGTTTCGTTGTTACATGTTGTCGTTGAAGGTGCATAGCATGATGCATGAGTTGAGGGATGACGTGTGCCCATGTGGGGTGTGAGCGTCTATCCGGATTCCTTTTAATGGAATCGATGTTGTTGTTGTTGTTGTTGAGGTGATTGTGTGCCCATGTTGGGTGTGAGCAATCATGATTGTCGTGTGCCCATGTGGGGTGTGAGCGACTAAATTGACGTTTCGACGGGAATTGTGATCATGAAACCGGGATCGAAATTGGTACCACATGCATTGAGTCTAGTTGGTGTCTTATTGCATTTTGTATTGGTTGTGTGGCATTATGATTTGCTTGGTTATCTGTGTGTGTGTGTGTGTTTGAGAGTGTGATGCTTGTTGATAGTTGCGATATGGGTGAATTACTTGATGATTTATACTTTTATATTTATATCATCTTCTCCTTTTGTTGATTCGAGAATCTCACCCCTTTTGTTTGAATATTGCCTCTACCTAGGTAACGTGCAGATATTCCGCTGTAGGAGCTCAGGTGTGAGTGGAAGTTGAAGTCTTCGGTTTATTCTTTTTGTTGGAGCTACTCTTCGTTTTTAGTTATCGCTTTATCGCATTTTAGTGGTTTTAGTGCTCTGATCGTGTAACATTGGGGGTAGGAGTTTTCTATGATTCTATTAATGTTGATTTAGTGTTTTGAGAAGTTTAATATCTTACTGATGAAATTAACTTGAAAATTTTTAATATGTTGATTCCGCTGCATAAATTGCAAATGATTTGATGTGTTTTGATTGCTGATTGTTAGTGGCACCTTAAATTGTCGAGTAATGCTTTTTCTTATAAGTTTATGGTGTTACATTAGTGGTATCATAGCAGGTCGGTACATCCGACAAGGTTTTTGACATGTTATTTGTAACCTAGTATGTGAGACGTGTGTGTACACTGTCGATGCGTTGTTTCTTCTGATGTCTTTTTGGCGTATTCCTAAGTTTAATGTAATTACTTAGAGTGCATACAACATTACTAAATTTGCTTCTATACAAAATCAAAGAATGATCGTAGTACCATGCAAAATAGCGGGGTTATGTCTGAAGTTGAATCCATGTACTTCTCTAGATCAAAAGATAATAATCTTGTACTAGCATATATAGAGTACATTGGGGTCATTAAGAAGATATTGGAGGTTGAATATGTTGTTTTTAAAGTGCCTTAATTTAAGTGCAAGTGGATTGACAATAACACTGGTGGAGAAACCGATGAATTAGGATACACACGGGTTGATCTTCGAAAGACAACTTATAAGAACGAACCATTCATCCTGGTAACCCAAGCAAAACAAGTTTTTTATGTCACTGATCCTTCTAACACTAGATGGTCAATTCTTATTCACGGAAAATATCTTCCTAATAGTATTGATTAAAATTAAGATTTTAACTATGAGCCCCCTTGTTTCACAACACATGTACGTCATTCACTACAAGAAAATTGGCAAATTGAGACGGTTCAGTTTGGCAGGTTACGGCGGTTCCAACCGCCTTGACGGTTTTGGTTCTATTGCAGAAACGTGTGTCGACAGGCTTTATTGCGACGGTTGCTAAAACCGCCACTCCAACTGTCATTATAAGTTAGGACGGTTAGAAAACTGACATAAATTGCAAGTAACGACGGTTCAAACCATCGTAATTATATTTATTAATTCTAAATAAATTATGCTACTTGCGACGGTTTAAACCGACGTAATTTTATCTATAAGATTTTTTTATAATATTTTTTTTAATTTAAATTATTATTATTTTTTTATAATAATTCTATAATTTTTTTTTTTTAATTTTCTACCACTTTTTAACATAATAAAATTTCAATCACATACATCTAATATCAAATAATCATCATAATGTCAAAAAAAATTGAGTTTCATAATCAAGTCATGTAGTAAAGTAACTTAAAAGATATAAAATCTCAATCTTATAATAATAATAAGCATTATAATGCCAAAAATACATAGGAAAGTTCATAAACAAATTAATTCATAACAAACTCCACTGTTGTATCATGAACTTGGTTCATTCTAAGATATTCTTGTATTGGCCTCTTCACAACCCATAAGAATCTGTGTCCACTCCTCTCTAACCCTTCAGCTATTTCCTTCAACTGTGCCATCGAGAACGAACTACAGCTCCCAAAGCACAAGTAAACTACAGTTCTACTCGGTTTTTTATCTAGCCATGATACGCAATCTTTGATGTCCCTTGCTTTATCTGAATTTCGATCAAACAATCAATGCTTCATTTGTTAGTAGACATAAAACTTCATTATAATTATAAAGAACAAAACAAGATTAGCGCTAAAAGTGTTGAGTTTAAATTACAGATAAATAAATAGATTATATATATGATATACAGTAGTCATAGTTAATGTTTTGAACAATATTCACACAACTTTCCATTAATTATTATTCACCTTTCAACAAATATAATCCAAGCCAGGTAGAAGTTAATATAATCCAAGCTGTAACACCCCAAAATTTTCCCTCTTGTTATTACATAGCTTATGTTTCATTGCATTGCATTTATATCTCATTTCATCTCATATCTCATACAAGTTGCAAAGGGCATGTGATCAGTTGAGTTTAGAGTATTGATCATTCAAAGCAAGAGAGTTAAAGCCTAAGGTCTTCAAGCAAGCCTCAAGGGTCTTTTATGTCTCATATGATCTCAATTGATCCCACAAGTCATTTGAAGAGGAGAATTCATCAATAAGTTGGACAGTTCATCACCTCCAAACCAAAAGCAGTCAAAATTAGGGCTTATGATGAAATTTTGGTTCAAATTAGATCTCAATGTTTTATACATGATGTCAAGTGTCTAAGAATGAAAGATTGTCCATTGGTTCATTTCAGAAGAGGTTCAATTGGTCAGTTGCTTGAGAATCAAGAAATTGATGAAAAAGTCAACTGTGCAAAAGGCAAAGTCAACTCCTGACCTTTTTGGGTCAAATTCATGAAATTCAAGTTACATATGTTCATTGGACAAGATTTGATCAAGAAATTTCAAGAGGTTCATCAAAAATCAAGAATTGTACCAAGTTTCCATTTTTAGAAATTTAGGGTTTCCAAAAATGGCAAGTTTGGATCATTTTGCACTACACTTCAAGGCATTCTTTCTTCAAGATAAAAGTTTGAAACTTAAGGCCTAAGTTGAGTCAATCAAAGATCACATCTTAAGCTTCAAATCCATATAAAGAACTCTTCCATTGGATCAAAATTGAGGGAGTTATGATCAATCAAAGTTTGACAAAACCAAGGCAAAAACCAGGTCATGACAAGGTAATCTCAAGACACTCAGCCATAATTTCATCAAGCATGTGGTGTGCCAAATGTCAAGCTAATTTTCTCAATGATGGAAGTTCCAAATGGAAAAATGTTGAACATCAAAGTTGTTAATCTCCATGCCCTCTTTATCTTTGATGTTGGACATTTTCTCACTTGAACAAATTATGAAGGGGTTATAGTGGTCCAAACATGGAGGCTTCACACTGAAAAATCCTTAGGTTCATGACTAGGTCTGCAGGCAACTTGGCACGCCTATGATGCAGTGTTGGTTTCTTATGTTCTAAGCTATTTTCTACCACTTTGCAAGCTTCTATTCAACTTAAAATTAATACCGAACTTGCTCTATGATAGATCATCTTTCCATTGATACCAAAAACTCACCATTTCATCCATCAACATGAGAGAAATTCATCCCCAAACATTAACACTTCCATTGTGTCTTGGCTTCCAAATTTAGAAGTGTTTGGCATTTATTGTTATTAGCTGATTCACATTCACACGCGTGTACCTCCACATTTCCACTCTTTACCTCATTTGGACCAACATCTCACATGCCATACATGTACATAACCTGCTCCATACATGAAAGGGAAGGAAGTAAACTTGTTCAACAAGGTGGCCATACTGCAGCAACATATCTTACCATCATCATCATTCCTTTTCATCATACAACATGAACAATCACAACACACACGAGTTCACTCTTTATCTCATTTCAGTTTGCAGCCCCACCCCTTCATTGCTTGACACCACCAATATAACTCAACCATAGTTCTAACTGTCAACTAAGACAGTTAGAAACTAACCTTGGATATAAAAGCTCCACTCTAACTAATTTTGAGAGAGACTTCATTTTTTCACATTTTCACCAACTTCACTCTCCGAAATTCTCTCTGAGTTCTCTCTCTCATTTCACACGAGTTTCTTCATTTCTTCTTCTATCTTCATCATCAAGTTACATTGAAGCATTAAGGTATTGAATAGTTGAAGCAACTTCAAGTTCCAGATTTCAATTCCTCTGTAAGATCAAGCTTCTATAAGCCTTTATTTGGCCAGATTAAGCTCAAAGTTCATCTGGAAGAATCTCTGGTTTTCTGAAGATTCAAGTTACTTCAAATTTTCAGGTTTTAATTCAAACTTTTCTTGCATGATTCCTACTGTTTTTTAACTTGTTGATGTTGTGATTTCAGCTTATTAGAAGCTCTTGAACTCTGGCTAGTTGATAGAGCTTGTTAGAAGCTTAGATGAATTTTTAGGGTAAACTTTCTCCCTTCGATTCTCTCTGTACATGTGTGATTTGTGAAAACTAATTGTGGATCCATGTTCTTCTTGAGCTCAGCTTTCATTTGATATAATTTTTGTCAATTTCTGGAACATTTGAGTAGTTGCAGTCACCGGAGGTGGCCGGAGAAGATGATCGGAGGTCCTTCTCTGGCCGATGAGGTTCAGTTAGGGTTTTGTCTTCAGAACATGTCACAACCGTTAGATCATTTCAATCCTAGGGCGTGTGTGTTGCCAGCACATAAATGAATCTCATGCCTCTCACGTACCCATCTTTCTTCAGATGTTGACCTTGACTTGGCTTGGTGTGCGTGCGTTCATCATTGTTAGCATGTGTGTGCATTCTGATTCGTTAGATTTGATTACTTGTGTGATTATCATCTGTTGACTGAATTGTGTGGCTAAGATTGAGTCAACTGTTTGACTGCATTCCACCTTAACTCACATGCACATACGCGTATAACTGGACTGGACTTGAAATGCTATTCACACACCCCTTGTTGGAGCCCAATCACTTTTGAACTACAGATTTACTTTCGTGGCATCCCCCTGCATATTTCTTTTTTTCTTTTAATTTCTTTTTGACATAGCTTCATTTCTTTTTTATTAAAAATACTAAAGTTCATCCAAAAATTCCAAATAAATTCATATAGCATTATAACACATTTAACTAATTTTTTACATTTCTTAATTCTGATTTTATTGATTTTGGCTCATATTTTTATAATTTCCTTTTATTTTCTTTTTGAATGATTTTCTTCATGATATTTGTGCATTGTCCAATTATTTTTGCATAGTTCCTAAGCCATTTGGCCTTTAATATTTTCACCATGTTTGAATAACATCTTGATGCATATAAAACAGTTTTATTGTATTTTTAAAGTCATTTTATCATATCTTTTGATATTCATCTTTGTGCATTCTTTTGGTTTGTATCAATGTGACTTTGTTGAATTGTTTGAGCATGTTTCCTTTTGAATTTTGCTTTGATATTTTGACACATGTTTTACCTCTGACTTAGGTTTGTTGTGACCTATTTTCATAATTTTATCATGTGCTTTAGTAATTGCTTGATGCCTTGTGTTTGAAGTAACATTTTCTGCTTATTCTTCTACTTCTTTCTAACATAGTTTAAGGAGGCACTTGTGCCATCCTATTAGGTTTACTTTGTGTGAGATTATAGGACTTGTTTAGAGGATTATAGGTCTATCTTGATTCATTTATAGGTCCTTTTGGTTTGTGTTTACCTTTGATGTATGTTTGTGTATTTTAACTTGCATCATTACTTGAACTTGTTTGACCTAATCTTGTTTCTCTTCTCTTTTAATCATCAATATGACTTGTACTTGAATCATCAATGCCTATTCATGCATTCTAATTGTATCTAATCTTTGGTATGCTACTGACCCATAATCATCTCATGCATTTAAATGTTCATTTATATCATCTTGCATACTTGTTTATGTTTGACCTTATTCATCTTTCTTTCTTAACTAGTTTTAATGTGGTTTGCATATGCATCTTGTATTATTAATTCTTGCATTATAATTACATCTTAAATGTCATTTGGTACTGATCTATGATCCATGTTCATCCATTTTTGGTTTGCCACTTTAACTTGTGTTCCATGTTACTTCTTTTCTTTAAGTGAAACTTGTTTCTTCTCTTCTCACTTCTTCTTCATCTAACTTCTTATACTTGATCATTCATTTTCATAACTTGTATGCCCATTCATATGCATTATAGGACATTCATATATGATGTATGATTCTGGCTTTGACATTTCATTAGGCATTAGTGCATGTTCATCTTGCATAATCATTCATCTTTCATCAATTACTTTTATGGTGCATTTCTTTGTTATTTAAGACATTGTTAGTGCATAGTTTGTTTATGTTTGATCTCTTAACCTTAGAGGACTTTCTTAGGGTATAAGTTCTGACCTAGAAGCTTTCTTAACCTTTAGGATCTTTCTTCTTTAGTTCCTAACTTGTTTGATTCTTACTTGTTCTTCTCTCCTTATTTCTTCACTTGTAAATTGTTTTGCTAACATTTTCAGGGGCTAATGGTAAGTCAAGTGTGTGGGAGAGCACCCACATACAACCTCTTTTCTTATCTCTTTTAAGCTTTCAAGTTGTGATTGTGATAAGCATTTTATGCTTCTTTGACATTTCATTGCTTTCATCCCTTTGAGTTCTTAACTTAACTTCAATCTTTGAACTAGGTTAGAACTCACTCTTCTTCTCTTTTCTTTTAGACTTAGGTTTCTAAACCACACTTAACCATTAGGAACGTCCGAGCATGATAACTCTTAGGATTATTAGTCTCCCTTTAGACTTTTACCTTTCTTAACCTTTGAGTCTCTCTTCTCCTCACCTCAAAACAAAAAGCAAAACATCTAATAAAGGCATAACATATATTGTATTTGAGCCTTTCATGTGAGAATAAGATAGTGAGGGGTCTTCTCTCACTTTTTTTAGAATGTTTGTCATACGCCCCGTCTTGGGTCTATATGCGAGGCATTCGATGCTACGTGAAAGACTTAAATACAATTCGCGTTGTAAACACAAAATAATCAAAACACTTATTTTCAAAATACAAAAACAAACAAACAATTATCTTATCATCTCCTTCATTCCATTCTTAAGGACTCGTCATGTCCGTTCTGCCGCAAACAGGTAACGCCTAAGTCTCCCTACAGCGAGCTGCAACACCTAACTGCTGGAATGCGCACTCTGACGTTTCCATTAAAAAACTGAAACAAAGCAACCCTTGTTTAGCCGAACTACGTTTGCTCTGATTCTTCTTTCTTGTCTGATTGAAGATACGTAAGCACGAGATGCGATATCTCGACGAGCAACCTTCCCCGTAGTCCGTCGAACTACGTTGACTTTGACTTTCCCATTGCACTGAGGGAATACATAGGCCTAGGACAACGATAGTGTCCTATCGAGTCACTTCTTTCTCCCCTCCTTTATCCTTTTTATCTTTCATTTCCAGTTCTCTAGTTAGCAGTTGATTTCAGTTCCTTACACCCTTTGATCGAGACAACAAGCGTGGATCCCATCGAGTACAATGGACGCGTGGGGGTGCTAATACCTTCCCCTCGCGTAACCGACTCCCTTACCCATTTCTCTTGGTCACGAGACCTCGTTCTTTCCTTCCCTCAGGTTTACGCAGTGTTTCCTTTCCCTCTCTTGGGATAAATACACATTGCTGGCGACTCTGTTTTCGCGCCACTTTCGCGTTTGTACTTGGATGAAAATCCCGGGAGCGATAGCTGGCGACTCTGCTGGGGACAGGTTGACCTCTTGCTGGTTCATCCCCTTTTGCGAGTCAGTCCTAGCGCTTGTTTGTTTTTCTTTCATTGGGTGTTTACTTTGATGCTATTTTTGTTGTATTACTATTTTACTGTTTTACTGTATTTACTGTATTTACCGTATTTACGGCATTGCATGTCATTATTATGTTGTACTGTGCTGGATTTTTCTGTTTGGTGGGCAGGGTGTTCTGAGAGATAATCCCATTACACAGGCTTGAGTGCACATATAGGACTAGAGTGGAAAGTAGTGTGGCCTACGTAGCGTCTTGGTACGTATGGTTGACATGAAATCCACACCCAGACGAGGTTTTCTTGGGAGATGTTTTGATTTGCGCGTCTTGTGCATTTCGGGGTGTTAACCTAGAAAGCTATCGACTCTGGTGACCATTCCCGAGGACTCAGTAACGGCACTCCTCCCGAGATATGATAATGGCAGGCCAGAAATGGAAAACCCGTTACACATTCTTGATCCGAGGACCCAATGCTGGGAACTTGCTATAGGATGATCTTTTTGAGGGGAATCTGTTGAGGCCTCCTCGATTGATGATGATGCCAAAACGTATCATCATTTCTTGACCTGAGAGTCCGTGATATTTAGGATCCTCTCCTTTCTAGTACCCACATGTGAGAATGGGCGGTTGTTTATAGGTTTGCAGGTAACCATAACCTTTACCCTACCCGGTATTCTGGTTTCTTATTAGTGTGGATTTATCAGCCTGGTATTGTGGTATTATGATTATTTGAATAGTATGGTAATCTGATTATTCCGACACTCTAATTATCCTGGTATTCTGATTATGCCGACATGTTGGCCTTCTGGTATTCTGATTATTCGGGTATTATCTTCAGAACAGACCCATGAACTTATTCAGTCATCAGCACATTGATTATTTAGACTATGTGTCAGCTTTGATCCCATGTCTCTGCATCCGTATCATCATAACATATTTTCATACATGTTCTAGTATTTCCAAGGATCTTAACTGTGAGACTCATTGCTGATCATTTACATCTATTTCTTGTTGTTGTTATGTGAAAAACTTGAACCAAAGCAGCATGATTCCTTGGAAATATTTGAACATGGCATTTGCATAGCATTTTCATACTCATTTGCATTACAGGTGTTTGAAGCTGGTTATTCTCCCCCTGATCTGGTTCTCTTCAGAATTTCAGACTTAACCTTTCAAAGAAGCTGGAAGGGGACCATAGATCAAGTTCGAGCAGAGTTGAGGGAAATGCGAAGACAAATGGGGCAGTTTATGGGGGACATGCAAGCCATGATTCAAGACCAGAAAATGCTGAAGGAAGAGGTCAATCAAATGAAGATTCAAATGAGTCTGGTTATGGAAGTCGTGAGAAATGTGCTTAGAAAGGATGATAATCCCAATGCCTAAGGCTACAACAGAAATCCTCATTCCGCCCTTGCCTGTGGAATCTATCCCAAAGTGTGATCTACCTCACGACTTTTCTGCACAATCTGGGGTTCTGGAATTTTCTCGTCAGCAGTTATCTCATATTTCCCAAGACAACCCCAAGGCTAAGAAGTACCCACCGAAGCCGAAGAAGGCTAACAGAATCTTTGATTCGATTCCTATGTCTTATGCTCAACTGTTGAGGTATCTACTTCGGCTCCAGTTGGTTGAACTTCGGACGATAAATCCTCCAGGTGGTAAGCTCCCATTCGGTTACGATGCAAGTATCCATTGCGATTTTCACTCTGGGGCGCCGGGGCATAATGTGGAAAAATGTAAAGCCTTTCATCATGTGGTCCAGGATCTGATCGACTTGAAAGCAATTGAATTCACGTCGGGTGGCATGAGCATACAAGGTGGCCTTACTCCGTTTACTGTGAAAGAAGTGAATATCCCGGGTTTTCCTCCTGAAGTTGCACCAAGTCAAGGGCATTTCTTGCAGCCTGTGGTTTTAGAATCTTCTCGTCCTCCGTTGTTGCCTGCTACTATGCCAATTTTGAGGATGAAAGTGCCCGAACGAGAGGAAGGCACAAGTCGGTATCAGCAACAGAGCTATCATCCGAAGAGTCAACAAAAGTCCAGAAGGCAGGAGAGAAAGTTTGATTCCATTATTATTCCTCACAGTCACCCGCTTGCTCGTTTACTTCAAGACTCTTTGATTCAGCTAAAGGAAGCTTCGCCAATTCCGTATCCCCTTCCTCCAAATTATGACAAGAGTGTTAGATGCGGGTACCACTTAGGGACACAAGGGCATGCCATTGAAGAGTGCAAGGTGTTTAGACACAAGGTGCAAGAACTCATTGACGTTGGGCTTATCATTTTCACTAAAGATGGGTTGTACGTTAATTGAAGCTTCCCAAGTGAGCACTTGGGACCACAAAGACACCTTCTGAAGCAATAAGTCCAGACGGAGTCAAGTCTCCTCAACAGTGGCAATCATCAGTTCCTTTACTGCATTTTCATATTTAGCTTTTAGTTGTTTGTTTAAACAATGTTTGCATGTAAAAATTTGTTTGTTCTTAAATGACGATCATAATACAATAAGCATGTTTTTCTTGAAGTAAGCCATTCGTGTTCACTCTTAAATGTTCATGTGCATTGCTATACTGACTTTCTGGCTTCAACTCTTTGAGGAAAGATGATGATTTGAAAACGCAAAAATCTATAGGGGCGTGCTTTTGAATAGAACCCTGTTGAGAATGTACATGCATTGTTTCAACTCCCCAAACACTGGAGATATAAGGGAGATAGACCCTCGTTAACCCCTTTGAGCCTTGAAGTAGGAGTTTCTTTTCGTACGAAAAAATCCTCACACTTAACCCAGGGACAGGGTAAGAGTCAGTTAATTTGACCGAGCGTTCAAATTTCGAAAGGAGTGTGCATCTAAGGATCCATTGCCTTCAAGAGGTCAAAAGGTGTGAAACCACAATGGTTATCCATCAACAATCAAGGAGTGAGGCAGTCACAAACCTTTCAAGCAAGTCAGACAAAACGGTGTCACACGATTTGTTTTTAAAACAAAAATAGAGGAATCAAAAGAAAAAAAAAAGAAAGAAAGCCCGCTAAGTCGAAACTTGAGAACAAGCGACTTAGGCAAAAGTTAGGGCATCCCGCTGGACTTCAAAATCGAAAGATTCAAAAGAATCAGTCCAGGCAAAAATTAGGGATCAAAAAGAAAAAGAATGAAAAAGCGAAAAACGAAAAGGATTACAAAAGAAAATCCTCGAGCAAGAACAAAATCGTGTGACTACTAATAAAAGACAAAAGGGGTGACTGTCACTCCAAAACCTCATCAGGTGTCAAACCATCAGTTGCATGGGTTCTTTAAAGATCATAACATCTGCTTTCGAGAGATGAGCGCTTGTGTCAGACTAGCTGAACATAGGACTGGAGAACATCATGGAGAACAGGTGGGTACAAACAAAATTTTGAGCCATAAATTCTTTTTCTCAAAACCGTGAACCAGGCCACGTTACAACCCTTAAAAGTCCTAATTGAAGCAGGGTTTATTTCGAGAGCGTACTCCGATGAGATAGCGTTCCTGACTCCTATGAGTGATGCTAAAAGATCTTGTTGGTATTGCATGTGCACGTTTTCTTTCATTCAAAAATCAATGTCGTATTCTAAGCAGTGATTCGCTCACGTGGCCTTGCAACATCTTTTCAATAAAGACTTCAAGATTAACATGTGTGTTGCATTTGAATAATCATTTTCGGAATAAATATTTTCTGCTTGCATACATTTGTGTGACATCAAAGAAGCCTACATAATGAAAATCAGTCGAGAAGCTTAATCATGCCAAGTTGAGATGCCTAAGACTCCAGAGGACATATTGTTAAAAGACTATGTGGGGCAAAGGCGTTCCTAGCCAGTTGTGTTGAGATGTAACCAATTTGGGGCAATTGCATCGGGAAATGTTTTTGAGCTTCAGCCAATATGGGGCAATCATATCGAGATTCGATAAATCTCTCCAAAAGCAGTGTAATCAGGGGCAGTCACGTCGAGAAATCTCTTCAAAGTTTAGCTAAACTGGGGACAACCACGTTGAGATCCGTTGAATCTCTCCAAAAGCGTTCAATATGGGGCAATCATGTTGATTTGGAAAATCTCTCTAAGATTAGTCAGGGGCAAAGTTTCTTCAAGACTCGAGGCAGGCCACCTCAAGAGTACGAGAAGTTGTCCTTTCCAAAGATGACTAGTCAGAAGCACCTCTCAAAGAGTTTGAAGACATTGAGGCATTTTGAATGCTACGTCTTCTGTAAAATCCTCTAAAGGCGAAATTCCTTCATAGACCTTGCAGTCTGGGGTAAATGGAGAATTAAATGAATCGTTGTTCAGTCATGACAATCAATGGGCAGTTGATCAACTCAAAAGCTTGAAACAGAGGTCATTTCCAGCATGAGGTGTGTCGCTCCCGGGATTTTCATCCTAGTACAAACGCGAAAGTGGCACCGAAACAGAGTCGCCAGCAATGTGTATTTATCCCAAGAGAGGGAAAGGAAACACCGCGTAAACCTGAAGTAAAGGAAAAAACATGGTCTTGCGACCAAGAGAACTGGATTCGGAAGTCGGTTACGCGAGAGGAAGGTATTAGCACCCCCTCGCGTCCATCATACCCGATGGGATCCATGCTTGCTTGTTTCGATCAAAGGGTGTAAGGAAAGGATACTGGAAAAAGAATGGGAAAAGGAAGGGAAAAGGAACGAGGAATAAATGTAGGGAAAATAAAAGAAGTGCTCGAATGGGCCCTACCCCACTTCCTATGTATCTCATCGGGAACATGAGAATCAGAGCGACGTAGTTCCCCTCACCTAGGGAAAGTTGTTTGTGTTTTTTAGTGGAGTACGTCAACGTTCGCGTCCTAGCAATTTAGGTGTTGCAGCTCGCTGTAGGGAGACTTAGGCGTTACCTGTTTACAGTAAAACGGAAATGACGCATCCTTAAGGAAAGGAGTGAATGAGATGAGGAGAGAAATCCCGAAGGAAAGACGTGATTGTTTGTTTTTTTGTCTTTTAAGAAGTTTTGTTTTCATTTGTTTCATATGATAGTGTATCTAAATCTTAGTCATTGGAATGTGTACATTCTCACATTCCAAGATGGAATGGGTAAGAAAGTACACTAAGGGTGAAGAAGACCCCCACACTTAGTTCCAATTGTCAAGGTTCAAACACACTAGCATACTTGTGTTTATTAAGTGTTTTTGTTGATTATGAAATGAAGAAATGTTTTTTATTTGTACCTTCGACAAGTATTGCATTTAAGTCCCTCATACAAGATCAAATGTTTAACACATTGGCCCAAGATGGGCCATATGCTATACATTCTAAGATTATAAGAGAAGACCCCTTATAATCTTTTCTTTATATGAAAGGCCTAAATGCAATAAATGCCTACCTTTATTACATATTTTGAATTTTCTTTGAGATGAGAAGATGAAATACTCAAGAGCGGAGAGAAAGGTAAAATCTATGTGAACTAAGACTCAATCCTAATTGATTAGTTAAGGGAGTGATCCTAATGGTTTGTGAGGTTGCAAAACCTAAAATCTAAAGAAGGAATGAATTAAACAATTCACTTCTAAAGTAGAAGATGAATTGTAACTCACAAGGGAAAGTAATGAGTTAATCAAAGAAAGCACATAAGTGCTTAACAAAACACAACATTGAATTGTAAAAGATGAAAGGAAAGAGGTTTGAATGTGGATCCCTTATCCACACTCAATTTCAACTTACCAAAGCCCCTACATGGTTAGTAAACATGGAAACATGTATAAGAAGTAAAAAGTACTTAATACACAATGAAATTCAAAAGAGAAAGATAAAGAATCAAGTCTTAATATCACAACCAGAATGTGCATCATATGGACAACAAGTGAATATCATCATACAAGTTCCAATGAATAGGCAACAATCATCATCCATAGCATTCAAACATGTCTTCATAAGAAAGGATAGATGAAAGAAGAAAAGAATGGGAAAAAACATGCATAAATGGTACATGCAATCTAAGGATCAGAATTGAAACTAAATGGAAAATGGTTTATAAACATCTCAAAATATCCATGAATCAACCATCAAGACATTCAAGAAGTAATAGAAGAAGAAGTGAAGTGAAAGTTCAAAAGGAAAAGTACAAAAATACATGTTAAGGATGCACAAAGTTCAGATGGAAATGAACATGTAAAGATGACCTATAATGTGTACCAAAGGCCTATAATATCATATGAATGGCTCATAAAACATGCAAATGCTCATACAAATATGCACAAAAGAAATCACGCAAACATGCACTAAAGTTAAAATGATATGACATGTTATTATGCTTCAAGTGTAATGCATCAAATAAAAATCAAATGGACTTATGAAAATTATTCAAGCATGGTATTTAAATGTCTAAATTAGAATTAAATCATACATCAAGGTAACATGTCAAAATTCAAAGCAAAATGACTTCAAACAAAGCAATTAGGTCAAGTTGAAACATCATGCAAGGTAGTGCAAAGACAAGCATCAAAACATGTCATAAAGTGATCTAAAAAATCAAACAAAAATCAAATAACATGCTTCAATGTATTATTAAATCAATTGAAAAAGAATCAAGTCAAAACAATTTGTAATGAGCCAGAACAAAAATCTACAAACTCATGTATCAGATTTGGAATGCATACAAATGGAAATTCAAAGAAAATTATGGAACAGGGGTAAAAATGTCATAAAATCATGAAGTAAAAATATCAAAAATTTTCTAAATGACTTGATAACACTCATGAATTTTTCCAGAATTTTTTAGGATTTTCTTGTAATTTTAAAAATTAAAAAGGAAACGTGTATAAAATGGAGAAAATAAAAAGAAATGAAATAATAGAGGGGGTGCATAAAAGTAAATTTCCATGTTCAAATGGTTTGGGCTTCAAAAGCGTGGTGTGTAAATAGAAATTTGGTCCAGTCCATGTACGCGCCATACACACTAACTATCATGCACTTTCAGTCAAATAAAGTCAAAACAATCCACACCCTTGGATCAAGTCCAATCAACATAATAGTCAAAGTAATCAAATCCAACACACGCGTAAGGAGGCACACACACACTACCATGCACTGCACCACACAATGATTAAATGAAATCAGAATTGGAACACGTGACATGCACACCTATTTTAATGCGCTGGCACCACTATAGCCACACGATGATGAAAAATCAATGGTCACGATTAAAACATGAGTAAACCCTAGCAATTGAATCCACCGGCCGGAGATGACCTCCGGTCATCTTCTCCGGCGAGAACCACCACCTGCAAAATCACATGTTCACCAAAATGCACAATACACATACCAAACTGAAGCTGAGACAATGGAGATCATGAATACACATCTATTTTTCACATAACAAGCACGTACACACAGAACAAAGAGGATCAAACCATGCCCTAAGTTTAGATCTAAGCCTCTACAAGGCCTATCAACTAGCCGGAGTGAAAAGAGCTTCTAGCAAGCTTCTATTAACAAAAACAAGTCAAAATTAATGAAAATTAACTGAATCAAAGTTTAATGATGAAACCTGAAAATGTGGAGAAATTGGAGATGTTGAGAAAACCAGAGAAAAGCTTGATATGCTGAGCTTCTAGATCTCCAACCTTAGCAAAATAAATGCTACTGATTCACGTATTGAAGAAGGGAATTGAAGGTTGCAATGATGCCTAACTTGCAGAAATGGAGTTGTTCTTGTTGATCTTGATTCAACCACACCAAACAATAAGCAATGGAAGAACAATGGAGTTGAAATCGTGGAGAAGAAGATGAGAAAACTCAGAGAGAATGAGAGAGTTTCTGAAGTGGAAAAGCAGAAAATGATGTTGAAGTTAGAAATGTGAGTGAAGCTTTTGTTTTATAGGGAGCTCTAACCATGGTTAACCTGAGTTGGTTAACTGAGTTGTGGTGGTTTAGGTGAGTCATCCCTAACTAACTGAGTCAAGTTAGTTAGGGAGAGCAATGATATGGTGATGGTAACTTATGGTAAGCTATGGTGGAGGTGAAAGTGAAATGAATGGCATGGCTGTGGTAGCATAAACTTGTTCAGCAAGTTTACTCTTTCCCTTCTCATGTATGGCACGTGCTATGGCAGTGTATGTGATGGTAATGGTGTGTTCAAATAAGGGAATGAGTTGCTTGAGTTATTTGATGGATGTCTGAACCAAGTTATGTATCAAAAGCCATCAATGCATCAGTGGAACATAGGGTGATTTGTGGATGAGATTCTCCCTAATCCATGGATGGTTTGATGTGTTTTTGTGGTCATTGGAAAGAGGGATCATAATAGAACAACTTTGGTATGAGAAATGAATTGAATTGAGGCTTGGAATAGGTTGAAAAATGGATTGGAACACACAAGTTTGGAACTGATATAAGGGCGTGGCATATGGTCGGATGACAAGGCAACATGGCACCTAGGTTTTCAGCATAATCACACCAAATTGAACTCAACATAACTTCTTATCCTTTGATCAAATGAACAAATCATGAACACCAATTTTGTAGATCTCACATAGAGGAACAACTTTCATGTTGAAAGATTTTTCATTTGAGGCCTCTAACCATGAGTAATTGATCAAAACATTTGGCCCACCACATGTTTGTGAAAATGACTGCGCGTGACCTGAAATTTGCCCAAGCTGACTTGCATTTTGCCCAAGTTTTCCTCAACTTTGATCATCCATAACTCTCTCAATTTTTATCCAATGGAAGTGTTCTACACATGCATTTGAAGCTTAAAACAAGATCTTTTGTTGTGGCCGAGTGGAATTTTCATTTGATGCTTCAATTTTGAATGGCCTTGGTTCAAAGTCTGATGCAAAATGGCCAAAAATTACTATTTTTGGAAACCCTATTTCTTCCAAAAATGCAACTTTTCAAATTTTGATTTTTCATGATCCTTTTGGTGTTTCTTGATCAAATTTTGTACATTGGTCACATATAACATGAATTTCATGAATTTGGCCTCAAAAAGTCAAGAGTTGACTTTTTCCTCTGATTATTTGACTTAGCCCCAATTTTCCTGATTTTTTATCTTTCTTCCAATTGAACCACTTCTAAAACCAATTGAGAGGCAATTTTCCACACACATACACTTAAGGACATGTAGAATACCATGACATCAAATTTTGTCAAAAAAATCAAAGATGACCTGATTTAATTGGAAACCCTAATTTTGATACCCACCTCCTAGGAGAAAATGTGCAGTTTTCAATTTCAAATTCCTCAGAGTATGTTGTCTATCCTCTTAAAGGATGATGAGATATGCCACTTGAGGGTGATTTTGAACCAATGAACCATCTCTTTTGAGGGTTTTCCTTCATTTTTTGGATCTCTTGCATAGTGAAAGATGTAGTGCTTCAATCTCCTATTGAATCTCACCTTCTTGATGTTTTGGATGATCAATTGAGGTAGTATGAGACATGAAAGACCTCTTGGCTTGCCTTGAGTGAACTTGTTTGACCTTTTGTGCCTTGAATGATTCCTTGATTGTCCACCCTTCCCCTGATCACATGCCTTGATGGTAAGAGGGATGTTATGCTTCATTTTTCTATGTTAAAGATGCAATGCAATGCTAATGAGATGGATATGATATGATATATGATAATGCTATGCTATGATGACAAAAGAGAGAGCAAATTTTGGGGTATTGCAGCTGCCCCTATTCAAACGCTGTAGACCTGAATGCCTGAAAGCGATTGCTTTCAGACGTTCAAGGTATATAGTGATTGAATACCAAATATAACCAAAAATTTGCTCTGGATGATGAAGAACAAAAGGGATATAAACCCAACGAGACTGCTGGATTGAATCTTCAATGAAACGTTGTCGGATAGATCTGTTTTGTGAACGACGCCAGACAACTACTGGCTTGCCATACTGCCGATGGACTTCCAACAATGTCTTTTTAAACGATGCCAGGCGACTACTGGCTTGCCATACTGTCGATGGACTTTCAACAATGTCTTTTTGAACAACGCCAGGCGACTACTGGCTTGCCACTCTATGGATGGACTTTCAACAATGTCTTTTTGAACGACGGCAGGCGACTACTGGCTTGCCATACTGTCGATGGACTTTCAACAATTCCTTTTTGAACGACGCCAGGCGACTACTGGCTTGCCATACTGTCGATGGACTTGAGCTACTCTGCCAATCTGTCGTTGGACTTTTACCAATTCATGTCGGATTTCTGCCAATCCGTCGTTGGACTTTTACCAATTCGTGTCGGATTTCTGCCAATCTGTCGTTGGACTTTTACGATTACCAAACCAGCTTTGGAATCTCAAAATTGCCATCTTCAGATGGACTTTTTGCAGCTTTGCCAAACTGTCGTTGGACTTTTACCAATTCGCGTTGGATTTCTGCCAAACTGTCGTTGGACTTCAATGATTACCAAACCGGCTTTGGAATCTCAAAATTGCCATCTTCAGATGGACTTTTTGCTGCTTTGCCAAACTTTTGTTGGACTTTAGTGCTTCCCAAACCGGCTTTGGAAGCTCTGCCAAATGATCACTCCACCTGCTGGAAAAACCATCTGCAATATTATCCCACCTGCTGGAATAACATGAACAAACTGTATATAATGATCACCCCACCTGCTGGAACAACCATCTGCAATACTATCCCACCTGCTGGAACAACCATCTGCAATACTATCCCACCTGCTGGAATAATACGAACAACTGTCTGTATGCCAAAAATAAATTAGACTTTGAGCTGTAAATGAGCAATACTGAGAATTACACCACCGGCTGGGTAATATCATATGCTGACACTTTGCTGAAGAAGCGGGTCCATCTATCTATTTAGACCTTGCTGGGGAATGCCTTTTGAGAGGATTTTACAGAAGACCAAACGTCCTCAAACTCTACTGGGGACAACAGATCGGGAACATCTTTTGTTGGGGAAATTCAAAATGCCCCCATGCTCGGGAAGGTCAACAACTCCGCTGGGGATTATTCTTTGACAAATTTCACATGCTGAAACCTGCGGGAAATATGACAGTACCACTTGCTGGTACATCCTGCCGAGAATAAACGCCACAAGGAATGTTGCTGCAAGAAGCTTTGTCTCTTAAGAAGATTTTATAGAAAACCAAGCGTTTTCAAACTCTTAGACGAACACCCTACCTTGAACTATCCTTCACATCGTCTGCGAGGTACCAGAGGATTTGCCCTCGTTGTGGACATGGAGTGCTCACTGCATTAATAACCGTTATCAACACAGAAGAATTCAATCTTCGGCAACCATTGTCGTCACAAAACCCGGTGGGAGATCTCGAACGGAATAATCGACTTAATAAGATACAACAGCATTAAGTCATAGCAAATATTTGTTGATTATGCCGAGAGATAACGATCGTGCTGCTTGGATCGATCGTACTCATTACCTACAACAGAGAAATATATGCACATGCCCCAGGATATTGCGTGGTCTTTTTTTAGTCCACCATCCAAGGTTGCCCAACAAGCAAAGTAATTTTAATTGTCTTTTTTGCATGTTTTTGCAAGGCCATGATATTTTCAAAGTAATGTTTTATTATAAAAAATCAGACGTTTTTGCAAACAAAACAGTAAAATGAAAATAAAAGCTTGTGACTGAATATTCAATTTTATTGAGAAATGCCAAAATCGACGAATTTACAATCGGAAGCAAACCCCTGAAAGAGTTGATTGCCATAAAATTGAGAAAAGAAATCTATCCTAATGATAATGCGGAAATTGGATTCCAACTGATTTCTGATTCTGTTATAGCCAGTATGTATCCCAACTCTCTTGACTATCTTCGCCTTCGGAAGCTCGTGATCGGACCAATTCCTCCTTCGGAAACTTTGCTAGTTTGCTGAAGAGTGGAGAACGTACAGATTAATTCAGACTACAATCATTCGCTTAAATCCCTCTTTTACGTGGATCGCCTTTTCAGGTTTTCAATCCACCGGGATACCCATTTCGGCCTAAGTTGCCCTTTCGAGTTTTCAACTTACCGGGTGTACAATTTTTTCAATTATATCCCTAATTTTTTCCCGAACCTTTATTCTGTTTTTGGTTCGCCAGGATGCCCTTTTTTGCCTGGATTTTTTATTCTTTTATCCAGCGGGTCTATTTATACGAAGTATTTTTTAACTGCATCTGAATTAACAGGGGATGAGAAGTCTTCACCATCCATGGTTGTCAGCAATAAGGCCCCACCTGAGAAAACCTTTTTAACCACGAATGGACCTTCATAATTAGGAGTCCATTTACCCCTGTGATCTGTACTCAGAGGATGTATTCTCTTGATTACCACATCTCCGACCTTGTAAACTTGAGGTCGAACCTTTTGATCGAATGCCCTTTTCATTCTGCGCTGGTATAGCTGGCCATGACATACTGCTGCTAATCGCTTCTCCTCAATAAGGCTCAGCTGATAAAATCTGGCTCGTACCAATTCAGCTTCATCTAGCTTAACATCCATCAACACTCGGAGAGAAGGAATCTCAACTTTGATCGGTAAAACTGCCTCCATACCGTATACAAGTGAGTATGGTGTTGCCCCAGTGGACGTGCGGACTGATGTTCGATACCCATGCAAAGCAAATGGTAACATCTCATGCCAATCTTTGTACGTGACAACCATCTTCTGCACAATCTTCTTGATATTTTTGTTGGCCACTTCGACCGCGCAATTCATCTTTGGGCGGTACGGAGAAGAATTGTGATGTTCGATTTTGAAGTCCCGGCATAGCTCAGCCATCATCTTGTTATTCAAATTAGAACCATTATCAGTAATGATTCTTTCGGGAACTCCATAGTGACAAATGATATCTCGTTTCAAGAAACGAGCTACTACTTGCTTAGTGACATTGGCATATGATGCTGCTTCAACCCATTTAGTGAAGTAATCAATGGCGACCAATATGAAACGATGGCCGTTTGAAGCAATAGGCTCAATTTTTTCAATCATATCAATGCCCCACATTGCAAAGGGCCACGGAGAGGAGATGATACTCAACGGATTTGGAGGAATGTGTACTTTGTCTGCATAGACCTGGCATTTGTGACACTTGCGGGCATACTTGCAGCAATCTGACTCCATTGTCAACCAATAATACCCCAATCTCAACAATTTCTTAGCCATCGCATGTCCTCCGGCATGGGTACCGAAAGAGCCTTCGTGCACTTCAATCATCAACAGGTCTGCCTCGTGTCTATCCACGCATCTGAGCAGAACCGTGTCAAAATTTCTTTTATACAGCACGCCATCTTTGTTCAAGAAAAAACTACCGGCCAACCTTCTTAATGTCTTCTTGTCTTTGGAAGATGCCCCAGGCGGGTATTCTTGATTTTCCAAGAAGCATTTAATGTCATGGTACCAAGGCTTGTCGTCAGACACTGCATCAATATCAAACACAAAAGCAGGTCTATCAAGACGAGATACATCAATCCTGGGCACAAAGTTCCAACCATGCACTTTGATCATCGAAGATATAGTGGCCAAGGCGTCTGCAAACTTATTTTCATCTCTGGGAACATGATACAACTTGACAGTTGTAAAGAATGTCAGTAATCTCCTCGTATAATCTCTATACGGAATCAAATTCTGCTGATGTGTGTCCCAAGTTCCCTTTACTTGATTGATTACCAGTGCCGAATCACCAAAGATATCGAGGTTCTTGATTCGTAAATCAATAGCCTCCTCAATCCCTAGTATGCAAGCTTCGTATTCTGCTTAATTGTTGGTACACCCGAAAGTTACTCGGGCAGTGAAGGGCATGTGAACACCTTCTGGCGTAATGATAACTGCACCAACTCTGCACCCATTCATATTAACTGCCCCATCAAACATCAAACTCCATTTGGATTCAGGGTCAGGCCCCTCCTCCAGAAGTGGTTCCTCGCAGTCTTTCGCTTTGAGAAACATGATGTCCTCATCAGGGAAATCAAACCTCATGGGTTGGTAATCATCAAGAGGATGTTGCGCAAGATAATCTTATAGTATACTTCCTTTGATTTCTTTTTGCGAAGTAAATTGAATATCGTACTCTGTCAGTACCATCTGCCACCTTGCAACTCTGCCTCTAAGCGTTGGTTTCTCAAAAATATACTTGACTGGATCCAATTTTGAGATCAACAGGGTTGTATGTGTGAGCATATATTGTCTCAATCGCTTGGCAGCCCATGCGAGTGTGCAACATGTCTTCTCAAGCATTGAATAACGTGATTCACAATCTGTAAACTTCTTGCTCAGGTAGTAGATAGCATGTTCTTTCCTACCTGTCTCGTCGTGTTGACCCAGAACACAACCCATGGATCCTTCGAGCACTGTCAAGTACATAATCAGTGGTCTCCCTTGAACTGGAGGTATCAGAATCAGAGGTTCCTACAAATATCTTTTTATTTTATCGAATGCATTTTGACAATCATCATTCCACTTGACCATTTGATCTTTTCTTAGCATTTTGAATATCGGTTCGCAAGTGGCAGTTAGGTGAGATATGAACCTTGAAATGTAGTTCAATCTCCCTAGAAAGCCGTGAACTTCTTTCTCAGTTCTCGGTACAGGCATCTCTTGTATAGCTTTCACTTTAGCAGGATCAACCTCTATTCCTTTTTCACTGAGCATAAAACCCAGCAATTTTCTGGACCGCACGCCGAAAGTACACTTGTTAGGATTCAGTCTCAACCTGAATTTCCTCAACCTCTCAAACAGCTTCCTCAAGTTGATCAGATGTTCCTCTTCTATCTTTGATTTAGCAATCATGTCATCCACATAGCACTCAATCTCTTTATGAATTAGATCGTGGAATAACATCACCATTGCTCTTTGATAAGTTACCCCTGCGTTCTTCAACCCAAAAGGCATTACTTTGTAACAGAAGGTACCCCACGGGGTAATGAATGTCGTTTTCTCCATGTCTTCAGGTGCCATCTTTATCTGATTATACCCGGAGAATCCATCCATAAATGAGAACACTGAAAACTGAGCAGTATTGTCAACCAGCACATCAATATGAGGGAGTGGAAAGTCATCTTTAGGGCTCGCCCTGTTGAGATCTCTGTAATCCACGCACATTTTGACCTTGCCATCTTTCTTCGGCACCGGTACTATATTGGCCACCCAGGGAGGATAGTTGGTTACTGCCAGAAAACCTGCAACCAACTGTTTCTGTACCTCTTCCTTGATCTTCAAAGCTATTTCTAGTTTTGTTCTGCGCAACTTTTGCTTGACCGGTGGACAGTCCTCTTTCAATGGTAGTCTATGCACAACTATGTCTGTATCTAAACCTGGCATATCTTGATATGACCAAGCAAAGATATCAACGTATTCCCGTAGCATGACTATCAGCTCTTACTTTACATCAGCCCGCGCAGACTTGCACCGATCTTGATCTCTTTCTGACTTTCTTCTGAACCAATATTGATAACCTCAAGCTCTTCCTGATGAGGCTGAATGGTCTTTTCTTCCTGCTTCAACAATCTAGCCAATTCTTCTGGGAGTTCATAGTCTTCATCACTTTCCTCCTCAGCTTGATAGATCGGATTGTCGAAATCATACGTGGGCATAACAGAATCATTTTTAGAGGAATTCACAAAATCAAGTCTGCATGATTGGGTTGATGCTTTATTTTAGATTATTTTTGCTTGAAAACATAAGAAAAGAAAGTGCATTATCATTTTTTATTTTCTTTGTGCAAAAATAAAAATAAAGAAGGAATAAAGGAACACAAATTTGTAAACAAAAACGTCCTTTTTATTGATGTTTGAACATTATATGAGAAAATATGGTGGCCCTACAAATGGATCCTCACACCTTGGGCAGAGTGTGGGATTTCATGCATCATGAAAGACAAGAATTATTACTCTGAATGGTGTACAACATGAATGACTTCTTCACTAGACCAGTTTTGGAATGCCTTGCCCGGAGCCAGTGCATACACCCATCTGTCCAGATAATCTGAGCTTTCAACGTCATCTTCTATTGCTGAGCATGACTGATTAGGATTGATAATTCCTCCGCTGTTGAAATTGATTGGCCCACGGAATCGGGGAACTGGCATCTGGCCTGGTTGGTATCCAATGCCGAACTTATCTTCTTTCACCAACACGTTGATAGCTTTACCCCAACCTTGGGCATTTCCGCTTTCAACCACTTCTCTGGCCTGCTTATAGGACGCAATTGATGCACTCGGCCCAACTGGCACACTTGATACCGCTGGTGTTGAAGTAGATTCTGGGAATTGGTTGATATTCAGGGCTTCAAAGGACTGGCACAGGGTTTCATGAATCTCTCCCTCCATTTTCACATATTTGAAAGTGGATAAATGACTCACAAATATATCTTCCTCACCGCAAACGGTAACCACTTGACCCTCGAACACGTATTTGAGCTTTTGATGTAGTGTGGAGGTAACTGCGCCTGCTGCGTGAATCCACGGTCGGCCTAACAAACAGCTGTAAACAGGCTGAATGTCCATAACGTGAAAGATTGTCTTCAATATCTGTGGGCCAACCTGTATTGGTAATTCTACCTCTCCAAACACCGATCTTTGGGATCCATCGAAAGCTCTTACAATCAGATCGCTGGGTCTAAGAATCAATCCATTTACTTCAATTTTCATCAGGGCCTTTTTGGGTAACACATTCAAGGAAGAACCAGTGTCGACCAACACATGCCACAAAACAGCTCCTTTGCATTCAAGTGTGATGTGCAACGCCTTGTTGTGATTACGTCCATCTGGAGTCAAATCCCTATTTGTAAACCCCAACCCGTGGCTCACATTGACATTAGAAATTACTCCCTCCAAATGATTCACAGTAATTTCTTGGGGAACGTATGCCATATTCAAAACCTTCAACAAAGCAGCCCGGTGTGCATCTGAACTCATTAACAGGGATAATATTGAGATTTTAGAGGGTGTCTGATTGAGCTGATCAATGATCTTATAATCGCTCTTTTTGATGATCCTCATAAATTCCTCAACATCATTATCAAAATTGACTTTAGGGTCCTCTTCCTGAACAGGCATCTTGTCATCAACAACCTGTTTTCCTTTTGTTCTTGCAGCGGCTTCAGCTTCTTTATCACCCCTTAGAGTCTGGGGAGCAAACAGTCGACCACTCCTGGTGAAACCACTTGGTCCACTGACATTCTCGACACTGGTACCAACAGCAGCCTCTGCTCTCTGTTGACTTCCTCCTTGATGAGTAGTGGTTCCATATTACCACGTAATTTCCCTATTAGACACATAAGAAACAGATTCAGGAACTATAATCGTAACTGGTCTCGGCCTCTCGGGCACGATGATAGCAACAGGATCTTCAACAGGAACCTGTATCTCAACTGGATTATAATAAATGGTAATGGCAGAAACACCTTTTTCCTTCTCTACCTTATCAAACTGAAGGCTTCCTTCGTCCATAAGATCCTGCAGTCCAACTTTCAACTTACTGCAGCCATTAATCTGTCTTGAACAATCCTCACAATCAGAGCCACATCCAGGAAATACCTTTCCTTTTAACAAACGCTCTTTTACAATCAACAACGGAGTCTTTACCAAATTAACATCGGTGATCAGATTCAATTTCTCACCATCAGAAATAGCATTCATGCTTGCACCTCCATGATGGGGCATTGGATTATCATGAACATTCGGCAGCTTAGAGAAATTAATAGCTTTTGCGTCAATCAAGTCCTGAACCTTATGTTGAAAAGCCCAACACTTTTCTTTCGAGTGACCTTGCGCACCAGAATGAAATTCACATCGAGCATTAGCATCGTAACCTTGAGGCAATTTTCCAGTATCTAGAGGCCTCATAGTCCGTAGTTCAACTAACTTCTCTCTGAGAAATTATGGTAACAAAGCAGCATATGTCATAGGCAAGGGATCAAACTTACGGTCCCTTGGTCTATTAGTCTGAAATCGGGGTCTAGCTTGCTGATCTGGAGCTTGCTGTCCTGCTGGAACTGGAATGGTGACAGCATCCACCTGATGATAGGACTCAGTCCTGCCTCTGCCCTTTACTCAATACACAGCACTGGACTCCCCTTCTCTTTTCCTTGGTCCGTTAGCAAAGGGTTTCATTGAACTCGAAGCACCAGTCCCACTGACGTCTTGAATCTTACCCAACTTCAGCAGACTCTCTATTCGTTCCCCAGCAATAACAATGTCGGCAAACCCTGTGGAAGGACACGCAGCTAATCTATCCAAATACGGCCCTTGGAGTGTGCTCATGAACATATCAGCCATCTCACGATCAACCAAAGGTGGTTGAACTTGAGCAGCCAATTCTCTCCATCTCTGCGCGTATTGCTTAAAGCCCTCCTTGTGATCCTGAGTCATACTCTGCAGTTGAGTACGATTGGGTGCCATGTCCAAATTATATTGATACTGCTTCAGAAACGCAGCGCACAAATCTTTCCAGCTCTTTATATGAACCCTATCCAGCTTAACGTACCATTCCAAGGAGGCGCCTGACAGGCTATCCTGGAAAAAATACATCTAGAGCTTTTGGTCTTCAGTATAAGCGGAAATCTTGCGATTGTAAGCTTGCAAATGTGTTTTGGGACAGGTACTGCCATTGTACTTATCCAATGTAGGAAGCTTGAACTTGGGAGGGATTCTCACACCCTGCACGAGACCCATGTCCTCTACGTCAATTCCCAGAGGATTTTGGCTTTCAATAGCTTTGAGTCTTTCATCCAACCCTTCGTACTTCCGGTCTTCATTGTAGAAACCCATGTCATTATTGAATGCAGTAAACAGGTCATCTTGACCGTCCTCATTATTATCAAATCCCAGATGTACCCCACCAGCAGGGATGGTGCCAACAGGAGGAGTGCGCGCATTGCGATTTGGGATTTCAGTCTCCAGCCTTTGAATAGTAACTCTCATGGCATCTTGACCAACCCTCATGGTTTCCTGACCGGCCCTCAGCTTTTGCTGACCTTGAGCAATCCCCTGCATAAGGTTCATGAACTGCTCCATCCTCCCCCTCAAATCAGCTAATTCAGTCTGAACTTGCTCCATAACTCTGGCTTGATTGCGTCGGGTAGAGTATCGGTGAACTGGGGTATCAGCTATCGTGCCTGAAAACCAAATAAAGGTTAGCAGGCGCCTGCAAAGAAAAAAAACCTGCAATGATATGCTATGCAAATGCAAATGCACAGTTATGTTTGTCATTTCAAGATACTTTTCATATCCTGATTCCAATCGTAACCACGAATTCCTGACGACCAGAAATCATGATTATTGAGTTTTTCCTTGAAGAGATGTTCATATACGCCGATCACAAATATCTGAAGACCAGAAATTAGTGATTTTGTAGTGTGCCAGTGTGCAGACATATATCTGAAGACCAGAAATTGTGAACAGAAATAGCTCATTTCATACAAATTCCCAAAAGTTTTCAAGCACATTTGTCATAGTTTCAGCAACAGAATAAGAAACAAGTAGTCAAATGGATCCATCAACAATTCTGATGGTAACCATTGCAAATTACAAAAAAATGACAAAATCATTAATCTGATAGCTCTACGTCTTTCAGCTTCTGGCTGGAATACTTAATCTCTTCGAACAGGATGCGGATACGCTGATGATGTGGCTTCTCAATCAGCTCTTTGATTACGACGTCCCTTTTTTCCAACGCATCAGATAATGAGCCCGTGTGTATCAGCAAGGCTTCATCTTCATTGGTTCCTTTGTGTCTCTTGATTCCAGCTTGAATTTTAACCAGCTTCAGATCTACCGTGACATCTTCAAGCTCTTTGTTGGCAATTTTCAGCTTTTCTTCAGCATTCCTTACCTGTTCTTGACTTTTGCCAAGATCCTCTCTATACTTTCTTCTTTCTACATGTGCTTTCTTCAGCTCTTCATCTTTATCTTTCAACTGGGTCAGCAATTCAGAGTTTTCAATTCTGACCTCATCCCAAGCTTGACGAAGTTTAGCTAATGAATCCTTGCTTTGGGCTAGCGCCTGCTTTGTAGCCTTGTGAGCCTGACTAGTATCATCTGCTCCCAAAGTAAGTTTCCGGAAGTACCAAGCTCTATCATCAAAATCTTCTTCTTTGTCTGCCAAGATTTTCTCCGCTTTCAGTGCTCTCTTCTCCAAATCTTTGTTGTCAGCCAAAGCTTTCTGAAGACATCTACTCATTCCAGAGTTCTCTATTTGCAACTCTCTGACCATTTTCTTCCACTTCTCGCACTCTTCAGCCGGTACCATGGAGTGTTGATATGGACATAAGAGAGTCTCTCTTGAAAAGGGTAGCAACAGCTCTTTGACCTTCATCTCAATCCAGACATCGTAATCAGGGTATGATCTACAGTCTCCTTTGCCAAAAATCAACTTTCCCTCTCTTTGCCTAAATTTCCAGGCATTTATCACTTCTAGCACTCTTTCATTCTTGGTTCCCATGAAAAATAGAGAAGCACTAATCTCTTCATCAGTAGGAGGATTTCTCGAACCAAATTGTCTAACAGCCAACACCGGGTTGTAATTAATCCCACCTCTTCTTCCAAGTAGAGGCACATTCGGAAAACCTCTACATTTAACAGTAAGCTCTATCGTCAGTAATTTGGGATCAAACCAAATGATGTTATTGGCAGTCAAACCTATCAATCTCTTGGACCATTTCATTGTCTCAGCAGTTTCTACGAAAGCACCAGTTCGAGGTAAATGTTTGAAGAGCCAATGACATAACAATTGGGTATAGTAACTAACCAGACTTCCTCTTCCCTTCTCATTTTTGTAGTGTACTGAGTAATAAAAATCCCCTAGCAAGGTAGGAATCGGATTCTTCGTAACAAACACTTTCATCGCCTGCATATCAACAAAGTCAGGTTGACCAGGGAAAAGCACCAAACCATATATACAAAGAGCTAACACAACATTGTAAGTAGTCCAGTTTTTAGCCTTGGCAGCCTCCTGAGCTTGTTGAAAAAGAAACTCCAAATGAAATCCTTCGTCTTCTTTAAGTCTACTCAGGCCACTTTTCACAACAGACAGGTCCAGATGTAGAACAACAGCAATTACTTTGGGGGTAAGAGCATCTTCAAAAAAATACGGTATAGAAGACGTGACTGGAATTCCCACAATAAATGAGAATTCCTCCAAGGTAGGCATCAAAATGTAATCAGGGAACAGGAAACATCTCATTGATGGTTCATAGAACTGTAAGAAAGTGTGCAACACATCCTTCTCATACTTTGTGAATGCACATACCATTTTAATCAGCTCTCCATATTCCTTCTGAAAAGTGCCGAGAACACCAGAACCAGCCATGTTTATCATCTTGTTCAATGAATCCAGCTTAGGATCAGGGAATTTATATGACACATTATTCTTCCTTTTAACCTCAACCTCTTGGAAACTCATGATTGGAATCAGACAATATGGTAGGTACCTGAAAATGACAAACATATCCTGTTATGATATGAGTATGCAAATGCAAAAGGCATGTGATCAAGTATCCAGATGTCTGTGTCTGTGTTGAACTGTGTGTACTGTGTCTCTGTACTGAATCTGGCAATATATCTGAGATGAATACTCAAACCACTGTCATAGGATACACTGTCTATAACAATCACAAAATCACAAGTAAGGTATGTAGGAGGTTAGGTTACCTGCAAACCTGTAAACATCCCACCCATACTCACATTTGGTTCCTAGAAAACAAGGCTTGTCAGCTTCGGAGGTTTGAGAAGCGATAGCACATTCAGCCCGTAGGATACAATGTTATGTCAATCAAAGAGGTCGTCCACTGACTCACCTTAGAAAATAAAGGTCATCCTATGAAAGTTCCAAAGTGGGCTCTCGGGTGCGAGTGGGTTTGCCACAGAATGTGGTCTGCCACTGTCACCACTAAAGAGAGATGTTTCCACTAAGGTCCTCATGATCGGTCACTAGAGTCGACAGCTCTCTAGATCAACATCCTGGAATACGCAAGATGCGCACGCCATGATGGGTCCCAAGATAGCCTCGTCTAGCTGTGAATTTCGTGATTACCCAACGTACACAGATGGCACGTAGGTCCCACTACTCTCCACTCTAAATCTAAGTGTATACTCAAGCCTGTGTACTGGGCTCATCCCTCAGAAATCCCATCCCGCCAAACAGACAGAACAGTGCGACATAGTATAATATATGAAATGTAAATGCTAACATGCTGTAAATATGGTACAAGTAATAAAATACAGTAAACTGCAAATACAAGATAACCGTAAACACCTAATGAAAGAAAAGCAAACAAGCGCTAGGATTGACTCGCTTAGGATAGACCAGCAATAGGTCAACCTGTCCCCAGCAGAGTCGCCAGCTGTCGCTCCCGGAATTTTCATCCTAGTACAAACGCGAGAGTGGCACCGAAATAGAGTCGCCAGCAATGTGTATTTATCCCAAGAGAGGGAAAGGAAACATCGCGTAAACCTGAAGGAAAGGAAAGAACATGGTCTTGCGACCAAAAGAATTGGATTCGGGAGTCGGTTACGCGAGAGGAAGGTATTAGCACCCCCTCGCGTCCATCGTACCCGATGGGATCCACGCTTGCTTGTTTCGATCAAAGGGTGTAAGGAAAGGATACTGGAAAAATAATGGGAAAAGGAATGGAAAAGGAACGAGGAACAAATGTAGGGAAAATAAAAGAAGTGCTCGAATGGGCCCTACCCCACTGCCTACGTATCTCATCGGGAACATGAGAATCAGAGCGACATAGTTCCCCTCACCTAGGGAAAGTTGTTTGTGTTTTTTAGTGGAGTACGTCAACGTTCGCGTCCTAACAATTTAGGTGTTGCAGCTTGCTGTAGGGAGACTTAGGCGTTACCTGTTTACAGTAGAACGGAAATGTCGCATCCTTAAGGAAAGGAGTGAATGAGATGAGGAGAGAAATCCCGAAGGAAAGACGTGATTGTTTGTTTTTTTGTCTTTTAAGAAGTTTTGTTTTCATTTGTTTGCATATGATAGTGTATCTAAATCTTAGTCATTGGAATGTGTACATTCTCACATTCCAAGATGGAATGGGTAAGAAAGTACACTAAGGGTGAAGAAGACCCCCACACTTAGTTCCAATTGTCAAGGTTCAAACACACTAACATACTTGTGTTTATTAAGTGTTTTTGTTGATTATGAAATGAAGAAGTGTTTTTTATTTGTACCTTCGACAAGTATTGCATTTAAGTCCCTCATACAAGATCAAATGTTTAACACATTGGCCCAAGATGGGCCATATGCTATACATTCTAAGATTATAAGAGAAGACCCCTTATAATCTTTTCTTTATATGAAAGGCCTAAATGCAATAAATGCCTACCTTTATTACATATTTTGAATTTTCTTTGAGATGAGAAGATGAAAGACTCAAGAGCGGAGAGAAAGGTAAAATCTATGTGAACTAAGACTCAATCCTAATTGATTAGTTAAGGGAGTGATCCTAATGGTTTGTGAGGTTGCAAAACCTAAAATCTAAAGAAGGAATGAATTAAACAATTCACTTCTAAAGTAGAAGATGAATTGTAACTCACAAGGGAAAGTAATGAGTTAATCAAAGAAAACACATAAGTGCTTAACAAAACACAATATTGAATTGTAAAAGATGAAAGGAAAGAGGTTTGAATGTGGATCCCTTATCCACACCCAATTTCAACTTACCAAAGCCCCTACATGGTTAGTAAACATGGAAACATGTATAAGAAGTAAAAAGTACTTAATACACAATGAAATTCAAAAGAGAAAGATAAAGAATCAAGTCTTAATATCACAACCAGAATGTGCATCATATGGACAACAAGTGAATATCATAATACAAGTTCCAATGAATAGGCAACAATCATTATCCATAGCATTCAAACATGTCTTCATAAGAAAGGATAGATGAAAGATGAAAAGAAAGGGAAAAAAACATGCATAAATGGTACATGCAATCTAAGGATCAGAATTGAAACTAAATGGAAAATGGTTTATAAACATCTCAAAATATCCATGAATCAACCATCAAGACATTCAAGAAGTAATAGAAGAAGAAGTGAAGTGAAAGTTCAAAAGGATAAGTACAAACAATACATGTTAAGGATGCACAAAGTTCAAATGGAAATGAACATGTAAAGATGACCTATAATGTGTACCAAAGGCCTATAATATCATATGAATGGCTCATAAAACATGCAAATGCTCATACAAATATGCACAAAAGAAATCATGCAAACATGCACTAAAGTTAGAATGATATGACATGTTATTATGCTTCAAGTGTAATGCATCAAATAAAAATCAAATGGACTTATGAAAATTATGCAAGCATGGTATTTAAATGCCTAAATCAGAAGTAAATCATACATCAAAACATGTCATCAAATGATCTAAAAAATAAAAAAAAATCAACTAAAATGTTTCAATGTATTAGTGAATCAATGCAAAAAGAATCAAGTCAAAACAATTTGTAATGAGCCAGAACAAAAATCTACAAACTCATGTATCACATTTGGAATGCATACAAATGGAAATTCAAAGAAAATTATGTAACATGGATAAAAATGTCATAAAATCATGACGTAAAAAGATCAAAAATTTCCTAAATGACTTGATAACACTCATGAATTTTTCCAGAATTTTTTAGAATGTTCTTGTAATTTTAAAAATTAAAAAGGAAACGTGTATAAAATGGAGAAAATAAAAAGAAATGAAATAATAGAGGGGGTGCATAAAAGTAAATTTCCATGTTCAAATGGTTTGGGCTTCAAAAGCGTGGTGTGTAAATAGCAATTTGGTTCAGTCCATGTACGCGCCATACACACTAACTATCATGCACTTTCAGTCAAATAAAGTCAAAACAATCCACACCCTTGGATCAAGTCCAGTCAACATAATAGTCAAAGTAATCAAATCCAACACACGCGTAAGGAGGCACACACACACTACCATGCACTGCACCACACAATGATTAAATAAAATCAGAATTGGAACACGTGACATGCACGCCTATTTTAATGCACTGGCACCACTGTAGCCACACGATGATGAAAAATCAATGGTCACGATTAAAACATGAGTAAACCCTAGCAATTGAATCCACTGGCCGGAGATGACCTCCGGTCATCTTCTCCGGCGAGAACCACCACCTGCAAACTCACATGTTCACTAAAATGCACAATGCGCATACCAAACTGAAGCTGAGACAATGGAGATCATGAATACACATCTATTTTTCACATAACAAGCACGTACACACAGAACAGAGAGGATCAAACCATGGCCTAAGTTTAGATCTAAGCCTCTACAAGGCCTATCAACTAGCCGGAGTGAAAAGAGCTTCTAGCAAGCTTCTATCAACAAAAACAAGTCAAAATTAATGAAAATTAACTGAATCAAAGTTTAATGATGAAACCTAAAAATGTGGAGAAATTGGAGATGTTGAGAAAACCAGAGAAAAGCTTGATATGCTGAGCTTCTAGATCTCCAACCTTAGCAAAATAAATGCTACTGATTCACGTATTGAAGAAGGGAATTGAAGGTTGCAATGATGCCTAACTTGCAGAAATGGAGTTGTTCTTGTTGATCTTGATTCAACCACACCAAACAATAAGCAATGGAAGAACAATGTAGTTGAAATCGTGGAGAAGAAGATGAACAAACTCAGAGAGAATGAGAGAGTTTCTGAAGTGGAAAAGGAGAAAATGATGTTGAAGTTAGAAATGTGAGTGAAGCTTTTGTTTTATAGGGAGCTCTAACCATGGTTAACCTGAGTTGGTTAACTGAGTTGAGGTGGTTTAGGTGAGTCATCCCTAACTAACTGAGTCAAGTTAGTTAGGGATAGCAATGATATGGTGATGGTAACTTATGGTAAGCTATGGTGGAGGTGAAAGTGAAATGAATGGCATGGTTGTGGTAGCATAAACTTGTTCATCAAGTTTACTCTTTCCCTTCTCATGTATGGCACGTGCTATGGCAGTGTATGTGATGGTAATGGTGTGTTCAAATAAGGGAATGAGTTGCTTGAGTTATTTGATGGATGTCTGAACCAAGTTATGTATCAAAAGCCATCAATGCATCAGTGGAACATAGGGTGATTTGTGGATGAGATTCTCCCTAATCCATGGATGGTTTGATGTGTTTTTGTGGTCATTGGAAAGAGGGATCATAATAGAACAACTTTGGTATGAGAAATGAATTGAATTGAGGCTTGGAATAGGTTGAAAAATGGATTGGAACACACAAGTTTGGAACTGATATAAGGGCGTGGCATATGGTCGGATGACAAGGCAACATGGCACCTAGGTTTTCAGCATAATCACACCAAATTGGACTCAGCATAACTTCTTATCCTTTGATCAAATGAACAAATCATGAACACCAATTTTGTAGATCTCACATAGAGGAACAACTTTCATGTTGAAAGATTTTTCATTTGAGGCCTCTAACCATGAGTAATTGATCAAAACATTTGGCCCACCACATGTTTGTGAAAATGACTGCGCGTGACCTGAAATTTGCCCAAGCTGACTTGCATTTTGCCCAAGTTTTCCTCAACTTTGATCATCCATAACTCTCTCAATTTTTATCCAATGGAAGTGTTCTACACATGCATTTGAAGCTTAAAACAAGATCTTTTGTTGTGGCCGAGTGGAATTTTCATTTGATGCTTCAATTTTGAATGGCCTTGGTTCAAAGTCTGATGCAAAATGGCCAAAAATTACTATTTTTGGAAACCCTATTTCTTCCAAAAATGCAACTTTTCAAATTTTGATTTTTCATGATCCTTTTGGTGTTTCTTGATCAAATTTTGTACATTGGTCACATATAACATGAATTTCATGAATTTGGCCTCAAAAAGTCAAGAGTTGACTTTTTCCTCTGATTATTTGACTTAGCCCCAATTTTCCTGATTTTTTATCTTTCTTCCAATTGAACCACTTCTAAAACCAATTGAGAGGCAATTTTCCACACACATACACTTAAGGACATGTAGAATACCATGACATCAAATTTTGTCAAAAAAATCAAAGATGACCTGATTTAATTGGAAACCCTAATTTTGATACCCACCTCCTAGGAGAAAATGTGCAGTTTTCAATTTCAAATTCCTCAGAGTATGTTGTCTATCCTCTTAAAGGATGATGAGATATGCCACTTGAGGGTGATTTTGAACCAATGAACCATCTCTTTTGAGGGTTTTCCTTCATTTTTTGGATCTCTTGCATAGTGAAAGATGTAGTGCTTCAATCTCCTATTGAATCTCACCTTCTTGATGTTTTGGATGATCAATTGAGGTAGTATGAGACATGAAAGACCTCTTGGCTTGCCTTGAGTGAACTTGTTTGACCTTTTGTGCCTTGAATGATTCCTTGATTGTCCACCCTTCCCCTGATCACATGCCTTGATGGTAAGAGGGATGTTATGCTTCATTTTTCTATGTTAAAGATGCAATGCAATGCTAATGAGATGGATATGATATGATATATGATAATGCTATGCTATGATGACAAAAGAGAGAGCAAATTTTGGGGTATTGCAGCTGCCCCTATTCAAACGCTGTAGACCTGAATGCCTGAAAGCGATTGCTTTCAGACGTTCAAGGTATATAGTGATTGAATACCAAATATAACCAAAAATTTGCTCTGGATGATGAAGAACAAAAGGGATATAAACCCAACGAGACAGCTGGATTGAATCTTCAATGAAACGTTGTCGGATAGATCTGTTTTTTGAACGACGCCAGACAACTACTGGCTTGCCATACTGCCGATGGACTTCCAACAATGTCTTTTTAAACGATGCCAGGCGACTACTGGCTTGCCATACTGTCGATGGACTTTCAACAATGTCTTTTTGAACAACGCCAGGCGACTACTGGCTTGCCACTCTATGGATGGACTTTCAACAATGTCTTTTTGAACGACGGCAGGCGACTACTGGCTTGCCATACTGTCGATGGACTTTCAACAATTCCTTTTTGAACGACGCCAGGCGACTACTGGCTTGCCATACTGTCGATGGACTTGAGCTACTCTGCCAATCTGTCGTTGGACTTTTACCAATTCATGTCGGATTTCTGCCAATCCGTCGTTGGACTTTTACCAATTCGTGTCGGATTTCTGCCAATCTGTCGTTGGACTTTTACGATTACCAAACCAGCTTTGGAATCTCAAAATTGCCATCTTCAGATGGACTTTTTGCAGCTTTGCCAAACTGTCGTTGGACTTTTACCAATTCGCGTTGGATTTCTGCCAAACTGTCGTTGGACTTCAATGATTACCAAACCGGCTTTGGAATCTCAAAATTGCCATCTTCAGATGGACTTTTTGCTGCTTTGCCAAACTTTTGTTGGACTTCAGTGCTTACCAAACCGGCTTTGGAAGCTCTGCCAAATGATCACTCCACCTGCTGGAAAAACCATCTGCAATATTATCCCACCTGCTGGAATAACATGAACAAACTGTATATAATGATCACCCCACCTGCTGGAACAACCATCTGCAATACTATCCCACCTGCTGGAACAACCATCTGCAATACTATCCCACCTGCTGGAATAATACGAACAACTGTCTGTATGCCAAAAATAAATTAGACTTTGAGCTGTAAATGAGCAATACTGAGAATTACACCACCGGCTGGGTAATATCATATGCTGACACTTTGCTGAAGAAGCGGGTCCATCTATCTATTTAGACCTTGCTGGGGAATGCCTTTTGAGAGGATTTTACAGAAGACCAAACGTCCTCAAACTCTACTGGGGACAACAGATCGGGAACATCTTTTGTTGGGGAAATTCAAAATGCCCCCATGCTCGGGAAGGTCAACAACTCCGCTGGGGATTATTCTTTGAAAAATTTCACATGCTGAAACCTGCGGGAAATATGACAGTACCACTTGCTGGTACATCCTGCCGAGAATAAACGCCACAAGGAATGTTGCTGCAAGAAGCTTTGTCTCTTAAGAAGATTTTATAGAAAACCAAGCGTTTTCAAACTCTTAGACGAACACCCTGCCTTGAACTATCCTTCACATCGTCTGCGAGGTACCAGAGGATTTGCCCTCGTTGTGGACATGGAGTGCTCACTGCATTAATAACCGTTATCAACACAGAAGAATTCAATCTTCGGCAACCATTGTCGTCACAAAACCCGGTGGGAGATCTCGAACGGAATAATCGACTTAATAAGATACAACAGCATTAAGTTATAGCAAATATTTGTTGATTATGCCGAGAGATAACGATCGTGCTGCTTGGATCGATTGTACTCATTACCTACAACAGAGAAATATATGCACTTGCCCCAGGATATTGCGTGGTCTTTTTTTAGTCCACCATCCAAGGTTGCCCAACAAGCAAAGTAATTTTAATTGTCTTTTTTGCATGTTTTTGCAAGGCCATGATATTTTCAAAGTAATGTTTTATTATAAAAAATCAGACGTTTTTGCAAACAAAACAGTAAAATGAAAATAAAAGCTTGTGACTGAATATTCAATTTTATTGAGAAATGCCAAAATCGACGAATTTACAATCGGAAGCAAACCCCTGAAAGAGTTGATTGCCATAAAATTGAGAAAAGAAATCTATCCTAATGATAATGCGGAAATTGGATTCCAACTGATTTCTGATTCTGTTATAGCCAGTATGTATCCCAACTCTCTTGACTATCTTCGCCTTCGGAAGCTCGTGATCGGACCAATTCCTCCTTCGGAAACTTTGCTAGTTTGCTGAAGAGTGGAGAACGTACAGATTAATTCAGACTACAATCATTCGCTTAAATCCCTCTTTTGCGTGGATCGCCTTTTCAGGTTTTCAATCCACCGGGATACCCATTTCTGCCTAAGTTGCCCTTTCGAGTTTTCAACTTACCGGGTGTACAATTTTTTCAATTATATCCCTAATTTTTTCCCGAACCTTTATTCTGTTTTTGGTTCGCCAGGATGCCCTTTTTTGCCTGGATTTTTTATTCTTTTATCCAGCGGGTCTATTTATACGAAGTATTTTTTAACTGCATCTGAATTAACAGGGGATGAGAAGTCTTCACCATCCATGGTTGTCAGCAATAAGGCCCCACCTGAGAAAACCTTTTTAACCACGAATGGACCTTCATAATTAGGAGTCCATTTACCCCTGTGATCTGTACTCAGAGGATGTATTCTCTTGATTACCACATCTCCGACCTTGTAAACTTGAGGTCGAACCTTTTGATCGAATGCCCTTTTCATTCTGCGCTGGTATAGCTGGCCATGACATACTGCTGCTAATCGCTTCTCCTCAATAAGGCTCAGCTGATAAAATCTGGCTCGTACCAATTCAGCTTCATCTAGCTTAACATCCATCAACACTCGGAGAGAAGGAATCTCAACTTTGATCGGTAAAACTGCCTCCATACCGTATACAAGTGAGTATGGTGTTGCCCCAGTGGACGTGCGGACTGATGTTCGATACCCATGCAAAGCAAATGGTAACATCTCATGCCAATCTTTGTACGTGACAACCATCTTCTGCACAATCTTCTTGATATTTTTGTTGGCCACTTCGACCGCGCAATTCATCTTTGGGCGGTACGGAGAAGAATTGTGATGTTCGATTTTGAAGTCCCGGCATAGCTCAGCCATCATCTTGTTATTCAAATTAGAACCATTATCAGTAATGATTCTTTCGGGAACTCCATAGTGACAAATGATATCTCGTTTCAAGAAACGAGCTACTACTTGCTTAGTGACATTGGCATAGGATGCTGCTTCAACCCATTTAGTGAAGTAATCAATGGCGACCAATATGAAACGATGGCCGTTTGAAGCAGTAGGCTCAATTTTTTCGATCATATCAATGCCCCACATTGCAAAGGGCCACGGAGAGGAGATGATACTCAACGGATTTGGAGGAATGTGTACTTTGTCTGCATAGACCTGGCATTTGTGACACTTGCGGGCATACTTGCAGCAATCTGACTCCATTGTCAACCAATAATACCCCAATCTCAACAATTTCTTAGCCATCGCATGTCCTCCGGCACGGGTACCGAAAGAGCCTTCGTGCACTTCAATCATCAACAGGTCTGCCTCGTGTCTATCCACGCATCTGAGCAGAACCGTGTCAAAATTTCTTTTATACAGCACGCCATCTTTGTTCAAGAAGAAACTACCGGCCAACCTTCTTAATGTCTTCTTGTCTTTGGAAGATGCCCCAGGCGGGTATTCTTGATTTTCCAAGAAGCATTTAATGTCATGGTACCAAGGCTTGTCGTCAGACACTGCATCAATATCAAACACAAAAGCAGGTCTATCAAGACGAGATACATCAATCCTGGGCACAAAGTTCCAACCATGCACTTTGATCATCGAAGATATAGTGGCCAAGGCGTCTGCAAACTTATTTTCATCTCTGGGAACATGATACAACTTGACAGTTGTAAAGAATGTCAGTAATCTCCTCGTATAATCTCTATACGGAATCAAATTCTGCTGATGTGTGTGCCAAGTTCCCTTTACTTGATTGATTACCAGTGCCGAATCACCAAAGATATCGAGGTTCTTGATTCGTAAATCAATAGCCTCCTCAATCCCTAGTATGCAAGCTTCGTATTCTGCTTAATTGTTGGTACACCCGAAAGTTACTCGGGCAGTGAAGGGCATGTGAACACCTTCTGGCGTAATGATAACTGCACCAACTCTGCACCCATTCATATTAACTGCCCCATCAAACATCAAACTCCATTTGGATTCAGGGTCAGGCCCCTCCTCCAGAAGTGGTTCCTCGCAGTCTTTCGCTTTGAGAAACATGATGTCCTCATCAGGGAAATCAAACCTCATGGGCTGGTAATCATCAAGAGGATGTTGCGCAAGATAATCTGATAGTATACTTCCTTTGATTGCTTTTTGCGAAGTAAATTGAATATCGTACTCTGTCAGTACCATCTGCCACCTTGCAACTCTGCCTCTAAGCGTTGGTTTCTCAAAAATATACTTGACTGGATCCAATTTTGAGATCAACAGGGTTGTATGTGTGAGCATATATTGTCTCAATCGCTTGGCGGCCCATGCGAGTGCGCAGCATATCTTCTCAAGCATTGAATAACGTGATTCACAATCTGTAAACTTCTTGCTCAGGTAGTAGATAGCATGTTCTTTCCTACCTGTCTCGTCGTGTTGACCCAGAACACAACCCATGGATCCTTCGAGCACTGTCAAGTACATAATCAGTGGTCTCCCTTGAACTGGAGGTATCAGAATCGGAGGTTCCTACAAATATCTTTTTATTTTATCGAATGCATTTTGACAATCATCATTCCACTTGACCATTTGATCTTTTCTTAGCATTTTGAATATCGGTTCGCAAGTGGCAGTTAGGTGAGATATGAACCTTGAAATGTAGTTCAATCTCCCTAGAAAGCCGTGAACTTCTTTCTCAGTTCTCGGTACAGGCATCTCTTGTATAGCTTTCACTTTAGCAGGATCAACCTCTATTCCTTTTTCACTGAGCATAAAACCCAGCAATTTTCTGGACCGCACGCCGAAAGTACACTTGTTAGGATTCAGTCTCAACCTGAATTTCCTCAACCTCTCAAACAGCTTCTTCAAGTTGATCAGATGTTCCTCTTCTATCTTTGATTTAGCAATCATGTCATCCACATAGCACTCGATCTCTTTATGAATTAGATCGTGGAATAACGTCACCATTGCTCTTTGATAAGTTACCCCTGCGTTCTTCAACCCAAAAGGCATTACTTTGTAACAGAAGGTACCCCACGAGGTAATGAATGTCGTTTTCTCCATGTCTTCAGGCGCCATCTTTATCTGATTATACCCGGAGAATCCATCCATAAATGAGAACACTGAAAACTGAGCAGTATTGTCAACCAGCACATCAATATGAGGGAGTGGAAAGTCATCTTTAGGGCTCGCCCTGTTGAGATCTCTGTAATCCACGCACATTCTGACCTTGCCATCTTTCTTCGGCACCGGTACTATATTGGCCACCCAGGGAGGATAGTTGGTTACTGCCAGAAAACCTGCAACCAACTGTTTCTGTACCTCTTCCTTGATCTTCAAAGCTATTTCTGGTTTTGTTCTGCGCAACTTTTGCTTGACCGGTGGACAGTCCTCTTTCAATGGTAGTCTATGCACAACTATGTCTGTATCTAAACCTGGCATATCTTGATATGACCAAGCAAAGATATCAACGTATTCCCGTAGCATGACTATCAGCTCTTACTTTACATCAGCCCGCGCAGACTTGCACCGATCTTGATCTCTTTCTTACTTTCTTCTGAACCAATATTGATAACCTCAAGCTCTTCCTGATGAGGCTGAATGGTCTTTTCTTCCTGCTTCAACAATCTAGCCAATTCTTCTGGGAGTTCATAGTCTTCATCACTTTCCTCCTCAGCTTGATAGATCGGATTGTCGAAATCATACGTGGGCATAACAGAATCATTTTTAGAGGAATTCACAAAATCAAGTCTGCATGATTGGGTTGATGCTTTATTTTAGATTATTTTTGCTTGAAAACATAAGAAAAGAAAGTGCATTATCATTTTTTATTTTCTTTGTGCAAAAATAAAAATAAAGAAGGAATAAAGGAACACAAATTTGTAAACAAAAACGTCTTTTTTATTGATGTTTGAACATTATATGAGAAAATATGGTGGCCCTACAAATGGATCCTCACACCTTGGGCAGAGTGTGGGATTTCATGCATCATGAAAGACAAGAATTATTACTCTGAATGGTGTACAACATGAATGACTTCTTCACTAGACCAGTTTTGGAATGCCTTGCCCGGAGCCAGTGCATACACCCATCTGTCCAGATAATCTGAGCTTTCAACGTCATCTTCTATTGCTGAGCATGACTGATTAGGATTGATAATTCCTCCGCTGTTGAAATTGATTGGCCCACAGAATCGGGGAACTGGCATCTGGCCTGGTTGGTATCCAATGCCGAACTTATCTTCTTTCACCAACACGTTGATAGCTTTACCCCAACCTTGGGCATTTCCGCTTTCAACCACTTCTCTGGCCTGCTTATAGGACGCAATTGATGCACTCGGCCCAACTGGCACACTTGATACCGCTGGTGTTGAAGTAGATTCTGGGAATTGGTTGATATTCAGGGCTTCAAAGGACTGGCACAGGGTTTCATGAATCTCTCCCTCCATTTTCACATATTTGAAAGTGGATAAATGACTCACAAATATATCTTCCTCACCGCAAACGATAACCACTTGACCCTCGAACACGTATTTGAGCTTTTGATGTAGTGTGGAGGTAACTGCGCCTGCTGCGTGAATCCACGGTCGGCCTAACAAACAGCTGTAAACAGGCTGAATGTCCATAACGTGAAAGATTGTCTTCAATATCTGTGGGCCAACCTGTATTGGTAATTCTACCTCTCCAAACACCGATCTTTGGGATCCATCGAAAGCTCTTACAATCAGATCGCTGGGTCTAAGAATCAATCCATCTACTTCAATTTTCATCAGGGCCTTTTTGGGTAACACATTCAAGGAAGAACCAGTGTCGACCAACACATGCCACAAAACAGCTCCTTTGCATTCAAGTGTGATGTGCAACGCCTTGTTGTGATTACGTCCATCTGGAGTCAAATCCCTATTTGTAAACCCCAACCCGTGGCTCACATTGACATTAGAAATTACTCCCTCCAAATGATTCACAGTAATTTCTTGGGGAACGTATGCCATATTCAAAACCTTCAACAAAGCAGCCCGGTGTGCATCTGAACTCATTAACAGGGATAATATTGAGATTTTAGAGGGTGTCTGATTGAGCTGATCAATGATCTTATAATCGCTCTTTTTGATGATCCTCATAAATTCCTCAACATCATTATCAAAATTGACTTTAGGGTCCTCTTCCTGAACAGGCATCTTGTCATCAACAACCTGTTTTCCTTTTGTTCTTGCAGCGGCTTCAGCTTCTTTATCACCCCTTAGAGTCTGGGGAGCAAACAGTCGACCACTCCTGGTGAAACCACTTGGTCCACTGACATTCTCGACACTGGTACCAACAGCAACCTCTGCTCTCTGTTGACTTCCTCCTTGATGAGTAGTGGTTCCATATTACCACGTAATTTCCATATTAGACACATAAGAAGCAGATTCAGGAACTATAATCGTAACTGGTCTCGGCCTCTCGGGCACGATGATAGCAACAGGATCTTCAACAGGCACCTGTATCTCAACTGGATTATAATAAATGGTAATGGCAGAAACACCTTTTTCCTTCTCTACCTTATCAAACTGAAGGCTTCCTTCGTCCATAAGATCCTGCAGTCCAACTTTCAACTTACTGCAGCCATTAATCTGTCTTGAACAATCCTCACAATCAGAGCCACATCCAGGAAATACCTTTCCTTTTAACAAACGCTCTTTTATAATCAACAACGGAGTCTTTACCAAATTAACATCGGTGATCAGATTCAATTTCTCACCATCAGAAATAGCATTCATGCTTGCACCTCCATGATGGGGCATTGGATTATCATGAACATTCGGCAGCTTAGAGAAATTAATAGCTTTTGCGTCAATCAAGTCCTGAACCTTATGTTGAAAAGCCCAACACTTTTCTATCGAGTGACCTTGCGCACCAGAATGAAATTCACATCGAGCATTAGCATCGTAACCTTGAGGCAATTTTCCAGTATCTAGAGGCCTCATAGTCCGTAGTTCAACTAACTTCTCTCTGAGAAATTATGGTAACAAAGCAGCATATGTCATAGGCAAGGGATCAAACTTACGGTCCCTTGGTCTATTAGTCTGAAATCGGGGTCTAGCTTGCTGATCTGGAGCTTGCTGTCCTGCTGGAACTGGAATGGTGACAGCATCCACCTGATGATAGGACTCAGTCCTGCCTCTGCCCTTTACTCAATACACAGCACTGGACTCCCCTTCTCTTTTCCTTGGTCCGTTAGCAAAGGGTTTCATTGAACTCGAAGCACCAGTCCCACTGACGTCTTGAATCTTACCCAACTTCAGCAGACTCTCTATTCGTTCCCCAGCAATAACAATGTCGGCAAACCCTGTGGAAGGACACGCAGCTAATCTATCCAAATACGGCCCTTGGAGTGTGCTCATGAACATATCAGCCATCTCACGATCAGCCAAAGGTGGTTGAACTTGAGCAGCCAATTCTCTCCATCTCTGCGCGTATTGCTTAAAGCCCTCCTTGTGATCCTGAGTCATACTCTGAAGTTGAGTACGATTGGGTGCCATGTCCAAATTATATTGATACTGCTTCAGAAACGCAGCGCACAAATCTTTCCAGCTCTTTATATGAACCCTATCCAGCTTAACGTACCATTCCAAGGAGGCGCCTGACAGGCTATCCTGGAAAAAATACATCTAGAGCTTTTGGTCTTCAGTATAAGCGGAAATCTTGCGATTGTAAGCTTGCAAATGTGTTTTGGGACAGGTACTGCCATTGTACTTATCCAATGTAGGAAGCTTGAACTTGGGAGGGATTCTCACACCCTGCACGAGACCCATGTCCTCTACGTCAATTCCCAGAGGATTTTGGCTTTCAATAGCTTTGAGTCTTTCATCCAACCCTTCGTACTTCCGGTCTTCATTGTAGAAACCCATGTCATTATTGAATGCAGTAAACAGGTCATCTTGACCATCCTCATTATTATCAAATCCCAGATGTACCCCACCAGCAGGGATGGTGCCAACAGGAGGAGTGCGCGCATTGCGATTTGGGATTTCAGTCTCCAGCCTTTGAATAGTAACTCTCATGGCATCTTGACCAACCCTCATGGTTTCCTGACCGGCCCTCAGCTTTTGCTGACCTTGAGCAATCCCCTGCATAAGGTTCATGAACTGCTCCATCCTCCCCCTCAAATCAGCTAATTCAGTCTGAACTTGCTCCATAACTCTGGCTTGATTGCGTCGGGTAGAGTATCGGTGAACTGGGGTATCAGCTATCGTGCCTGAAAACCAAATAAAGGTTAGCAGGCGCCTGCAAAGAAAAAAAACCTGCAATGATATGCTATGCAAATGCAAATGCACAGTTATGTTTGTCATTTCAAGATACTTTTCATATCCTGATTCCAATCGTAACCACGAATTCCTGACGACCAGAAATCATGATTATTGAGTTTTTCCTTGAAGAGATGTTCATATACGCCGATCACAAATATCTGAAGACCAGAAATTAGTGATTTTGTAGTGTGCCAGTGTGCAGACATATATCTGAAGACCAGAAATTGTGAACAGAAATAGCTCATTTCATACAAATTCCCAAAAGTTTTCAAGCACATTTGTCATAGTTTCAGCAACAGAATAAGAAACAAGTAGTCAAATGGATCCATCAACAATTCTGATGGTAACCATTGCAAATTACAAAAAAATGACAAAATCATTAATCTGATAGCTCTACGTCTTTCAGCTTCTGGCTGGAATACTTAATCTCTTCGAACAGGAGGCGGGTACGCTGATGATGTGGCTTCTCAATCAGCTCTTTGATTACGACGTCCCTTTTTTCCAACGCATCAAATAATGAGCCCGTGTGTATCAGCAAGGCTTCATCTTCATTGGTTCCTTTGCGTCTCTTGATTCCAGCTTGAATTTTAACCAGCTTCAGATCTACCGTGACATCTTCAAGCTCTTTGTTGGCAATTTTCAGCTTTTCTTCAGCATTCCTTACCTGTTCTTGACTTTTGCCAAGATCCTCTCTATACTTTCTTCTTTCTACATGTGCTTTCTTCAGCTCTTCATCTTTATCTTTCAACTAGGTCAGCAATTCAGAGTTTTCAATTCTGACCTCATCCCAAGCTTGACGAAGTTTAGCTAATGAATCCTTGCTTTGGGCTAGCGCCTGCTTTGTAGCCTTGTGAGCCTGACTAGTATCATCTGCTCCCAAAGTAAGTTTCCGGAAGTACCAAGCTCTATCATCAAAATCTTCTTCTTTGTCTGCCAAGATTTTCTCCGCTTTCAGTGCTCTCTTCTCCAAATCTTTGTTGTCAGCCAAAGCTTTCTGAAGACATCTACTCATTCCAGAGTTCTCTATTTGCAACTCTCTGACCATTTTCTTCCACTTCTCGCACTCTTCAGCCGGTACCATGGAGTGTTGATATGGACATAAGAGAGTCTCTCTTGAAAAGGGTAGCAACAGCTCTTTGACCTTCATCTCAATCCAGACATCGTAATCAGGGTATGATCTACAGTCTCCTTTGCCAAAAATCAACTTTCCCTCTCTTTGCCTAAATTTCCAGGCATTTATCACTTCTAGCACTCTTTCATTCTTGGTTCCCATGAAAAATAGAGAAGCACTAATCTCTTCATCAGTAGGAGGATTTCTCGAACCAAATTGTCTAACAGCCAACACCGGGTTGTAATTAATCCCACCTCTTCTTCCAAGTAGAGGCACATTCGGAAAACCTCTACATTTAACAGTAAGCTCTATCGTCAGTAATTTGGGATCAAACCAAATGATGTTATTGGCAGTCAAACCTATCAATCTCTTGGACCATTTCATTGTCTCAGCAGTTTCTACGAAAGCACCAGTTCGAGGTAAATGTTTGAAGAGCCAATGACATAACAATTGGGTACAGCAACTAACCAGACTTCCTCTTCCCTTCTCATTTTTGTAGTGTACTGAATAATAAAAATCCCCTAGCAAGGTAGGAATCGGATTCTTCGTAACAAACACTTTCATCGCCTGCATATCAACAAAGTCAGGTTGACCAGGGAAAAGCACCAAACCATATATACAAAGAGCTAACACAACATTGTAAGTAGTCCAGTTTTTAGCCTTGGCAGCCTCCTGAGCTTGTTGAAAAAGAAACTCCAAATGAAATCCTTCGTCTTCTTTAAGTCTACTCATGCCACTTTTCACAACAGACAGGTCCAGATGTAGAACAACAGCAATTACTTTGGGGGTAAGAGCATCTTCAAAAAAATACGGTATAGAAGACGTGACTGGAATTCCCACAATAAATGAGAATTCCTCCAAGGTAGGCATCAAAATGTAATCAGGGAACAGGAAACATCTCATTGATGGTTCATAGAACTGTAAGAAAGTGTGCAACACATCCTTCTCATACTTTGTGAATGCACATACCATTTTAATCAGCTCTCCATATTCCTTCTGAAAAGTGCCGAGAACACCAGAACCAGCCATGTTTATCATCTTGTTCAATGAATCCAGCTTAGGATCAGGGAATTTATATGACACATTATTCTTCCTTTTAACCTCAACCTCTTGGAAACTCATGATTGGAATCAGACAATATGGTAGGTACCTGAAAATGACAAACATATCCTGTTATGATATGAGTATGCAAATGCAAAAGGCATGTGATCAAGTATCCAGATGTCTGTGTCTGTGTTGAACTGTGTGTACTGTGTCTCTGTACTGAATCTGGCAATATATCTGAGATGAATACTCAAACCACTGTCATAGGATACACTGTCTATAACAATCACAAAATCACAAGTAAGGTATGTAGGAGGTTAGGTTACCTGCAAACCTGTAAACATCCCACCCATACTCACATTTGGTTCCTAGAAAACAAGGCTTGTCAGCTTCGGAGGTTTGAGAAGCGATAGCACATTCAGCCCGTAGGATACAATGCTATGTCAATCAAAGAGGTCGTCCACTGACTCACCTTAGAAAATAAAGGTCATCCTATGAAAGTTCCAAAGTGGGCTCTCGGGTGCGAGTGGGTTTGCCACAGAATATGGTCTGCCACTGTCACCACTAAAGAGAGATGTTTCCACTAAGGTCCTCATGATCGGTCACTAGAGTCGACAGCTCTCTAGATCAACATCCTGGAATACGCAAGATGCGCACGCCATGATGGGTCCCAAGATAGCCTCGTCTAGCTGTGAATTTCGTGATTACCCAACGTACACAGATGGCATGTAGGTCCCACTACTCTCCACTCTAAATCTAAGTGTATACTCAAGCCTGTGTACTGGGCTCATCCCTCAGAAATCCCATCCCGCCAAACAGACAGAACAGTGCGACATAGTATAATATATGAAATGTAAATGCTAACATGCTGTAAATATGGTACAAGTAATAAAATACAGTAAACAGCAAATACAAGATAACAGTAAACACCTAATGAAAGAAAAGCAAACAAGCGCTAGGATTGACTCGCTTAGGATAGACCAGCAATAGGTCAACCTGTCCCCAGCAGAGTCGCCAGCTGTCGCTCCCAGAATTTTCATCCTAGTACAAACGCGAGAGTGGCACCGAAATAGAGTCGCCAGCAATGTGTATTTATCCCAAGAGAGGGAAAGGAAACATCGCGTAAACCTGAAGGAAAGGAAAGAACATGGTCTTGCGACCAAAAGAATTGGATTCGGGAGTCGGTTACGCGAGAGGAAGGTATTAGCACCCCCTCGCGTCCATCGTACCCGATGGGATCCACGCTTGCTTGTTTCGATCAAAGGGTGTAAGGAAAGGATACTGGAAAAAGAATGGGAAAAGGAATGGAAAAGGAACGAGGAACAAATGTAGGGAAAATAAAAGAAGTGCTCGAATGGGCCCTACCCCACTGCCTACGTATCTCATCGGGAACATGAGAATCAGAGCGACATAGTTCCCCTCACCTAGGGAAAGTTGTTTGTGTTTTTTAGTGGAGTACGTCAACGTTCGCGTCCTAACAATTTAGGTGTTGCAGCTTGCTGTAGGGAGACTTAGGCGTTACCTGTTTACAGTAGAACGGAAATGTCGCATCCTTAAGGAAAGGAGTGAATGAGATGAGGAGAGAAATCCCGAAGGAAAGACGTGATTGTTTGTTTTTTTGTCTTTTAAGAAGTTTTGTTTTCATTTGTTTGCATATGATAGTGTATCTAAATCTTAGTCATTGGAATGTGTACATTCTCACATTCCAAGATGGAATGGGTAAGAAAGTACACTAAGGGTGAAGAAGACCCCCACACTTAGTTCCAATTGTCAAGGTTCAAACACACTAACATACTTGTGTTTATTAAGTGTTTTTGTTGATTATGAAATGAAGAAGTGTTTTTTATTTGTACCTTCGACAAGTATTGCATTTAAGTCCCTCATACAAGATCAAATGTTTAACACATTGGCCCAAGATGGGCCATATGCTATACATTCTAAGATTATAAGAGAAGACCCCTTATAATCTTTTCTTTATATGAAAGGCCTAAATGCAATAAATGCCTACCTTTATTACATATTTTGAATTTTCTTTGAGATGAGAAGATGAAAGACTCAAGAGCGGAGAGAAAGGTAAAATCTATGTGAACTAAGACTCAATCCTAATTGATTAGTTAAGGGAGTGATCCTAATGGTTTGTGAGGTTGCAAAACCTAAAATCTAAAGAAGGAATGAATTAAACAATTCACTTCTAAAGTAGAAGATGAATTGTAACTCACAAGGGAAAGTAATGAGTTAATCAAAGAAAACACATAAGTGCTTAACAAAACACAATATTGAATTGTAAAAGATGAAAGGAAAGAGGTTTGAATGTGGATCCCTTATCCACACCCAATTTCAACTTACCAAAGCCCCTACATGGTTAGTAAACATGGAAACATGTATAAGAAGTAAAAAGTACTTAATACACAATGAAATTCAAAAGAGAAAGATAAAGAATCAAGTCTTAATATCACAACCAGAATGTGCATCATATGGACAACAAGTGAATATCATAATACAAGTTCCAATGAATAGGCAACAATCATTATCCATAGCATTCAAACATGTCTTCATAAGAAAGGATAGATGAAAGATGAAAAGAAAGGGAAAAAAACATGCATAAATGGTACATGCAATCTAAGGATCAGAATTGAAACTAAATGGAAAATGGTTTATAAACATCTCAAAATATCCATGAATCAACCATCAAGACATTCAAGAAGTAATAGAAGAAGAAGTGAAGTGAAAGTTCAAAAGGATAAGTACAAACAATACATGTTAAGGATGCACAAAGTTCAAATGGAAATGAACATGTAAAGATGACCTATAATGTGTACCAAAGGCCTATAATATCATATGAATGGCTCATAAAACATGCAAATGCTCATACAAATATGCACAAAAGAAATCATGCAAACATGCACTAAAGTTAGAATGATATGACATGTTATTATGCTTCAAGTGTAATGCATCAAATAAAAATCAAATGGACTTATGAAAATTATGCAAGCATGGTATTTAAATGCCTAAATCAGAAGTAAATCATACATCAAAACATGTCATAAAATGATCTAAAAAATAAAAAAAAAAATCAACTAAAATGTATCAATGTATTAGTGAATCAATGCAAAAAGAATCAAGTCAAAACAATTTGTAATGAGCCAGAACAAAAATATACAAACTCGTGTATCACATTTGGAATGCATACAAATGGAAATTCAAAGAAAATTATGTAACATGGATAAAAATGTCATAAAATCATGACGTAAAAAGATCAAAAATTTCCTAAATGACTTGATAACACTCATGAATTTTTCCAGAATTTTTTAGAATGTTCTTGTAATTTTAAAAATTAAAAAGGAAACGTGTATAAAATGGAGAAAATAAAAAGAAATGAAATAATAGAGGGGGTGCATAAAAGTAAATTTCCATGTTCAAATGGTTTGGGCTTCAAAAGCGTGGTGTGTAAATAGCAATTTGGTTCAGTCCATGTACGCGCCATACACACTAACTATCATGAACTTTCAGTCAAATAAAGTCAAAACAATCCACACCCTTGGATCAAGTCCAGTCAACATAATAGTCAAAGTAATCAAATCCAACACACGCGTAAGGAGGCACACACACACTACCATGCACTGCACCACACAATGATTAAATAAAATCAGAATTGGAACACGTGACATGCACGCCTATTTTAATGCACTGGCACCACTGTAGCCACACGATGATGAAAAATCAATGGTCACGATTAAAACATGAGTAAACCCTAGCAATTGAATCCACCGGCCGGAGATGACCTCCGGTCATCTTCTCCGGCGAGAACCACCACCTGCAAACTCACATGTTCACCAAAATGCACAATGCGCATACCAAACTGAAGCTGAGACAATGGAGATCATGAATACACAGCTATTTTTCACATAACAAGCACGTACACACAGAACAGAGAGGATCAAACCATGCCCTAAGTTTAGATCTAAGCCTCTACAAGGCCTATCAACTAGCCGGAGTGAAAAGAGCTTCTAGCAAGCTTCTATCAACAAAAACAAGTCAAAATTAATGAAAATTAACTGAATCAAAGTTTAATGATGAAACCTAAAAATGTGGAGAAATTGGAGATGTTGAGAAAACCAGAGAAAAGCTTGATATGCTGAGCTTCTAGATCTCCAACCTTAGCAAAATAAATGCTACTGATTCACGTATTGAAGAAGGGAATTGAAGGTTGCAATGATGCCTAACTTGCAGAAATGGAGTTGTTCTTGTTGATCTTGATTCAACCACACCAAACAATAAGCAATGGAAGAACAATGTAGTTGAAATCGTGGAGAAGAAGATGAACAAACTCAGAGAGAATGAGAGAGTTTCTGAAGTGGAAAAGGAGAAAATGATGTTGAAGTTAGAAATGTGAGTGAAGCTTTTGTTTTATAGGGAGCTCTAACCATGGTTAACCTGAGTTGGTTAACTGAGTTGAGGTGGTTTAGGTGAGTCATCCCTAACTAACTGAGTCAAGTTAGTTAGGGATAGAAATGATATGGTGATGGTAACTTATGGTAAGCTATGGTGGAGGTGAAAGTGAAATGAATGGCATGGCTGTGGTAGCATAAACTTGTTCATCAAGTTTACTCTTTCCCTTCTCATGTATGGCACGTGCTATGGCAGTGTATGTGATGGTAATGGTGTGTTCAAATAAGGGAATGAGTTGCTTGAGTTATTTGATGGATGTCTGAACCAAGTTATGTATCAAAAGCCATCAATGCATCAGTGGAACATAGGGTGATTTGTGGATGAGATTCTCCCTAATCCATGGATGGTTTGATGTGTTTTTGTGGTCATTGGAAAGAGGGATCATAATAGAACAACTTTGGTATGAGAAATGAATTGAATTGAGGCTTGGAATAGGTTGAAAAATGGATTGGAACACACAAGTTTGGAACTGATATAAGGGCGTGGCATATGGTCGGATGACAAGGCAACATGGCACCTAGGTTTTCAGCATAATCACACCAAATTGGACTCAGCATAACTTCTTATCCTTTGATCAAATGAACAAATCATGAACACCAATTTTGTAGATCTCACATAGAGGAACAACTTTCATGTTGAAAGATTTTTCATTTGAGGCCTCTAACCATGAGTAATTGATCAAAACATTTGGCCCACCACATGTTTGTGAAAATGACTGCGCGTGACCTGAAATTTGCCCGAGCTGACTTGCATTTTGCCCAAGTTTTCCTCAACTTTGATCATCCATAACTCTCTCAATTTTTATCCAATGGAAGTGTTCTACACATGGATTTGAAGCTTAAAACAAGATATTTTGTTGTGGCCAAGTGGAATTTTCATTTGATGCTTCAATTTTGAATGGCCTTGGTTCAAAGTCTGATGCAAAATGGCCAAAAATTACTATTTTTGGAAACCCTATTTCTTCCAAAAATGGCAACTTTTCAAATTTTGATTTTTCATGATCCTTTTGGAGTTTCTTGATCAAATTTTGTACATTGGTCATATATAACATGAATTTCATGAATTTGACCTCAAAAAATCAAGAGTTGACTTTTTCCTCTGATTATTTGACTTAGCCCCAATTTTCCTGATTTTTTATCTTTCTTCCAATTGAACCACTTCTAAAACCAATTGAGAGGCAATTTTCCACACACATACACTTAAGGACATGTAGAATACCATGACATCAAATTTTGTCAAAAAAAAATCAAAGATGACCTGATTTAATTGGAAACCCTAATTTTGATACCCACCTCCTAGGAGTAAATGTGCAGTTTTCAATTTCAAATTCCTCAGAGTATGTTGTGTATCCTCTTAAAGGATGATGAGATATGTCACTTGAGGGTGATTTTGAACCAATGAACCATCTCTTTTGAGGGGTTTCCTTCATTTTTTGGATCTCTTGCATAGTGAAAGATGTAGTGCTTCAATCTCCTATTGAATCTCACCTTCTTGATGTTTTGGATGATCAATTGAGGTAGTATGAGACATGAAAGACCTCTTGGCTTGCCTTGAGTGAACTTGTTTGACCTTTTGTGCCTTGAATGATTCCTTGATTGTCCACCCTTCTCCTGATCACATGCCTTGATGGTAAGAGGGATGTTATGCTTCATTTTTCTATGTTAAAGATGCAATGCAATGCTAATGAGATGGATATGATATGATATATGATAATGCTATGCTATGATGACAAAAGAGAGAGAAAATTTTGGGGTATTACAAGGTGTCTTTGATCTCTTTTTCTCCAACAGAATTCAGTATGCTTCCTCTCCCCAACAGAGTATCTGAATATCCCTCTTCCTAGCAAGACATATGGAAGTTTGATTCCCCAGTGGAGTCCATGATCATGGCTCTCCGCTAGCAAAGCAGGTCCCTCAGCAGAAGAGTTCTTCCTTGAGGTTGTCATCCCCAGCGGTATAAGGATTCCTCATTCCCAGTAGCGCAAAGTGATGGAGCATTCCCAAGCAGTTTTGAAAATGGTGGAAAGTTAGAGTGTTCTCCTCCTCCAGCATGTTAGATCAATGATATTGCCTGCAATTAAATTCTAATGGGTATTGACAATTCAGACCCATCGGTTGTTCAGAGGTTATCCTTAGCAAGAAACATGGTTGATCTCAGTCCCTCAGCAGGTATTTCCTTCCTCAGTAAAAGTTCGTTTGATCTCGACTCTCCCAGCAACCAGATCAGAAAGTTGTCATTTCCCCAGCGGAGTTCTATGGTTATAGTTCCTCCCCAAGCAGATTGGTTCAGATGACCTCCCCAGCAAGGTCATCAGTCCGTACAGTAATCTCAGCCAGCTTGGCAGCTCAAAGACCAGATTGTGTCAACATTACTCCCCAGCTGAGTTGGTGTTTTTTTTTCCACAGAGAGTCAGAAGATCAGATTGATGGTTGTTTCCTCAGCACGGTTTGCGATCACGAGGACTATCCAGTTTGTTATCCCTAGCAAAGTTGACCTCATTTTTTCCTCAGCATTTATTTTGCTGAGGGGCCTCCTTGCATTTTGCATGTAGTAATCATTGCATCCTCAAAAATGTGTAGCATTTCCATTTGGGATGGAGCATTACGTCACGGTAAAACTCAAACATATACATACGAAACATAAGCCAGGTTCAACCGTTTACCTGCAAGCCAGAATAGTTCACACACAAAACATTGTCATGCAACCCCAGCAAAGCTTACTACAACACTTGATCGTACAATGTTAATTCAATACCCGTCCGTATTGACCTTGGACATCCGTCTGTGTACTTTTAATGCTCGTCCGTGCTTGAACCCCTTATTCTCAATATCCGTCTGTATTGACCTGTTAGACGCTTGTCCGTGTCCTTTTTAGCGTTTTAATCCCCAGTGAGATCACTTTACAAACTTTCATTTTTCAATACCCGTCCGTATTGCCTTTGAGACACCCGTCCGTGTTCTTTTCAACACCCGTCCATGTTTGAGTCCTTTATTTTCAATACCCGTTCGTATTGACCCTTTTCAGCACCCGTCCGTGTTTGAGTCCTTTATTTTCAATACCCGTTCGTATTGACCCTTTTCAGCACCCGTTCGTGTTTGAACTTTTAAGCTAATACTCGTCAGTATTGCCTTTGAGATACTCGTCTGTATTTTCTTAATCATCGTCTGATACTCGTTCGTATCGTCGACTTGGTCACTCGTCATGTTCCTTTGATGATTGTCCGATGCTCATTCGTATTGTTGACCCGAACACTTGTGTGTGTTCCTTTCTTAATCATCGTCAGATACTCATTCGTATCGTTGACTTGGTCACTCGTCATGTTCCTTTGATGATTGTCTGATGCTCGTTCGTATCGTTGACCCGAACACTTGTGTGTGTTCCCTTCTTAATCACCGTCCGATACTCGTTTGTATCGTCGAATTGGTCACTCGTCGTGTTCCTTTGATGATTGTCCAATGCTCATTCATATCATTGACCGAACACTTGTGTGTGTTCCCTTCTTAATCATCGTCTGATACTCGTTCGTATCGTCGACCTGGTCACTCGTCGTGTTCCTCTGATGATAGTCTGTTGCTCGTTCGCATTGTTAACCTAAACACCCCTCCATGTTTTCTTCCCGTACTCGTCCGTATGATCATTGATAATCGTCCGTATCCCTATTTCGATACACGTCGTATCAATCTATGCAGTTATTTGCTGATACGACGTTGCTTTCATCCTTCTCAGGTTAACAGATGATTGAATAGGGGCAGCTGTAACACCCCAAAATTTGCCCTCTTGTTATTACATAGCTTATGTTTCATTGCATTACATTTATATCTCATATCTCATAAAAGTTGCAAAGGGCATGTGATCAGTTGAGTTCAGAGTATTGATCATTCAAAGCAAGAGAGTTAAAGCCTAAGGTCTTCAAGTAAGCCTCAAGGGTCTTTTATGTCTCATATGATCTCAATTGATCCCACAAGTCATTTGAAGAGGAGAATTCATCAAGAAGTTGGACAGTTCATCACCTCCTAACCAAAAGCAGTCAAAATTAGGGCTTGTGATTCAAGCAGTCTTCTGATGAAATTTTGGTTCAAATTTGATCTCAATGTTTTCTACATGATGTCAAGTGTCTAAGAATGAAAGATTGCCCATTTGTTCATTTCAGAAGAGGTTCAATTGGTCAGTTGCTTGAGAATCAAGAAATTGATGAAAAAGTCAACTGTGTAAAACGAAAAGTCAACTCCTGGCCTTTTTGGGTCAAATTCATGAAATTCAAGTTACATATGTTCATTGGACAAGATTTAATCAAGAAATTTCAAGAGGTTCATCAAAAATCAAGAATTGTACCAAGTTTCGATTTTTAGAAATTTAGGGTTTCCAAAAATGGCAAGTTTGGATCATTTTGCACTACACTTCAAGGCATTCTTTCTTCAAGATAAAAGCTTCAAACTTCAGGCCTAAGTTGAGCCAATCAAAGATCACATCTTAAGCTTCAAATCCATATAAAGAACTCTTCCATTGGATCAAAATTGAGGGAGTTATGATCAATCAAAGTTTGACAAAACCAAGGCAAAAACTAGGTCATGACAAGGTAATCTCAAGGCACCCGGCCATAATTTCATCAAGCATGTGGTGTGCCAAATGTCAAGCTAATGTTCTCAATGATGGAGGTTCCAAATGGAAAAATGTTGAACATCAAAGTTGTTCATCTCCATGTCCTCTTTAACTTTGATGTTGGACATTTTCTCACTTGAACAAATTATGAAGGGGTTATAGTGGTCCAAACATGGAGGCTTCACACTGAAAAATCCTTAGGTTCATGATTAGGTCTGCAGGCAACTTGGCACGCCTATGATGCAGTGTTGGCTTCTTATGTTCTAAGCTATTTTCTACCACTTTGCAAGGTTCTATTCAACTTAAAATTAATGCCAAACTTGCTCTATGATAGATCATATTTCCATTGATACCAAAAACTCACCATTTCATCCATCAACATGAGAGAACTTCATCCCCAAACATTAACACTTCCATTGTGTCTTGGCTGCCAAATTTAGAAGTGTTTGGCATTTGTTGTTGTTAGCTTATTCACATTCACACGCGTGTACCTCCACATTTCCACTCTTTACCTCATTTGGACCAACATTCCATATGCCATACATGTACATAACCTGCTCCATACATGAAAGGGAAGGAAGTAAACTTGTTCAACAAGGTGGCCATGTGGTAGCAACATATCATACCATCATCATCATTCCTTTTTATCATACAACATGAATAATCACAACACACACGAGTTCACTCTTTATCTCATTTCAGTTTGCAGCCACACCCCTTCATTGCTTGACACCGCCATTTTAACTCAACCATAGTTCTAACTGTCAACTAAGACAGTTAGAAACTAACCTTGGATATAAAAGCTTCACTCTAACTAACTTTGAGAGAGACTTAATTTTTTCACATTTTCACCAACTTCACTCTCCGAAATTCTCTCTGAGTTCTCTCTCTCATTTCACACGAGTTTTTTCATTTCTTCTTTTATCTTCATCATCAAGTTACATTAAAGCATTGAGGTATTGAATAGTTGAAGCACCTTCAAGTTCCAGATTTCAATTCCTCTGCAAGATCAAGCTTCTATAATCCTTTATTTGGCCAGATTAAGCTCAAAGTTCATCTGGAAGAATCTCTGGTTTTCTGAAGATTCAAGTTACTTCAAATTTTAAGGTTTTAATTCAAACTTTTTTTGCACGATTCCTACTGTTTTTTAGCTTGTTGATGTTGTGATTTCAGTTTATTTGAAGCTCTTAAACTCTGGCTAGTTGATAGAGCTTGTTAGAAGCTTAGATGAATTTTTAGGGCAAACTTTCTCCCTTCGATTCTCTCTGTACATGTGTGATTTGTGAAAACTAATTGTGGATACATGTTCTTCTTGAGCTCAACTTTCATTTGATATAATTTTTGTCAATTTCTGGAACATGTGAGTAGTTGCAGTCACCAAAGGTGGCCGGAGAAGATGACCGGAGGTCCTTCTCCGGCTGGTGAGGTTCAGTTAGAGTTTTGTCTTCAGAACATGTCACAACCGTTAGATCATTTCAATCCTAGGGCGTGTGTGTTGCCAGCACATAAATGAATCTCATGCCTCTCACGTGCCTCTCTTTCTTCAGATGTTGACCTTGACTTGGCTTGGTGTGCGTGCGTTCATCATTGTTAGCATGCGTGTCCATTTTGATTCGTTAGATTTGATTACTTGTGTGATTATCATCTGTTGACTAAATTGTGTGGCTAAGATTGAGTCAACTGTTTGACTGCATTCCACCTTAACTCACATGCACATACGCGTATTACTGGACTGGACTTGAAATTCTATTCACACACCCCTTGTTGGAGCCCAATCACTTTTGAACTACAGATTTACTTTCGTGGCATCCCCTTGCATATTTCTTTTTTTCTTTTAATTTCTTTTTGACATAGTTTCATTTATTTTTTATTAAAAATACTAAAGTTCATCCAAAAATTCTAAATAAATTCATATAGCATTATTACACATTTATCTAATTTTCTACATTTTTTAATTTTGATTTTATTGATTTTGGCTCATATTTTCATAATTTCCTTTTATTTTCTTTTTGAATGATTTTCTTCATGATATTTGTGCATTGTCCAATTATTTTTGCATAGTTCCTAAGCCATTTGGCCTCGAATATTTTCACCATGTTTGAATAACATTTTGATGCATCTAAAACATTTTTATTGTATTTTTAAAGTCATTTTATCATACCTTTTGATATTCATCTTTGTGCATTCTTTTGGTTTGTGTCAATGTGATTTTGTTGAATTGTTTGAGCATGTTTCCTTTTGAATTTTGCTTTGATATTTTGACACATGTTTTACCTCTGACTTAGGTTTGTTGTGACATATTTTCATAATTTTCTCACGTGGTTTAGTAATTGCTTGATGCCTTGTGTTTGAGGTAACATTTTGTGCTTATTCTTCTACTTCTTTCTAACATAGTTTGAGGAGGCATTTGTGCCATCCTATTAGGTTTACTTTGTGTGAGATTATAGGACTTGTTTAGAGGATTATAGGTCTCTCTTGATTCATTTATAGGTCCTTTTGGTTTGTGTTTACCTTTGATGTATGTTTGTGTATTTTAACTTGCATCATTACTTGAACTTGTTTGACCTAATCTTGTTTCTCTTCTCTTTTAATCATCAATATGACTTGTACTTGAATCATCAATGCCTATTCATGCATTCTAATTGCATCTCATATTTGGTATGTTATTGACCCATAATCATCTCATGCATTTAAATGTTCATTTATATCATCTTGCATGCTTGTTTATGTTTGACCTTAATCATCTTTCTTTCTTAACTAGTGTTAATGTGGTTTGCATATGCATCTTGTATGATTAATTCTTGCATTATAATTACATCTTAAATGTCATTTGGTACTGATCTATGATCCATGTTCATCCATTTTTGGTTTTCCACTTTAACTTGTGTTCCATGTTACTTCTTTTCTTTAAGTGAAACTTGTTTCTTCTCTTCTCACTTCTTCTTCATCTAACTTTTTATACTTGATAATTCATTTTCATAACTTGTATGCCCATTCATATGCATTATAGGACATTCATATATGATGTATGATTCTGGCTTTGACATTTCATTAGGCATTAATGCATGTTCATCTTGCATAATCATTCATCTTTCATCAATTACTTTTATGGTGCATTTCTTTGTTGTTTAAGACATTGTTAGTGCATAGTTTGTTTATGTTTGATCTCTTAACCTTAGAGGACTTTCTTAGGGTATAAGTTCCGACCTAGAAGCTTTCTCAACCTTTAGGATCTTTCTTCTTTAGTTCCTAACTTGTTTGATTCTTACTTGTTCTTCTCACCTTATTTCTTCACTTGTAAATTGTTTTGCTAACATTTTCAGGGGCTAATGGTAAGTCAAGTTTGTGGGAGAGCACCCACATACAACCTATTTTCTTATCTCTTTTAAGCTTTCAAGTTGTGATTGTGATAAGCATCTTATGCTTCTTTGACATTTCATTGCTTTCATCCCTTTGAGTTCTTAACTTAACTTCAATCTTGGAAGTAAGTTAGAACTCACTCTTCTTCTCTTTTGTTTTAGACTTAGGTTTCTAAACCACACTTAACCATTAGGAACATCCAAGCATGATAACTCTTAGGATTATTAGTCCCCCTTTAGACTTTTACCTTTCTTAACCTTTGAGTCTCTCTTCTCCTCACCTCAAAACAAAAAGCAAAACATCTAATAAAGGCATAAAATATATTGTATTTGAGCCTTTCATGTGAGAATAAGATAGTGAGGGGTCTTCTCTCACTTTTTTTAGAATGTTTATCATATGTCCCGTCTTGAGTCGATATGCGAGGCATTCGATCCTACGTGAAAGACTTAAATACAATATGTGTTGTAAACACAAAATAATCAAAACACTTATTTTCAAAATATAAAAACAAACTAACAATTCTCTTCTCATCTCCTTCATTCCATTCTTAAGGACTCGTCATGTCCGTTCTGCCGCAAACAGGTAACGCCTAAGTCTCCCTACAACGAGCTGCAACACCTAACTGCTGGAATGTGCACTCTGACGTTTCCATTAAAAAACACAAACAAAGCAACCCTTGTTGAGCCAAACTACGTTTACTCTGCACTACTACAAAACGGCCAAACAACAACGCTAGGTTTACAACGACATCCTATACACCGTTCTTATAGTGCGTACTGGATGCGCGCGCATTATTTTAATTAGAAATCTCAAAGGTATAATAATGGTTTTTATGAAAACCGTGGTGATACAATCTAGCTATCATGGGTTCGAACCTCATCGCCCTCAAATAGTTTATCCCTTTGATGTAAATGATCCCTTTTTAAGTTTTATTAATATTTAACTAAAAAATAATAAGGATATCACGACGGATTTTTCTCAAAACCGTTGTTACAAATTGAAGCTTCTTTTTATGTATTTTAAACACCAAGCATATATATCAATTTATCCATTGAAACAACCCTAACACCAACGCTGTCACCATTGTCGGGAAGAAGACAACAACAACAACAAAGTTTTCTACTTTAAGGTGTTGCAATGTCACATTTGAAGACAAAATCATCCAAAGGTGTTTCTACGTCTTGTTCCAGTGTAAAATCTCGATCTGGAAATTTTTGTGGTTGTGATGGTCGTATGGTTTCATATCAATGCAAGAAGGGACAAAATAAAGGAAGGCTTTTTTGGAGATGTCTATTTTGGAGGAGCGATGAAACATGTAATTTGTTCATATGGGATTAAGACGTGGGAGAAAGAGATGGAAATGACGATGAGAGCATTATGAAGTCAGAGTTGGAAGTTGTGGGCTATCTGAAGGTTATGTATGAGGATTTAAAGAAAAAGAACAAGAATTTGAAGAACAAACTGAAATCAGAGATACTTTTTGGAAATATCAAGATGTTATGTTTTTTTGTCTCCTTTATGTTTAATATTTACTTTGTTATGAAATGTAATAGTTGAATTAGGGTTCGAATTACATTGTTGATGTTTAAACTGCAGATGCATTGTGAATTACATTGTTGATGTTTAAACTGCAGATGCATTAAGTTAGAAGTTAAGGCACACCTTTTCTTTTTTATTTATTTTAAAATTCATAAATAAAAAGGGTTAACACTACGGTTCTTCTGGTTAACCGTAGTGATATATTTATAATAAATGAATACCTATGTATACGGTTTTTATTTATTTTAAAATTCATAGATAAAAGGGTTATCACTACGGTTATTCTGGTAAACCGTAGTGATATATTTATAATAAATAAATACATATCTATACGGTTGTTATTGTTAACCGTTGTGAAATAGTTTACCCATATTTAAGCGAAATAACTTTCACTTAATTGACAGTAACACCGTTGCCTTCAAAGTGAAACCCTAGGACCCATTTTTTCTCTTAGGTTTCACCATTAGTTGTGAATCTTGTGCTTCATACATTAAGGTATTCTTCTTCTTCCATCTATTGTTAGATATTTCCCATTATCTCGTTTGTTGCATGTTGTTTTTGTTGATTGTTCTCATTTTTTCAGATTCGTTTTCACTACCTTAACAAAGACCATACTTTGGAAACTTCATAATGTTTGTGTTGCTATGGAAAAATGTATAAGAAGCATAAAGCTATGATGGAAACTTCATCCACCTTGTACTTTTTTTCATAGCATCACGAGCAAGATGTTAGTAAATGAAGAAACAACAGTGTAAGCAAACTTTATCTAGTTTTAGAAGCAATGAAAAGAAGTATAAGAAGTATGAAGCTTTTTTGTAAGGTTCTTCCTCCTTATATTTCTTTTTCATGGCTTCCCAAACTAGTTCAACATCATAATTGATTCCTGTTCCGCGATTAGTTTCATTAAAAGGTGCGTTATTCCTGTTCCTCTCTTTACTCATCACTGGATTATGGTTTTACGGTTTGTTTTCAACTGAGGATGCTCATTTTTGAAGTTTGCTTTGTTTCCTTTCAGGTTAAGGGGATGATACAGGGTGATGATGCTGGTGGAAGCTAGCGTATTATATCAGTTTATAATTTCTGGATCTGGTATAGAATGTTGTTTGAGTTTATCATATTCTATTTACATTGTTTGTTTAACTAACCCTCACTTAAAGTTTGCTGGTGCTAGCAAATGTATTATATGAGTTTATAATATATGGATCTGGTATAGAATTTTGTTTGAGTTTATTATATTCTATGTAGATTGTTTGTTTCACTAACCCCCACTTAAAATACATTCAGTTAATTTGACATAGATACTTGTAATATGCAAATTAAGTTGTATTTGAAAACCAACTTAAACAAACCAATGTTGTTTTCTGCTTGCATGCCTCTCATCATTTATCTCACGTTCTTTTATATATAGATTATGGTATAATGATCTGGCTCCTTAGATGCATCTCCATCTTCCATTATAGTTAAATCAAAGATGAGGCAAATTATCCAATGTCTTGTTGATCTTATGGAAATTTAACTATAATCGAAGATAGCGATATATCAAAGGAGTCAGATCAATAAACCACAATATATGTAAAAGAGCGTGAAATGCACGATGAGACGAATGCAATCAGAAAACAACATTGGTTTGTTTAAGTTGGTTTTCAAGAATAGTTTAATTTGCAGATTATAGACATCTTCATCAAATTTAATCCATGTATATTTATTTAGTGAGGTGTTTGGAAAACAAGCAATCTACATTTAATATAATAAACTTAGGATACTTACAACAACGGTTATATATTGTAACAGATATCATAAGTAATTTATGTTTTATATAAATTCTCTACTGATGGGTTTCGAACCCGTAACCTAAGTGTATGTATCGCAACGGTTTATTATCACAACCGTTGTGATATATGGTGCGCGTCCTGCCTTTCAACAACGGTTTCCAAACCGTGTAGAAACAGCGAACTTACAATGACAATCTATATAACAACGCCTTCGCCCGCGTCATTATATGTCATTCCCAACCATTGTTAAATAGGTTTTTCATAGTAGTGCTGATTCTTCTTTCTCGTCTAATTGAAGATACGTAAGCACGAGATGCGATATCTCGACGAGCAACCTTCCCCGTAGTCGGTCGAACTACGTTGACTCTGACTTTCCCATTGCACTGAGGGAATACGTAGGCCTAGGACAACAATAGTGTCCTATTGAGTCACTTCTTTCTCCCCTCCTTTCTCCTTTTTATCTTTCATTTCCAGTTCTCTAGTTAGCAGTTGATTTCCAGTTCCTTACACCCTTTGATCGAGACAACAAGCGTGGATCCCATCGAGTACGATGGACGCGTGGGGGTGTTAATACCTTCCCCTCGCGTAACCGACTCCCTTACCCATTTCTCTTGGTCACGAGACCTCATTATTTCCTTCCCTCAGGTTTACGCAGTGTTTCCTTTCCCTCTCCTGGGATAAATACACATTGCTGGCGACTCTGCTTTCGCGCCACTTTCGCGTTTGTACTTGGATGAAAATCCCGGGAGCGACACAAGCCAAGTAGAAGTTTTGTAACGACAATAAATATAAAAGATAACAGTAACAATCAACTGACCTGGTCGATGAGGGTCATCAATCAATGTTCAAAGATCTGGATAACACGCACCATCTTCAATGGCCTTTAACGCTATAGTTTCAAGTTCAAGAAACGTATTCACCACGATTCCCTTTGCCAACGAAATATGCTCACGCATATACAATATCTCCCAATAAGCAGGATCTTCCCTATCAAGCATCATTTCTGGCATCAGCACCGCGTTCAAAGACGCATTTCCCGATGCCATAATTCCAACTCCCACTATTTCAATAAATGACATCGTTGTTTCACCGTGAATCTTCGGGGAGTAAGAATATAGAGCAAAAACTGTTGCTCCAGAAGTGAAGTAGCAAACAGGGATTTGACAGAGATTAGATTCGACATTGACGTTGTTTGATTTGATGAATTTGAATCTGGTTGCGGCTAAGCTTTGTGAGCTAGATTGAATGAGTACAGTGATGGAAGGGAAACGATGGAAGGAAATTGAAGGGTGAGAGGTTGAGATGCGGTTAATGTAAGAATTAATGAATGAATTGTCAAAGAAGCCAGTGGTGAGAAGGATTGTGATGGAGAAGTGTTGTTGTTGTTGAAGAATGAGAAGTTTGTCTAATTCTACCATTGAAATTATGTGACCTATGCTTGGTGTTGGATACATAACTATTGTTGTTGTTTCTTCCATCTTCTTTGGTATTAATTTAGTCATAAGTACAACACAAATGGTCTGAGTAAGTGGAATGAAGTAGCTTTGATTTGGTGGATAGTTTTTTCTTTCTTGGGTTTCTGTGGTTGATGATACTAATATACTATATATGATATATAATAGGCTTAAATAGTGTTTTCGGTTGATGATACTAATATACTATATATGATATATAATAGGCTTAAATAGTGTTTTCGTCCCTGTAAGTTAGCGGGTTTTTGGCTTTCGTCCCTGTAAAAAAAAAATTTTGGTTTTAGTCCCTATATCTTACTTTTTGCTTGCTGTTTAATCCCTAAAGCCAAAATCCGCAGGAAAATCCGAAGGTTTCCTGCGGGATTTCCTGCAGATTTTTCTGCGGATTTTGGTTTTAAGGACTAAAACGAATACGAATGTGAAATATAGAGACTAAAACCAAGAAAAAAAATTACAGGGACGAAAACCAAAAACACGCTAACTTACAGGGACGAAAACACTATTTAAGCCTATATAATATAACTAACCATATATAGTAATAAAATTGTGATGAAGAATGATGCAACTAACACTGCCGGCCTAGAAGTAGAGAGAATAAAGTTTAAGAGTGGAAAAGTGGATAGAAGACAAGAACATCAGATTAATTAATCATATGTGGATTTAGATATATATATCTACTACAAATATTCACTTAACATATTCATAATTATAATGACTTCTTCTATTAGGATATAAAATATCCATTTTTTTGTCAAACTTTCATAAAAACATTATTAACCAAAAACACATAACGAAATACATCTAAATTGTGTCAGATTAAAATAATCCATCCATCTCACAATAAATGACATATATTAAGGGGATATTGGAAATGAAAGAAAGACAATAGTATAATTTTATTAAACTAACCTTATCGATTATATTGTCTTATATTCACCATGATAATAAATACAAAGTTAAATACATTGACTTGAGAGTGATGCAGACAGTTTATAAAATATTTATGTTCTACCTCACTGTGGGATAAAGACTAAAATAAAAACCTTAATTAAAATCTATCAGTATTTCAAGCGGGATTTAGATACCTTATTGAGAAACTTCGAAAGGCTAAAAGCTCATCCAAAATAAGTCCAAAATCCTGTTTGGATAAACAATTGAATTAAGTGCTTATCACATAAGTGCAAAAGTATAAGCTTTGATGAAAAGTTTATGAAAATGAATTAAAAACAACGTACTGGCATGTTGTAAGCCTTTTCCATAACCTCTCTCAAACAATCTCAAATAAGCCAATCTAAACCAATCTTAAGTTAAGACTAATGAGTAGAAGTAGACAAGAACCGCTGATTGATTCACAATGCAATTTGAAGTTGAACAATCTCTACCAGAAGTCAGACCTATACTGATTAATGAGTAGCATATGGGTGAACAGTTTGGAGTCCATATCTTATTCTGCATTGTATCTTCAAATCTAGTCGTTGATGACAAGTAATTCTCTTTCAAAATGGTTTTGAAGGCTAGTTCAATGTCATCAACCAGTACTCAGATCACCCTCATCTGACAAAGGTGGTAAACAATTACAAGTTACCTTGTAAAACTTTGTGAAATTTACATATATGATTTAATATGATGTACTATGTACCAAGAGTAGCTATATACCTTGTAAAACAGAATCCAGAGGCAATAACATCACAACAGGTTCAGTCTTAAAATTCAGACGTGAAACTAACATCTATGCTTGAACACATGCAGGATAAGGCAACAACTCCTGAAGTAAATTAGTATATTCAGTTTCTAGCAAACTTATACCGATGATAATTGTGAGTGGAAGACCGATAATAAAACTTCTTCACATATTCTGCAAGATCTACAGTGGAATCAGGAGCACCCTGCAACACGGAGAAACACGTACAATAGAGTATTGTTTCAGATTGTGTTTGAATTGATTCATTGCCTTATTATATGTAATAAGAACAATTGTTACCTGAGTGAGTTAAATGTGACTTCATTGATGAAAGAATATCCAGTAACACATGGACCCTGATATTGAAACTGATTAATTTAATGTGTTGTGCTTGTCATATACTGCGTCGGTCCCAAAATAAACTGACTTGGTTGATGAAGAGATGGTCAAAATGTGTCTTACTAGTTCTAAGAAAAGAGTTTAACATTAATTCTAACGTTAAGGGACCTACCTATATTTCTAATATTACAGGTGTGAGATTTGGCTTATTTATTGATGATTATACTCAAGTAACATGGATTACTTCATGAAGAATAATCATGAATAACATAGCTTTAATTTAATTTTATCATGAATACACGCATGAAACTTAGAAACCATCGTCGCTCCGAGAAAAACTTTTAAATCAACAAACTAAGCCAGAAAAACATAAGTATATACAAGCTGCTAAGCACATCGAAATGATAATAATTCAGCCAGTTCACTCAACTTAGGAAGAAACAAATCAGCATCACTATGTAGAGACAACTGCGCAAATTTAGAGCAACCAAAACTTTTATTCAGAACAGCACAGCAGGGGGATAATTTGTGCAACCAAAACATTTATTCAGATCAGAACAGTAGGGGAGAACATCGTAAGAAGCCGAGTTAGATGCTAATGTGAGACACATAACTAACTATTGAGTCCCAACAAAAAACTGGAAGTGCACAATTTGCAATCACAATAGCTCAAGAAAATGGAAACAGGAAACCACTTCAACAAAATAAAAAGTATTACGCGAAAATAAAATTCATCATACCCAATAAATCAAACAAAAACATGAAGACCAACATAAGAAAGTAATCACTCAAAGTCAACAGGAAATGGCTAAAATGCAATATTAAGCAGCATCATAAAGTGGAACTGAAGGGAGAACATGAATATGAATTAAATGAAACCACATAAATTCAAACAATCGTGAATACATAAATTAAAACCAATTAGATAGATGGAATCAAAATACATAAACTTATCTTCTGGACCCTATTCCTTAATATTCCTGGTAGTCGAGCTGCGAACGCCGAAAGGTTAAGACGACATACCCCAAAATATGGTATAGCTGTCAACAGGGTGGGCAGTCGAACGAAGAACTTGGTCGAGCTGAACGGATAAATCAGTAGTCAAATGGGAGGAGGAATTGTTCGTGATTTTAGGGCAAACTTTTCATCAATTTCTGAATTTGTGAGTTTGAGTGAGTTTAACAATTTTTTATTTTAAGATGAGTTGTGTTTAGGGTTTGGGAGATTAGGATAATGAAAATGGTTTCTCACGGTGAAAAGGGAGAAAGAGAGTTCTTTAGGGTTGTTGGTAAAATTTTTTAAGATAATAAGTAAAGTGAAATGTAAAAGAGGGAAAAAAGTAAAAAAAAAAACATCTGCAAAAATAAATTTCAGAATATTTTGTTTTGTTTCTTATGTGAGGTGGTTGTAAATTCACGACGGTTAGTCAAAACTGTCGTCTGAACTGTCACAATCTGTAAGTTGCGACAGTTGTGTGTCAATTGTCGCAACTCAAGTGTCGCAAATCAATAATTTTCTTGTAGTGATTCATCTGAAGAAAATTATTCAAATGATGTGTATGTTATTCATCTTGATCATAAAAAGGGTTATGAGAAAACTAGTAAGTAAATATTTTATATCACTTAATAATTTATAAATATTTATTTTACTCAATTTTATTCCTTTTACTAAAGATTTAATGTTGTTGATAGTTATCCTAATTGGTTTCAAGTAGATTATGTGCCAGTGAGAGAGAACCTGGCTCTTAAGGCATTGACCATGCAGATAGAGGATCGAGAAGTGAAGCAGTTATGTGGTAAGGAGATTGCCTTGGTGAAAGTAGTGTATGGGGACCAGTTGGTGCAAGCATGACTTGAGAGCTGGAGAGCCACATGAGGGAGTCCTATCCGACTTTGTTTCCTCTAAGTAATTTTCATGAGCTAAAATTCTCTAAGTGGAAGAGAATTGTAACACCCTGTAATATGATTAAATTATTTAGTCAGATTATTCGTATTTATATTTAATTAAATTAGTATGTGTCGTGTTATATGTTAAATTATGTGGGTATGCGGGACATTGATGGGTGTATTGAGAGCATTTGAGGAGTATTGGAAGAATTAGAAGAATTAATTTAATTATAAATAATTAGAATAGATGATTATTTTAATTAATTAATTAAAATAAAATGAGAAAATAATGAGAATTAGAGGAGTTGGGGTTGTTTTGGTATAGTGAGAAAATAGAGGGAATAATGAGAGAAAAAAGATGATATGAGGAGAGAAAAATATAATTATTAAAAAGAGGGAATAATTATGTTTAGAATAAAAAGGAGTTGGAGGAACCTACAGTTTCCAGTTGGTGAAAATAGATTTTTGGGAGAAAAGAGGAATGCCAAGGGCAATGCTTGAAGAGGGAGGAAGAACATTGATCCAAATCTGAATTTTTGCAAGGAATATAAGGTAAGGGGAATAAAGGGCTTTCTCTATGAGTGTGTAGCATGAAGGGTAGATATGAGAGGTCCTTACTCTCACTAAGGCTGTGAAATTCTTTTTTGATGTGTTGTTATTATGTAAAAATCTGTGAAACTGATGATTGGTTAGGTTTGATTATGTGATTATATTACTAAAAACACGTGGAAATCATTATGTTTATGAACATATAATTTAATTCCTTTGATGCATATTGATGCTTTGATCATGAGTATAAATGTTGGGGATAATTATGGTTTAAGTGTATGTCAAATTGTCATGAATCATGAATGATATGTGCATTATAAAGTGTTTGATTGTGGTTTTGATGTTATGTACTATGCAATTCGTATTATGAGGTAATTGAATATGGAAATAAAAGTTGGAATGATGAATAATGGTTAGTTAAAGAGGGGGATGAAGATCATATGTTAAACTGGGATTTTCTAGAAAATTAGCCTATATCAATCGACAAACACTCCATGTCAATCGATTGCACGCTTAATTTTTTTGAATAAAATAGCTATCAAAATTGATTAACATGGGGAATTCATCGATTGCATGGCCTCTATAAGCGAGTTTTGAGAAAAACACAGTGCTATTGGACTTGATGTCAATCGATTGATGCTGCCTTAATTTTGAAAATTTCCTTAATTAAAACCTATCATGTTGCCCGACGATTTAGGTCATAACTTTAGTTTCGTTGGTTCAAATAAGGTTCCATTTAAAGATGGAGAGCTAACATGCAGCTACATCATGATAGTATCTGGTGAAGTAATTGAGGTTTGAAAAAAGGTGTAATGTAGGAATGTATGGTATGAAATGTATGGATAATTGTGTGAATCCCTGTGCTTACTTAATGACAAATCGATGTTAAGATGATTTAGCATGATTGAGTGTTGTATGTGAACATATATTTGAGGTGGTGCTACTATTTAATCACTATTTAGAGGTATTTTAGTGTTATTTATTATATATGGTGGAATTAATCAATTGTTGTGTATTGAGAATGATGTTGTGCGTAATTGTGGTAATTGCATCGTGATAATTTTGGTGATATTGCACGTTGTTGAAAATCATGCATCATGGTGTACATACTTTAGTCAAGTTTTGGTGTGCTCTGGTCTGATGGTGTGGATTCAGGAGCGAGTTGAATTTGTGTTGTCCATAATGGTACCACATTCATAAGTGTCACATTGTGTCGTGAGTTGCATTGCATACATATTATTGTATATATATTTGTGATTGGGTGTGACATTATGGTGTTGTTGATTGTGTATTGAATGTGTGTTATATTGTATGTTTCTCTACCTTTGCATACTTTACAATGTTCATATTAAATGTTGTTTCTCACCCATTTGCTTAATGTTTTCCACCATGGACATCTAGTAGATACTTAGGAGTGAGCATTATTGTTGTGTGTGGAAGGTGGCTTGTTGGAGCTACTCTTAGTTTTTATTTATCGCTTTATCGCATTTGAGTGGTTTTAGTGGTTTTAGTGCTTTGATCGTGTAATATTGGGGACATCAGTTCGTTATGTTTTGATTAATGTTGATTTGGTGTTTTGAGAAGTTTAATATCTTACCGATGAAATTAACTTGAAAGATTTTAATATGTTGATTCCACTGCATAAATTGCAAATATTTTTATGAGTTTTGATAGGTGATTATTGGTGACACCATTAATTTTAAGGGTGTTACATTAGTGGTATCATAGCAGGCCGGTCCATCCGACAAGGTTTTTTACATGTTATTTGTTCCCTAGTTTGCAGAACGTGTGTGTACACTGTCGATGTGTTATTTCTTCTGATGTCTATTTAACTTATTCCTAAATTTAATGTAATTACTTAGAGTGCATACGACATTACTAAATTTTCTTCTATACAAAATCAAAGTATGATCCTAGTACCATACAAAATAGTGGGGTTATGGATGAAGCTGAATCCATGTACTTCTCTAGTTCAAAAGATAACAATCTTGTACTAGCATCTATATCGTACTTTGGGGTCACTAAGGAGATTTTGGAGGTTAATTATGTTGTTTTTAAAGTGCCTTTATTTAAGTGCAAGTGGATTGACAATAACACCGGTGTAGAAACCGATGAATTAGGATTCACACTGGTTGATCTTCGAAAGTAAACTTATAAGAACGAACCATTCATCATGGAAACTCAAGAAAAACATGTTTTTTATGTCACTGATCCTTCTAACACCAGATGCTCAATTCTTCTTCACGGAAAATATCTTCCTAATAATACTGATTTAAATTAAGATTCTAACTATGATCCCCCTTGTTTCACAACACATGTACGTCATTCATCTTAAGAAAATTATTTAGATGATGAGCATGTTATTCGTCTTGATCATAAAGAAGGGTTATGGGAAAACTAGTAAGTAAATGTTTTATATCACTTAATAATTAATAATTATTCATTTTACTCAATTTTATTCCTTTTACTAAATATTTACTATTGTTGATGATTATCCTAATTGGTTTTAAATATTGTTCCAATTATTGGTGTTTAACGACCTGTAATACCCCATATTATTTAAGTGCTCAATTGGATACCAAATGAGATCAGATGACCTTTTGTGTATTCTATCTTTGGATAATTGGATTAATGGAATCCTCTAAGTACTTTAAGTATTATCAATTGGGATCAATAGAGCAACTGATGAACTCTGAAGAGATCAATTATTTTAATTCAAGAAAGGATTTTGAGGAAACTCTAATAATTGAACAATTGGTGTGAGGTGACAAAATATCAATTGGAGATATTTTACCCGGTTGGATTATATTATATAATATTGGTATTTTATATATATATATATATATATATATGTTATAAGAAAAAGAAAAGGAAAAAGATAGTAAGGAAGAAGAAAAGAGAAAGAAGAGAAGGAAGAGAGAAAGAAGAAGAGAAAGATGGAAGGTTGAGAAGAAGCTCATGGATCATCATCATCTTCTTCAACCTCCTCTTAAATGCTAAGGTGGGTTCTAGTTAGATACTCTAAGTTCTAGAAATACAAGTTTAGAACTTAGGTTAGATTTGAGAGAAAATGATTAAACAGATAAATCAACGAAATCTAACGGATGAAATTCGATATAAATTGTGTAGTGTAGTTGTATTATGCATATGTGTAATACCTCAAAATTTTCCCTCTTATCTCTCTCCAATAATTGGCTTATTCTCCACTTATTTGCATTCTATATAGGTCATAAAGCATCATACATATCATTGGTTTTCCTAAGGCATGGGATCAAGGTGTTCTTTAAACAGGGGATTTCATGGATATCTATCAGAGCACAGAGCGGAGAATCGAAACTGGAGCCACAACATCATTTTTCAAGCAAAATGGGCAAATTTTGGCCTGGTTAACCGGTTAACACAATTACAGTGCAATTATGTTAACTGGTTAACATGTTGTAATTTGGCGTATTTGGGCTGATTTTGAACTGTGTAACCGATTAGCAAGGGATCCACCATTTTTCACCAAATTTCACACATCTCACTCTCAATTCTCTCCTTTCTCTCTGAAATTTTCTGCTACTTCTACACATTCATCTCAATTCTCTCTTCCAAACCCTCACAAAAAGCTCTTATTTCTTGAAGGATAATCACTTTTCACATTGAAAAGTGATTAATTCTTGAGCTCAAACTCCATCATTTGGATTTCTTGGGTTGGATTTGTGGAATTTCAGTTTATTCTACTTCAATCCAAGGGTTTTACACCATTTATTTTGGTGCAAGTTTGATCTCGGTGATTTTTCGCGATTTTGCTCGGTTTGGACGCGTTTCGGCTACTAATCGAGGAATCTCTGGTTTTCTTTAATTTTCTGCACCAAGATCACGTTGCAACAATCACAAAAGCAAATCTTCGCTTTGTAGGTTGGTTTTTCTTATATCTATACTTGATTTAGCTTATTTGCAACTTATTCGATGTAGATCTTTGGTGATTTTTGATTTGGATCCATGGCGCTTGAATTTGATTTTTGATGTTGTTGTTTGTTGGATTCAATTGATGTTTGGTGACTGTAATTCCATGTAATTTCGTGATTAATTGATTGCATGTTCATTTGGATGTTTGGAGAAATAATTTGCTGCTGAAAAGTGCTTTTGGAACTGATTTTTTTGACCACAGTCCCAGAGTAACCAGTTAACAGTTACGCTGTAATTGGTTACACTGTGTATTTTCAACGTAGTTTGTGCAGTTTTGAACTGTGTAACCAGTTAACAGTTATACTGTAACCGGTTACCACTGCTGCAGAATGTGATTTTCTTGCATTTTCTTGTTTGTTTGAGATCCTTCGCATGTCTAAACTTCATGGATTAATATGTTGATGATTGGTGGACTATTCTTGAGTTGTTTCACTTTGCACTATTGCATGAGCATGATTTTTCGACACGCGATTCTTGATTTTTAATCGATGAATGTTTAGGTTTGTGTTGTTGATTAATTGATGTAATGATCACATAAGGCACACACATGGAGCTTGTTAATTGTTAATTGATGCTCGTGTTGCTGGAATTGTTATGTGTATTCTCTTATAATGTGTGTTATTCTATGATGAGTTTAAGAATTGTTTACCATGATTTATGTTGTGATTGTGATCATGTTTGATTGAAGAATGTGTAAGGCTTGATGCATGATTGTTATTTCTATGAGTGAATCATTTATGAATACATGCTGCCTCTATGTATTACTGCTGTCTATATACACATGTGATGTTATAGGTGCTGATGTTTGACTTTTTATAGCTCCTTTTGTGCTAAATCATGTACTGTTATAAGTTGTCTTGCTTATGTGCCACTTTTTATTGCTCTATGGATGCTGTAGCAGCTGTTGTAACCGCTGTTTTTTTCTTGTTTATTCTCGTTGCTTGTGTTGGAATAGCATGACACGATGCTTTGTGTACAACTTTTTCACACCCTTAGGGATCCTAGCTCATCCTTAATTTTTTATTAAGGTGAGGTAGGATAAGCATTAGGTAGTGCTATCCCTTTCTCTTCTTTAGACTTAGGTGGTTCTTATGCCTCACACAACCATAGGATCTCCATGCATGATAACTTTAGGATAACTAGTCCCCCACTTAGACTTTGTCCTTTCTTCTCTTTGAGTATCTTTTCTCATCTCAAAACATAAAGCAAAAACATCTAACAAAGGATTAACATGTATTGCACATGAGCCTTGCATGTGGGAAATGGAAGAAGGAGGGTTTCCCTTCGTCTTTCTAGAGTGTTTAGCATACGTCCTGTTAGAACGACCATGCGATGCATTCGATTCTATGTCATAGACTTTGATGCAATACGTGTTATAAACACAAAATAATCAAAACACTTATTCTTAAAAGACAAAAACAAACAATTCTCTTCTCATCTCTTCACTTCATTCGTTAAGGATGCGTCACTCCGTTCTACCGCAAACAGGTAAATGCCTAAGACTCCGTACAACGAGCTGCGGCACCTAACTACTAGAACGCGAACCTTGGCGTACTCCACTTAAAAGACACAAACAAAGCGAAGTCATCCCTAGTGAGGGGAACTACGTCGCTCTGATTCTCGCGTGCGAGCGGGATACGTAGGACGGAGATCGTGCGAGATCTCTCCGAGCACAATCCCTTCTCTTTTCCCCAAACCGTAGTCCGAACTACGTTGACTCTAACTTTCTCATTGCACGAGGGAATACGTAGGCCTAGGACGCGACATCCTATCGAGTCACTTCTTTTTCTTTTCTTCCTCATTTCTTCGTTCTTTTCCGTTCCCGTTCCTTCTCCATTCTAGTAGCAGTGGAGTTCCAGATGACGACACCTTTTAATCGATAACAGCAAGCGTGGATCCCATCGAGTACGATGGACGCGAGGGGGTGCTAATACCTTCCTCTCACATAACTGACTCCCTTACCCGTTTCTCTTGGTCGCGAGACCATGCTCTTTCCTTTCCCTCAGGTTTATGCAGTGTTTCCTTTCCCTCTCTTGGGATAAATACACATTGCTGGCGACTCTGTGTCCGCGCACTTTCGCGTTTGTACTTGGATGAAAATCTCGGGAGGGACAGCTAGCGATTCTGCTAGGGAAAGATTGACCTCTTGCTGGTCCATCCTCTATGCGAGTCAATCCTAGCGCTTGTTTGTTTTTGATTATAGGGTATTCTATCTGTTTACTTTACTCGCTTTATTTATGGCGTTGTTGCATGTTTACTGTTTTATTGCATTTACATGCTTTTCATTTACTGTTGCCATATATTATACTGTGCTGGACTGTGCTGGTTTTTCTGTTTGGTGGGCAAGGCGTTCTGAGAGATAAGCCCACTACCCAGGCTTAAGCATACACATAGGATTTAAAGTGCATAATCGATTGCTTGCATGGTGTTATCACGTTAAGTCTTCGCAAGATCCACAGCCAGACGAGGCCCATATAGGTGGTATCTGATACTGCATGTTATGCAGGCCATTAGATATCCTTATATGAGCTGTCGACTCTGGTGACCATTCCCGAGGATTCAGTAGCGGCACTCCTCCCGAGATGTGATAATGGCAGACCAGAAATGGCAAACCCATTACACATTCTTGATCCGAGGACCCAATGCTGGGAACTTGCTATAGGATATCCTTTTTGAAGGGAATCAGTTGAGGCCTCCTCGATTGATGATGATGCCAAACCAGAAATGGTGAACGTATCATCATTTCTCGACCTGAGAGCCCGTGATATTGAGGATCCTCGATTTGCTAGTACCCACTTGTGAGAATGGGCGGGTGTTTACAGGCTTGCAGGTGACTTAGACCTCCCACATACCTGATATACTGGTTCTTCTGGTTTATATTATTATGTTCAGAGGGTTATTATTCACAGTTCAACACTACTCACAAATATACTGATGTCACTATCTGTACAGTCCAGCACAGACACTGGACACTCTGATCACAAGCCTTTGCATTGCATTTTCATATCTTAACATACATATTTTTTCATTTCCAGGGCAATATTATACCTTCGATTCCAGTCAGAGGCTTCTTTTCAGATGGATGTTGAGAGAAAGAAAAATAATATCATCACTTACAAATTCCTGAAGCCAGGTTTGGGTTCTATTAGCAGTTTGAAGGCTATGGCTAGTCCAGAGGTGTTGGAAGCTTTCAGAGGAAAGTACGGGCAGATTTTTTCATTTGTTTGCAACCTCAGTGAGTATGAGTGAGTGGGTCTCCACACATTGATGCAATTCTATGATCCTTCTCTACGGTGCTTTGTGTTTCAGGATTATGTCTTGGTCCCTACTTTGGAAGAGTATTCGAATATCTTGGGGATTTCTATTAAGGAAGAGGTACCATTTTTCAGTTTGAAGACAGATCTAGATTATGAGGCCGTGGTTGCTGTTCTTTATTTGAGCAAATCAACGGTGGAGGCCAACATCACCAAAATAGGAGAATTTTGAGGATACCCTCTGACGTACTTGACCAAGATCGCTCAGAAAGCTGCTGAAAACAAAGAGTGGAATATTTTCTGTGATGTGTTAGCTCTTTGTGTGTATGGCATTATTCTATTCCCAAATGTGCCCGAATTTGTTGATATGGACGCCATCAAAATATTCGCTGCTCAAAATCCAGTCCCCACTTTATTGGGTGGCCTTTATCATTCGGTTCATAACAGGAACGAAAAGAAAAGAGGGGGATATTTCAATTGTTGTGCGCCTTTATTCTACAAATGATTTTCACTCCGGTTACCACGCAAAGGTGCATTCGTGGATACCAAGGGTTCATTGGAATGGCGACATAGATTGATGGGTTTGTCTGCTAAAGACATCATCTGGATAGACCGGGGGTTACTTGGTGGGGATATTATTCATTGCTGTGGTGGATTCCCTAATGTTCCATTGATAAGGAGGAAGGGAGGCATCAACTATAATCCCTCTCTGGCCGTTAGACAATTCGGTTATGCTCTAGCAAATCCCCCTACCGAGAGAAGTGTGGAAGAGTCCTTATACTTTCAAGTAGATGACGATCAGGCAATAGTCCGAAAAGCTTCGGAAGCCTGGAATAACATCCAAAGAAAAGGTAATGGAGTTCTTGGAAAACCCAACAGCCAAACTTATCCTCCTTATGAAAACTGGATAAAGAAGAGGGTGCAAGATTTCTATCTGCATTTTGATCCCGTACCTCCTTTATGCCCTGAGGTTGTAGAAGAGAGGGATACGGTGGCCATCGAAGAATTCAACAAATTGCAGAATTTGGTGAAAGAGCTTAGAGGGGAGAATTTTGATATGAGTAGCCGGCTTCAAGACGCATTACATACCAACAAGGAATTGGAACGCAAAGCCCAAGATGCAGAAAAGATCTTAGCAGCTAGAGAAGAAGATTTTGCCGACAGGGCCTGGCACTACCAGAAGGTTAATATGGCTGTTGAAACTTCCGCTTTAACTTATAAGCGGACTAAACGGTCTTTGGCCCAGACAAGAGACAAGTTAGCCAGGCTTCAGCAAGCCTGGGATGAAGTCAGAATGGAGAATGCAAAACTGCGAGAGCATTCAAAGGCCCGAGACGATGAACTCCAGAGAGCGCATGAACAACGGAGAAAACATCAAGAAGACTTTGGAAAAAGCCAAGAGCAGCTGAAGAGTGTTAGGGATGAACTGAAAGTTTCCAAGAAAAAGCTTGAAGATGCCATGATGGAGATGGGAAGACTCAAGATACAAGCTGGCGTGAAGAAGCCTAAGCAGATGAGTGATGACGAAGCTCTTTTGATCCACATGGATTCATTAGCCGAAGATCTGAACAAGAGGGATATCTTGATAAAAGAGATGATTGAAAGGCCAAATCATCAGCGCACCAGAACACTCTTTAAAGAAATCAAGTACTCTAGCGAGAAGCTGAAAGGTTTGGAACTAAATGATTGATAGTTTCCTTTTTATTTTACTAGTGAAGTTTTGTTGATGTATTGTGGTTACCATCAGGCTTACTGATGGATCCACTTTCTTGATGTATTTCCAGTTTGCGAACTCATTGTAGAATGCTTGAGCACTTTTTGGCTTTCTGTTAATTCGAATGATTGGTTTATTCAGAAATGGTTCCTCAGTAGTGTTGTTCACCGGCACATTATCACAACACTTCATCACAGCACGTTTCTTCTTGTCAGATTTCTCTCAACATTATGTATATTAAAACTGGAATCGGGGTGTAAAAAACCCTAGAAGTGAAAAACATGCCATTTGCATGCATTTCATTACATATCATTTTGCATAACAGGTACTCGTCCTAGGGAGTTTCTGACCTTTATTTGGTTACAGTCATAATAGCTGATTTCAACATTCATCGCTACGCGACCTGACAAAATCAAGCCAGTATCATGGAACAGGTGCAGGCAGAACTCGCTGAAATGAGGACTCGTATGGAGCAGTTCATGAACCATATGCAGAGCATAGCCCAGGGGCAGCAAGATTTGAGAACTATAGTCCAAAGGTTGGAAGTGGAAATCCCCAATTCTAATTCTCCTGGAAGAGCAAATGTTAATCCTCCTGGCGGAGCAGCAGTTAATCCTCCTGGCGGAGCGGAAGTTATTCCTCCTGGCGGAGCAGTAGTTGATCCTCCTGGCGGAGTTCCTGGTGGTGTTGGCCATAACAATCATCAACAAGTAGAGGACCATCAAGATGATCAGTTCTCTGTGGTGAATGCTGACCTGGGTGTTCATAATGATGGTAATGACAGAAGGTATGAAGAGTTGGCTGGAAAGGTAAGAGCTATTGAATGTCAAAACTCCATGCGAATTAATGTTGCTGACATGGGGCTGGTACAAGGGGTGAGGATCCCTCCAAAGTTCAAGCCTCCAACCTTTGACAAGTATAATGGAAGTACCTGTCCTAAGACTCACATTCAGGCGTATTTCAGGAAGATTTCTGCATATTCTGATGTTGAAAACTTATGGATGTACTTCTTTCAGGATAGCCTGTCAAGAGCTTCATTGGAATGGTACATGAAGCTGGAAAGAGCTTATATCAGGAACTGGAGGGACTTGGGCGATGCTTTCTTGAAACAGTATCAGTATAACATCGACATGGCCCCTAATCGTACCCAATTGCAGAATATGACACAGGATCCGAAGGAAGGTTTCAAACTATACGCCCAAAGGTGGCGTGAGCTAGCTGCTCGAGTACAACCCCCGCTGATGGAAAGGGAAATGGCTGATATGTTCATGAATACTTTACAGGGCCCATATCTGGATCGCTTGATCGGATGTCCGTCCACTGGGTTCTCTGATATTGTGATAGCAGGAGAGAGAATTGAGAATCTATTGAAATCGGGGAAGATTCAGGATGGAAGTGGGGCAGCCTCTTCCAATACGAAAAGGCCTTTTGGAAATGGCTCGAAGAAGCATGAAGGTGAAACTAGTGCTACATATGGACAGGGGGGCAAAGGTAAAAGACGTCAGGACTCGTACCATCAAGCAGCTACTGTAACTATTCCAGTTCCGTCTGCCGAATCTCAGCCACAACCTCAAAGACAATACCAACCGAGGCAGAGAATGAGAGATCGCCACTTTGACACTTTACCTATGACATATGCCCAGATGTTGCAGAATTTGCTCTACTTAAAGTTGGTACAGTTGAGAACACTGGCACCACGAGCAGGCAAGCTACCTTATGGCTATGATGCAAATGTGAAGTGTGAGTTCCATTCGGGTGCGCCCGACCACCATATAGAGAACTGCAAAGCTTTTAAGCACGTAGTTCAGGACCTGGTTGATTCGAAAGCTATCAACTTCGCTCATAATCCTAATGTGATTCAAAACCCCATGCCCCCGCATGGCGGACCAAAGGTCAATGCAATAGAAGAGGACAGAAGCTTGAATCTGGTGACAGATGTTAATCGTGTAAGGACACCTTTGGCAGTGGTAAAACGGCGTTTGTTGAAAGGGGGCGTGTTCCCTGGTTGTCAGGAAAATTGTTCAGAATGTTTGTCCGCGGTGAATGGTTGTGATAAATTGAGGAATTGCCTTCAGATGATGATGGATGAGGGTCATCTACAGTTTGATCAGATGGGAAAGAAGGATGATACGGTCTCAACAGTTACTATCTACTTTACTCCATCAGGATTCCTGTGCCTGCACCTATACAAACCCCTGCGCCTGAACAGGTAGCCCCAGTGACTATAACTATTCCAGGTCTTATGCCATACGAAAGTACAAAAGCGGTCCCGTGGCATTACGGAGCTGATGTCTATTATCAAGGGCAGAAACAGGAAGTGGAGGTTCCCAGGGAAACTGGTCCAAGTGTGGGGAATGTAGGAGGAATGGGTGATTTTACCCGTAGTGGAAGGCTCTTTGCTCCACAAACGTTACGAAATGATGATGCTGAAACTTCAGCGAAAGCTAAAGGCAAGCAGGTAGTAAGTGAAGAGCCCGTGCAAAGGACGGAGCCTGTTAAGTCCTTTGAAAAGGATGTTGAAGAGTTTATGAGGATTATCCGAAAGAGCGATTACAAGACAGTGGATCACCTGCATCAAACTCCCTCCAAGATTTCTATCTTGTCATTACTGTTATATTCCCAGGCACATCGCAATGCCTTGCTGAAGATTTTGAATATGGCGTACGTTCCACAGGAGATATCGGTGAACCAACTCGAGGGTGTTATCGCCAATGTCAACGCCAGTAACGGGTTGGGATTTACCGATTTTGATCTAACGTCGGAGGGAAGAAACCATAACAAAGCTCTCCACATCACCATGGAGTGCAAAGGGGCAGTATTGTCCCATGTGTTGGTGGATACGGGCTCGTCCCTGAATGTGCTGCCAAAGAAGGCTTTGGCAAAGCTGGATGTTAAGGGGGTTGTACTCCGGCCATGTGATTTAGTGGTGCGCGCCTTTGACGGCTCTAAAATATCAGTTTTTGGGGAGGTAGAGTTACCTGTGAAGATCGGACCCCAAGTGTTTAATGCAGTTTTCTATGTGATGGAAATTCATCCAGCTTATAGCTGCTTGCTAGGACGCCCGTGGATACATGCTGCAGGGGCCGTTTCGTCAACACTCCACCAGAAGATAAAGTTTGTCGTGGATGGTCAGGTTGTCACAGTGTGCGGAGAGGAGGACATATTTGTCAACCATCTGTCGTCGTTCAAATATGTGGAAATGGACGGCGAGATTCATGAAACTCTTTGTCAAGCATTCGAAGCGGTGAGTATTGAAAATGACCCTCCTTCTAGTGAGACAAGAGCAGGGACTTCTATAGTTTCTTACAAACAGGCTCTCGAAGTAGTACAGTCAGGCCATGCTGAGGGTTGGGGCCAGTTGATTGAGTTGCCTTTTAAGGAAGACAAGTGTGGGATTGATTACCAGCCTACTCAAGCTTCGCAGCTAGGGGGCCAAAAGCGTCAGGGACCTATCACTTTTTCTAGTGGGGGAATCATCAACCCGGGTCAAGTTTTTGCTGCAAATGATGGGGATAACGACTATGATATGGACAATTGGGTTCGCCCATGTGTCCCGGGGCAGAAGCTGAATAATTGGTTCTCTGAAGACCTCGTCCAAGTCACCCTGCAGAAAGAGTAATTTTCTTTGTTTTTTTCATATTGCATGTATAATTCTAGGCACTGCCCAAGGCCTAGTGATTTCATTGTAGGGCCACATTTGTTTCATATGCAAGTTTATCATCAATAAAATGACGTTTTTTGTATTAAAAATTTGTGTTCCATGTCTTTCATTTTACGCTTTTCATTTTATTTCAAATAAAAATGGCAATGTTTTTCTCCATAGTTTGTTTTCTTTCTTTTCAAAAATATCTTTCTAAAATAAAGCATGAACCATCATTCATGCATAAACAATCCTCCTGATTCTGTTGATAATGGTTCTGCTAAGGCTCGATATGACTTTGCTAATCCAATTTACCAAGCTGAAGAAGGGGATGAGGAAGACTGTGAACTTCCCAAGGAATTGACCAGATTATTGAAACAGGAGGAAAGAGCTATTCAGCCTCATCAAGAGTCACTAGAAGTTATCAACCTTGGCACCGAGGATGCGAGAAAGGAAGTCAAAATAGGGGCAAGCCTTGCATGGAATGTGAAGAAAGAGCTGATTGAGATGCTACGTGAATATGTTGATATCTTTGCCTGGTCTTATCAAGATATGCCAGGATTAGATACGGATATTATTGTGCACAGGTTGCCTCTCAAAGAAGGTTGTTCCCTGTCAAACAGAAACTCAGAAGAACTAAACCAGAAATGGCCATTAAGATCAAAGAGGAGGTGCAGAAACAGTTGGATGCAGGTTTCCTGGCCGTCACCAGCTATCCACCATGGGTTGCGAATATCGTCCTGGTACCAAAGAAAGATGGTAAGGTCCGGATGTGTGTGGATTACCGTGATTTAAATCGAGCGAGTCCGAAATATGATTTTCCATTACCTCACATTGACGTGTTGGTAGATAATACAACTCAATTCTCGGTATTTTCCTTCATGGATGGCTTTTCCAGTTATAATCAGATTAAAATGGCAACGGAAGACATGGAGAAAACCACGTTTATTACCCCATGGGGCACGTTCTGCTATAAGGTGATGCCTTTTGGTTTGAAAAACGCAGGGGCAACTTATCAGCGTACTATGGTGACACTCTTTCATGACATGATTCATAAAGAGATAGAGGTTTATGTTGATGATATAATTGCTAAGTCGCGGACTGAGGAAGAGCACTTGGTGAATCTGAAAAAGTTGTTTGAACGATTGAGACAATTCAGACTGAGGCTGAACCCGAATACATGTAATTTCGGAGTGAGATCTGGTAAGCTGTTGGGCTTTATTGTCAGTGAAAGGGGAATCGAGGTTGATCCAGCAAAAGTAAAAGCAATACAAAATATTTCCGAGCCAAGAACAGAAAAGCAAGTCCGCGGTTTCTTAGGGAGATTGAACTACATTGCTAGATTCATCTCTCATCTTACAGCCACTTGTGAGCCAATATTCAAATTATTGAGAAAAGATCAATCAATTCGGTGGAATAATGATTGCCAAAGGGCGTTTGATAAAATAAAAGAGTATTTGCAGAAGCCTCCGATTCTTATGCCTCCAGTTCAAGGGAGACCAATGATAATGTATTTGTCGGTATGTGAAAATTCGATGGGTTGTGTTCTCGGTCAACAAGACGAGACAGGTAGGAAGGAACATGCCATATATTACCTGAGTAAGAAATTCACAGATTGCGAGTCTAGGTACTCAATGCTTGAGAAGACATGTTGTGCACTTGCATGGCCTGCTAAGCGTTTGAGACAATATATGTTGACTCATACAACCTTATTGATATCAAAGATGGATCCAGTCAAGTACATTTTTGAAAAGCCAGCTCTCACCGGAAGGGTTGCCCGTTGGCAGATGGTGTTGACAGAGTATGACATACAATATACTTCCCAAAAAGCCATAAAGGGTAGTATTTTGTCTGACTATCTCGCTGAGCAACCAATCGATGATTATCAGCCAATGAAGTTTGAGTTCCCTGATGAAGACATCATGTACCTGAAAATGAAAGATTGTGACGAGCCACCAGTTGATGAAGGACTAGATCCTGATGACAAGTGGAAATTGATGTTTGATGGGGCTGTTAATGTGAATGGTAGCGGCGTTGGGGCAGTTCTCACAACTCCGAAAGGTTCTCATATACCTTTCACTGCCATACTAACTTTTGATGTCACCAACAATGAAGCCGAATACGAAGCCTGCATTATGGGTATTGAAGAAGACATTGATTTAAGGGTCAAGACTCTTGATGTATTTGGGGACTCTGCTCTAGTGATCAATCAGGTCAACGGAGATTAGCACACCCATCAACCCCACTTAAAACCTTATCGAGATTATACAAGAAGACTGTTGACTTTCTTCAAGACAGTGAAACTGTAACATGTACCTCGTGATGAGAATCAGATGGCAGACGCTTTGGCAAAATTATCTTCTATGATTCGAGTGAATTGGTGGAATCATATACCCAAAATTGATGTGATGCTGCTTGATATACCTGCTCATGTATTTGCAGCCGATACAGCAACCAGTGATAAACCTTGGTGTCATGATATCAAGCATTTCTTGGAGAGTCAAGAGTATCCGGTTGGGGCATCTAATAACGATAAGAAGGCTTTGAGGAGGTTAGCGGGTAGTTTCTTCTTGAATGAAGATGGTGTATTGTACAAAAGAAATTTTGACATGGTCTTACTCAGATGCGTGGATAGACACGAAGCAGACATGTTGATGCAAGAAGTGCACGAAGGTTCTTTTGGTACCCATGCTGGTGGACATGCCATGGCCAAGAAATTGTTGCGAGCTGATTATTACTGGATGACCATGGAGGCTGATTGTTTCAAATATGCTCAGAAAAGCCACAAGTGCCAGATTTATGCTGACAAAGTGCACGTGCCACCGAAGCCTTTAAATGTGATGAGTTCCCCTTGGCCCTTTTCCATGTGGGGCATTGATATGATTGGGAAGATTGAGCCCACCGCCTCTAATGGACATCGTTTTATTCTGGTGGCCATTGATTACTTCACCAAGTGGGTGGAAGTAGCTTCGTTTGCAAATGTCACTAAGCAGGTGGTTGCCAGGTTTATCAAGAAAGAGATTATTTGTCGATACAGGGTGCCCGAAAGGATCATCACTGATAATGGTTCTAATCTTAACAATAAAATGATGCAAGAGCTGTGCCAGAGCTTCAAGATTGAGCATCACAATTCTTCTCCATACCGCCCAAAGATGAATGGCGATGTTGAGGCAGCCAATAAAAATATCAAGAAGATCGTACAAAAGATGGTCGTGACGTACAAGGATTGGCATGAGATGTTGCCTTTCGCTTTGCATGGGTACCGTACATCAGTACGCACGTCTACTGGGGCAACCCCGTTTTCTCTTGTGTATGGCATGGAAGCGGTCTTATCGGTTGAAGTTAAGATTCCTTCTCTGAGGGTCATGTTGGACGTCAAGCTTGATGAGGCTGAATGGGTTCGAACGAGGTTCAACGAGTTAAGTCTCATAGAAGAGAAGAGATTGGCAATTGTATGCCATTGACAACTATATCAGAGGCGGATGAAACGGGCATTTGATCAGAAAGTGCGTCCTCGGAATTATCAGATAGGTGACTTGGTGTTGAAAAGGATTTTTCCTCCTAATACAGATCACAGGGGCAAATGGACTCCGAATTACGAAGGTCCATATGTTGTCAAGGTTTTCTCGGGCGGAGCCTTGATGCTTACAATTATGGATGGTGAGGATTTTCCGTCGCCTGTGAACTCAGACGCAGTCAAAAAATACTTCGCATAAACGGACCTGTTGGATAGTAAAAAGAGAGTACAGGCAAAAAAGGGCATCCCGGAGAACCATAAAAAAAAAAGAGAAAAAAAAGAAAAAAGGAAAAAGGTTCGGGCAAAAATTAGGGATAAAATAAAAAAAAATAATGTGTACACCCGGTAAGTGGAAAACCCGAAAGGGCAACTTAGGCAAAAATGGGTATCCCGGTGGATTGAAAACCCGCAAAGGGCAATCCAGGAAAAAGAGGGATTTAGCGAAAGGCTGCGATCTGAGTAACCTGTATCCCGTCTCGTTTCAACAAGAGGCATGCCAAAGGTTAGGAATCGGTCCAATCATCCCCCATCAGAAAGCGAAGCACTTGGAGAGTCTTGAAGGCATATGAACCATATCAGGATTGAAACTCAATGGATTTCCATTTTCCACATTACCATTAGGATAGTTTCTTTTCTCTTTCAAGCAATTACCACTTTCCAGGAATTGCATCTTGATGTAAACACCTATTTTCGGGCTTTTAAATCAATAAAATTTTCGTTATTCAGAATATCTGTCTCTTTTGTTTTCCTTTGCAGTCTGTTTTGTTTACAAAAAACGTCCGAATTTTTGATAAACATTGCATTTGAAAATATAAAGGTTATTCAATGACATGCGTGCAAAAGAAAATAATTAAAATTGCCCTAAATGCCAGGTGTTCTTGGGTGATGAATTCAAAATTCAGTCATACCCTGGGGCATATGTGTACATCCTTTTGTTTGCAGGTGTTAATGTTCGCTGGTTATCTCTTCAAGAACACATGGTGTCTTCAGTGTCTTTTCCAGCAGGACTTAAATAATAGTTCTCCCCAAGCAGAAGCGGGTACCTCAACAGGAATTTATTCCTTAAGGTTGTCATCCCCAGCAGGAACATGGTTGATCTCAGTCCCTCAGCATAATGCGTCTGCTCCTAATTCCTCAGCAGCTAGGTCGGAGGAGTTTGATTTCCCCAGCGGAGTTCTATGGTTATAGTTCTTCCCCAAGCGGATTGGTTCAGATGATACCTCCCCAGCAAGGTCATCATTCCTTACAGTAATCTCAACAGATTTGTCAGTTTAGAGACCAGATTAGGAGATCAGGTTATTTTGTTTTCCCCAGCACGAGTCGCGAACACAAGGACAATTCAGTTTGCTATCTCCAGCATGAGTGGCGATCACGACGGACAATCCAGCTTGTTATCCGCAGCGGAGTTGCCTTCTTTTCCTCAACATTTATTTTGTTGTGGAACCGCTTTGCATCTTGCATGTAGTATGCATTGCATCCTCAAAAACGCATAGCATTTCCATCCGAGATGGAGCATTACGCCATAGAAAAATTCAAACATATGCATGTGAAGCATAAGCTAGTTTTGGTACCTCGCGCAAGAGCCCAAAATTGTTTCCCGTCTATCATATTGACAAAACCAAAATGAATGCCTCTTTCATTCCTCAACAGACATTTCAAAGCAGTACCAGGGTTTCACCACTTTTCTCCCCACAGAGTCCCATACCTCAGTTTGTAAATCTTTTGATCTTACATCTTAACCACGTTTTGCTGGAACCATTCCCGATAGGATTCCTACTGCCATTCCCAATAGGCACCTTCTAAGTTTTGAACCTTAGTCATTCCCGATAGACGTATAGGTCAACCTTAGTTCTTAGGAACCATTCCAGATAGGATTCCTACCGCCATTCCCGATAGGCACCTTTTAAGTTTTGAACCTTAGTCATTCCTGATAGACGTATAGGTCAACCTTAGTTCTTAGGAACCATTCCAGATAGGATTCCTACCGCCATTCCCGATAGGCACCTTCTAAGTTTTGAACCATAATCATTCCCGATAGACGTATAGGTCAACAGTATTTCTTAGGAAGCATTCCTGATAGGATTCCTTTAGCCGTTCCCGACAGGCACCCTTTGGGTTTTAGACCTAGTCGTTCCCGAAAGACCCATTTACCATTCCCGATAGGTAAGCCATAGGTTTTCAACATTAGCCGTTCCCGACAGGCACCCTTTGAGTTTTAAACCTAGTCGTTCCCGACAGACCCATTTACCATTCCCGATAGGTAAGCCATAGGTTTTCAACATTAGTCGTTCCCGACAGGCACCCTTTGAGTTTTAAACCTAGTCATTCTCGATAGACGCATAGGTCAACCGTATTTCTTAGGAACCATTCCTAATAGGATTCCTTTAGCCGTTCCCGACAGGCACCCTTTGGGTTTTAGACCTAGTCGTTCCGAAAGACCCATTTACCATTCCCGATAGGTAAGCCATAGGTTTTCAATATTAGCCGTTCCCGACAGGCACCCTTTGAGTTTTAGACCTAGTCGTTCCCGACAGACCCATTTACCATTCCCGATAAGTAACCCATAGGTTTTTAACTTTAGCCGTTCCCGACAGGCACCCTTTGAGTTTTAGACCTAGTCGTTCCCGACAGGCTCGTTTACCATTCTCGATAGGTAAGCCATAGGTTTTCAACTTTAGCCGTTCCCGACAGGCACCCTTCGAGTTTTAAACCTAGTCGTTCCCGACAGACCCATTTACCATTCTCGATAGGTAAGCCCAGGTTTTCAACTTTAGCCGTTCCCGACAGGCACCCTTTGAGTTTTAAACCTAGTCGTTCCCGACAGACCCATTTACCATTCCCGATAGGTAAGCCATAGGTTTTCAACTTTAGCCGTTCCCGACAGGCACCCTTTGAGTTTTAAACCTAGTCGTTCCCGACAGACCCATTTACCATTCCCGATAGGTAAGCCATAGGTTTTCAACATTAGCCGTTCCCGACAGGGACCCTTTGAGTTTTAAACCTAGTCGTTCCCGACAGACCCATTTACCATTCCTGATAGGTAAGCCATAGGTTTTCAACTTTAGTCGTTCCCGACAGGCACCCTTCGAGTTTTAAACCTAGTCATTCCCGACAGACCCATTTACCATTCCTGATAGGTAAGCCCAGGTTTTCAACTTTAACCATTCCCGACAGGCTTACCTTGACCGTTCCCGACAGGCCCGTTTACCATTCCCGATAGGTAACCCATAGGTTGTAAACTTTAGTCGTTTCCGACAGGTACACCTTAACCGTTCCCGACAGGCATAATGTAAGCAAAATTTCAGCCGTTCCCGACAGACGCCTTTTGGGTTTCATTTGTTCCAGACTCTCTTCCATAAATACCTCTCCACCTTAACTGCTTTGTTTGTCATATATCCACTTCTTTTACCCACATAGTGCAAATTTTCTGGTTATTTTTTTTGTATTTAATCCCTATGTACCTTGAATGTCTTGACAACCGTTGCTCTCATCCCTTCAGGTCCACAGTTGATTGAATAGGGGTAGCTGTAATACCTCAAAATTTGCCCTCTTATCTCTTTCCAATAATTGGCTTATGCTCCACTCATTTGCATTCTATATAGGTCATAAAGCATCATACATATCATTGGTTTTACTAAGGCATGGGATCAAGGTGTTCTTTAAACAGGGGATTTCATGGATATCTATCAGAGCACGGAGCGGAGAATCGAAACCGGAGCCACAACATCATTTTTCAAGCAAAATGGGCAAATTTTGGCCTGGTTAACCGGTTAACACAATTACAGTGCAATTATGTTAACCGGTTAACATGTTGTAATTTGGCGTATCTGGGCTGATTTTGAACTGTGTAACCGGTTAGCAGTTATGCTGTAACCAGTTAACATAGGCAAATTTTGCATATTCTGCTACTTTTTCATGACAACACCATTGCACACTTGGGGTTTTTGATTCTACAGCATTATAGCAGCAAATGGAACATTCTAGACATCTCTAGACATTTCAATTCAATTCAATTCCAAAGGGCGTTTATTCTAGTGTTTCATTTCAAATCAAGTACACCATATTCCTTGTTTTCCAAGCATCTCCACCTTTGGATGTTGAAGTTCACCTTGGGATTGTTACCGGGTTGATCCTAACTAACCGAGTTAACTACCTTGACTCGGTGAGTTGAGTCCAACTAACTCCGACCCTAGCTCCAAACCCAAAGCTAAGTTCAAAGCTAATCCCAAACTTCCCACACTCTAAACCTAAAGTCTATATAAGAAACCCTTCACTCATTTTTCAAGGGATCCACCATTTTTCACCAAATTTCACACATCTCACTCTCAATTCTCTCCTTTCTCTCTGAAATTTTCTGCTACTTCTACACATTCATCTCAATTCTCTCTTCCAAACCCTCACAAAAAGCTCTTATTTCATGAAGGATAATCACTTTTCACATTGAAAAGTGATTAATTCTTGAGCTCAAACTCCATCATTTGGCTTTCTTTGGTTGGATTTCTGGAAGTTCAGTTTATTCTACTTCAATCCAAGGGTTTCACACCATTTATTTTGGTGCAAGTTCTATCTCGGTGATTTTTCGCAATTTTTCTCGGTTTCGACGCGTTTCGGCTACTAATCGAGGAATCTCTGGTTTTCTTTAATTTTCTGCACCAAGATCACTTTGCAACAATCACCAAAGCAAATCTCCGCTTTGTAGGTTGGTTTTTCTTAGATCTATACTTGATTTAAATTATTTGCAACTTATTCGATGTAGATCTTTGGTGATTTTTTATTTCGATCCATGGCACTTGAATTTGATTTTTGATGTTGTTGTTTGTTGGATTCAATTGATGTTTGGTGACTGTAATTCCATGTAATTTCGTGATTAATTGATTGCATGTTCATTTGGATGTTTGGAGAAGTGATTTGCTGCTGAAAAGTGCTTTTGGAACTGAATTTTTTGACCACTGTCCCAGAGTAACCGATTAACAGTTACGCTGTAACCGGTTAACAGTTACGCTGTAACCGGTTACACTGTGTATTTTCAGCGTAGTTTGTGCAATTTTGAACTGTGTAACCGGTTACCACTACTGCAGAATGTGATTTTCTTGCATTTTCTTGTTTGTTTGAGATCCTTCGCATGTCTAAACTTCATGGATTAATATATTGATGATTGGTGGACTATTCTTGAGCTGTTTCACTTCGCACTATTGCGTGAGCATGATTTTTCGACACGCGATTCTTGATTTTTAATCGATGAATGTTTAGGTTTGCGTTGTTGATTAATTGATGTAATGATCACATAAGGCACACACATGGAGCTTGTTAATTGTTAATTGATGCTTGTGTTGCTGGAATTGTTATGTGCATGTTCATTTGTTTTCTATTTCAAGTGGTGCACATTTGTTTTAATTTGTTCACGTGCTTAATAATGTGTATTCTCTTATAATGTGCGTTATTCTATGATGAGTTCAAGAATTATTTACCATGATTTATGTTGTGATTGTGATCATGCTTGATTGAAGAATGTGTAAGGCTTGATGCATGATTGTTATTTCTATGAGTGAATCATTTATGAATGCATGCTGCCTCTATGTATTACTGCTGTCTATATACACATGTGCTATTATAGGTGCTGCTGTTTGACTTTTTATAGCTCCTTTTGTGCTGAATCATGTGCTGTTATAAGCTGTCTTGCTTATGTGCCACTTTTTAATGCTCTATGGATGTTGTAGCACTGTTGTAGCCGCTTTTTTTTTCTTGTTTATTCTCGTTACTTGTGTTGGAATAGCATGACACGATGCTTTGTGTACAACTTTTTCACACCCTTAGGGATCCTAGCTCATCCTTAATTTTTTATTAAGGTGAGGTAGGATAAGCATTAGGTAGTGCTATCCCTTTCTCTTCTTTAGACTTAGGTGGTTCTTATGCCTCACACAACCATAGGATCTCCATGCATGATAACTTTAGGATAACTAGTCCCCCACTTAGACTTTGTCCTTTCTTCTCGCGTAACCGACTCCCTTACCTGTTTCTCTTGGTCGCGAGACTATGCTCTTTCCTTTCCCTCAGGTTTATGCAGTGTTTCCTTTCCCTCTCTTGGGATAAATACACATTGCTGACGACTCTGTTTCCGCGCCACTTTCGCGTTTGTACTTGGATGAAAATCCCGAGAGCGACAATATGATCATTTGATAATACTTGCTTTGATGTTTGGGAATGATCTGGTATGGAAAGGATGGGTTTTTGAAGCTCATGGAACCCTAAACACGCAGCTGGGAAATTTTGAGTTTTGCAGTGTTCGCCTAGAGAAGGGCAAAGCGAATGGTTCTCGAGGGTTCGCCAAAGCGAAGGGAAGGCGAATGTTCGCCTGGTGTTCGCAAAGCGAACTTTGTGCCCTTTAGGCTCTGTCTTGGTTTACTAGAGGTTCGCAAGGCGAAGTCGTAAGCGAATGTTCGCTGGAGATTCGCCTAGCGAACATGGCAGATTGTCCCGTTTTGTTTCCTTCATAACTTTTGTTCCGTAACTCGGATCGAGATGTTCTTAGTACCGTTAGAAAGCGACCGTTAGTGAAAAATGAATGATAACAATGTTATGTGATATGTTGAAATCCATATCTTTTGGATCGTAAATCCGATCGAGGCATAATTATAGTCGATGTAAAGCTGTGAAAATATCCTACGGGATCAAAGTGAAAAGTATTGATTTCGATACCCGATTAAATGAATCGGAGGGAACCCGGAAGTGATGTTTTATGTGATATGCTGTTAAATGGTAATGTGAGACCATGATTTTAACCAAGGATGCTTGGTAGAGGATAGTAGTGGCTTGTATGCCTTAAAAATGTGTGTGAACTACTATGTGGTTATGTTTGATATATTATGCTATCATGTGTGTTTTATGATTGATATTGTAATATGCTTGTCTAATATTGTTGTTAAGTATGAATGAGAGAATATGCATTTTAACATGAATTAGGAAGAGTGAGGAAACCTTACCCCAAAACAAATGGCATAGTTAAGATTGTTATAATTCTAAGTTGTGAGTAGAATTGTGATATAAACTCTGGATGGCGACGCTCGTGCATTCATTGGTGAGTTCTGGCCTAGAGATGTAACTAGGTCTTGGTAAAGGTTTAAATGACAATGCTTAGACATCGATACTAGAACAGTGTCTTTGTTGAGTAGTTGTTGGTGGAGGATTGTAGTCCTCCAGTTTGTTGTTATCCCTTAATAAATACCGTGACCCATGTTGAAGAGCCCCTTGTGCGGGATGGCCGGGGAGAAGTATTTATTACGTAAGTAACCGTGACCAGCGTTGAAGTGCTCCTTGTGTGGGCTGGCCGGGGAGAAGTTACTTAGTGGTTGGTACCGTGACTCGTGTTGTAGTTCTCCTTGTGTGGGCTGGCTGGGGAGAAGTACCATTTGTAGATAATCGTGACCCGTGTTGAAGTGCTCTGTGTGTGGGCTGGCCGGGGAGGAGTTATCTACGTTAAGGATCCGTGACCCGTGTTGTAGTGCCTTGTATAGGCTGGCCGGGGAGAAGATTCATTAACTAGTTTTCGTTTTGTAGATAATCGTGACCCGTGTTGAAGTGCTCCGTGTGTGGGCTGGCCGGGGAGAAGTTATCTACGTTAAGGATCCGTGACCCGTGTTGTAGTGCCTTATATAGGCTGGCCAGGGAGAAGATTCCTTAACTAGTGTGTCATTTTGTGAATTGTACGATTGTTTCTCTAGTCAGAAATGTCTGAACTCAAGGCCTAGTTCCTTTCCCCGGACTTGAGTTAGGATTGATAGAACCTTGTAAAGCTGAGAGAATCCATAAGATAGGGAACTCACTGAGATTCGATGTATCTCACCCCACTATTGTTGATTATTTTCAGGAGGTATTTGTAGGTTTGATTTTACAAGTGGAGCTATGCTTGGATGTTTCAAGAGAAACTTAGTTTTATTAATTCCGTTGTGTATCATTCTTATACAATGAGGAATATTGTACCTTATTCTTAGATTTTATTATTTTGGATAGTTTCCATGACTTGTGCCATAAGTTGTATTTATGTTTTAGAAATGGACAAGTATGTGAATTATGCCATTAGGCACTTATGATGGTGTCAGTACCAAATTAAAAAAAACACTTGTATGGTATTATTCTAGATAAATATTATACAGGGCGTTACACGACCAGTGACAAATCTTAGGATACAATTTTTGGAAAAGCTACAAGAGTTTCCATTTTTGTTATTGCTTTTGTTGGTTCATCGTTTATTTTAGTTTTGTTGTAAGATTGTAAGGTGTGTGCCATTTTGGATTTTTATTGTGTGTAAACAATTAATATTTGTGGTATAATGTTTCTATTTGACAAATTGGCAAAACGTACAAGTTTATGTTTCAGAAATCTGCAAAATATCGTTCTATATTCTGTGATGGTTCTGTAATACAGGTAAACACGAAATTATATATATATATATATATATATATATATATATATATATATATATATATATATATATATATATATATATATATATATATATATATATATATATATATATATATATAATGTTATATCCTCGGTTTTTACTTATAATAGAGATAAAAATATTGCATTATTACCTCAGTTTGACATAAACCCATGATGTAATATGGGGTGTGTCATTCAATTCTGAAAATGATATAAAGGCGGATACTGGGGATCAAACCTATGTGCATATAACTTTAATCATCGGTTATTTAATAATCGAAGTGTAAAGTGACCACTTTTAATGACGCCCTTCGTTACCTCACTTCTTTAACCGAGGTTAAATGAATTTCTCGTCCGAGGTTAAATGTGTTTTTTTGTAGTAATGTGAGTTTTAATCCACTTTGAATTGTCTCTCTCGTTTTTCTCTCTTTTCTTTTACTTTGTGATTTTCTTGCTGATAAAGAAACGATCATACTCTATTTCTTGTGCATCGATTTCGAAACAAATTTTATCACTTTTGTCAAAAAAATATTACGTACATTTAAATTCAAATATATTATTTCACCGAATTTATTTACACTACAAGAAACCCTTCCTCTAGTAACATGATTGTGTGACTGATAAACACGTGGCAAAAAAAGACAATTGCGGCGTGTTTATCACATCACTATATTTTTTAAAATAAAAAAAAATAGAAGTCAGGTATTCATATGGAAAAAGGAGAAAAAAATTTAAGAAAATGTTTTGACGTGAAAACACGTCGCAACATTCATTAAAAAAGAAAATAAAGGATGTCAGGTTTGAAATGGAGGGAGATTTGAATTTTACAAAAATTCATTTGTGGCGTGTAAAACACGTCGCAAATGAGGTTTCAAATTTTAAAAAATAAAAAGGGAAAGTTTGACTGACTGAATTGATTGCATAACAGGGTTGGCTGACACCTTTATGTAAAATCGCTATATTCACGTCGCAACAATATTATCGTTGACAGTCGTGACGTGTTATTCATGTCGTTACACAAAATATTTATTTTTAATTTGCGACGTGAATAACATTTCGCTGATGCAAATATATATTCACCACAAACCCATGCGTTTCACCTTATCCTTACGTTTCAAATTTGTTTCTTCCTCCATTTTCTCTTCTTCCAACTTCCTTCTTCCACTTTCAATTTCATTCTTCCACCCTCTTCTAAACTAAAATTCCATTTCATTCACCTTTAGTCTTCCAATTTTTATTAAAGGTATTATATATAATATTATATGTTGATTTTTTTTTTTCATTTTTTATACTGATTTTTTTCTTGATTTTGTTTTTTAATTGTTGATTTTTTGTTGTTGTTGAAGATTCAAGCTTTGATCAAGACTCAAGAAGATTTGATCAAGATAAAAGAAGATTATTTAAGTTTTGCTATTTATTCATTGAGGTATTTAAGCTATTTTAATTTTTTTTCTTCAGACTTTAATGCATAAATCTATTGGATTGTTGGTTGTTGTTGTAGAATATATATGTAATTCTTTTTAAATTTAAATATATTTAAAAATAAATTTTTAAACCCAAAATATATTTTAAAATAATTTATAAATCCCAATATATATATTTATTTGGTTATCATTAAAAACATAATATACTTTTTATTATTACAAACAAAATATTTATTTTTAAAACAGAATATATTTTATTTTTATTAAAACAAAATATGTTTTTTTTTTTTGTTAAAAACAAAATTTGTTATATTAATTTCTTATATCATCCTAAAAAAGCATAAAGAAAATATTTCTTCATTAATTTTACATTAAATACGATTACTTTAAATACAAATAATTAAAATCACTAAAAATCACTTTAATCCTTGATTTTATATTTGATTCTTTTTTAATTCACAGTTAATATATTCGTTTCATTTTCACAAATATTTATTAAAAAGATTCCACATGAAAATACATAGAGATTCTTCGCAAAAATTATGTTAGACGCGACTCTTACAAAAGACAACTTGCCTACATTCGAGTGAGGAGGATCATGAGGGGGAGGATGAGGACGATCATGAGTAGCAGGATCCGCTGTACATTCGAGTAAGTATGAGATGATTGATGGAAGATACTATATTTGACCTAGTGGAAAGTTGTAAGTTTCTAATTGCTAACTTTTTAAGTAAACTTTTTGCCTTTTTTAGATTTAATAATACTTATTCAAATTGTTGTTTAGTTTCGAGCCGAGGCGGATTGTTGCAAAATGTATAAATTATATTATTTAGCAAATGTATAAAAAATCTTGGAAGAGATTTCGAGAACTTTCCAAGAGTGATAAATATGCGTGGTTTAGCAAATTTAAGGTATAATGAATTTTTTTAATTTATTGTTAATTTTATTACTTTTTAAATTATAATTATCTAACAATTAATTTGAATATCATGCAACATTGCAGGAAAAGTGTACGTGAGAAATAATTAACGATGCTAGGATTGAAAAAAATTGGCAGGACAAAACAACAGTCCTACTTTCTGACATGCTAGACGTGGTTGGAAAGAGCAAAGTGTTCGTCCTAACTGGATAGGTAGGAAAGTTTTTGATGAACTTCTTGTCTATTGGGATTCACTTGGTTTTAAGGCAGGATATGAAACTGCAAAGAAAATGAGAGCATCTAAAAAGGGAGCACCTCAATGCAGTTCGAAGCATTAGTATCATCGAGCATGCTCGACGCATGGTAATTATAACAACTTTTTTAAGTTATATTTTTATTTACTATATATTTTTAATTAAAATTATTTTTATTATTAATTAGTGTAAGGATTTGGGGAGACCTCAACGAATGAATGAACTGGTTGCAAAGACTCGTACCAAAAAATCGGAGGTTTTGTTGACGAATGTACCAGATTAGCTTTGGTTTATATTGTATTATTTTATTTTTATTAATTCTCGTATATGAATAAATTGTTTAAATTATATTAATATTTAATGACAAAGTTGTGGCGTGATTTTCATGTGGGAACTAATTTAATGTTGTTTGTAGCGTGATAATCACGTGGCTATATTTTATTATTTTATTTAATATAATTCTTGTATATAACTAAATTGTTTAAACAATATTAAATGTAAAGTTTTTTCTTGTATGTGTAGAAGGACTATGACACATTGCTCGTAGAATTTTTTGTCCAAACCATCAATATACTTCGATAGGTTCAAACCCAATTGATGATCCTGTGAATCTTTATATTTGGAATTTAGTAATTGGCGGGAGAGGACCTAATAGGTGTTTATTTGGTGCTGGATCTTTGGTCGGGAACTACAGGTTAGGGAATAGAACATTATTTGAAAGAGCTACAGAGGTGGAATGAACGTTACATCCACAATAATTGACACCTCAAATGATGGAAACAGTGCGAAAATCGATGCTAGTGAGACGAGATGTGAGGCGGCTGAATGTGAGGCGACGATAAATGCCCAAATGGAGGCAATGAAGAAGAGACAAGTTGAGATGGATGAAATAATACGACAATTGCTCTCACGACAAGGAAAATAAACAAATATTTCAATGAAGGGCGATGTGGATGATGATGATAATAATGTGGACGAAGTCATAGATGATGATGTGGACGAAGTTATGGATGGTGATCAAGATGATAATGTTGATTAATTTTTTTCATTATTATTTTATTTTTAAATATTTATTTTTGTAAAATATGTTTAAATATTTTAAATTTATTTATTTTTAATTAAAATTCATATTTTAAATTTAAAAATTTTTAATTATTAATTAAAATTAATATTTTTAATTATAAATTTCAAATTTTAATATTTTGAAATTGTAAACAAATTATAAAATTTTTATAATGAATTTTGAATATTAATTATTTATGAACTTTTTTAAAAAAAAATTAAACTGTGTCATGGCAAACACGACGCTAATTGAAAATAAATTTTCAAATTAGTGGCGGGAAAAACACGACACAAAACTTTTTTGTGTCATGAATTTAACGCGGAAAACCTGCCAACATGCTCTACATGCCTGCTGTATAATAGAATTGTAGCAGAATTTTGTGACATGAAAATCACATGGCAAACTTTTGCGACGTCAAAATCACGAGGCAAATTTGTGACATAATTTTTATGTGGCAAAAAAGTTGTCACAAATATTTTTGTCTCGTGAATTACTACGACGCTAATTTAGGTTTGTGACGTGATTTTCATCTTTTTGACGTAAAAATCACATCTTTAATGAGTGTTTTTTTATAGTGTCATAAAATAAAATTGACATTTTGGATTTATTAAATAATTAATATACTTAGTATAATAGATTACGTTTATTGTTTGTTCAATTAATTTATAAAACAATTTTTTTTATATAAATAAAATTAGAGGAGTATATTTCTTTCTTTAATTAAATATTTGACTAAATGATAGATAAAGAGATTAACATTGACACGGCATAGTTAACAACAACAAAAATATAGGAGAAAGACAAAGAGATGCTAATTTATTTCAAATCCAGTATTAGTTAAAAGTACAAGATGACACACGAAAAACATGAAAAATAGTAGTCAAATGATGAAAACATTATCTGCACGGCATTTCCTAAAAAAAATTAAACCCCCACATTACTGTAACCAAGCATTTAAAAAACGTTCTCAGTCACGTAAAACGTTTGTAATATCGGCAGGTATAGGTTTCGAGACACTCATGGTGGATGTCGCAATCTAAATCAACCATAATTTGTTTTTTTAACATAAAAATGGTAAATAATGGTATCAGTATCAACAGATATAAATACCGTTTTGTGGTGACTGTTTTCGCTGTCGCAGATGGTTTTTTAAAACCCCAACTGTAACATTTTATTCTCCATGGCGCCAAAGCTGTTCATGGTACACAGGACTGAAGTATTCATGGTCATATCCCACACAGGGCCGGCCCAAACAATTTTGAGGCCCTGTTCTATTTTAACAATTAGCTCATAGTAAAGAAAGCATAAAAATTTTGAAAAATTTATTTAAATTGTAGCATAAAAACTTAAAAAATTATATAATTATTTGACAAATTCTATTGTAATTTTCGATATAATTTTCTATATTTTAGAATTCTTACTAACTCATCCAACTATGAATTTAGTTGAAGACAATATATATGACAAAATTTAATACTCTAATATACTATATATATTAATTATTAGAAGATGATATATTAATAAATAAGTCTATATTTTTGAGTAAAAATAAAGGATTTTGTTTCTGGAACATTTCATTTTTTTATATATATATATTTAAGGGTTAAATATGTTTTTGGTCCCTATAAATATTTCACATTTTATTTTTAGTCCCTATAAAAGGATATATTTTAGTCCCTACAAAAATTTTATGCATTCAGTTTTAGTCCTTACTATTAGGGGTGGGAATAGGCTAGGCCGAGTTAGGCTTTGCCAAGCCTGAGTCTAGCCTGCTAAAAAATTCAAAGCCTAAGTCTGACCTGTAGCCTATCATAGGCTTATTTTTGGGTCTAAGTCTGACCTTTTCAAATGCCTGATTAGCCTACTTGCCTATTTAAAAGCCTACTTCATTTGAACATCTATAAATAAGAAATTCAACTAATGTTAAATATACTAACAAGTTAAAAGATCAATGAGATTAAATGTTTATTTTCATTGTCTCGTTCAAGTTTTCTTATTAGCATAAAGTCGGTGATACTATTTTTTGAAGATAACTTATGAGAAAAACTTATAACAACAACTTATGTCATTGTTTATAATGTTTTTTCAACTTATTTTCATAACTTCATCAAGATAACTAAGTTTTATTTTTGTATTTTAATTCAAAGTACAAAATATAATAATAATAAATTTATTGATTTTTTCTTAAATAGGCCAGCCTGATAGGCTTAAAAGGCTTTTCTTACGGCCTGTGGCCTAGCCTCTTTAGCTAAATAGACTTATAAAAAAGCCTAGGCCTTTTCTATTTAAGAAAAAGTCTGGCCTGGCCTGAGCCTATGTAGGCTACGCCGTAGGCCCCTGTTAGTTGGTCTGGCCTATTCCCACCCCTACTTACTATTATCTAAAATTTTGAAAACTATTTAATTACCTCTAAACTTTTCAATTTTTGAATAATATTTTTCATACGTGTTTATATTACTATAAAATGTTTCTTTACCTAATTATATAATTTTTTAAAATGAAAAGAATTAAATATGAATTTTTTAAATTTAAAAAAAATAATGATAAAAGTAATAAAAATCTCGACGTATAAATAAAATTTTGAGTTCCTTTTTTATCGAGGAACTTTTTATAACATTCTAAACATATCTTCAAAATAATCATTCAAAAATACACATTGGTTTAATAATAGGACTAAAACTGCGTGCATAATTATTTTGTAGGGATCAAAACACACTATTTTTTATAAGGTTAAAAAATTGTTATTGATAATTTTATATGGACCAAAAACATATTTAACCATATATTTAAACTTATAAGTTTGACGTAGTAGAAAAACATTTTGATACTTAAAAATACTAATCGATGACTAAATCAAACAATAAAACAACATAATTTTTGTAAAATAAGAAATAATAAAATATAATAGTCCCATATCAAAATTTTTAAACTTTTAGAAAAAGAGTAAGCTATAAATTAAATAACTTACAGGATATTTAAGAATAAGTAAATTAGTTTTAATTTATTCTAGTTTCAAAAGGGAAATATTAAAGTAAAAGGCTATTTTGCATTTTGATAACATGCGGCTCTTTAAGATATGGGGCCCTGTGCAACAGCTCTTGTTGCACTTGCTTTGGACCGGCCATGATCCCACAGATATTAATGTAGCTTCATCACTTGGAAGGACGTTTAATTTTTTTAATATCAACAAAAACAAAATCGAATTTATAAACTACTACCGTAAGAACAAAATTAATATATATTAGGCCGTCTTTGAGGGTGTGCAAGGCGGGTTACCGCACAGAGCCTCAAATTTGTTAGGGTTAAAATATAGCCGAATAGAGCCTCAAAAAATATATGTTACGTTAAATCATGATTAAATATGATCTTTATTTACTTTGTCATGGGTAAATATATATATATATATATATATATATATATATATATATATATATATATATATATATAAAAGATTAATGTATTATAAATCTTGAGTGAAAATATTGTAAGTGATATGCACATTTCAACTTCGAGAATCGAGATATCGAATATTTGTGATGTTTCTTTGGATTAAATTAAAACGTGCCGAATCCAAAAAGTTGACGTGTGGGATTTTTTCTCAATAATTTTGTCGTATGATATTTTACGATGGAGGAGGTGATTTTCGTTAATCTTGACGTGTGCGTCTTTTTCTCTTAAATTCTAAAATGGTATTTTTGCGCTAGAGGAAGTGACAGTGTGTGCATATTCACACATATTACCCAATTTTTCCTAAAGTTTGACGGTAATTGTCTTTTGAAGATTGAATTTCGAGAAACTAATTTAGGTAGCTGGTGCCAATTCCAATTGCCTTACATAGTAACATAAGCAATAAACTTTTTTTACACAATCTAGTTTTCTCACAACAACATCTCGTCATGTTCTATATTAGCTGGTAGTGGTATTTTGTCTTACTACGTAGTACCAATCCTTAATTTGAGGTTCTTGTGTTGTATATATCAAGAGAGAATAATTGAAGAAGAGAGTGACATGTTCATATATATGTCGATTAATTTCTTCAGATTCTATGAGTTCCACTACTTTTTTTGCTGTACCATACGTGTAGTCTTTTCATGATTTCATTATTGTGAAGGGTGACCTGTTTTTCAAATACAATGTTTTAATTACTAAGTAGTAAGTATTAGCAATTGCTAGAAGAATACTCATATATGTAAGGCCTTTTATTTATTTACATTTTTATGATAATTGATTAATCACGAGTAAAAATATAATTAATTCACTTGAGTTGATAATTAATTTAATCGAGAGAAAAATTACGATTGATTTATCTTCAAGAATTAAATACTTTTAAACTAAAATTAAATTAATCACCTGTTTAGCTAAATTAACAAAAAATTTGTTTCTAATTAACTATATATGTGTCCAACATTTTTCTTTTATAGTATAAGTGCGTGGCTGTATTTGCTGCAATTTTTTAGTCAATCTAATATACCTTTCCCTTTTTGAGCACGAATTGAAGAAGAAGGGTTTGATGATTTAATCAAGGTATCAGTCCTTGGACTAAAAGGCTTTTGATGATAATCAAGACCTTCCTTATGCTCTAAAGTCTGAGAAGATTTCTCAGATCTTTCAACTGATTCCAAAGCCAAATACTTTGATTTCTTAATTGGTTATTCATATCCATTGAGTTCTAACTCATGGCTTTAGAGATTACTGATCAGACTTTCAAGACTAATATTGTTCAGGTCTTTAGCTTCCTGAATAGTTGTCACCTTAGGTATGTATATGATAGAAAGACTCCTAAGAATCTTCTTGACATGATCAGATGTGGTGTAGCTCTTGCTCAAGACCCGAAGTCCATACACAAGAACTTGAAACCTAGAAAACATAGTTTCAATGTTTTTAGCGTCTTTCATTCTGAACAACTCATATTGCTGAACTAGAAGATTAACTTTGGCTTCTTTCACTTGTTGGTTTCCCTCATAAGTAGCACCTAAATATTCAAAAATAGTTTTGGAATTGGATTTATCAATGATCTCTATGTACTTAAAATGAGGCAAAACATCAACGAGAATGCCTCTCACGCTATGGTGTTTTCTGTAAATCTTTTTCATAGCAGGTGTGCAAGTTTTTCTATCAGATATCATTCCTACTTCATTCAAAGGAATTCAATGCCATCTTCAAGGATGTCACATAGCTCATCATAAAGACATATGATATGAGTGTACATCTTGTTTTTCCACCATTCAAATTAAGTAGAGTCCCCGGTGAATGTTAGAGGTCTAGCCATATAGTTGTTCTTTTTCAGATGGACTTTGATCATGATTATTATCACCACGAGTATTAGGTTCTGGGGTGGGACCACCATCACCAGAGTGATATGTTTCAGCTTCACAAAGGGGTTGAATTGCGTTCCCTTTTCTCCAACTTTTTCAAATTCTCCTTCTGGTTGATCTTAATTAGATTTTGAACACTCGTTCAGAGTTTGAATCATAGTCACCCAAAGTCTAAACTCTTGAATGTCCTTATCAGATTCTAAAACAGAATCTGACTCATAAGTAAACAAATGATAGCAGATGAATATAGTTCAAAAGCAAGTACAGTAAATCAAGAGACACATGCAATTATCCTGGTTTCTCTCACAACTTAAGAGTAGTCCAGTCCCCTTGCACTTCCAAGGGATTTCCACTATAACTAAATTGATTACAAATGCTCAAGCACACAAGCAAGAGACTTCCTTTGCTCAAACCCACAAGTAAGATACCTCTTTGTTCAAACACACAAGCAAGAGACTTTCTTTGCTCAAACCCTGATGTAGGAGATTTCTATGCTCAAGCACACAGGCAAGAGTCTTCCTTTTCTCAAACCCCAAAGTAAGAAACTTTTATGCTCAAGCATACAGACAAGAAACTTCCAATGCTCAAGCACAAATGTAAGAGATTTGGGTAACAACTGTACTTGATATACAATCAGAGGTGTAGACATAATGCAACTTAGAAAGACTCTATGACTTAAGAACTTCTATAATATACAAGTGTTAAGATGTTCTAAGTATAAAAATTATGATTGAGTAGCTTCTCTTTGAATGTCAATGTTCAGAGTCTTGTGGTGTAATGCAATGTGGTGTATTTCTTCTTCAGGTATGCAGCTCCTTATATAGAGTGGAGAAAAATAGGCGTTGAAGACTTTCACCCAAAGGTTAGGCTAGCTTTGTACTCGATTAGACACATCAACAAAACATATTTATGCAAGAGGAATTATTCTTTGAATATTAGGAACCAAAGAAGAGATTTTTCCTTAAGTCTTCAAGTGATAAAAAAGTATTTGAGCATGTTAGAGTTGCCTCGATAAAGGAGAAGATGCTTTAGAGGTTGACTACTTCAGAGTTTGCTTATTGGCTTCTGAAGATTCACAGTTTGGGTCACCAGATGTTATCTTTCTTTAGATTTGACTTCTTCAGAGACTAGATCTTTCATCAGAGCCCGAGTCTTCAGAAGTCATCTTCAAAGCAAAAGTATGATCTTCAAATGCAGATTCCTCAAGCAACTCTACATAAATTCTCAATCATATAATCCTGCATACTTGAACATATTTTAAAAATCCCAATTGTTCTTTAAATACTTTGTTATCATCAAAACCCAAAGGATATCGTATTAACCAATTTTCTCCAACATGAAGTTCTTGTTCGATCAGAAGGAGTTGAATATGAGACAAAGGAGATGATTCGAATTTCTGAAGATTATGATTTTGGCTTGAGTTACCATCCAGTAAAGCTAATGTTGTGGTTGATACGTTGAGTAGAAATTCGTTGGATATGTCGATGTTGATGGTTTGAGAGTTAGAATTGATCGAGCAATTCAAAGATATGAGTTTGGTGTGTGAAGAGACTCCTAAAAATGAGAAGTCTGGCATGTTGAAGCTGACTAGTGGTGTTCTTGAAGAAATCATAGAGGATCAGAGAATTTATTTAGGATTCGTTGACCGGCTAGTGTTAATTAATCAAGGTAAAGGAGGTGATTTTAGGATTGACGATAATGGGATGATAAGGTTCAGAGACAGGGTTTGTGTACCAGATATACCAGAACTTAAAAAGAGTATTCTTGAGGAAGGTCATAAAATTGGTTTGAGTATTCATCCCGGTGCCACTAAAATGTATCAAGACTTGAAGAAAATGTTTAGGTGGCCAGAAATGTAGAATGAGGTAGCTGAGTTCGTTTATGCTTGTTTAAATTTCCAGAAGTCAAAGATTAAACATCATAAGTTGTTGGGTCTAATGCAACTGTTGAATATTCTCGAGTGGAAGTGGGATAACATTTCCATGGATTTTGTAACGAGTTTATCAAAGACGATGAAGTGATGTGATTCCATTTGGGTTATTGTTGATAGGCTGACTAAATTGGCTCATTTAATTTCGATTAAGATGAGTTCTCCTTTGCAGATGTTAGGCGAGTTATACATTGAGAAGGTTGTTAGCTTGCATGTTATTCTTTCAAGTATTGTATCAGATAGGGATCCGAGGTTCACATTGAGGTTTTGGTAGAGTTTACAGGAAGCGTTGGGTACTAAGATAAAGTTGAGTTTTGCTTATCATCCACAGACGGACGGTCAGACAGAGAGAACCATCCGAACTTTAGAGGATATGTTGAGGGATTGTGAGCTAGAACAAATAGGTGTTTGGGATAACTACTTGTCTCTGATTGAGTACACTTACAACAACATTTTCTAGGCGTATGGTAGGAGGTGTATGACACCTCTGTATTAGTATGAATCAGGTGAAAGTGTAGTGCTTGGACCTGAGATATTGCAACAAACTTCTGAGAAGATCAAGATGGTCCAAGAGAAGATGAAAGCTTCACAGAGTCTCCAGAAGAGTTACCATGATAATAGGAGGAAAACACTTGAATTCCAGGAGGGAGATCATGTTTTTTAGAGTTACTCCAGTAAATAGTGTTGGTCGAGCTTTGAAGTCTCGAAAGCTCACGCGACGTTTTATTGGTTCATATCAAATCTTAAAGAGGATAGGAGATGTGGCCTATCAGATTACCTTGCCACCCCCGCTTGCTAATCTTCCTGATTTTTTTCATGTATCTCAGTTAAGAAGATACATTTCAGATTCGTCTCATGTGGAGAGGAAAATATAATTATTAAAAAGATGGAATAATTATGCTTAGAATAAAAAGGAGTTGGAGGAACATACAATTGTCAATACGTGTAAATAATTTTTGGGAGAAAAGAGGAAAGGCAAGGCTAGGGCTTCAAGAGGGAGGAAGAACATTGATCATAATCTAAATTTTTGCAAGGAACCAAAGGTAAGGGGGATAAAGGGCTTTCTCTATGGGTGTGTAGCATGAAGGGTAGAGATGAGAAGTCCTTACTCTCACTAGCATTGTGAAATACTTTTTTAATGTGTTGTAATGTGTTCAAATCTATGAAATTAATGGTTGGTTAGGTTTGATTATGTGATTATGTGACTAAAAACACGTGAAAATCGTTCTACTTATGAACATGTAATTTAATGCCTTTGCTGTATATTTGATGCTTTCATCATGAGTATGAATGTTAGGGAGAATTATGGTTTAATTGTATGTAAATTGTCATGAATCATGAATGATATGTGCATTATAAATTGGTTGGTTGTGGTTATGAAGTTATGTACTATGTAATTCGTATTATGAGGTAATTGAATATGGAATAAAAGTTGGAATGATGAATAATGGTTAGTGAAGGAGGGGGTGAAGATTATATGTAAAACTGAGATTTTCTGGAAAATTATGTCAATCGACAAACACTCCATGTCAATCGATTGCACGAGTAAAATTTTTGAATAAAATAACTAGCACGATCAATTAACATGAGGAATTAATTGATTGCATTGCCTCTATAAGCAATTTTTGATAAAGACAGAGTGCAATTGGACTTGATGTCAATTGATTGATGCTGCCTTAATTTTAAAAAATTCCTTAATTAAAATATATCATGTTGCTTGTAACACCCCGATTTAATTTAATTAAATTTTCGTAATTAAATTGAATGATATGGTGTATTTGTGTATGATTATGTGTGTTTTGGGTGAGGTTCGGTTGCCTTAGTATGGAGTAGAGACCTTAGAATTATAGAAAATAAAGTATCGGAGGGTGTGTGACTATTGGGATAGAATATGTGGTGTGGTTAGTAAGTGATTATTAAATTAAATAATTTAGTGGGAATTAATTAAATTTAAAATAATTACTTTAATTATTTTATTTAATTAAAATTGGATAATTACTTAAAAGTGTTGGCGTAGGTAAAGACAGCGCTTTTTAGGCCTTAGACAGCGCTTAAAAGCGCTGCCTAAGCCAGCACTGGCGTAGGTAAAGACAACGCTTTTTATTTACGAAAAAGTGCTCTCTAAAGTATACATTAGAGGGAGCTTTTTCAACAAAAAGCGCTGTCTAAAGGCCCCCTTTAGACAGCGCTTTTTTAAGCGATGTCTAAAGTATGCCTATAGTTTTAATTATCAATTTTTCTATACCTTTAGAGGGCGCTTTTTCAAGAAAAAAGCGCTGTCTAAAGGCCCCCTTTAGACAGCGCTTTAAAAAGCGCTGTCTAATGTAATTTTTTCTATACCTTTAGAGGGCGCTTTTTAGGAAAAGCGCTTTCTAAAGGCCCCCTTTAGACAGCGCTTTTAAAAGCGCTATCTAATGTATGCCTATAATTTTAGTTATGAATTTTTCTATACCTTTAGAGGGCGCTTTTTAGGAAAAGCGCTTTCTGTTGTGAACTATAGACAGGGCCTTTCTAGAAAGCGTTGTCTTTTCTCTACGTATAATTTTAATATTTTTTTTTAAAATCCCATTTTAACCATTTTTTTATGCAGAAACCTATATAATTCAAGCCATTTCAATAAACCTGTATATTTCACATTTCCATTAACAATTTCTAGTATGGTTCATTAACCATTTCCACTAATCCCATAAATCACATAAACCACATAAACCATTTCCATTATAATTCAAGTCATTTACATTAACCATTCACAAAACTATACAATTACATTCCAAAATCACATAAATAACATAAACCATTCACAAAACTATACAATCCCATAAAATAAACCATTCACAAAACTATACATTCACATAATCCCATTATCCTATACCTTATATGACATTTTTTCCAATAAGGTATTCGCACAATTCCTCCTTAATTTCTTGCAATTTATCCTTCGTGTAATGAGAACACGCGTATTCATCAAAGTACTACATAACAAAACAAAATATGCATGATTTAGTTAAAAATAATAAATTATATGACATATCCAATAAATATTAAAATAAATCCTAAGTTATAAATCCATGCATACCATAATAGGAATCTCTAATCGATCCATTTGAAGGATTTCTCTCATAAACCTCAAAACGAAATACCTGCAGTCTATGCCATTACGCTGACAAGGGCACTACACATAGACAAACAAATAAGAATTAATATATAGTTGTTTTGTGTTATCAAGTAGCATCACTAATAAGCAACATTGTGAAAATTAATATACCTTCTGAGCTTCATTTTCATCATGTGTCTCGTGTGTATGGTCATGGTCACTAGCCATTTCACCTGTAAGAAAGAAAAAAATAAAAATTAAATGACAAATATAAAAATCCATAATCCATAATCCATTGAATGATATAAGCTATATATAACATGACAACTAATTAATATTATTGAATGATATAAGCTATAATTTTATAACTAGTACCTTTTTCACTAACATCTCTTTCTTTTCTTGGTTGGAATATGTTTTACCCGTCTCTTAACAACACGGACGGGTGGATTGATCCAAATACCCTCATTATGATCATTTCTTGTATATGATTCATTCGCTATAATATTTTCATCTTGATCATTTCTAGTAAATGATTCAATATCAACATCAATATCACCTTGATCTCCAATGTTTTCATCAATTACTTTGTTAGATAAAAGCATTATAGACCATTTTGTACTTGTCGGATCAGTGACATAGAACACTTGTTTAGCTTGAGAGGCTAGAATAAAAGGCTCATCTTTGTACCCCACCCTATTAAGATCCACTTGCAAAAATCCTGACTTATCCATTCGTACGCCATTATTATTTACAACCCACTTGCAACAAAATATAGGAATCTGAAACTTCTCATAATCAAACACCCAAATGCGCTCGATAACCCCAAAATATGACAGATTTGCAAATTTGGGGTTTAAATCTTTCACACTTGAAATGTGCATTGCTTCAGCTACCACGGTGACACCACTATTTTGCATAGTACTTTTATCATCTTGTTCTTTGGTATAAAATGTGTATCCATTAATTGCGTATGCGCTATAAGAAAACACAACCAAACTTGGACCATATGCTAAACATCTCAGCCTTTCTATTATTGAAGCGGGATCTGAATAATACTTTGAATAAATATGATCCTTAAACCAAGGTATGAAACTTCGATTGTGCTCTCGTACTATCCAATTCTCATTTCTATTCGGATTTAAACCTCGGAGAACATCCTTGTGCATTTCAACATACGGCTCAACCTCATTCTCATTGTGCAGAACATACAAATGCACTTGATCCCGTTCGACCCTTGATACTGTCACAACTTCATTTCCAATTAACTTTTTTCTTTCTTTTTTTTCGACAATATGAGATTTGGGGAGTCCAATTGATTGTACATTGGACAGATATTCAGTACAAAACTCAATCGCTTCTTCAACAATGTATCGTTCGACAATACAACCCTCTGGTTGACTTCGGTTTTTAACATACCCTTTTAATATTTTCATATAACTTTCAGCAGAGTACATCCATCTCATATAAGCCGGTCCACACAATTGTGTCTCTTTCACCAGATGAATAACTAGATGAACCATTATGTCAAAAAACGAGGGAGGAAAAATCATTTCAAGTTCACACAAAGTAATAACTATTTCTTTTTGCAATGTTGGTAAGATCGCGGGATCGATCACCTTACTGCAAATTGACTTGAAGAAAAAACACAATTTAGTTATTGCGCTTCTTACTTTTTCTGGAAGAATAGAACGTATACCTATTGGTAGAAAATGTTCCATTATAACATGGCATGCATGCGTCTTTAAACTCTTTAACTTGAGGTCTTTCATAGACACAAGTCTTCTAATATCTGAAGAGTATCCTTCTGGAACTTTAACTGCACTTAGAAACTTACACAATACCTTTTTCTCTTTTCTAGATAGAGTATAAGCAGCAGGTGGTAGATATGTTCATGTTCCTTTCTTCATGGGTCCTAATTCATTTCTTATTCCCATCGCTACCAGGTCCTTTCTTGCTTTAAGGCCATCCTTAGACTTTTCTTGTATATTGAGTAACGTACCAATAACACTGTTAAATACATTTTTTTCAATATGCATAACATCGAGAAAATGTCTTACATACAACGACTTCCAATATGGCAGTTCAAAAAAAATTGACCTCTTCTTCCACCCACTCTTGACAAGTGTATGTGCAAAAGGCTTTCCAAACTGAGTACTCACATCTTTCACCTTTTCAAAAATTTGATCACCTGTCAATATAGTTGGAGCTCTACCATGTTCTGCCTCTCCATTGAATGATTTTCTCCACCGACGATAGTGATTATTAGAATTTAAGAATCTACGATAACCGAGAAATACATTCTTCTGACCAAACTCCAATCGCGTCCAATCTGTTTTATCTTCACAAATAGGACACACACATTGACCTTTTATGCTGTACCCTGATAGATTTCCGTATGCTGGAAAATCATTAATTGTGCCAAACAACATCGCCCTCAAGTTGAAACTTTCTTTCCTATACCCATCATAAACCTCCACACCGTTCTCCCACAAAAACTTTAAATCTTCGATTAAGGGTGCCAAGTATACGTCTATGTCATTCCCTGGTTGTCTAGGCCTAGAAAATAACATAGATAACATCATGTACTTACGCTTCATACATAGCCATGGAGGTAGGTTATAAATCATTATGATCACAGACCAAGTGCTATGTGAGATACTTTGAAGACCGTGTGGGTTCATTCCATCAGTAGATAATGCCAAGCGAAGGTTTCTTGCTTCTTTTCCAAATTCAGGATAATCATCATCAATTTTCATTCACTGTGGTGAATCTGCCGGGTGTCGAAACTTTCCATCAATAATTCTTTCATCTGCATGCTAAGTCAAGTGTCTTGAATCGGTCTCACTACGAAACATGCGTCTAAATCTCGGAATTATAGGAAAATACCATAAGACTTTTGCTGGAGACAACTTTTCCTTATATCGAGAGACACCACATTTAGGACACTCATTTAGCGATGCATACTCATTTCGAAACAAAACGCAATCGTTTGGACATGCATGTATCTTATCATAGCTCATGCCAATAGAGCACAACATATTTTTGGCCTCATATGTTCGATTGGGAAGAACATTATCCTCTGGAAGCATATCTTTCATAAGGGCCAATAACTATGTGAAACTTTTATCCAACCATCCATTGCCCACCTTTAAGTTGTACAACTTTAATACCGCAGATAATCATGTGAATTTGGTGCAACCATTATATAACAGTTTCTCTGCATTGCTTACCAACCTCTCAAACATTTTGGGATAATCCTTAAGATCTTCTTCAAGTGCTTCTGCAATCTCTTCGACTCGATCAGAATCGTATGTATCTGTGCCATTGTCGTTTGAAGCATAGGTCATATTATCCCCCGGTTCAACATTCCCGTTAATTTTCTCACCATGCAAATTCCAACATGTATAACTTCTATCAATTCCACTCCTCATTAAATGCGATGCCAACTGAACCGCGTCAACCCGACTCCCAAAACAACAACCCAAGTAAGGACATCTCATTCGAGTGGGGTCTTTGGCGTGCGCAACAGCAAACTTAATGAATTCCGATACCCCATTCTCGTACTCTTTCGACAATCGACTTGAAGACATCCATTTCTTATCCATAGTTATACTAATTAAACTAAACAAAAACAAAAATAAAAAATATTTACCTGTAGGGATGTAAATAACTTCTAGGCCCACACAGTGTCCAGATAGGTTAGAATTACCAAGATCCCCCTGTACACGTATCATAAAATGAAATATCATTAATTGACCAATTATGAGTCATAACTTGATAAGTGGCAACATGTAATCACAAACAAGCAACATACTTAAGAGCAAGCATACTTAAACAAGTAACCAAGCATACTTAAACAAGTAACCAAGCATTAGAGCAATTCATCCTAAACCTAACAAGATTCAAATCTAAGCAATACCTAAACAAGTAAACATGCATCAACTTAAATAAGTAACATTCATACGATAACCTAAATCTATCAAGAATCAAGTTTAAATCATACTTAAACAAGTAATCATCATATCACAAAGATAATCATCAAAGCAATTATTGAGCAAGATAAACATCTCATGCAAAGACAAATATCATACTTTCTTTGACCATGCAATACAATAACTATCATAACTCCACTTTCATGGCTCTATATATCATAACTCCATCAATACAATAACTATCAATATTACAATAACTATTATACTTTCTTTAATCTAGAATATAGAAACAACAACTAATGAAAATAGAAACAACATGTTCAATATTAGTCATTCTAAACATGTTCAAAAATAAGTCAGAAATAAGTCATTCTATGTATGGATCACTCTTCTCAAAAATAAGTCAGAAGTATGTAAACATGTTCAAAACTTTATAACTATGGTCATTACCCATATCAACATTACACACAAATTTTTAAGGGCATATACTGGCTTTGTTGCTCAATATCCCAATACATAGTATTTGTATTTCTATAAAATATACAAACCATGATGCATTTTATTAATAGTTTCACACCAAACTCAAACAACACCTGTACTACGACGGCAAAATGGTAGCCAGTGACAAGAATGAAAACAGAACAAAAATCGTACGATGACCGAGATGAAAACAAGAATGAAAACAAGAATGAAAACAGAATGAAAACAAGAATGAAAATCGTACCTCTTCTTTGTTTCGTCGTCTTCTTCACGAAAGCAATAGCGAATGAACAACCAAACTGACAGAAATACGTGAACGACGACAATGACGAATGAACGACGGCAATGGCGAATGAACGACGGCAATGGCGAATGAACGACGGCAATGGCAATGGTTTTCAACAGAGAAGAACGATAGCAAGGGTTTCAGTAGAGAAGAACGGTCGAGAGAAGAAAATGAAAAGAAATGTCTGAAAATTATTAGAAATTGTTTTATATTTTAATTCATAAATGACCTTAGACGGCGCTTTTAAAAAGCGCTTTCTTAAGTGCTACCTATAACAGCGCTTTCCTCATAAAGCGCTTTCTAAGGTGGGGAGAATTTAAAACCTATAGCAGCGCTTTTATAAAAGCGCTGTCTAAGGTTAACCTTTAGACAGCGCTTTTATAAAAGCGCTGTCTAAAGTAATTCCTATAGCAGCGCTTTACAAAAAGCGCTTTCTAAGGTGGCTTCCATTTTGGGCATTTAACAGCGCTTTTAAAAAGCGCTTTCTAAAGGCTGTCTTTTACAGCGCTTTTTTTAAGCGAAATTTTTTAAAGACTTATAGCAGCGCTTTGTCCAAAAAGCGCTGTCTTTGTCCAATTTTGGCGTAGTATGAGTGGAGAGATGACAAGGGCAAGGTATGAGGATTAGTAAGGATAAAGAGGGAAAAACATATTTGGGGTCAAAGGGTCATAATAGGAAAAGGTGGAAATTAAAGGAGAAGAATCATTTGGTGATCGATCGAATACTGAAGAAAAGAGAAAAGGGAACGGGAAGCAGAGGCTAGGGCAAGGTGAACGAGTGAATCCATTAGAGAAGAAGGAAGCTCATCAATACAAGGTAAGGGTGGGAATTCTTTAATCTCTCAAGGGTTGGATGATGTTTGTATTTGGGTAGAAATCATTAGGTTGAATTCATGTGAATATTGGAAGTTTGTTGGTAGGTTCTAATGAGTTAGAATTTTAGAGTGTTAGATTTTGTTCATGATATTGTCTAAAAAATAGTGTATGTTGTTATTGCTAAATGTTGCTGAGAGCTGGTATGATTTTCGTGCACTAAGAGGAATGTTTTGGGGAGAAAATTGGTCTGGTGTAGTAGGAAGTTGGAGTGCCGGAACTCTGCTACACGGACGTAGCGCCGGGCAGAGGGATCGTACCACCGGGAGGTGCGGTGTGCCGCCGGGTGGTGCTCAAGAGGCACAGCCTGGAACGCTACTGGAACTTGTTAGAATTGAGGGGTGGAAACTACACCCGTACGCCGTCGGGCGGTGCGAGAGGCGCAACAATGATGTGCTGGGCGATGACCAGGAGACGTTGCATGGAACGCTACTGGAAGTATTGAAATTGAAGGGGGGAGTTACGCCTGTGTGCCGTCGTGCAGTGCAAGAGGCGCAGCAACGCCCCTACCGTGTCGGGAAGTGTGATGAGGCGCAGCAATGCTGCTTGCGCAATTTTTGTTGTTTCTTTGCTGTTTTCTGGTGGTTTCGTGTAGTTTCTTGTTACTTCGTCGATAATTTTCTTAGATGATGTATTTTGGAAGATTGTTATGAATATGCATGCTCGAATAGGTGTATATGTGTTGTTGTGAATTAATGAATCGAGTAATGATGATATGCTATGTTGATGTATTTGTTTCGTTGTTGCATGTTGTCGTTGAAGGTGCATAACATGATGCATGAGTTGAGGTATGACGTGTGCCCATGTGGGGTGTGAGCGCCTATCCGGATTCCTTTTAATGGAATCGATGTTGTTGTTGTTGTTGAGGTGATTGTGTGCCCATGTAGGGTGTAGGCAATCACGATTGTCGTGTGCCCATGTGGGGTGTGAGCGACTAAATAGACGTTCTGACGGGAATTGTGATCATGAAACAGGGATCGAAATTGGTACCACGTGCATTGAGTCTAGTTGGTGTCTCATTGCATTTTGTATTGGTTGTGTGGCATTATGATTTGCTTGGTCATCTGTGTGTGTGTGTGTTGTAGAATATGATGCTTGTTGATAGTTGCGATATGGGTGAATTACTTGATGATTTATACTTTTATATTTATATCCTCTTCTCCTTTTGTTGATTTGAGAATCTCACCTCTTCTGTTTAAATATTGCCTCTATGTGGGTAACGTGCAGATATTCCGCTGTAGGAGTTCAGGTGTGAGTGGTAGTTGAAGTCTTCAGTTTATTCTTTTAGTTTGGCGTCAGCTCTGATATGTAACATTGGGAGTTGGGAACGCCTTTATATGATTTTATTTGTTGAAGAATTATTGGTTGTTTTTCTGTTATAAAAACTAGTTTCTTTAGTTAATTGAAATCGTTATATTTTGTTGATTGAAATGAATAATTTTCCGTTGCGTAATAAAGGTTATTTTGTTTGATTAAAGTGGTGTGATTTCCGAAAATGTCATTTATATGTTAGATGTCTATTTATGAGCAAATGATAAGTTGGAAGTAGCATCCTTTATTTATGTTTTGTATTGTTTTACTCTGATTTTATTTAATTAAATAGCGCGGGGAAATTTAGGGTGTTACACAATGGTATCAGTGCAGGTCGGTCCGTCCGACCGGGTTGTCTAATTATGTTGTTCCCTAGTATGCGACATGTGTGTGAAAACACTGTCGGTGCTTGTTTTGTTTTCCATTTTCAGGTTGGGAATGAAACAAGTGGGGGAGAAGTGTATGCTTCTCTTGGATATTCTAGTTGTTGAGGAATTGGATATCATGTTGCTACATGAGGGAGTGCAGTGTTGGATTGTCCAACTGTTTGGGAATGGTGTGATGCTTGAGGGAAGACGATCAGGTGTTCTCGTTGTTCGCTTCCTTGTGAGGGAGAAGGCGATGTTGTGGCTAGAGATGGACCGGTGATGTGTGGAGTATCCTGACGTATTTCCTAAGGATGGGCACATGTTGTCTTTAGTCGGAACAAGATGATGTTATTGTTGGGACGAATTGGTAAAGTTAAACCATGTGTTTACCAATCGTTTAGATGAGTGGTGTAGTGTGTTGTTGAGACAATTGGAGCTCTGGTGTTATGAGTTAGGAAGAAAGAAGGTAGTACGAGATTGTGTGAGGAATGCCGACAGTGGTCTAAGGTAATGATTGAGAATAAATATCCACTTCAACGGGATTGATGATTTGATGGACCAACCGTTATGCTAGTGTGTCTTCAGTATAATTGAATTGAGGTCAGATTACCTTCATATTTGGGTGAAAAGTGAGGATATTTGGGGGATCTAAGAAGTAAGAGAAAAGGGTGGGACTCATGTTCACCATTTCCAATCTTCATTTTCGCACTTATGGAATAGTCTTCATTAAACAGGTGATAACTTTTTACTCGTAACTCGGATTTAAGCGATTCTTGAATTTCTAGAATCTACAGGAAATTCCCTTCATTTTGGAATATAATTTTGTATCTAGAAGGTCTGTATTGAAGGATATAATCGTGTTTGAAGTTGAGTGAGTCCTGCTGAAAATGGGTAAGATGAGGTCAGGTATAAAATGTTTAGTAATAGGACAGAAGTGAGGGTATTGGAGAAGCACATGGAGGTGCGGCGTATGCCAATTGAGAATGATTAGAGAGGAGAGATTCTTGAGGGAGGGAGAAGGTTAAAAAGTAAAGTGGATTATGTGTCATTGATGACATGATGTCGCCAGGTGTCGGGAAGATTTTGGACAGTTTCTTTCACCAACCAGATGATGAGATGGTACTATTGAGATTGTGATTAGAATGAGACCCAAATGTGAAACTATATGGATCATCGAGATTATGAAATTAAAGGAAAGACGAAGGATTTACTAGTGTTGTTAAAGTTCTCTACTTGGATAAATGTTTCATTTGGAGCGGACCGATTTGAATTGTACTTGGTGTAGTAGCATTTCTGGTATCGGGAGAATATGTAATAATTGTGTTGTGCTACGAGTGTGTATAGGAGATTATGTAATTGACCTTGGACACAAAGTAAGGACACTATTGTGGTTAGGCAATGATGATTTATGCTACCGATGTGGTTGTCGGCTACCTATTGACAAATTGAGGAACTGGTCACCCTTAATCTCTTGTTGACAGTAGACGGGATCATGTTGGATGGAATAGACGTGTCTTGCCAGATGGGATGGTATGTACAGTGAATTGTTTGGAGTTAAGCCAAGTGCTTATGGATTGTTTTGATTAGTCGATGCAGATTCCTATATCTAAAGATGAGGCAGATTCGAGGCTTTTGTATGTCGATCAGATGTTGTTGGTAGTTACATATCAGGAGTAGAGAACAATGTACTGACTAGTGATATTCCAAGGATGTCGCCTTGGAGATCTTCATTATTATTGGTAAAGAAAGGGATGGTAGCATGAGGTTGCTTGTTGATCGGTGAGTAGTATAGAAACTCAGAGTTGTGTTCAGGATAGCTTAAGTTTTGATTTGTGATGAATCGAGAACCCGATTGACATGGGACTTGAAGCATTGGAAAGATAATCAAAGCAGGAATTAAATGGGAATGTGAGACCATTATTTGACCAAGGATGTCAAGTAGAGGATGGTAGTGGCTAGTATGCCTTAAAGTGTATGTAGAGAGTATGAATCGTATCTTCCATACTTATTTGGATAAGTTCAAAGTGGTGTTTGTTGTGAATGTTCTGATCTATTATAAAATCAGAAGAAGAACGTGTAGAGTATTGGATAATTGAGTTACAAGTATTGAAAGAGATAAAGTTATATGCTAAGTTATCAAAGTGTGACTTTTGGTTAGTAGAGGTGAGTTTGCTTGGTTATGTTAATTCAGACGAGGGTATTGTTGTGGATCCATCAGAAGTAGATGTAGTTCAACAATGAGAAAGCCCCGAAGTGGGTTAAGGAGATTGTAATATTTTTGAACTTAGTTGGTTATTACCGCAGGTTATGGAAGGTTTTTCCAACTCAGCATTTCTGTTATCTCAGTTGATTTGCGAAGGGTAAGTCGGTTTGTTTGGGGATGTTTGTGGTGAGAAAAGTTATAGAGAGCTGAAGTAGAAGTTGACAACGGCTCCAGTTTTGATTCTGCCTGATCCTAATGAACCGCTTGTGGGGTATTAAGATGTGTTTAAGATGAGTTTAGACAGTGTGTTAATACAAGAGGGTAAAGTCGCAGCTTATGCTTTACGACCAATGAGGAGTCACGAAAGTATCTATCCTGTTCACGAATTGGAATTGGCTGCGGTTGTAATTGTGTTAAACATCTGGAGGTATTATTTTTATGGATCTAGGTTCGAAGTGTTTAGTAATCACATGAGTGTAGAATACCTGTTGGGTCGGAAGAAATGGAGTATGAGACGACAAGGATGGTTGAAATTCTTGATGAGTTAAGTCGAAAGTCTTTTCATATGCCTGCTTTGATGGTCAGAGAATTAGAATTGAGTTAGCAGTTCAGAGATTGGTGTCTGGTGTGAGAGATAACGCAGTGGAGTGTGAGGTTGGGCATATTAAAAGTGAACAACGATTTTCTAGTGATTGTTAAAGAGATTCAAAAGTTGGATGTGAACTCGGTAGATTCGATAGTTGTGAATAATCGTAGTGCGCAGCTGAAGTATGATGTAGCGCAGTTCTTACATGTGTGTGTGTGACTTGTAAGAGTGCAAGGGTTGGACGATAGAGCCTGCAAGGCTGATGCAAACCATTGGACATTCCAGGATAAAAGTGATAAGTGAAAGGTCTAAATATTGTTCATGTATTACTATATAGATGGATGTATTAGTTTACATGTTTAATTGATGGATAGTAGCATTGTTGATTCAGTGTAATGTGACAGCGATGTTGGTAATAGGGTTATGTTGATGTGGTTAAGACTATGTGTATTATAGAACTTTGTGTTCTTACCTTGTTGTTGCCTCGTTACCTATGCTGATGATAACGATCGTGTTATGTTCTAGTTCTAGAGTGAACCTGTGTGTTCGTAACTTGGTTATTCTTTGCGTCTTGAGTTGGTCGTCGAGTGCATTGCGTGAGCATTGCATCTTGTTGTTATTGTCGTTGGTAAGGTGTATTGATGTTTTGTGTTATTCGTGGTGTTGCCTTTCATGGCATGGGAGTTGGTTATTGGATGCGAGGACGTATTCGGGGTAGTTCGTATCAGGTAAATTTTCGAGGACGAAAATATTCTAAGTGGGGGAGAGTTGTAGCACCCCGATTTATTTTAATAAATTTTTCGTAATTAAATTGAATGATGTTGTGTATTTGTATATGATTATGTGTGTTTTGGGTGAGGTTGGGTTGCCGTAGTATGGAGTAGAGACCTTAGAATTATAGAAAATAAAGTATCAGATGGTGTGTGACTATTGGGATGGAATATGTGGTGTGGTTATTAAGTGATTATTAAATTAAATAATTTAGTGGGAATTAATTAAATTTAAAATAATTAGTTTAACTATTTTATTTAATTAAAATTGGATAATATGAGTGGAGAGATGACAAGGGCAAGGTGGTCCATTCATGAGGATTAGTAAGGATAAAGAGGGAAAAACATATTTGGGGTCTAAGGGTCATAATAGGAAAAGGAGGAAATTAGAGGAGAAGAATCATTTGGTGATCGATCGAATTCTGAAGAAAAGAGAAAAGGGAACAGGAAGCAGAGGCTAGGGCAAGGTGAAGGAGTGAATCCATTAGAGAAGAAGGAAGCTCGTCAATACAAGGTAAGGGTGGGAACTCTTTCATCTCTCAAGGGTTGGATGATGTTAGTATTTGGGTAGAAATCATTAGGTTGAATTCATGTGGATATTGGAAGTTTGTTGGTAGGTTCTAATGAGTTAGAGTGTTAGATTTTGTTCACGATATTGTCTATAAAATAGTGTATGTTGTTATTGCTAAATGTTGCTGAGAGCTGGTATGATTTTCATGCACTAAGAGGAATGTTTTGGGGAGAAAATTGGTCTGGTGTAGCAGGAAGTTGGAGTGTCGGAACTCTGTTACGCGCATGTAGTGCCGGGCGGAGAGATCGTAGTGTCGCGCGGTGCCGTGTACCGTCGGGCGGTGCTCAAGAGGCACAGCCTGGAACGCTACTGGAACTTGTTAGAATTGAGGGGGGAAACTAGGCCCGTGCGCCGCCGGGCAGTGCGAGAGGCGCAGCAATGCTGTGTCGGGCGGTGACCAGGAGGTGCTGCATGGAACGCTACTGGAAGTATTTAAATTGAAGGGGGGGAGCTACGCCTGTGTGCCGCCGGGCGGTGCAAGAGGCGTAACAACGCCCCTACTGTGTCGGGCAGTGTGATGAGGCGCAGCAATGCTGCTTGCGCAATTTTTGTTGTTTCTTTGCTGTTTTCTGGTGGTTTCGCGTGGTTTCCTATTTCTTCGTCGATAATTTTCTTAGATGATGTATTTTGGAAGATTGTTATGAATATGCATGCTCGAATAGGTGTATATGTGTTGTTGTGAATTAATGAATCGAGTAATGATGATATTCTATGTTGATGTATTTGTTTCGTTGTTGCATGTTGTCGTTGAAGGTGCATAGCATGATGCATGAGTTGAGGGATGACGTGTGCCCATGTGGGGTGTGAGCGTCTATCCGGATTCCTTTTAATGGAATCGATGTTGTTGTTGTTGTTGTTGAGGTGATTGTGTGCCCATGTTGGGTGTGAGCAATCACGATTGTCGTGTGCCCATGTGGGGTGTGAGCGACTAAATTGACGTTTCGACGGGAATTGTGATCATGAAACAGGGATCGAAATTGGTACCACATGCATTGAGTCTAGTTAGTGTCTTATTGCATTTTGTATTGGTTGTGTGGCATTATGATTTGCTTGGTTATCTTTGTGTGTGTGTGTGTGTGTTTGAGAGTGTGATGCTTGTTGATAGTTGCGATATGGGTGAATTACTTGATGATTTATACTTTTATATTTATATCATCTTCTCCTTTTGTTGATTCGAGAATCTCACCCCTTTTGTTTGAATATTGCCTCTACCTAGGTAATGTGCAAATACTCCGCTGTAGGAGCTCAGGTGTGAGTGGAAGTTGAAGTCTTCGGTTTATTCTTTTTGTTGGAGCTACTCTTCGTTTTTAGTTATCGCTTTATCGTATTTTAGTGGTTTTAGTGCTCTGATTGTGTAACATTGGGGGTAGGAGTTTTCTATGATTCTATTAATTTTGATTTAGTGTTTTGAGAAGTTTAATATCTTACTGATGAAATTAACTTGAAAATTTTTAATATGTTGATTCCGCTGCATAAATTGCAAATGATTTGATGTGTTTTGATTGCTGATTGTTAGTGGCACCTTAAATTGTCGAGTAATGCTTTTTCTTATAAGTTTATGGTGTTACATTAGTGGTATCATAGCAGGTCGGTACATCCGACAAGGTTTTTGACATGTTATTTGTAACCTAGTATGTGAGACGTGTGTGTACACTATCGATGCGTTGTTTCTTCTGATGTCTTTTTGGCGTATTCCTAAGTTTAATGTAATTACTTAGAGTGCATACGACATTACTAAATTTGCTTCTATACAAAATCAAAGAATGATCGTAGTACCATGCAAAATAGCGGGGTTATGTCTAAAGTTGAATCCATGTACTTCTCTAGATCAAAAGATAATAATCTTGTACTAGCATATATAGAGTACATTGGGGTCATTAAGAAGATATTGGAGGTTGAATATGTTATTTTTAAAGTGCCTTAATTTAAGTGCAAGTGGATTGACAATAACACTGGTGGAGAAACCAATGAATTAGGATACACACGGGTTGATCTTCGAAAGACAACTTATAAGAACGAACCATTCATCATGGTAACCCAAGCAAAACAAGTTTTTTATGTCACTGATCCTTCTAACACTAGATGGTCAATTCTTCTTCACGGAAAATATCTTCCTAATAGTATTGATTAAACTTAAGATTTTAACTATGAGCCCCCTTGTTTCACAACACATGTACGTCATTCACTACAAGAAAATTGGCAAATTGAGACGGTTCAGTTTGGCAGGTTACGGCGGTTCCAACCGCCTTGACGGTTTTGGTTCTATTGCAGAAACGTGTGTCGCCAGGCTTTATTGCGACGGTTGCTAAAACCGCCACTCCAACTGTCATTATAAGTTAGGACGGTTAGAAAACTGACATAAATTGCAAGTAACGACGGTTCAAACCATCGTAATTATATTTATTAATTCTAAATAAATTATGCTAGTTGCGACGGTTTAAACCGACGTAATTTTATCTATAAGATTTTTTTATAATATTTTTTTTTAATTTAAATTATTTTCCTATCAAATTCTTTTATAATATTATTTTTTTATAATAATATTTTTTTTAATTTAAATTATTATTATTTTTTTATAATATTTCTATAATTTTTTATTTAATTTTCTACCACTTTTTAACATAATAAAATTTCAATCACATACATCTAATATCAAATAATCATCATAATGTCAAAAAAAAATTGAGTTTCATAATCAAGTCATGTAGTAAAGTAACTTAAAAGATATAAAATCTCAATCTTATAATAATAAGCATTATAATGCCAAAAATACATAGGAAAGTTCATAAACAAATTAATTCATAACAAACTCCACTGTTGTATCATGAACTTGGTTCATTCTAAGATATTCTTGTATTGGCCTCTTCACAACCCATAAGAATCTGTGTCCACTCCTCTCTAACCCTTCAGCTATTTCCTTCAACTGTGCCATCGAGAACGAACTACAGCTCCCAAAACACAAGTAAACTACAGTTCTACTCGGTTTTTTATCTAGCCATGATACGCAATCTTTGATGTCCCTTGCTTCATCTGAATTTCGATCAAACAATCAATGCTTCATTTGTTAGTAGACATAAAACTTCATTATAATTATAAAGAACAAAACAAGATTAGCGCTAAAAGTGTTGAGTTTAAATTACAGATAAATAAATAGATTATATATATGATATACAGTAGTCATAGTTAATGTTTTGAACAATATTCACACAACTTTCCATTCATTATTATTCACCTTTCAACAAATATAATCCAAGCCAAGTAGAAGTTAATATAATCCAAGCTGTAACACCCAAAAATTTTCCCTCTTGTTATTACATAGCTTATGTTTCATTGCATTGCATTTATATCTCATTTCATCTCATATCTCATACAAGTTACAAAGAGCATGTGATCAGTTGAGTTTAGAGTATTGATCATTCAAAGCAAGAGAGTTAAAGCCTAAGGTCTTCAAGCAAGTCTCAAGGGTCTTTTATGTCTCATATGATCTCAATTGATCCCACAAGTCATTTGAAGAGGAGAATTCATCAAGAAGTTGGACAGTTCATCACCTCCAAACCAAAAGCAGTCAAAATTAGGGCTTCTGATGAAATTTTGGTTCAAATTAGATCTCAATGTTTTATACATGATGTCAAGTGTCTAAGAATGAAAGATTGTCCATTGGTTCATTTCAGAAGAGGTTCAATTGGTCAGTTGCTTGAGAATCAAGAAATTGATGAAAAAGTCAACTGTGCAGAAGGCAAAGTCAACTCCTGACCTTTTTGGGTCAAATTCATGAAATTCAAGTTACATATGTTCATTGGACAAGATTTGATCAAGAAATGTCAAGAGGTTCATTAAAAATCAAGAATTGTACCAAGTTTCCACTTTTAGAAATTTAGGGTTTCCAAAAATGGCAAGTTTGGATCATTTTGCACTACACTTCAAGGCATTCTTTCTTCAAGATAAAAGTTTGAAACTTCAAGCCTAAGTTGAGTCAATCAAAGATCACATCTTAAGCTTCAAATCCATATAAAGAACTCTTCCATTGGATCAAAATTGAGGGAGTTATGATCAATCAAAGTTTGACAAAACCAAGACAAAAACCAGGTCATGACAAGGTAATCTCAAGGCACTCGGCCATAATTTCATCAAGCATGTGGTGTGCCAAATTTCAAGCTAATTTTCTCAATGATGGAAGTTCCAAATGGAAAAATGTTGAACATCAAAGTTGTTCATCTCCATGTCCTCTTTATCTTTCATGTTGGACATTTTCTCACTTGAACAAATTATGAAGGGGTTATAGTGGTCCAAACATGGAGGCTTCACACTGAAAAATCCTTAGGTTCATGACTAGGTCTGCAGGCAACTTGGCACGCCTATGATGCAGTGTTGGTTTGTTATGTTCTAAGCTATTTTCTACCACTTTGAAAGCTTCTATTCAACTTAAAATTAATACCGAACTTGCTCTATGATAGATCATCTTTCCATTGATACCAAAAACTCACCATTTCATCCATCAACATGAGAGAAATTCATCCCCAAACATTAACACTTCCATTGTGTCTTGGCTTCCAAATTTAGAAGTGTTTGGCATTTATTGTTATTAGCTGATTCACATTCACACGCGTGTACCTCCACATTTCCACTCTTTACCTCATTTGGACCAACATCTCATATGCCATACATGTACATAACCTGCTCCATACATGAAAGGGAAGGAAGTAAACTTGTTCAACAAGGTGGCCATACTGCAGCAACATATCATACCATCATCATCATTCCTTTTCATCATACAACATGAACAATCACAACACACACGAGTTCACTCTTTATCTCATTTCAGTTTGCAGCCACACCCCTTCATTGCTTGACACCACCAATATAACTCAACCATAGTTCTAACTGTCAACTAAGACAGTTAGAAACTAACCTTGGATATAAAAGCTTCACTCTAACTAATTTTGAGAGAGACTTCATTTTTTCACATTTTCACCAACTTCACTCTCCGAAATTCTCTCTGAGTTATCTCTCTCATTTCACACGAGTTTCTTCATTTCTTCTTCTATCTTCATCATCAAGTTACATTGAAGCATTAAGGTATTGAATAGTTGAAGCAACTTCAAGTTCCAGATTTCAATTCCTCTGTAAGATCAAGCTTCTATAAGCCTTTATTTGGCCAGATTAAGCTCAAAGTTCATCTGGAAGAATCTCTGGTTTTCTGAAGATTCAAGTTACTTCAAATTTTTAGGTTTTAATTCAAACTTTTCTTGCATGATTTCTACTGTTTTTTAACTTGTTGATGTTGTGATTTCAGCTTATTAGAAGCTCTTGAACTCTGGCTAGTTGATAGAGCTTGTTAGAAGCTTAGATGAATTTTTAGGGTAAACTTTCTCCCTTCGATTCTCTCTGTACATGTGTGATTTGTGAAAAACTAATTGTGGATCCATGTTCTTCTTGAGCTCAGCTTTCATTTGATATAATTTTTGTCAATTTCTAGAACATTTGAGTAGTTGCAGTCACCGGAGGTGGCCGGAGAAGATGACCGGAGGTCCTTCTCCGGCCGATGAGGTTCAGTTAGGGTTTTGTCTTTAGAACATGTCACAACCGTTAGATCATTTCAATCCTAGGGCGTGTGTGTTGCCAGCACATAAATGAATCTCATGCCTCTCACGTACCCATCTTTCTTCAGATGTTGACCTTGACTTGGCTTGGTGTGCGTGCGTTCATCATTGTTAGCATGTGTGTGCATTCTGATTCGTTAGATTTGATTACTTGTGTGATTATCATCTGTTGACTGAATTGTGTGGCTAAGATTGAGTCAACTGTTTGATTGCATTCCACCTTAACTCACATGCACATACGCATATAACTGGACTGGACTTGAAATGCTATTCACACACCCCTTGTTGGAGCCCAATCACTTTTGAACTACAGATTTACTTTCGTGGCATCCCCCTGCATATTTCTTTTTTTCTTTTAATTTCTTTTTGACATAGCTTCATTTCTTTTTTATTAAAAATACTAAAGTTCATCCAAAAATTCCAAATAAATTCATATAGCATTAAAACACATTTAAATAATTTTCTACATTTATTAATTCTTATTTTATTGATTTTGGCTCATATTTTTATAATTTCCTTTTATTTTCTTTTTGAATGATTTTCTTCATGATATTTGTGCATTGTCCAATTATTTTTGCATAGTTCCTAAGCCATTTGGCCTCTAATATTTTCACCATGTTTGAATAATATCTTGATGCATATAAAACAGTTTTCTTGTATTTTTAAAGTCATTTTATCATATCTTTTGATATTCATCTTTGTGCATTCTTTTGGTTTGTGTCAATGTGACTTTGTTGAATTGTTTGAGCATGTTTCCTTTTTAATTTTGCTTTGATATTTTGACACATGTTTTAAATCTGACTTAGGTTTGTTGTGAGCTATTTTCATAATTTTCTCATGTGCTTTAGTAATTGCTTGATGCCTTGTGTTTGAAGTAACATTTTGTGCTTATTCTTCTACTTCTTTCTAACATAGTTTAAGGAGGCACTTGTGCCATCCTATTAGGTTTACTTTGTGTGAGATTATAGGAATTGTTTAGAGGATTATAGGTCTCTCTTGATTCATTTATAGGTCCTTTTGGTTTGTGTTTATCTTTGATGTATGTTTGTGTATTTTAACTTGCATCATTACTTGAACTTGTTTGACCTAATCTTGTTTCTCTTCTCTTTTAATCATCAATATGACTTGTACTTGAATCATCAATGCCTATTCATGCATTCTAATTGCATCTAATCTTTGGTATGCTACTGACCCATAATCATCTCATGCATTTAAATGTTCATTTATATCATCTTGCATACTTGTTTATGTTTGACCTTATTCATCTTTCTTTCTTAACTAGTTTTAATGTGGTTTGCATATGCATCTTGTATGATTAATTCTTGCATTAAAATTACATCTTAAATGTCATTTGGTACTGATCTATGATCCATGTTCATCCATTTTTGGTTTGCCACTTTAACTTCTTTTCTTTAAGTGAAACTTGTTTCTTCTCTTCTCACTTCTTATTCATCTAACTTCTTATACTTGATCATTCATTTTCATAACTTGTATGCCCATTCATATGCATTATAGGACATTCATATATGATGTATGATTCTGGCTTTGACATTTCATTAGGCATTAGTGCATGTTCATCTTGCATAATCATTCATCTTTCATCAATTACTTTTATGGTGCATTTCTTTGTTATTTAAGACATTGTTAGTGCATAGTTTGTTTATGTTTGATCTCTTAACCTTAGAGGACTTTCTTAGGGTATAAGTTCTGACCTAGAAGCTTTCTTAACCTTTAGGATCTTTCTTCTTTAGTTCCTAACTTGTTTGATTCTTACTTGTTCTTCTCTCCTTATTTCTTCACTTGTAAATTGTTTTGCTAACATTTTCAGGGGCTAATGGTAAGTCAAGTGTGTGGGAGAGCACCCACATACAACCTCTTTTCTTATCTCTTTTAAGCTTTCAAGTTGTGATTGTGATAAGCATCTTATGCTTCTTTAACATTTCATTGCTTTCATCCCTTTGAGTTCTTAACTTAACTTCAATCTTTGAACTAGGTTAGAACTCACTCTTCTTCTCTTTTCTTTTAGACTTAGGTTTCTAAACCACACTTAACCATTAGGAACGTCCGAGCATGATAACTCTTAGGATTATTAGTCTCCCTTTAGACTTTTACCTTTCTTAACCTTTGAGTCTCTCTTCTCCTCACCTCAAAACAAAAAGAAAAACATCTAATAAAGGCATAACATATATTGTATTTGAGCCTTTCATGTGAGAATAAGATAGTGAGGGGTCTTCTCTCACTTTTTTTAGAATGTTTGTCATACGTCCCGTCTTGGGTCTATATGCGAGACATTCGATCCTACGTGAAAGACTTAAATACAATATGCGTTGTAAACACAAAATAATCAAAACACTTATTTTCAAAATACAAAAACAAACAAACAATTATCTTCTCATCTCCTTCATTCCATTCTTAAGGACTCGTCATGTTCGTTCTGCCGCAAACAAGTAACGCCTAAGTCTCCCTACAGCGAGCTGCAACACCTAACTGCTGGAATGCGCACTCTGACGTTTCCATTAAAAATCAGAAACAAAGCAACCCTTGTTTAGCCGAACTACATTTGCTCTGATTCTTATTTCTCGTCTGATTGAAGATACGTAAGCACGAGATGCGATATCTCGACGAGCAACCTTCCCCGTAGTCCGTCGAACTACGTTGACTCTGACTTTCCCATTGCACTGAGGGAATACGTAGGCCGAGGACAACGATAGTGTCCTATCGAGTCACTTCTTTCTCTCCTCCTTTATCCTTTTTATCTTTCATTTCCAGTTCTCCAGTTAGCAGTTGATTTCCAGTTCCTTACACCCTCTGCTGGGGACAGGTTGACCTCTTGCTGGTTCATCCCCTTTTGCGAGTCTGTCCTAGCGCTTGTTTGTTTTTCTTTCATTGGGTGTTTACTTTGATGCTATTTTTGCTGTATTACTATTTTACTATTTTACTGTATTTACTGTATTTACCGCATTTACGGCATTGAATGTCATTATTATGTTGTACTGTGCTGGATTTTTCTGTTTGGTGGGTAGGGTGTTCTGAGAGATAATCCCATTACACAGGCTTGAGTGCACATATAGGACTAGAGTGGAAAGTAGTGTGGCCTACGTAGCGTCTTGGTACGTATGGTTGACATGAAATCCACACCCAGGCGAGGTTTTCTTGGGAGATGTTTTGATTTGCGCGTCTTGTGCATTTCGGGGTGTTAACCTAGAAAGCTATCGACTCTGTTGACCATTCCCGAGGACTCAATAATGGCACTCCTCCCGAGATGTGATAATGGCAGACCAGAAATGGAAAACCCGTTACACATTCTTGATCCGAGGACCCAATGCTGGGAACTTGCTATAGGATGATTTTTTTGAGGGGAATCTGTTGAGGCCTCCTCGATTGATGATGATGCCAAAATGTATCATCATTTCTTGACCTGAGAGTCCGTGATATTGAGGATCCTCTCCTTTCTAGTACCCACATGTGAGAATGGGCGGGTGTTTATAGGTTTGCAGGTAACCATAACCTTCACCCTACCCGGTATTCTGGTTTCTTATTATTGTGGATTTATCAGCCTGGTATTGTGGTATTATGATTATTTGAATAGTATGGTATTCTGATTATTCCGACACTCTAATTATCCTGGTATTCTGATTATGCCGACATGTTGGCCTTCTGGTATTCTGATTATTCGGGTATTCTCTTCATAACAGACCCATGAACTTATTCAGTCATCAGCACAGTGATTATTTAGACTATGTGTCAGCTTTGATCCCATGTCTCTGCATCCGTATCATCATAACATATTTGCATACATGTTCTAGTATTTCCAAGGATCTTAACTGTGAGACTCGTTGCTGATCATTTCCATCTATTTCTTGTTGTTCTTATGTGAAAAACTTGAACCAAAGCAGCATGATTCCTTGGAAATATTTGAACATGGCATTTGCATAGCATTTTCATACTCATTTGCATAACAGGTGTTTGAAGCTGGTTATTCTCCCCCTGATCTGGTTCTCTTCAGAATTTCAGACTTAACCTTTCAAAGAAGATGGAAGGGGACCATAGATCAAGTTCGAGCAGAGTTGAGGGAAATGCGAAGCCAAATGGGGCAGTTTATGGGGGACATGCAAGCCTTGATTCAGGACCAGAAAATGCTGAAGGAAGAGGTCAATCAAATTAAGATTCAAATGAGTCTGGTTATGGAAGTCGTGAGAAATGTGCTTAGAAAGGATGATAATCCCAATGCCTGAGGCTACAACAGAAATTCTCATTCCGCCCTTGCCTGTGGAATCTATCCCAAAGTGTGATCTACCTCACGACTTTTCTGCACAATCTGGGGTTCCGGAATTTCCTCGTCAGCAGTTATCTCATATTTCCCAAGACAACCCCAAGGCTAAGAAGTACCCACCGAAGCCGAAGAAGGCTAACAGAATCTTTGATTCGATTCCTATGTCTTATGCTCAGCTGTTGAGGTATATACTTCGGCTCCATTTGGTTGAACTTCAGACGATAAATCCTCCTGGTGGTAAGCTCCCATTCGGTTATGATGCAAGTATCCATTGCGATTTTCACTCTGGGGCGCCGGGGCATAATGTGGAAAAATGTAAAGCCTTTCATCATGTGGTCCAGGATCTGATCGACTTGAAACCAATTGAATTCACGTCGGGTGGCGTGAGCATACAAGGTGGCCTTACTCCGTTTACTGCGAAAAAAGTGAATATCCCGGGTTTTCCTCCTGAAGTTGCACCAAGTCAAGGGCATTTCTTGCAGCCTGTGGTTTTAGAATCTTCTCGTCCTCCGCTGTTACCTGCTACTATGCCAATTTTGAGGATGAAAGTGCCCGAACGAGAGGAAGGCACAAGTCGGTATCAGCAACAGAGCTATCATCCGAAGAGTCAACAAAAGTCCAGAAGGCAGGAGAGAAAGTTTGATCCCATTATTATTCCTCACAGTCACCTGCTTGCTAGTTTACTTCAAGACTCTTTGATTCAGCTAAAGGAAGCTTCGCCAATTCCGTATCCCCTTCCTCCAAATTATGACAAGAGTGTTAGATGCGGGTACCACTTAGGGACACAAGGGCATGCCATTGAAGAGTGCAAGGTGTTTAGACACAAGGTGCAAGAACTCATTGACGCTGGGCTTATCATTTTCACTGAAGATGGGCTGTACGTTAATTGAAGCTTCCCAAGTGAGAACTTGGGACCACAAAGACACCTTCTGAAGCAATAAGTCCAGAAGGAGTCAAGTCTCCTCAACAGTGGCAATCATCAGTTCCTTTACTGCATTTTCATATTTAGCTTTTAGTTGTTTGTTTAAACAATGTTTGCATGTAAAAATTTGTTTGTTCTTAAATGACGATCATAATACAATAAGCATGTTTTTCTTGAAGTAAGCCATTCGTGTTCACTCTTAAATGTTCATGTGCATTGCTATACTGACTTTCTGGCTTCAACTCTTTGAGGAAAGATGATGATTTGAAAACGCAAAAATCTCTAGGGGCGTGCTTTTGAATAGAACCCTGTTGAGGATGTACATGCATTGTTTTAACTCCCCAAACACTGGAGATATAAGGGAGATAGACCCTCGTTAACCCCTTTGAGCCTTGAAGTAGGAGTTTCTTTTCGTACGAAAAAATCCTCACACTTAACCCAGGGACAGGGTAAGAGTCAGTTAATTTGACCGAACGTTCAAATTTCGAAAGGAGTGTGCATCTGAGGATCCATTGCCTTCAAGAGATCAAAAGGTGTGAAACCACAATGGTTATCCATCAACAATCAATGAGTGAGGCAGTCACAAACCTTTCAAGCAAGTCAGACAAAACGGTGTCACACGATTTGTTTTAAAAAAAAATAGAGGAATCAAAAGAAAAAAAAAAGAAAGAAAGCCCGCTAAGTCGAAACTTGAAAACAAGCGACTTAGGCAAAAGTTAGGGCATCCCGCTGGACTTCAAAATCGAAAGATTCAAAAGAATCAGTCCAAGCAAAAATTAGGGATCAAAAAGCAAAAGAATGAAAAAGTGAAAAACGAAAAGGATTACAAAAGAAAATCCTCGAGCAAGAACAAAATCGTGTGACTACGAACAAAAGACAAAAGGGGTGACTGTCACTCCAAAACCTCATCAGGTGTCAAACCATCAGTTGCATGGGTTCTTTAAAGATCATAACATCTACTTTTGAGAGATGAGCGCTTGTGTCAGACTAGCTGAACATAGGACTGGAGAACATCATGGAGAACGGGTGGGTACAAACAAAATTTTGAGCCATAAATTCTTTTTCTCAAAACCGTGAACCAGGCCACGTTACAACCCTTAAAAGTCCTAATTGAAGCAGGGTTTATTTTGAGAGCGTACTCCGATGAGATAGCGTTCCTGACTCCTATGAGTGATGCTAAAAGATCTTGTTGGTATTGCATGTACACGTTTTCTTTCATTCAAAAATCAATGTCGTATTCTAAGCAGTGATTCGCTCACGTGGCCTTGCAACATCTTTTCAATAAAGACTTCAAGATTAACATGTGTGTTGCATTTGAATAATCATTTTCGGAATAAATATTTTCTGCTTGCATACATTTGTGTGACATCAAAGAAGCCTACATAATGAAAATCAGTCGAGAAGCTTAATCATGCCAAGTTGAGATGCCTGAGACTCCAGAGGACATATTGTTAAAAGACTATGTGGGGCAAAGGCGTTCCCAGCCAGTTGTGTTGAGATGTAACCAATTTGGGGCAATTGCATCGGGAAATGTTTTCGAGGTTCAGCCAATCTGGGGCAATCATGTCGAGATTCGATAAATCTCTCCAAAAGCAGTGTAATCAGGGGCAGTCACGTCGAGAAATCTCTTCAAAGTTTAGCTAAACTGGGGGCAACCATGTTGAGATCCGTTGAATCTCTCCAAAAGCGTTCAATATGGGGCAATCAGGTTGATTTGGAAAATCTCTCTAAGATTAGTCAGGGGCAAAGTTTCTTCAAGACTCGAGGCAGGCCACCTCAAGAGTACGAGAAGTTGTCCTTTCCAAAGATGACTAGTCAGAAGCACCTCTCAAAGAGTTTGAAGACATTGAGGCATTTTGAATGCTACGTCTTCTGTAAAATCCTCTAAAGGCAAAATTCCTTCATAGACCTTGCAGTCTGGGGCAAATGGAGAATTAAATGAATCGTTGTTCACTCGTGACAATCAATGGGCAGTTGATCAACTCAAAAGCTTGAAACAGATGTCATTTCCAGCATGAGGTGTGTCGCTCTCGGGATTTTCATCCTAGTACAAACGCGAAAGTGGCACCGAAACAGAGTCGCCAGCAATGTGTATTTATCCCAAGAGAGGGAAAGGAAACACCGCGTAAACCTGAAGGAAAGGAAAGAACATGGTCTTGCGACCAAGAGAACTGGATTCGGGAGTCGGTTACGCGAGAGGAAGGTATTAGCACCCCCTCGCGTCCATCGTACCCGATGGGATCCACGCTTGCTTGTTTCGATCATAGGGTGTAAGGAAAGGATACTGGAAAAAGAATGGGAAAAGAAAGGGAAAAGGAACGAGGAATAAATGTAGGGAAAATAAAAGAAGTGCTCGAATGGGCCCTACCCCACTGCCTACGTATCTCATCGGGAACATGAGAATCAGAGCGACGTAGTTCCCCTCACCTAGGGAAAGTTGTTTGTGTTTTTTAGTGGAGTACGTCAACGTTCGCGTCCTAGCAATTTAGGTGTTACAGCTCGCTGTAGGGAGACTTAGGCGTTACCTGTTTACAGTAGAACGGAAATGACGCATCCTTAAGGAAAGGAGTGAATGAGATGAGGAGAGAAATCCCGAAGGAAAGACGTGATTGTTTGTTTTTTTGTCTTTTAAGAAGTTTTGTTTTCATTTGTTTGCATATGATAGTGTATCTAAATCTTAGTCATTGGAATGTGTACATTCTCACATTCCAAGATGGAATGGGTAAGAAAGTACACTAAGGGTGAAGAAGACCCCCATACTTAGTTCCAATTGTCAAGGTTCAAACACACTAGCATACTTGTGTTTATTAAGTGTTTTTGTTGATTATGAAATGAAGAAGTGTTTTTTATTTGTACCTTCGACAAGTATTGCATTTAAGTCCCTCATATAAGATCAAATGTTTAACACATTGGCCCAAGATGGGCCATATGCTATACATTCTAAGATTATAAGAGAAGACCCCTTATAATCTTTTCTTTATATGAAAGGCCTAAATGCAATAAATGCCTACCTTTATTACCTATTTTGAATTTTCTTTGAGATGAGAAGATGAAAGACTCAAGAGCGGAGAGAAGGGTAAAATCTATGTGAACTAAGACTCAATCCTAATTGATTAGTTAAGGGAGTGATCCTAATGGTTTGTGAGGTTGCAAAACCTAAAATCTAAAGAAGGAATGAATTAAACAATTCACTTCTAAAGTAGAAGATGAATTGTAACTCACAAGGGAAAGTAATGAGTTAATCAAAGAAAGCACATAAGTGCTTAACAAAACACAATATTGAATTGTAAAAGATGAAAGGAAAGAGGTTTGAATGTGGATCCCTTATCCACACTCAATTTCAACTTACCAAAGCCCCTACATGGTTAGTAAACATGGAAACATGTATAAGAAGTAAAAAGTACTTAATACACAATGAAATTCAAAAGAGAAAGATAAAGAATCAAGTCTTAATATCACAACCAGAATGTGCATCATATGGACAACAAGTGAATATCATCATACAAGTTCCAATGAATAGGCAACAATCATCATCCATAGCATTCAAACATGTCTTCATAAGAAAGGATAAATGAAAGATGAAAAGAATGGGAAAAAACATGCATAAATGGTACATGCAATCTAAGGATCAGAATTGAAACTAAATGGAAAATGTTTTATAAACATCTCAAAATATCCATGAATCAACCATCAAGACATTCAAGAAGTAATAGAAGAAGAAGTGAAGTGAAAGTTCAAAAGGAAAAGTACAAACAATACATGTTAAGGATGCACAAAGTTCAAATGGAAATGAACATGTAAAGATGACCTATAATGTGTACCAAAGGCCTATAATATCATATGAATGGCTCATAAAACATGCAAATGCTCATACAAATATGCACAAAAGAAATCATGCAAACATGCACTAAAGTTAGAATGATATGACATGTTATTATGCTTCAAGTGTAATGCATCAAATAAAAATCAAATGGACTTATGAAAATTATGCAAGCATGGTATTTAAATGTCTAAATCAGAAGTAAATCATACATCAAGGTAACATGTCAAAATTCAAAGCAAAATGACTTCAAACAAAGCAATTAGGTCAAGTTGAAACATCATGCAAGGTAGTGCAAAGACAAGCATCAAAACATGTCATAAATTGATCTAAAAAATAAAAAAAAAATCAAGTAACATGGTTCAATATATTAGTGAATCAATTCAAAAAGAATCAAGTCAAAACAATTTGTAATGAGCCAGCACAAAAATCTACAAACTCATGTATCACATTTGGAATGCATACAAATGGAAATTCAAAGAAAATTATACAAAAGGGGTAAAAATGTCTTAAAATCATGAAGTAAAAATATCAAAAATTTCCTAAATGACTTGATAACACTCATGAATTTTTCAAGAATTTTTTAGGATTTTCTAGTAATTTTAAAAATTAAAAAGTAAACGTGTATAAAATGGAGAAAATAAAAAGAAATGAAATAATAGAGGGGGTGCATAAAAGTAAATTTCCATGTTCAAATGGTTTGGGCTTCAAAAGCGTGGTGTGTAAATAGCAATTTGGTCCAGTCCATGTACGCGCCATACACACTAACTATCATGCACTTTCAGTCAAATAAAGTCAAAACAATCCACACCCTTGGATCAAGTCCAGTCAACATAATAGTCAAAGTAATCAAATCCAACACACGCGTAAGGAGGCACACACACACTACCATGCACTGCACCACACAATGATTAAATGAAATCAGAATTGGAACACGTGACATGCACGCCTATTTTAATGCGCTGGCACCACTGTAGCCACACGATGATGAAAAATCAATGGTCACGATTAAAACATGAGTAAACCCTAGCAATTGAATCCACCGGCCGGAGATTACCTCCGGTCATCTTCTCCGACGAGAACCACCACCTGCAAAATCACATGTTCACCAAAATGCACAATACACATACCAAACTGAAGCTGAGACAATGGAGATCATGAATACACAGCTATTTTTCACATAACAAGCACGTACACACAGAACAGAGAGGATCAAACCATGCCCTAAGTTTAGATCTAAGCCTCTACAAGGCCTATCAACTAGCCGGAGTGAAAAGAGCTTCTAGCAAGCTTCTATTAACAAAAACAAGTCAAAATTAATGAAAATTAACTGAATCAAAGTTTAATGATGAAACCTAAAAATGTGGAGAAATTGGAGATGTTGAGAAAACCAGAGAAAAGCTTGATATGCTGAGCTTCTAGATCTCCAACCTTAGCAAAATAAATGCTACTGATTCACGTATTGAAGAAGGGAATTGAAGGTTACAATGATGCCTAACTTGCAGAAATGGAGTTGTTCTTGTTGATCTTGATTCAACCACACCAAACAATAAGCAATGGAAGAACAATGGAGTTGAAATCGTGGAGAAGAAGATGAGAAAACTCAGAGAGAATGAGAGAGTTTCTGAAGTGGAAAAGGAGAAAATGATGTTGAAGTTAGAAATGTGAGTGAAGCTTTTGTTTTATAGGGAGCTCTAACCATGGTTAACCTGAGTTGGTTAACTGAGTTGAGGTGGTTTAGGTGAGTCATCCCTAACTAACTGAGTCAAGTTAGTTAGGGAGAGCAATGATATGGTGATGGTAACTTATGGTAAGCTATGGTGGAGGTGAAAGTGAAATGAATGGCATGGCTGTGGTAGCATAAACTTGTTCAGCAAGTTTACTCTTTCCCTTCTCATGTATGGCACGTGCTATGGCAGTGTATGTGATGGTAATGGTGTGTTCAAATAAGGGAATGAGTTGCTTGAGTTATTTGATGGATGTCTGAACCAAGTTATGTATCAAAAGCCATCAATGCATCAGTGGAACATAGGGTGATTTGTGGATGAGATTCTCCCTAATCCATGGATGGTTTGATGTGTTTTTGTGGTCATTGGAAAGAGGGATCATAATAGAACAACTTTGGTATGAGAAATGAATTGAATTGAGGCTTGGAATAGGTTGAAAAATGGATTGGAACACATAAGTTTGGAACTGATATAAGGGCGTGGCATATGGACGGTTGACAAGGCAACATGGCACCTAGGATTTCAGCATAATCACACCAAATTGGACTCAACATAACTTCTTATCCTTTGATCTAATGAACAAATCATGAACACCAATTTTGTAGATCTCACATAGAGGAACAACTTTCATGTTGAAAGATTTTTCATTTGAGGCCTCTAACCATGAATAATTGATCAAAACATTTGGCCCACCACATGTTTGAGAAAATGACTGCGCGTGACCTGAAATTTGCCCAAGCTGACTTGCATTTTGCCCAAGTTTTCCTCAACTTTGATCATCCATAACTCTCTCAATTTTTATCCAATGGAAGTGTTCTACACATGGATTTGAAGCTTAAAACAAGATCTTTTGTTGTGGCCGAGTGGAATTTTCATTTGATGCTTCAATTTTGAATGGCCTTGGTTCAAAGTCTGATGCAAAATGGCCAAAAATTACTATTTTTGGAAACCCTATTTCTTCCAAAAATGGCAACTTTTCAAATTTTGATTTTTCATGATCCTTTTGGAGTTTCTTGATCAAATTTTGTACATTGGTCACATATAACATGAATTTCATGAATTTAGCCTCAAAAAATCAAGAGTTGACTTTTTCCTCTGATTATTTGACTTAGCCCCATTTTTCCTGATTTTTTATCTTTCTTCCAATTGAACCACTTCTAAAACCAATTGAGAGGCAATTTTCCACACACATACACTTAAGGACATTTAGAATACCATAACATCAAATTTTGTCAAAAAAAATCAAAGATGACCTGATTTAATTGGAAACCCTAATTTTGATACCCACCTCCTAGGAGAAAATGTGCAGTTTTCAATTTCAAATTCCTCAGAGTATGTTGTGTATCCTCTTAAAGGATGATGAGATATGCCACTTGAGGGTGATTTTGAACCAATGAACCATCTCTTTTGAGGGTTTTCCTTCATTTTTTGGATCTCTTGCATAGTGAAAGATGTAGTGCTTCAATCTCCTATTGAATCTCACCTTCTTGATGTTTTGGATGATCAATTGAGGTAGTATGAGACATGAAAGACCTCTTGGCTTGCCTTGAGTGAACTTGTTTGACCTTTTGTGCCTTGAATGATTCCTTGATTGTCCACCCTTCCCCTGATCACATGCCTTGATGGTAAGAGGGATGCTATGCTTCATTTTTCTATGTTAAAGATGCAATGCAATGCTAATGAGATGGATATGATATGATATATGATAATGCTATGCTATGATGACAAAAGAGAGAGCAAATTTTGGGGTATTACAGTTGCCCCTATTCAAACGCTGTAGACCTGAATGCCTGAAAGCGGTTGCTTTCAGACGTTCAAGGTATATAGTGATTGAATACCAAATTTAACCAAAAATTTGCTCTGGATGATGAAGAACAAAAGGGATATAAACCCAACGAGACTGCTGGATTGAATCTTCAATGAAACGTTGTCAGAGAGATCTGTATTTTGAACGACGCCGGACAACTACTGGCTTGCCATACTGCCGATGGACTTCCAACAATGTCTTTTTGAACGACGTCAGGCGACTACTGGCTTGCCATACTGTCGATGGACTTTCAACAATGTCTTTTTGAACAACGTCAGGCGACTACTGGCTTGCCACTCTATGGATGGACTTTCAACAATGTCTTTTTGAACGACGCCAGGCGACTACTGGCTTGCCATACTGTCGATGGACTTTCAACAATGTCTTTTTGAACGACGCCAGGCGACTACTGGCTTGCCATACTGTCGATGGACTTGAGCTGCTCTGCCAATCCGTCGTTGGACGTTTACCAATTCGTGTTGGATTTCTGCCAATCTGTCGTTGGACTTTTACCAATTCGTGTTGGATTTCTGCCAATCTATCGTTGGACTTTTACGATTACCAAACCAGCTTTGGAATCTCAAAATTGCCATCTTCAGATGGACTTTTTGCAGCTTTGCCAAACTGTCGTTGGACTTTTACCAATTCGCGTTGGATTTCTGCCAAACTGTCGTTGGACTTCAATTATTACCAAACCGGCTTTGGAATCTCAAAATTGCCATCTTCAGATGGACTTTTTGCTGCTTTGCCAAACTGACGTTAGACTTCAGTGCTTACCAAACCGGCTTTGGAAGCTCTGCCAAATGATCACTCCACCTGCTGGAAAAACCATCTGCAATATTATCCCACCTGCTGGAATAACATGAATAAACTGTATATAATGATCACCCCACCTGCTCGAACAACCATCTGCAATACTATCCCACCTGCTGGAACAACCATCTGCAATACTATCCCACCTGCTGGAATAATACGAACAACTGTCTGTATGCCAAAAATAAATTAGACTTTGAGCTGTAAATGAGCAATACTGAGAATTACACCACCGGCTGGGTAATATCATATGCTGACACTTTGCTGAAGAAGCGGGTCCATCTATCTATTTAGACCTTGCTGGGGAATGCCTTTTGAGAGGATTTTACAGAAGACCAAACGTCCTCAAACTCTACTGGGGACAACAGATCGGGAACATCTTTTGTTGGGGAAATTCAAAATGCCCCCATGCTCGAGAAGGTCAACAACTCCGCTGGGGATTATTCTTTGACAAATTTCACATGCTGAAACCTGCGGGAAATATGACACTACCACTTGCTGGTACATCCTACCGAGAATAAACGCCACAAGGAATGTTGCTGCGAGAAGCTTCGTCTCTTAAGAGGATTTTATAGAAAACCAAGCGTTTTCAAACTCTTAGACGAACACCCTGCCTTGAACTATCCTTCACATTGTTTGCGAGGTACCGGAGGATTTTCCCTCGTTGTGGACATGGAGTGCTCACTGCATTAATAACCGTTATCAACACAGAAGAATTCAATCTTCGGCAACCATTGTCGTCACAAAACCCGGTGGGAGATCTCGAACGGAAGAATCGACTTAATAAGATACAACAGCATTAAGTCATAGCAAATATCTGTTGATTATGCTGAGAGATAACGATCGTGCTGCTTGGATCGATCGTACTCATTACCTGCAACAGAGAAATATATGCACATGCCCCAGGATATTGCGTGGTCTTTTTTGAGTCCACCATCCAAGGTTGCCCAACAAGCAAAGTAATTTTAATTATCTTTTTTGCATGTTTTTGCAAGGCCATGATATTTTCAAAGTAATGTTTTATTATCAAAAATCGGACGTTTTTGCAAACAAAACAGTAAAATGAAAATAAAAGCTTGTGACTGAATATTCAATTTTATTGAGAAATGCCAAAGTCGACGAATTTACAATCGGAAGCAAACCCATGAAAGAGTTGATTGCCATAAAATTGAGAAAAGAAATCTATCCTAATGATAATGCGGAAATTGGATTCCAACTGATTTCTGATTCTGTTATAGCCAGTATGTATCCCAACTCTCTTGACTATCTTCGCCTTCGGAAGCTCGTGATCAGACCAATTCCTCCTTCGGAAACTTTGCTAGTTTGCTGAAGAGTGGAGAACGTACAGATTAATTCAGACTGCAATCACTCGCTTAAATCCCTCTTTTGCGTGGATCACCTTTTCAAGTTTTCAATCCACCGGGATACCCATTTTTGCCTAAGTTGCCCTTTCGAGTTTTCAACTTACCGGGTGTACAATTTTTTCAATTATATCCCTAATTTTTGCCCGAACCTTTATTCTGTTTTTGGTTCACCAGGATGCCCTTTTTTGCCTGGATTTTTTATTCTTTTATCTAGCAGGTCTATTTATACGAAGTATTTTTTAACTGCATCTGAATTAACAGGGGATGAGAAGTCTTCACCATCCATGGTTGTCAGCAATAAGGCCCCACCTGAGAAAACCTTTTTAAGCACGAATGGACCTTCATAATTAGGAGTCCATTTGCCCCTGTGATCTGTACTCGGAGGAAGTATTCTCTTGATTACCACATCTTCGACCTTGTAAACTTGAGGTCGAACCTTTTGATCGAATGCCCTTTTCATTCTGCGCTGGTATAGCTGGCCATGACATACTGCTGCTAATCGCTTCTCCTCAATAAGGCTCAGCTGATCAAATCTGGCTCGTACCCATTCAGCTTCATCTAGCTTAACATCCATCAATACTCGGAGAGAAGGAATCTCAACTTCGATCGGTAAAACTGCCTCCATACCTTATACAAGTGAGTATGGTGTTGCCCCAGTGGACGTGCGGACTGATGTTCGATACCCATGCAAAGCAAATGGTAACATCTCATGCCAATCTTTGTACGTGACAACCATCTTCTGCACAATCTTCTTGATATTTTTGTTGGCCGCTTCGACCGCGTAATTCATCTTTGGGCAGTACGGAGAAGAATTGTGATGTTCGATTTTGAAGTCCCGGCATAGCTCAGCCATCATCTTGTTATTCAAATTAGAACCATTATCAGTAATGATTCTTTCGGGAACTCCATAGCGACAAATGATATCTCGTTTCAAGAAACGAGCTACTACTTGCTTAGTGACATTGGCATAGGATGCTGCTTCAACCCATTTAGTGAAGTAATCAATGGCGACAAATATGAAACGATGGTCGTTTGAAGCAGTAGGCTCAATTTTTCCGATCATATCAATGCCCCACATTGCAAAGGGCCACGGAGAGGACATGATACTCAACGAATTTGGAGGAATGTGTACTTTGTCTGCATAGACCTGGCATTTGTGACACTTGCGGGCATACTTGTAGTAATCTGACTCCATTGTCAACCAATAATACCCCAATCTCAACAATTTCTTAGCCATCGCATGTCCTCCGGCATGGGTACTGAAAGAGCCTTCGTGCACTTCAATCATCAACAGGTCTGCCTCGTGTCTATCCACACATCTGAGCAGAACCGTGTCAAAATTTCTTTTATACAGCACGCCATCTTTGTTCAAGAAGAAACTACCGGCCAGCCTTCTTAATGTCTTCTTGTCTTTGGAAGATGCCCCAGGCGGGTATTCTTGATTTTCCAAGAAGCATTTAATGTCATGGTACCAAGGCTTGTCGTCAGACACTGCATCAATATCAAACACAAAAGCAGGTCTATCAAGACGAGATACATCATTCCTGGGCACAAAGTTCCAACCATGCACTTTGATCATCGAAGATATAGTGGCCAAGGCGTCTGCAAACTTATTTTCATCTCTGGGAACATGATACAACTTGACAGTTGTAAAGAATGCCAGTAATCTCCTCGTATAATCTCTATACGGAATCAAATTCTGCTGATGTGTGTGCCAATTTCCCTTTACTTGATTGATTACCAGTGCCGAATCACCAAAGATATCGAGGGTCTTGATTCGTAAATCAAGAGCCTCCTCAATCCCTAGTATGCAAGCTTCGTATTCTGCTTTATTGTTGGTACACCCGAAAGTTACTCGGGCAGTGAAGGGCATGTGAACACCTTCTGGCGTAATGATAACTGCACCAACTCCGCACCCATTCATATTAACTTCCCCATCAAACATCAAACTCCATTTGGATTCAGGGTCAGGCCCCTCCTCCAGAAGTGGTTCCTCGCAGTCTTTCGCTTTGAGAAACATGATGTCCTCATCAGGGAAATCAAACCTCATAGGCTGGTAATCATCAAGAGGCTGTTGCGCAAGATAATCTGACAGTATACTTCCTTTGATTACTTTTTGCGAAGTAAATTGAATATCGTACTCTGTCAGTACCATCTGCCACCTTGCAACTCTGCCTCTAAGCGCTGGTTTCTCAAAAATATACTTGACCGGATCCAATTTTGAGATCAACAGGGTTGTATGTGTGAGCATATATTGTCTCAATCGCTTGGCGGCCCATGCGAGTGTGCAGCATGTCTTCTCAAGCATTGAATAACGTGATTCATAATCTGTAAACTTCTTGCTCAGGTAGTAGATAGCATGTTCTTTCCGACCTGTCTCGTCGTGTTGACCGAGAACACAACCCATGGATCCTTCGAGCACTGTCAAGTACATAATCAGTGGTCTCCCTTGAACTGGAGGTATCAGAATCGGAGGTTCCTACAAATATATTTTTATTTTATCGAATGCATTTTGACAATCATCATTCCACTTGACCGTTTGATCTTTTCTTAGCATTTTGAATATCGGTTCGCAGGTGGCAGTTAGGTGAGATATGAACCTTGAAATGTAGTTTTATCTCTCTAGAAAGCCGCAAACTTCTTTCTCAGTTCTCGGTACAGGCATCTCTTGTATAGCTTTCATTTTAGCAGGATCAACCTCTATTCCTTTTTCACTGAGCATAAAACCCAGCAATTTTCTAGACCGCACGCCGAAAGTACACTTGTTAGGATTCAGTCTCAACCTGAATTTCCTCAACCTCTCAAACAGCTTCTTCAAGTTGATCAGATGTTCCTCTTCTGTCTTTGATTTAGCAATCATGTCATCCACATAGCACTCGATCTCTTTATGAATTAGATCGTGGAATAACATCACCATTGCTCTTTGATAAGTTGCCCCAGCGTTCTTCAACCCAAAAGGCATTACTTTGTAACAGAAGGTACCCCACGGGGTAATGAATGTCGTCTTCTCCATGTCTTTAGGCGCCATCTTTATCTGATTGTACCCGGAGAATCCATCCATAAATGAGAACACTGAAAACTGAGCAGTATTGTCAACCAGCACATCAATATGAGGGAGTGGAAAGTCATCTTTAGGGCTCGCCCTATTGAGATCTCTGTAATCCACGCACATTCTGACCTTGCCATCTTTCTTCGGCACCGGTACTATATTGGCCACCCAGGGAGGATAGTTGGTTACTGCCAGAAAACCTGCAACCAACTGTTTCTGTACCTCTTCCTTGATCTTCAAAGCCATTTCTGGTTTTGTTCTGCGCAACTTTTGCTTGACCAGTGGACAGTCCTCTTTCAATGGTAGTCTATGCACAACTATGTCTGTATCTAAACCTGGCATATCTTGATATGACCAAGCAAAGATATCGACGTATTCCCGTAGCATGACTATCAGCTCTTGCTTTACATCAGCTCGCGCAGACTTGCACCGATCTTGATCTCTTTCTTGCTTTCTTCTGAACCAATATTGATAACCTCAAACTCTTCCTGATGAGGCTGAATGGTCTTTTCTTCCTGCTTCAACAATCTAGCCAATTCTTCCGGGAGTTCATAGTCTTCATCACTTTCCTCCTCAGCTTGATAGATCGGATTGTCGAAATCATACGTGGGCATAACAGAATCATTTTTAGAGGAATTCACAAAATCAAGTCTGCATGATTGGATTGATGCTTTATTTTAGATTATTTTTGCTTGAAAACAAAAGAAAAGAAAGTGCATTATCATTTTTAATTTTCTTTGTGCAAAAATAAAAATAAAGAAGGAATAAAGGAACACAAATTTGTAAACAAAAACGTCCTTTTTATTGATGTTTGAACATTATATGAGAAAATATGGTGGCCCTACAAATGGATCCTCACACCTTGGGCAGAGTGTGGGATTCCATGCATCATGAAAGACAAGAATTATTACTCTGAATGGTGTACAACATGAATGACTTCTTCACTAGACTAGTTTTGGAATGCCTTGCCCGGAGCCAGTGCATACACCCATCTGTCTAGATAATCTGAGCTTTCAACGTCATCTTCTATTGCTGAGCATGACTGATTAGGATTGATAATTCCTCTGCTGTTGAAATTGATTGGCCCACGGAATCGGGGAACTGGCGTCTGGCCTGGTTGGTATCCAATGCCGAACTTATCTTCTTTCACCAACACGTCGATAGCTTTACCCCAACCTTGGGCATTTTCGCTTTCAACCACTTCTCTGGCCTGCTTATAGGACGCAATTGATGCACTTGGCCCAACTGGCACACTTGATACCGCTGGTGTTGAAGTAGATTCTGGGAATTGGTTGATATTTAGGGCTTCAAAGGACTGGCACAGGGTTTCATGAATCTCTCCCTCCATTTCCACATATTTGAAAGTGGATAGATGACTCACAAATATATCTTCCTCACCGCAAACGGTAACCACTTGACCCTCGAACACGTATTTGAGCCTTTGATATAGTGTGGAGGTAACTGCGCCAGCTGCGTGAATCCACGGTCGGCCTAACAAACAGCTGTAAGCAGGCTGAATGTCCATAACGTGAAAGATTGTCTTGAATATTTGTGGGCCAACCTGTATTGGTAATTCTACCTCTCCAAACACCTATCTTTGGAATCCATCGAAAGCTCTTACAATCAGATCGCTGGGTCTAAGAATCAATCCATCTACTTCAATTTTCATCAGGGCCTTTTTGGGTAACACATTCAAGGAAGAACCAGTGTCGACCAGTACATGCGACAAAACAGCTCCTTTGCATTCAAGTGTGATGTGCAACGCTTTGTTGTGATTACGTCCATCTGGAGTCAAATCCCTATTTGTAAACCCCAACCCGTGGCTCACATTGACATTAGAAATTACTCCCTCCAACTGATTCACAGTAATTTCTTGGGGAACGTATGCCATATTCAAAACCTTCAACAAAGCAGCCCGGTGTGCATCTGAACTCATTAACAGGGATAATATTGAGATTTTAGAGGGTGTCTGATTGAGCTGATCAATGATCTTGTAATCGCTCTTTTTGATGATCCTCATAAATTCCTCAACATCATTATCAAAATTGACTTTAGGGTCCTCTTCCTAAACAGGCATCTTGTCATCAACAACCTGTTTTCCTTTTGTTCTTGCAGCGGCTTCAGCTTCTTTATCACTCCTTAGAGTCTGGGGAGCAAACAGTCGACCACTCCTGGTGAAACCACTTGGTCCACTGACATTCTCGACACTGGTACCAACAGCAGCCTCTGCTCTCTGTTGACTTCCTCCTTGATGAGTAGTGGTTCCATATTGCCACGGAATTGCCCTATTAGACACATAAGAAGCAGATTCAGGAACTATAATCGTAACTGGTCTCGGCCTCTCGGGCACGATGATAGCAACAGGATCTTTAACAGGCACCTGTATCTCAACTGGATTATAATAAATGGTAACAGCAGAAACACCTTTTTCCTTCTCTACCTTATCAAACTGAAGGCTTCCTTCGTCCATAAGATCCTGCAGTCCAACTTTCAACTTACTGCAGCCATTAATCTGTCTTGAACAATCCTCACAATCAGAGCCACATCCAGGAAATACCTTTCCTTTTAACAAACGCTCTTTTACAATCAACAGCGGAGTCTTTACCAAATTAACATCGGTGATCAGATTCAATTTCTCACCATCAGAAATAGCATTCATGCTTGCACCTCCATGATGGGGCATTGGATTATCACGAACATTCGGCGGCTTAGAGAAATTAATAGCTTTTGCGTCAATCAAGTCCTAAACCTTATGTTGAAAAGCCCAGCACTTTTCTATCGAGTGACCTTGCGCACCAGAATGAAATTCACATCGAGCATTAGCATCGTAACCTTGAGGCAATTTTCCAGTATCTAGAGGCCTCATAGTCCGCAGTTCAACTAACTTCTCTCTGAGAAATTGTGGTAACAAAGAGCATATGTCATAGGCAAGGGATCAAACTTACGGTCCCTTGGTCTATTAGTCTGAAATCGGGGTCTAGCTTGCTGATCTGGAGCTTGCTGTCCTGCTGGAACCAGAATGGTTACAGCATCCACCTGATGATAGGACTCAGTCCTGCCTCTGCCCTTTCCTCTATACACAGCACTGGACTCCCCTTCTCTTTTCCTTGGTCCGTTAGCAAAGGGTTTCCTCGAACTCGAAGCACCAGTCCCACTGACGTCTTGAATCTTACCCAACTTCAGCAGACTCTCTATTCGTTCCCCAGCAATAACAATGTCGGCAAACCCTGTGGAAGGAACCGCAGCCAATCTATCCAAATACGGCCCTTGGAGTGTGCTCATGAACATATCAGCCATCTCACGATCAGCCAAAGGTGGTTGAACTTGAGCAGCCAATTCTCTCCATCTCTGCGCGTATTGCTTAAAGCCCTCCTTGTGATCCTGAGTCATACTCTGCAGTTGAGTACGATTGGGTGCCATGTCCAAATTATATTGATACTGCTTCAGAAACGCATCGCACAAATCTTTCCAGCTCTTTATATGAACCCTGTCTAGCTTAACGTACCATTCCAAGGAGGCGCCTGACAGGCTATCCTGGAAAAAATACATCCAGAGCTTTTGGTCTTCAGTATAAGCGGAAATCTTGCGATTGTAAGCTTGCAAATGTGTTTTGGGACAGGTACTGCCATTGTACTTATCCAATGTAAGAAGCTTGAACTTGGGAGGGATTCTCACACCCTGCACGAGACCCATGTCCTCTACGTCAATTCCCAGAGGATTTTGGCTCTCAATAGCTTTGAGTCTTTCATCCAACCCTTCGTACTTCCGGTCTTCATTGTAGAAACCCATGTCATTGTTGAATGCAGTAAACTGGTCATCTTGACCATCCTCATTATTATCAAATCCCATATGTACCCCACCAGCAGGGATGGTGCCAACAGGAGGAGTGCGCGCATTGCAATTTGGGATTTCAGTCTCCAGCCTCTAAATAGTAACTCTCATGGCATCTTGACCAACCCTCATGGTTTCCTGACCGGCCCTCAGCTTTTGCTGACCTTGAGCAATCCCCTGCATAAGGTTCATGAACTGCTCCATCCTCCCCCTCAAATCAGCTAATTCAGTCTGAACTTGCTCCATAACTCTGGCTTGATTGCGTCGGGTAGAGTATCGGTGAACTGGGGTATCAGCTATCGTGCCTAAAAACCAAATAAAGGTTAGCAGGCGCCTGCAAAGAAAAAAAACCTGCAATGATATGCTATGCAAATGCAAATGCACAGTTATGTTTGTCATTTCAAGATACTTTTCATATCCTGATTCCAATCGTAACCACGAATTCCTGACGACCAGAAATCATGATTATTAAGTTTTTCCTTGAAGAGATGTTCATATACGCCGATCACAAATATCTGAAGACCAGAAATTAGTGATTTTGTAGTGTGCCAGTGTGCAGACATAAATCTGAAGACCAGAAATTGTGAACAGAAATAGCTCATTTCATACAAATTCCCAAAAGTTTTCAAGCACATTTGTCATAGTTTTAGCAACAGAATAAGAAACAAGCAGTCAAATGGATCCATCAACAATTCTGATGGTAACCATTGCAAATTACAAAGAAATGACAAAATCATTAATCTGATAGCTCTACGTCTTTCAGCTTCTGGCTGGAATACTTAATCTCTTCGAACAGGATGCGGGTACGCTGATGATGTGGCTTCTCAATCAGCTCTTTGATTACGACGTCCCTTTTTTCCAACGCATCAGATAATGAGCCCATGTGCATCAGCAAGGCTTCATCTTCATTGGCTCCTTTGCGCCTCTTGATTCCAGCTTGAATTTTAACCAGCTTCAGATCTGCCGTGACATCTTCAAGCTCTTTGTTGGCAATTTTCAGCTTTTCTTCAGCATTCCTTACCTGTTCTTGACTTTTGCCAAGATCCTCTCTATACTTTCTTCTTTCTACATGTGCTTTCTTCAGCTCTTCATCTTTATCTTTCAACCGGGTCAGCAATTCAGAGTTTTCAATTCTGACCTCATCCCAAGCTTGACGAAGTTTAGCTAATGAATCCTTGCTTCGGGCTAGCGCCTGCTTTGTAGCCTTGTGAGCCTGACTAGTATCATCTGCTCCCAAAGTAAGTTTCCGGAAGTACCAAGCTCGATCATCAAAATCTTCTTCTTTGTCTGCCAAGATTTTCTCCGCTTTCAGTGCTCTCTTCTCCAAATCTTTGTTGTCAGCCAAAGCTTTCTGAAGACATTTGCTCATTCCAGAGTTCTCTATCTACAACTCTCTGACTATTTTCTTCCACTTCTCGTACTCTTCAGCCGGTACCATGGAGTGTTGATCTGGACATAAGAGAGTCTCTCTTGAAAAGGGTAGCAACAGCTCTTTGACCTTCATCTCAATACAGGCATCGTAATCAGGGTATGATCTACAGTCTCCTTTGCCAAAAATCAACTTTCCCTCTCTTTGCCTAAATTTCCAGGCATTTATCACTTCTAGCACTCTTTCATTCTTGGTTCCCACGAAAAATAAAGAAGCACTAATCTCTTCATCAGTAGGAGGATTTCTCGAAGCATAACCAAATTGTCTAACAGCCAACACCGGGTTGTAATTAATCCCACCTCTTCTTCCAAGTAGAGGCACATTCAGAAAACCTCTACATTTAACAGTAAGCTCTATCGTCAGTAATTTGGGATCAAACCAAATGATGTTATTGGCAGTCAAACCTATCAATCTCTTGGACCATTTCATTGTCTCGGCAGTTTCTACGAAAGCACCAGTTCGAGGTAAATGTTTGAAGAGCCAATGACATAACAATTGGGTATAGCAAATAACCAGACTTCCTCTTCCCTTCTCATTTTTGTAGTGTACTGAGTAATAAAAATCCCCTAGCAGGGTAGGAATCGGATTCTTCATAACAAACACTTTCATCGCCTGCATATCAACAAAGTCAGGTTGACCGGGGAAAAGCACCAAACCATATATACAAAGAGCTAACACAGCATTGTAAGTAGTCCAGTTTTTAGCCTTGGCAGCCTCCTGAGCTTGTTGAAAAAGAAACTCCAAATGAAATCCTTCGTCTTCTTTAAGTCTACTCAGTCCACTTTTCACAACAGACAGGTCCAGATGTAGAACAGCAGCAATTACTTTGGGGGTAAGAGCATCTTCAGAAAAATACGGTATAGAAGACGTGACTGGAATTCCCACAATAAATGAGAATTCCTCCAAGGTAGGCATCAAAATGTAATCAGGGAACAGGAAACATCTCATTGATGGTTCATAGAACTGTAAGAAAGTGTGCAACCCATCCTTCTTATACTTTGTGAATGCACATACCATTTTAATCAGCTCTCCATATTCCTTCTGAAAAGTGCCGAGAACACCAGAACCAGCCATGTTTATCATCTTGTTCAATGAATCCAGCTTAGGATCAGGGAATTTATATGACACATTATTCTTCCTTTTAACCTCAACCTCTTGGAAACTCATGATTGGAATCAGACAATATGGTAGGTACCTGAAAATGACAAACATATCCTGTTATGATATGAGTATGCAAATGCAAAAGGCATGTGATCAAGTATCCAGATGTCTGTGTCTGTGTTGAACTGTGTGCACTGTGTCTCTGTACTGAATCTGGAAATATATCTGAGATGAATACTCAAACCACTGTCATAGGATACACTGTCTGTAACAATCACAAAATCACAAGTAAGGTATGTAGGAGGCTGGGTTACCTGCAAACCTGTAAACATCCCACCCATACTCACATGTGGTTCCTAGAAAACAAGGCTTGTCAGCTTCGGAGGTTTGAGAAGCGATAGCACATTCAGCCCGTAGGATACAATGTTATGCCAATCAAAGAGGTCGTCCACTTACTCACCTTAGAAAATAAAGGTCATCCTATGCAAGTTCCAAAGTGCGCTCTCGGGTGCGAGTGGGTTTGCCACAGAATGTGGTCTGCCACTGTCACCACTAAAGAGAGATGTTTCCACTAAGGTCCTCATGATCAGTCACTAGAGTCGATAGCTCTCTAGATCAACATCCTGGAATACGCAAGATGCGCACGCCATGATGGGTCCCAAGATAGCCTCGTCTAGCTGTGAATTTCGTGATTACCCAACGTACACAGATGGCACGTAGGTCCCACTACTCTCCACTCTAAATCTAAGTGTATACTCAAGCTTGTATACTGGGCTCATCCCTCAGAAATCCCATCCCGCCAAACAGACAGAACAGTGCAACATAGTATAATATATGAAATGTAAATGCTAACATGCTGTAAATATGGTACAAGTAATAAAATACAGTAAACAGCAAATACAAGATAACAGTAAACACCTAATGAAAGAAAAGCAAACAAGCGCTAGGATTGACTCGCTTAGGATAGACCAGCAATAGGTCAACCTGTCCCCAGCAGTGTCGCCAGCTGTCGCTCCCGGGATTTTCATCCTAGTACAAACGCGAGAGTGGCACCGAAACAGAGTCGCCAGCAATGTGTATTTATCCCAAGAGAGGGAAAGGAAACACCACGTAAACCTGAAGGAAAGGAAAGAACATGGTCTTGCGATCAAGAGAACTGGATTCGGGAGTCGGTTACGCGAGAGGAAGGTATTAGCACCCCCTCGCGTCCATCGTACCCGATGGGATCCACGCTTGCTTGTTTCGATCAAAGGGTGTAAGGAAAGGATACTGGAAAAAGAATGGGAAAAGGAATGGAAAAGGAACGAGGAACAAATGTATGGAAAATAAAAGAAGTGCTCAAATGGGCCCTACCCCACTGCCTACGTATCTCATCGGGAACATGAGAATCAGAGCGACGTAGTTCCCCTCACCTAGGGAAAGTTGTTTGTGTTTTTTAGTGGAGTACGTCAACGTTCGCGTCCTAGCAATTTAGGTGTTGCAGCTCGCTGTAGGGAGACTTAGGCGTTACCTGTTTACAGTAGAACAGAAATGACGCATCCTTAAGGAAAGGAGTGAATGAGATGAGGAGAGAAATCCCGAAGGAAAGACGTGATTGTTTGTTTTTTTGTCTTTTAAGAAGTTTTGTTTTCATTTGTTTGCATATGATAGTGTATCTAAATCTTAGTCATTGGAATGTGTACATTCTCACATTCCAAGATGGAATGGGTAAGAAAGTACACTAAGGGTGAAGAAGACCCCCACACTTAGTTCCAATTGTCAAGGTTCAAACACACTAGCATACTTGTGTTTATTAAGTGTTTTTGTTGATTATGAAATGAAGAAGTGTTTTTTATTTGTACCTTCGACAAGTATTGCATTTAAGTCCCCCATACAAGATCAAATGTTTAACACATTGGCCCAAGATGGGTCGTATGCTATACATTCTAAGATTATAAGAGAAGACCCCTTATAATCTTTTCTTTATATGAAAGGCCTAAATGCAATAAATGCCTACCTTTATTACATATTTTGAATTTTCTTTGAGATGAGAAGATGAAAGACTCAAGAGCGGAGAGAAAGGTAAAATCTATGTGAACTAAGACCCAATCCTAATTGATTAGTTAAGGGAGTGATCCTAATGGTTTGTGAGGTTGCAAAACCTAAAATCTAAAGAAGGAATGAATTAAACAATTCACTTCTAAAGTAGAAGATGAATTGTAACTCACAAGGGAAAGTAATGAGTTAATCAAAGAAAACACATAAGTGCTTAACAAAACACAATATTGAATTGTAAAAGATGAAAGAAAATAAGTTTGAATGTGGATCCCTTATCCACACTCAATTTCAACTTACCAAAGCCCCTACATGGTTAGTAAACATGGAAACATGTATAAGAAGTAAAAAGTACTTAATACACAATGAAATTCAAAAGAGAAAGATAAAGAATCAAGTCTTAATATCACAACCAGAATGTGCATCATATGGACAACAAGTGAATATCATCATACAAGTTCCAATGAATAGGCAACAATCATCATCCATAGCATTCAAACATGTCTTCATAAGAAAGGATAGATGAAAGATGAAAAGAAAGGGAAAAAACATGCATAAATGGTACATGCAATCTAAGGATCAGAATTGAAACTAAATGGAAAATGGTTTATAAACATCTCAAAATATCCATGAATCAACCATCAAGACATTCAAGAAGTAATAGAAGAAGAAGTGAAGTGAAAGTTCAAAAGGATAAGTACAAACAATACATGTTAAGGATGCACAAAGTTCAAATGGAAATGAACATGTAAAGATGACCTATAATGTGTACCAAAGGCCTATAATATCATATGAATGGCTCATAAAACATGCAAATGCTCATACAAATATGCACAAAAGAAATCATGCAAACATGCACTAAAGTTAGAATGATATGACATGTTATTATGCTTCAAGTGTAATGCATCAAATAAAAATCAAATGGACTTATGAAAATTATGCAAGCATGGTATTTAAATGTCTAAATCAGAAGTAAATCATACATCAAGGTAACATGTCAAAATTCAAAGCAAAATGACTTCAAACAAAGCAATTAGGTCAAGTTGAAACATCATGCAAGGTAGTGCAAAGACAAGCATCAAAACATGTCATAAAGTGATCTAAAAAATAAAAACAAATCAACTAAAATGTTTCAATGTATTAGTGAATCAATTCAAAAAGAATCAAGTCAAAACAATTTGTAATGAGCCAAAACAAAAATCTACAAACTCATGTATCACATTTGGAATGCATACAAATGGAAATTCAAAGAAAATTATACAACAGGGGTAAATATGTCATAAAATCATGACGTAAAAATATCAAAAATTTCCTAAATGACTTGATAACACTCATGAATTTTTCTAGAATTTTTTAGGATGTTCTTGTAATTTTAAAAATTAAAAAGTAAACGTGTATAAAATGGAGAAAATAAAAAGAAATGAAATAATAGAGGGGGTGCATAAAAGTAAATTTCCATGTTCAAATGGTTTGGGCTTCAAAAGCGTGGTGTGTAAATAGCAATTTGGTCCAGTCCATGTACGCGCCATACACACTAACTATCATGCACTTTCAGTCAAATAAAGTCAAAACATCCACACCCTTGGATCAAGTCCAGTCAACATAATAGTCAAAGTAATCAAATCCAACACACGCGTAAGGAGGCACACACACACTACCATGCACTGCACCACACAATGATTAAATGAAATCAGAATTGGAACACGTGACATGCACGCCTATTTTAATGCGCTGGCACCACTGTAGCCACACGATGATGAAAAATCAATGGTCACGATTAAAACATGAGTAAACCCTAGCAATTGAATCCACCGGCCGGAGATGACCTCCGGTCATCTTCTCCGGCGAGAACCACCACCTGCAAACTCACATGTTCACCAAAATGCACAATGCGCATACCAAACTGAAGCTGAGACAATGGAGATCATGAATACACAGCTATTTTTCACTTAACAAGCACGTACACACAGAACAGAGAGGATCAAACCATGCCCTAAGTTTAGATCTAAGCCTTTACAAGGCCTATCAACTAGCCGGAGTGAAAAGAGCTTCTAGCAAGCTTCTATTAACAAAAACAAGTCAAAATTAATGAAAATTAACTGAATCAAAGTTTAATGATGAAACCTGAAAATGTGGAGAAATTGGAGATGTTGAGAAAACCAGAGAAACGCTTGATATGCTGAGCTTCTAGATCTCCAACCTTAGCAAAATAAATGCTACTGATTCACGTATTGAAGAAGGGAATAGAAGGTTACAATGATGCCTAACTTGCAGAAATGGAGTTGTTCTTGTTGATCTTGATTCAACCACACCAAACAATAAGCAATGGAAGAACAATTGAGTTGAAATCGTGGAGAAGAAGATGAGCAAACTCAAAGAGAATGAGAGAGTTTCTGATGTGGAAAAGGAGAAAATGATGTTGAAGTTAGAAATGTGAGTGAAGCTTTTGTTTTATAGGGAGCTCTAACCATGGTTAACCTGAGTTGGTTAACTGAGTTGAGGTGGTTTAGGTGAGTCATCCCTAACTAACTGAGTCAAGTTAGTTAGGGAGAGCAATGATATGGTGATGGTAACTTATGGTAAGCTATGGTGGAGGTGAAAGTGAGATGAATGGCATGGCTGTGGTAGCATAAACTTGTTCAGCAAGTTTACTCTTTCCCTTCTCATGTATGGCACGTGCTATGGCAGTGTATGTGATGGTAATGGTGTGTTCAAATAAGGAAATGAGTTGCTTGAGTTATTTGATGGATGTCTGAACCAAGTTATGTATCAAAAGCCATCAATGCATCAGTGGAACATAGGGTGATTTGTGGATGAGATTCTCCCTAATCCATGGATGGTTTGATGTGTTTTTGTGGTCATTGGAAAGAGGGATCATAATAGAACAACTTTGGTATGAGAAATGAATTGAATTGAGGCTTGGAATAGGTTGAAAAATGGATTGGAACACATAAGTTTGGAACTGATATAAGGGCGTGGCATATGGACGGTTGACAAGGCAACATGGCACCTAGGATTTCAGCATAATCACACCAAATTGGACTCAACATAACTTCTTATCCTTTGATCTAATGAACAAATCATGAACACCAATTTTGTAGATCTCACATAGAGGAACAACTTTCATGTTGAAAGATTTTTCATTTGAGGCCTCTAACCATGAGTAATTGATCAAAACATTTGGCCCACCACATGTTTGTGAAAATGACTGCGCGTGACCTGAAATTTGCCCAAGCTGACTTGCATTTTGCCCAAGTTTTCCTCAACTTTGATCATCCATAACTCTCTCAATTTTTATCCAATGGAAGTGTTCTACACAAGGATTTGAAGCTTAAAACAAGATCTTTTGTTGTGGCCGAGTGGAATTTTCATTTGATGCTTCAATTTTGAATGGCCTTGGTTCAAAGTCTGATGTAAAATGGCCAAAAATTACTATTTTTGGAAACCCTATTTCTTCCAAAAATGGCAACTTTTCAAATTTTGATTTTTCATGATCCTTTTGGAGTTTCTTGATCAAATTTTGTACATTGGTCACATATAACATGAATTTCATGAATTTGACCTCAAAAAATCAAGAGTTGACTTTTTCCTCTGATTATTTGACTTAGCCCCAATTTTCCTGATTTTTTATCTTTCTTCCAATTGAACCACTTCTAAAACCAATTGAGAGGCAATTTTCCACACACATACACTTAAGGACATGTAGAATACCATGACATCAAATTTTGTCAAAAAAAATCAAATATGGCCTGATTTAATTGGAAACCCTAATTTTGATACCCACCTCCTAGGAGAAAATGTGCAGTTTTTAATTTCAAATTCCTCAGAGTATGTTGTGTATCCTCTTAAAGGATGATGAGATATGCCACTTGAGGGTGATTTTGAACCAATGAACCATCTCTTTTGAGGGTTTTCCTTCATTTTTTGGATCTCTTGCATAGTGAAAGATGTAGTGCTTCAATCTCCTATTGAATCTCACCTTCTTGATGTTTTGGATGATCAATTGAGGTAGTATGAGACATGAAAGACCTCTTGGCTTGCCTTGAGTGAACTTGTTTGACCTTTTGTGCCTTGAATGATTCCTTGATTATCCACCCTTCTCCTGATCACATGCCTTGATGGTAAGAGGGATGCTATGCTTCATTTTTCTATGTTAAAGATGCAATGCAATGCTAATGAGATGGATATGATATGATATATGATAATGCTATGCTATGATGACAAAAGAGAGAGAAAATTTTGGGGTATTACAAGGTGTCTTTGATCTCTTTTTCTCCAGCAGAATTCAGTATGCTTCCTCTCCCCAACAGAGTATCTGAATATCCCTCTTCCTAGCAAGACATATGGAAGTTTGATTCCCTAGTGGAGTCCATGATCATGGCTCTCCGCTAGCAAAATAGGTCCCTCAGCAGAAGAGTTCTGCCTTGAGGTTGTCATCCCCAGCGGTATAAGGATTCCTCATTCCCATTAGCGCAAAGTGATGGAGCATTCCCACGCAGTTTTGAAAATGGTGGAAAGTTAGAGTGTTCTCCTCCTCCAGCATGTTAGATCAATGATATTGCCTGCAATTAAATTCTAATGGATATTGACAATTCAGACCCATCGGTTGTTCAGAGGTTATCCTTAGCAAGAAACATGGTTGATCTCAGTCCCTCAGCAGGTATTTCCTTCCTCAGCAAAAGTTCATTTGATCTCGACTCTCCCAGCAACCAGATCAGATAGTTGTCATTTCCCCAGCGGAGTTCTATGGTTATAGTTCCTCCCCAAGCAGATTGGTTCAGATGACCTCCCCAGCAAGGTCATCAGTCCGTACAGTAATCTCAGCCAGCTTGGCAGCTCAAAGACCAGATTGTGTCAACATTACTCCCCAGTTGAGTTGGTGTTTTTTTTCCACAGAGAGTCAGAAGATCAGATTGATGGTTGTTTCCTCAGCACAGTTTGCGATCACGAGGACTATCCAGTTTGTTATCCCCAGCAGAGTTGACCTCATTTTTTCCTCAGCATTTATTTTGCAGAGGGGCCTCCTTGCATTTTGCATGTAGTAATCATTGCATCCTCAAAAACGCGTAGCATTTCCATTTGGGATGGAGCATTACTTCACGGTAAAACTCAAACATATACATACGAAACATAAGCCAGGTTCAACCGTTTACCTGCAAGCCAGATTAGCTCACAGACAAAACATTGTCATGCAACCCCAGTAAAGCTTACTACAACACTTGATCGTACAATGTTAATTCAATACCCGTCCGTATTGACCTTGGACATCCGTCTGTGTACTTTCAATGCTCGTCCGTGCTTGAACCCCTTATTCTCAATATCCATCTGTATTGACCTGTTAGACGCTTGTCCGTGTCCTTTTTAGCGTTTTAATCCCCAGTGAGATCACTTTACAAACTTTCATTTTTCAATACCCGTCCGTATTGCCTTTGAGACACCCGTCCGTGTTCTTTTCAACACCCGTCCGTGTTTGAGTCCTTTATTTTCAATACCCGTTCGTATTAACCCTTTACAACACCCGTCCGTGTTTGAGTCCTTTATTTTCAATACCCGTTCGTATTGACCCTTTTCAGCACCCGTTCGTGTTTGAACTTTTAAGCTAATACTCGTCCGTATTGCCTTTGAGATACTCGTCTGTATTTTCTTAATCATCGTCCGATACTCGTTCGTATCGTCGACTTGGTCACTCGTCATGTTCCTTTGATGATTGTCCGATGCTCATTCGTATTGTTGACCCGAACACTTGTGTGTGTTCCTTTCTTAATCATCATCCGATACTCATTCGTATCGTCGACTTGGTCACTCGTCGTGTTCCTTTGATGATTGTCTGATGCTCGTTCGTATCGTTGACCCGAACACTTGTGTGTGTTCCCTTCTTAATCATCGTCCGATACTCGTTTGTATCGTCGAATTGGTCACTCGTCGTGTTCCTTTGATGATTGTCTGATGCTCATTCGTATCGTTGACCCGAACACTTGTGTGTGTTCCCTTCTTAATCATCGTCCGATACTCGTTTGTATCGTCGAATTGGTCACTCGTCGTGTTCCTTTGATGATTGTCCGATGCTCATTCATATCATTGACCCGAACACTTGTGTGTGTTCCCTTCTTAATCATCGTCCGATACTCGTTCATATCGTCGACCTGGTCACTCGTCGTGTTCCTCTGATGATAGTCCGTTGCTCGTTCGCATCGTTAACCTAAACACCCGTCCGGGTTTTCTTCTCGTACTCGTCCGTATGATCATTGATAATCGTCCGTATCCCTATTTTGATACACGTCGTATCAATCTATGCAGTTATTTGTTGATACTTCCATAAGGGTTTATATCCCTATTCTTCTTCATTCAGCGTGCAAATTTTCTGGTTGTTTAGGTATTCAATCACAATTCCCCTTGATTGTATGAATAGTCGTTGCTTTCATCCTTCTCAGGTTAACAGATGATTGAATAGGGGCAGATGTAACACCCCAAAATTTTCCCTCTTGTTATTACATAGCTTATGTTTCAATGCATTACATTTATATCTCATATCTCATAAAAGTTGCAAAGGGCATGTGATCAGCTGAGTTCAGAGTATTGATCATTCAAAGCAAGAGAGTTAAAGCCTAAGGTCTTCAAGCAAGCCTCAAGGGTCTTTTATGTCTCATATGATCTCAATTGATCCCACAAGTCATTTGAAGAGGAGAATTCATCAAGAAGTTGGACAGTTCATCACCTCCTAACCAAAAGCAGTCAAAATTAGGGCTTGTGATTCAAGCAGTCTTCTGATGAAATTTTGGTTCAAATTTGATCTCAATGTTTTCTACATGATGTCAAGTGTCTAAGAATGAAAGATTGCCCATTTGTTCATTTCAGAAGAGGTTCAATTGGTCAGTTGCTTGAGAATCAAGAAATTGATGAAAAAGTCAACTGTGTAAAAGGAAAAGTCAACTCCTGACCTTTTTGGGTCAAATTCATGAAATTCAAGTTACATATGTTCATTGGACAAGATTTGATTAAGAAATTTCAAGAGGTTCATCAAAAATCAAGAATTGTACCAAGTTTCCATTTTTAGAAATTTAGGGTTTCCAAAAATGGCAAGTTTGGATCATTTTGCACTACACTTCAAGGCATTCTTTCTTCAAGATAAAAGCTTCAAACTTCAGGCCTAAGTTGATCCAATCAAAGATCACATCTTAAGCTTCAAATCCATATAAAGAACTCTTCCATTGGATCAAAATTGAGGGAGTTATGATCAATCAAAGTTTGACAAAACCAAGGCAAAAACTAGGTCATGACAAGGTAATCTCAAGGCACCCGGCCATAATTTCATCAAGCATGTGGTGTGCCAAATGTCAAGCTAATTTTCTCAATGATGGAGGTTCCAAATGGAAAAATGTTGAACATCAAAGTTGTTCATCTCCATGTCCTCTTTAACTTTGATGTTGGACATTTTCTCACTTGAACCAATTATGAAGGGGTTATAGTGGTCCAAACATGGAGGCTTCACACTGAAAAATCCTTAGGTTCATGATTTGGTCTGCAGGCAACTTGGCATGCCTATGATGCAGTGTTGGCTTCTTATGTTCTAAGCTATTTTCTACCACTTTGCAAGGTTCTATTCAACTTAAAATTATTACCGAACTTGCTCTATGATAGATCATCTTTCCATTGATACCAAAAACTCACCATTTCATCCATCAACATGAGAGAACTTCATCCCCAAACATTAACACTTCCATTGTGTCTTGGTTTCCAAATTTAGAAGTGTTTGGCATTTGTTGTTGTTAGTTGATTCACATTCACACGCGTGTACCTCCACATTTCCACTCTTTACCTCATTTGGACCAACATTCCATATGCCATACATGTACATAACCTGCTCCATACATGAAAGGGAAGGAAGTAAACTTGTTCAACAAGGTGGCCATGTTGTAGCAACATATCATACCATCATAATCATTCCTTTTCATCATACAACATGAACAATCACAACACACACGATTTCACTCTTTATCTCATTTCAGTTTGCAGCCACACCCCTTCATTGCTTGACACCACCATTTTAACTCAACCATAGTTCTAACTGTCAAATAAGACAGTTAGAAACTAACCTTGGATATAAAAGCTTCACTCTAACTAACTTTGAGAGATACTTCATTTTTTCACATTTTCACCAACTTCACTCTCCGAAATTCTCTCTGAGTTCTCTCTCTCATTTCACACGAGTTTCTTCATTTCTTCTTTTATCTGCATCATCAAGTTACATTAAAGCATTGAGGTATTGAATAGTTGAAGCACCTTCAAGTTCCAGATTTCAATTCCTCTGCAAGATCAAGCTTCTATAAGCCTTTATTTGGCCAGATTAAGCTCAAAGTTCATCTGGAAGAATCTCTGGTTTTCTGAAGATTCAAGTTACTTCAAATTTTAAGGTTTTAATTCAAACTTTTTTTGCACGATTCCTACTGTTTTTTAGCTTGTTGATGTTGTGATTTCATTTTATTTGAAGCTCTTAAACTCTGGCTAGTTGATAGAGCTTGTTAGAAGCTTAGATGAATTTTTAGGGCAAACTTTCTCCCTTCGATTCTCTCTGTACATGTGTGATTTGTGAAAACTAATTGTGGATTCATGTTCTTCTTGAGCTCAACTTTCTTTTGATATAATTTTTGTCAATTTTTGGAACATGTGAGTAGTTGCAGTCACCGAAGGTGGCCGGAGAAGATGACCGGAGGTCCTTCTCCGGCTGGTGAGGTTCAGTTAGAGTTTTGTCTTCAGAACATGTCACAACCGTTAGATCATTTCAATCCTAGGGCGTGTGTGTTGCCAGCACATAAATGAATCTCATGCCTCTCACGTGCCTCTCTTTCTTCAGATGTTGACCTTGACTTGGCTTGGTGTGCGTGCGTTCATCATTGTTAGCATGCGTGTGCATTCTGATTCGTTAGATTTGATTACTTGTGTGATTATCATCTGTTGACTAAATTGTGTGGCTAAGATTGAGTCAACTGTTTGACTGCATTCCACCTTAACTCACATGCACATACGCGTATTACTAGACTGGACTTGAAATGCTATTCACACACCCCTTGTTGGAGCCCAATCACTTTTGAACTACAGATTTACTTTCGTGGCATCCCCTTGCATATTTCTTTTTTTCTTTTAATTTCTTTTTGACATAGTTTCATTTCTTTTTTATTAAAAATACTAAAGTTCATCCAAAAATTCTAAATAAATTCATATAGCATTATAACACATTTAACTAATTTTATACATTTTTTAATTCTGATTTTATTGATTTTGGCACATCTTTTCATAATTTCCTTTTATTTTCTTTTTGAATGATTTTCTTCATGATATTTGTGCATTGTCCAATTATTTTTGCATAGTTCCTAAGCCATTTGGCCTCTAATATTTTCACTATATTTGAATAACATTTTGATGCATCTAAAAAATTTTTCTTGTATTTTTAAAGTCATTTTATCATACCTTTTGATATTCATCTTTGTGCATTCTTTTGGTTTGTGTCAATGTGATTTTGTTGAATTGTTTGAGCATGTTTCCTTTTGAATTTTTCTTTGATATTTTGACACATGTTTTACCTCTGACTTAGGTTTGTTGTGACCTATTTTCATAATTTTCTCACGTGGTTTAGTAATTGCTTGATGCCTTGTGTTTGAGGTAACATTTTGTGCTTATTCTTCTACTTCTTTCTAACATAGTTTGAGGAGGCACTTGTGCCATCCTATTAGGTTTACTTTGTGTGAGATTATAGGACTTGTTTAGAGGATTATAGGTCTATCTTGATTCATTTATAGGTTCTTTTGGTTTGTGTTTACCTTTGATGTATGTTTGTGTATTTTAACTTGCATCATTACTTGAACTTGTTTGACCTAATCTTGTTTCTCTTCTCTTTTAATCATCAATATGACTTGTACTTGAATCATAAATGCCTATTCATGAATTCTAATTGCATCTCATATTTGGTATGCTACTGACCCATAATCATCTCATGCATTTAAATGTTCATTTATATCATCTTGCATGCTTGTTTATGTTTGACCTTAATCATTTTTCTTTCTTAACTAGTGTTAATGTGGTTTGCATATGCATCTTGTCTGATTAATTCTTGCATTATAATTACATCTTAAATGTCATTTGGTACTAATCTATGATCCATGTTCATCCATTTTTGGTTTTCCACTTTAACTTGTGTTCCATGTTACTTCTTTTCTTTAAGTGAAACTTGTTTCTTCTCTTCTCACTTCTTCTTCATCTAACTTCTTATACTTGATAATTCATTTTCATAACTTGTATGCCCATTCATATGCATTATAGGACATTAATATATGATGTATGATTCTGGCTTTGACATTTCATTAGGCATTAATGCATGTTCATCTTGCATAATCATTCATCTTTCATCAATTACTTTTATGGTGCATTTCTTTGTTGTTTAAGACATTGTTAGTGCATAGTTTGTTTATGTTTGATCTCTTAACCTTAGAGTAATTTCTTAGGGTATAAGTTCTGACCTAGAAGCTTTCTCAACCTTTAGGATCTTTCTTCTTTAGTTCCTAACTTGTTTGATTCTTACTTGTTCTTCTCACCTTATTTCTTCACTTGTAAATTGTTTTGCTAACATTTTCAGGGGCTAATGGTAAGTCAAGTTTGTGGGAGAGCACCCACATACAACCTCTTTTCTTATCTCTTTTAAGCTTTCAAGTTGTGATTGTGATAAGCATCTTATGCTTCTTTGACATTTCATTGCTTTCATCCCTTTGAGTTCTTAACTTAACTTCAATCTTTGAAGTAAGTTAGAACTCACTCTTCTTCTCTTTTGTTTTAGACTTAGGTTTCTAAACCACACTTAACCATTAGGAACATCCAAGCATGATAACTCTTAGGATTATTAGTCCCCCTTTAGACTTTTACCTTTCTTAACCTTTGAGTCTCTCTTCTCCTCACCTCAAAACAAAAAGCAAAACATCTAATAAAGGCATAACATATATTGTATTTGAGCCTTTCATGTGAGAATAAGATAGTGAGGGGTCTTCTCTCACTTTTTTTAGAATGTTTATCATATGTCCCGTCTTGGGTCGATATGCGAGGCATTTGATCCTACGTGAAAGACTTAAATACAATATGTGTTGTAAACACAAAATAATCAAAACACTTATTTTCAAAATACAAAAACAAACAAACAATTCTCTTCTCATCTCCTTCATTCCATTCTTAAGGACTCGTCATGTCCGTTCTGCCGCAAACAGGTAACGCCTAAGTCTCCCTACAACGACCTGCAACACCTAACTGTTGGAATGCGCACTCTGACGTTTCCATTAAAAAAACACAAACAAAGCAACCCTTGTTGAGCCAAACTACGTTTACTCTGCACTACTACAAAACGGCCAAACAACAACGCCGGGTTTACAACGGCATCCTATACACCGTTCTTATAGTGCGTACTGGATGCGCTCGCATTATTTTAATTAGAAATCTCAAAGGTATAATAACGGTTTTTATGAAAACCGTGGTGATACAATCTAGCTATCATGGGTTCGAACCTCATCGCCCTCAAATAGTTTATCCCTTTGATGTAAATGATCCCTTTTTAAGTTTTATTAATATTTAACTAAAAAATAATAAGGATATCACGACGGATTTTTATCAAAACCGTTGTTACAAATTGAAGCTTCTTTTTATGTATTTTAAACACCAAGTATATATATCAATTTATCCATTGAAACAACCCTAACACCAACGCCATCACCATTGTCGGGAAGAAGACAACAACAACAACAAAGTGTTCTACTTTAAGGTGTTGCAATGTCACATTTGAAGACAAAATCATCCAAAGGTGTTTCTACGTCTTGTTCCAGTGTAAAATCTCGATCTGGAAATTTTTGTGGTTGTGATGGTCGTATGGTTTCATATCAATGCAAGAAGGGACAAAATAAAGGAAGGCTTTTTTGGAGATGTCCATTTTGGAGGAGCGATGAAACATGTAATTTGTTCATATGGGATGAAGACGTGGGAGAAAGAGATGGAAATAACGATGAGAGCATTATGAAGTCAGAGTTGGAAGTTGTGGGCTATCTGAAGGTTATGTATGAGGATTTAAAGAAAAAGAACAAGAATTTGAAGAACAAACTGAAATCAGAGATATTTTTTGGAAATATCAAGATGTTATGTTTTTTTGTCTCCTTTATGTTTAATATTTACTTTGTTATGAAATGTAATAGTTGAATTAGGGTTCGAATTACATTGTTGATGTTTAAACTGCAGATGCATTGTGAATTACATTGTTGATGTTTAAACTGCAGATGCATTAAGTTAGAAGTTAAGGCACACCTTTTCTTTTTTATTTATTTTAAAATTCATAAATAAAAGGGTTATCACTATGGTTCTTCTGGTTAACCGTAGTGATATATTTATAATAAATGAATACCTATGTATACGGTTTTTATTTATTTTAAAATTCATAGATAAAAGGGTTATCACTACAGTTATTCTGGTAAACCGTAGTGATATATTTATAATAAATAAATACATATCTATACGGTTGTTATTGTTAACCATTGTGAAATAGTTTACCCATATTTAAGCGAAATAACTTTCACTTAATTGACAGTAACGCCGTTGCCTTCAAAGTGAAACCCTAGGACCCATTTTTTCTCTTAGGCTTCACCATTAGTTGTGAATCTTGTGCTTCATACATTAAGGTATTCTTCTTCTTCCATCTATTGTTAGATATTTCCCATTATCTCGTTTGTTGCATGTTGTTTTTGTTGATTGTTCTCATTTTTTCAAATTCGTTTTCACTACCTTAACAAAGACCATACTTTGGAAACTTCATAATGTTTGTGTTGCTATGGAAAAATGTATAAGAAGCATGAAGCTATGATGGAAACTTCATCCACCTTGTACTTTTTTTTCATAGCATCACGAGCAAGATGTTAGTAAATGAAGAAACAACAGTGTGAGCAAACTTTATCTAGTTTTAGAAGCAATGAAAAGAAGTATAAGAAGTATGAAGCGTTTTTGTAAGCTTCTTCCTCCTTATATTTCTTTTTCATGGCTTCCCAAACTAGTTCAACATCATAATTGATTCCTGTTCCGCGATTAGTTTCATTAAAAGGTGCGTTATTCCTGTTCCTCTCTTTACTCATCACTGGATTATGGTTTTACGGTTTGTTTTCAACTGAGGATGCTCATTTTTGAAGTTTGCTTTGTTTCCTTTCAGGTTAAGGGGATGATACAGGGTGATGATGCTGGTGGAAGCTAGCGTATTATATCAGTTTATAATTTCTGGATCTGGTATAGAATGTTGTTTGAGTTTATCATATTCTATTTACATTGTTTGTTTAACTAACCCTCACTTAAAGTTTGCTGGTGGTAGCAAGTGTATTATATGAGTTTATAATATATGGATCTGGTATAGAATTTTGTTTGAGTTTATTATATTCTATGTAGATTGTTTGTTTCACTAACCCCCACTTAAAATACATTCAGTTAATTTGACATAGATACTTGTAATATGCAAATTAAGTTGTATTTGAAAACCAACTTAAACAAACCAATGTTGTTTTCTGCTTGCATGTCTCTCATCATTTATCTCACGTTCTTTTATATATAGATTATGGTATAATGATCTGGCTCCTTAGATGCATCTCCATCTTCCATTATAGTTAAATCAAAGATGAGGCAAATTATCCAATGTCTTGTTGATCTTATGGAAATTTAACTATAATCGAAGATAGCGATATATCGAAGGAGTCAGATCAATAAACCACAATATATGTAAAAGAGCGTGAAATGCACGATGAGACGAATGCAATCAGAAAACAACATTGGTTTGTTTAAGTTGGTTTTCAAGAATAGTTTAATTTACAGATTATAGACATCTTCATCAAATTTAATCCATGTATATTTATTTAGTGAGGTGTTTGGAAAACAAGCAATCTACATTTAATACAATAAACTTAGGGTACTTACAACAACGGTTATATATTGTAACCGATATCATAAGTAATTTATGTTTTATATAAATTCGCTACTGATGGGTTTCGAACCCATAAACTAAGTGTATGTATCGCAACGGTTTATTATCATAACCGTTGTGATATATGCCGTGCGTCCTTCCTTTCAACAATGGTTTCCAAACCGTTGTAGAAACAGCGAACTTACAACGACAATCTACATAACAACGCCTTCACCCGCGTCATTATATGTCATTCCCAACCGTTGTTAAATAGGTTTTTCGTAGTAGTGCTGATTCTTCTTTCTCGTCTAATTGAAGATACGTAAGCACGAGATGCGATATCTCGACAAGCAACCTTCCCCGTAGTCGGTCAAACTACGTTGACTCTGACTTTCCCATTGCACTGAGGGAATACGTAGGCCTAGGACAATGATAGTGTCCTATCGAGTCACTTCTTTCTCCCCTCCTTTCTCCTTTTTATCTTTCATTTCTAGTTCTCTAGTTAGCAGTTGATTTCCAGTTCCTTACACCCTTTGATCGAGACAACAAGCGTGGATCCCATCGAGTACGATGGACGCGTGGGGGTGTTAATACCTTCCCCTCGCGTAAACGACTCCCTTACCCATTTCTCTTGGTCACGAGACCTCGTTATTTCCTTCCCTCAGGTTTACGCAGTGTTTCCTTTCCCTCTCCTGGGATAAATACACATTGCTGGCGACTCTGCTTTCGCGCCACTTTCGCGTTTGTACTTGGATGAAAATCCCGGGAGCGACACAAGCCAAGTAGAAGTTTTGTAACGACAATAAATATAAAAGATAACAGTAACAATCAATTGACCTGGTCGATGAGGGTCATCAATCAATGTTCCAAGATCTGGATAACACGCACCATCTTCAATGGCCTTTAACGCTATAGTTTCAAGTTCAAGAAACGTATTCACCACGATTCCCTTTGCCAACGAAATATGCTCACGCATATACAATATCTCCCAATAAGCAGGATCTTCCCTATCAAGCATCATTTCCGGCATCAGCACCGCGTTCAAAGACGCATTTCCCGATGCCATAATTCCAACTCCCACCATTTCAATAAACGACATCGTTGTTTCAACGTGAATCTTCGGGGAGTAAGAATATAGAACAAAAACTGTTGCTCCAGAAGTGAAGTAGCAAACAGGGATTTGACAGAGATTAGATTCGACATTGACGTTGTTTGATTTGATGAATTTGAATCTGGTTGCGGCTAAGCTTTGTGAGTTGGATTGAATGAGTGCAGTGATGGAAGGGAAACGGTGGAAGGAAATTGAAGGGTGAGAGGTTGAGATGCGGTTAATGTAAGAATTAATGAATGAATTTTCGAAGAAGCCAGTGGTGAGAAGGATTGTGATGGAGAAGTGTTGTTGTTGTTGAAGAATGAGAAGTTTGTCTAATTCTACCATTGAAATTATGTGACCTATGCCTGGTGTTGGATACATAACTGTTGTTGTTTCTTCCATCTTCTTTGGTATTAATTTAGTCATAAGTACAACACAAATGGTCTGAGTAAGTGGAATGAAGTAGCTTTGATTTGGTGGATAGTTTTTTCTTTCTTGGGTTTCTGTGGTTGATGATACTAATATACTATATATGATATATAATAGGCTTAAATAGTGTTTTCGTCCCTGTAAGTTAGCGGGTTTTTGGCTTTCGTCCCTGTAAAAAAAAAAATTGGTTTTAGTCCCTATATCTTACTTTTTGCTTGCTGTTTAGTCCCTAAAGCCAAAATCCGCAGGAAAATCCGAAGGTTTCCTGCGGGATTTCCTGCAGATTTTCCTGCGGATTTTGGTTTTAAGGACTAAAACGAACACGAATGTGAAATATAGAGACTAAAACCAAGAAAAAAAATTACAGGGACGAAAACCAAAAACACGCTAACTTACAGGGACGAAAACACTATTTAAGCCTATATAATATAACTAACCATATATAACTAACCATAACTTACAGTGGAATCAGGAGCACCCTGCAACACGGAGAAACACGTACAATAGAGTATTGTTTCAGATTGTGTTTGAATTGATTCATTGCCTTATTATATGTAATAAGAACAATTGTTACCTGAGTGAGTTAAATGTGACTTCATTGATGAAAGAATATCCAGTAACACATGGACCCTGATATTGAAACTGATTAATTTAATGTGTTGTGCTTGTCATATACTGCCTCGGTCCCAAAATAAACTGACTTGGTTGATGAAGAGATGGTCAAAATGTGTCTTACTAGTTCTAAGAAAAGAGTTTAACATTAATTCTAACGTTAAGGGACCTACCTATATTTCTAATATTACAGGTGTGAGATTTGGCTTATTTATTGATGATTATACTCAAGTAACATGGATTACTTCATGAAGAATAATCATGAATAACATAGCTTTAGTTTAATTTTATCATGAATACACGCATGAAACTTAGAAACCATCGTCGCTCCGAGAAAAACATTTAAATCAACAAACCAAGCCAGAAAAACATAAGTATATACAAGCTGCTAAGCACATCGAAATGATAATAATTCAGCCAGTTCACTCAACTTAGGAAGAAATAAATCAGCATCACTATGTAGAGACAACTGCGCAAATTTAGAGCAACCAAAACTTTTATTCATAACAGCACAGCAGGGGATAATTTGTGCAACCAAAACATTTATTCAGATCAGAACAGTAGGGGAGAACATCGTAAGAAGCTGAGTTAGATGCTAATGTAAGACACGTAACTATTGAGTCCCAACAAAAAACTGGAAGTGCACAATTTGAAATCACAATAGCTCAAGAAAATGGAAACAGGAAACCACTTCAACAAAATAAAAAGTATTACGCCAAAATAAAATTCATCATGCCCAATAAATCAAACAAAAACATGATGACCAACATAAGAAAGTAATCACTCAATGTCAACAGGAAATGGCTAAAATGCAATATTAAGCAGCATCATAAAGTGGAACTGAAGGGAGAACATGAATATGAATTATATGAAACCACATAAATTCAAACAATCGTGAATACATAAATTAAAACCAATTAGATAGATGGAATCAAAATACAGAAACTTATCTTCTGGACCTTTTTCCTTAATATTCCTGGTAGTCGAGCTGCAAACGCCGAAAGGTTAAGACGACATACCCCAAAATATGGTATAGCTGTCAACAGGGTGGGCAGTCGAATGAAGAACTTGGTCGAGCTGAACGGATAAATCAGTAGTCAAACGGGAGGAGGAATTGTTCGTGATTTTGGGGCAAAATTTTCATCAATTTTTGAATTTGTGAGTTTGAGTGAGTTTAACAATTTCTGATTTTAAGATGAGTTGTGTTTAGGGTTTGGGAGATTAGGATAATGAAAATGGTTTCTCACGGTGAAAAGGGAGAAAGAGAGTTCTTTAGGTTTGTTGGTAATTTTTTTTAAGATAATAAGTAAAGTGAAATGTAAAAGAGGGAAAAAAGTAAAAAAAAAAAAAAAAACATCTGCAAAAATAAAATTTCAGAATATTTTGTTTTGTTTGTTATGTGAGGTGGTTGTAAATTCACGACGGTTAGTCAAAACTGTCGTCTGAACTGTCACAATCTGTAAGTTGCGACAGTTGCGTGTCAATTTTCGCAACTCAAGTGTCGCAAATCAATAATTTTCTTGAAGTGATTCATCTGAAGAAAATTATTCAAATGATGTGTATGTTATTCATCTTGATCATAAAAAGGGTTATGAGAAAACTAGTAAGTAAATATTTTATATCACTTAATAATTTATCAATATTTATTTTACTCAATTTTATTCCTTTTACTAAAGATTTAATGTTGTTGATAGTTATCCTAATTGGTTTCAAGTAAATGATGTGCCAGTGAGAGAGAACCTGGCTCTTGAGGCATTGACCATGCAGATAGAGGATCGAGAAGTGAAGCAGTTATGTGGTAAGGAGATTTCCTTGGTGAAAGTAGTGTAGGGGGACCAGTTGGTGGAAGCATGACTTGAGAGCTGGAGAGCCACATGAGGGAGTCCTATCCGACTTTGTTTCCTCTAAGTAATTTTCATGAGCTAAAATTCTCTAAGTGGAAGAGAATTGTAACACCCTGTAATATGATTAAATTATTTAGTCAGATTATTCGTATTTATATTTAATTAAATTAGTATGTGTCGTGTTATATGTTAAATTATGTGGGTATGCGGGACATTGATGGGTGTATTGAGAGCATTGGAGGAGTATTAGAAGAATTAGAAGAATTAATTTAATTAGACATAATTAGAATAGATTATTATTTTAATTAATTAATTAAAATAAAATGAGAAAATAATGAGAATTAGAGGAGTTGGGGTTGTTTTGGCATAGTGAGAAAATAGAGGGAATAATGAGAGAAAAAAGATGATATAAGGAGATGAAAATATAATTATTAAAAAGAGGGAATAATTATGTTTAGAATAAAAAGGAGTTGGAGGAACCTACAGTTTCCAGTTCGTGAAAATAAAATTTTGGGAGAAAAGAGGAATGCCAAGGGCAATGCTTGAAGAGGGAGGAAGAACATTGATCCAAATCTGAGTTTTTGCAAGGAATCTAAGGTAAGGGGAATAAAGGGCTTTCTCTATGAGTGTGTAGCATGAAGGGTAGATATGAGAGGTCCTTACTCTCACTAAGGCTGTGAAATTCTTTTTTGATGTGTTGTTATTATGTAAAAATCTGTGAAACTGATGATTGGTTAGGTTTGATTATGTGATTATGTTACTAAAAACACGTGGAAATCATTATGTTTATGAACATATAATTTAATGCCTTTGATGCATATTGATGCTTTGATCATGAGTATAAATGTTGGGGATAATTATGGTTTAAGTGTATGTCAAATTGTCATGAATCAGGAATAATATGTGCATTATAAAATGTTTGATTGTGGTTTTGATGTTATGTACTATGCAATTCGTATTATGAGGTAATTGAATATGGAAATAAAAGTTGGAATGATGAATAATGGTTAGTTAAAGAGGGGGATGAAGATCATATATTAAACTGGGATTTTCTAGAAAATAAGCCTATATCAATCGACAAACACTCCATGTCAATCGATTGCACGCTTAAATTTTTTGAATAAAATAGCTATCAAAATTGATTAACATGGGGATTTCATCGATTGCATTGCCTCTATAAGCGAGTTTTGAGAAAGACGCAGTGTTATTGGACTTGATGTCAATCGATTGATGATGCCTTAACTTTGAAAATTTCCTTAATTAAAACCTATCATGTTGCCCGACGATTTAGGTCATAACTTTAGTTTCGTAGGTTCAAATAAGGTTCCATTTAAAGCTGGAGAGCTAACATGCAGCTACATCATGATACTATTTGGTGAAGTAATTGAGGTTTGAAAAAAGGTTTAATGTAGGAATGTATGGTATGAAATGTATGGATAATTGTGTGAATCCCTGTGCTTACTTAATGACGAATCGGTGTTAAGATGATTTAGCATGATTGAGTGTTGTATGTGAACATATATTTGAGGTGGTGCTACTATTTATTCACTATTTAGAGGTATTTTAGTGTTATTTATTATATATGGTGGATTTAATCAATTATTGTGTATTGAGAATGATGTTGGGCGTAATTGTGGTAATTGCATCGTGATAATTTTGGTGATATTGCATGTTGTTGAAAATCATGAATCATGGTGTACATACTTTAGTCAAGTTTTGGTATGCTCTGGTCTGATGGTGTGGATTCAGGAGCGAGTTGGATTTGTGTTGTCCATAATGGTACCACATTCATAAGTGTCACGTTGTGTCGTGAGTTGCATTGCATACATATTATTGTATATATATTTGTGATTGGGTGTGACATTATGGTGTTGTTGATTGTGTATTGAATGTGTGTTATATTGTATGTTTCTCTACCTTTGCATAATTTACAATGTTCATATTAAATGTTGTTTCTCACCCATTTGCTTAATGTTTTCCACCATGGATATCTAGTAGATACTTAGGAGTGAGCATTATTGTTGTGTGTGGAAGGTGGCTTGTTGGAGCTACTCTTAGTTTTTATTTATCGCTTTATCGCATTTTAGTGGTTTTAGTGCTTTGATCGTGTAATATTGGGGACATCAGTTCGTTATGTTTTGATTAATGTTGATTTGGTGTTTTGAGAAGTTTAATATCTTACTGATGAAATTAACTTGAAAGATTTTAATATGTTGATTCCGCTGCATAAATTGCAAATGTTTTTATGAGTTTTGATTGGTGATTATTGGTGACACCATTAATTTTAAGGGTGTTACATTAGTGGTATCATAGCAGGCCGGTCCATCCGACAAGGTTTTTTACATGTTATTTGTTCCCTAGTTTGCAGAACGTGTGTGTACATTGTCGATGTGTTATTTCTTCTGATGTCTATTTAGCTTAATCCTAAATTTAATGTAATTACTTAGAGTGCATACGACATTACTAAATTTTCTTCTATAGAAAATCAAAGTATGATCATAGTACCATACAAAATAGTGGGGTTATGGCTGAAGCTGAATCCATGTACTTCTCTAGTTCAAAAGATAACAATCTTGTACTATCATCTATATCGTACTTTGGGGTCACTAAGGAGATTTTGGAGGTTGATTATGTTGTTTTTAAAGTGCCTTTATTTAAGTGCAAGTGGATTGACAATAACACCGGTGTAGAAACCGATGAATTAGGATTCACACTAGTTGATCTTCGAAAGGAAACTTATAAGAACGAACCATTCATCATGGAAACTCAAGAAAAACATGTTTTTTATGTCACTGATCCTTCTAACACCAGATGCTCAATTCTTCTTCACGGAAAATATCTTCCTAATAATACTGATTTAAATTAAGATTCTAACTATGACCCCCTTGTTTCACAACACATGTACGTCATTCATCTGAAGAAAATTATTTAGATGATGAGCATGTTATTCGTCTTGATTATAAAGAAGGGTTATGGGAAAACTAGTAAGTAAATGTTTTATATCACTTAATAATTAATAATTATTCATTTTACTCAATTTTATTCCTTTTACTAAAGATTTACTATTGTTGATGATTATCCTAATTGGTTTTAAATATTGTTCAAATTATTGGTGTTTAACGACCTGTAATATCCCATATTATTTAAGTGCTCAATTGGATACCAAATAAGATCAGATGAGCTTTTGTGTCTTCTATCTTTGGATAATTGGATTAATGGAATCCTCTAAGTACTTTAAGTATTATCAATTGGGATCAATAGAGCAACTGATGAACTCTGAAGAGATCAATTATTTTAATTCAAGAAAGGATTTTGAGGAAACTCTAATAATTGATCAATTGGAGTGAGATGACAAAATATCAATTGGAGATATTTTACCCGGTTGGATTATATATATATATATGTTATAAGAAAAAGAAAAGGAAAAAGATAGTAAGGAAGAAGAAAAGAGAAAGAAGAGAAGGAAGAGAGAAAGAAGAAGAGAAAAATGGAAGGTTGAGAAGAAGCTCATGGATCATCATCATCTTCTTCAACCTCCTCTTCAATGCTAAGGTGGGTTCTAGTTAGATACTCTAAGTTCTAGAAATACAAGTTTAGAACTTAGGTTAGATTTGAGAGAAAATGATTAAATAGATAAATCAACGAAATCTAACGGGTGAAATTCGATATAAATTGTATAGTGTAGTCGTATTATGCATATGATCATTTGATAATACTTGCTTTGATGTTTGGGAATGATCTGGTATGGAAAGGATGGGTTTTTGAAGCTCATGGAACCCTAAACACGCAGCTGGGAAATTTTGAGTTTTGCAGGTTTCGCCTAGTGAAGGGCAAAGCGAATGGTTCTCGAGGGTTCGCCTAGCGAACCCCAAAGTGAAGGGAAGGCGAATGTTCGCCTAGTGTTCGCAAAGCGAACTTTGTGCCCTTTTGGCTCTGTCTTGGTTTGCTAGAGGTTCGCAAGGCGAAGGCGAAAGCGAATGTTCGCTGGACATTCGCCTAGCGAACATGACAGATTGTCCCGTTTTGTTTCCTTCATAAATTTTGATCTGTAACTAGGATCGAGACGTTCTTGGTACCGTTAGAAAGCCACCGTTAGTGAAAAATGAATGATAACAATGTTATGTGATATGTTGAAATCCATATCTTTTGGATCGTAAATTCGATCGAGGCATAATTATAGCCGATGTAAAGCTGTGAAAATATCCTACGGGATCAAAGTGAAAAGTATTGATTTCGATACCCAATTAAATGAATCGGAGGGAACCCGGAAGTGATGTTTTATGTGATATGCTGTTAAATGGTAATGTGAGACCATGATTTTAACCAAGGATGCTTGGTAGAGGATAGTAGTGGCTTGTATGCCTTAAAAATGTGTGTGAACTACTATGTGGTTATGTTTGACATATTATGCTATCATGTGTGTTTTATGATTGATATTGTAATATGCTTGTCTAATATTGTTGTTAAGTATGAATGAGAGAATATGCATGTTAACATGAATTAGGAAGAGTGAGGAAACCTTACCCCAAAACAAATGGCATAGTTAAGATTGTTATAATTCTAGGTTATGAGTAGAATTGTGATATAAACTCTGGATGGCGACGCTCGTGCATTCATTGGCGAGTTCTGGCCTAGAGATGTAACTAGGTTTTGGTAAAGGTTTGAATGACAATTCTTAGACATCGATACTAGAACATTGTCTTTGTTAAGTAGTTGTTGGTGGAGGATTGTAGTCCTCCGATTTTTTGTTATCCCTTAATAAATACCGTGACCCATGTTGAAGAGCCCCTTGTGCGGGATGACTGGGGAGAAGTATTTATTACGTAAGTAACCGTGACCCGCGTTGAAGTGCTCCTTGTGTGGGCTGGCCGGGGAGAAGTTACTTAGTGGTTGGTACCATGACCCGTGTTGTAGTGCTCCTTGTGTGGGCTGGCCGGGGAGAAGTACCATTTGTAGATAATCGTGACCCGTGTTGAAGTGCTCCGTGTGTGGGCTGATTGGGGAGAAGTTATCTACGTTAAGGATCCGTGACCCGTGTTGTAGTGCCTTGTATAGGCTGGCTGGGGAGAAGATTCATTAACTAGTTTTTGTTTTGTAGATAACCGTGACCCGTGTTGAAGTGCTCCGTGTGTAGGCTGGCCGGGGAGATGTTATCTACGTTAAGGATCCGTGACCCGTGTTGTAGTGCCTTATATAGGCTGGCCAGGGAGAAGATTCCTTAACTAGTGTGTCATTTTGTGAATTGTGCAATTGTTTCTCTAGTCAGAAATGTCTGAACTCAAGGTCTAGTTCCTTTCCCCCGACTTGAGTTAGGATTGATAGAACCTTGTAAAGCTGAGAGAATCCATAAGATATGGAACTCACTGAGATTTGATGTATCTCACCCCACTATTGTTGATTATTTTCAGGAGGTATTTGCAGGTTTGATTTTACAAGTGGAGCTATGCTTGGATGTTTCAAGAGAAACTTAGTTTTATTAATTCCGCTATGTATCATTCTTGTACAATGAGGAATATTGTACCTTATTCTTAGATTTTATTATTTTAGATAGTTTCCATGACTTGTGCCATATGTTGTATTTACGTTTTAGAAATGGACAAGTATGTGAATTATGCCAATAGGCACTTATGATGGTGTCAGTACCAAATAAAAAAAAACACTTGTATGGTATTATTCTAGATAAATATTATACAGGGCGTTACACGACCAGGGACAAATCTTAGCATACAATTTTTGGACAAGCTACAAGAGTTTCCATTTTTGTTATTGCTTTTGTTGGTTCATCGTTTATTTTAGTTTTGTTGTAAGATTGTAAGGTGTGTGCCATTTTGGATTTTTATTGTGTGTAAACAATTAATATTTGTGGTATAATGTTTCTATTTGACAAATTGGCAAAACGTACAAGTTTATGTTTTAGAAATCTGCAAAATATCGTTCTATATTCTGTGATGGTTCTGTAATACAGGTAAACACGAAATTATATATATATATATATATATATATAAATATATATATATATATATATAATGTTATATCCTCGGTTTTTACTTATAATAGAGGTAAAAATATTGCATTATTACCTCAGTTTGACATAAACCCATGATGTAATATGGGGCGTGTCATCCAATTCTGAATATGATATAAAGGTGGATACTGGGGATCAAACCTATGTGCATATAACTTCAATCATCGGTTATTTAATAATCGAAGTGTAAAGTCACCACTTTTATTGACGCCCTTCGTTACCTCGCTTCTTTAACCGAGGTTAAATGAATTTCTCGTCCGAGGTTAAATGTGTTTTTTTGTAGTAATGTGAGTTTTAATCCACTTTGAATTGTCTCTCTCGTTTTCCTCTCTTTTCTTTTACTTTGTGATTTTCTTGCTGATAAAGAAACGATCATACTCTATTTCTTGTGCATCGATTTCAAAACAAATTCTATCACTTTTGTCAAAAAAATATTACGTACATTTATATTCAAATATATTATTTCACCTAATTTATTTACACTACAAGAAACCCTTCCTCTAGTAACATGATTATGTGACTGATAAACACGTGGCAAAAAAAGACAATTGCGGCGTGTTTATCACATCACTATATGTTTTAAAATAAAATAAAAAAAATAGAAGTCAGGTATTCATATGGAAAAAGGAGAAAAAAATTTAAGAAAATGTTTTGACGTGAAAACACGTCGCAACATTCATTAAAAAAGAAAATAAAGGATGTCAGGTTTGAAATGGAGGGAGATTTGAATTTTACAAAAATTCATTTGTGGCGTGTAAAACACGTCGCAAATGAGGTTTCAAATTTTAAAAAATAAAAAGGGAAAGTTTGACTGACTGAATTGATTGCATAATAGGGTTGGCTGACACCTTTATGTAAAATCGCTATATTCACGTCGCAACAATATTACCGTTGACAGTTGTGACATGTTATTCATGTCTCTACACAAAAAATTTATTTTTAATTTGCGACGTGAATAACATTTCGCTGATGCGAATATATATTCACCACAAACCCATGCGTTTCACCTTATCCTTACGTTTCAAATTTGTTTCTTCCTCCATTTTCTCTTCTTCCAAGTTCCTTCTTCCACTTTCAATTTCATTCTTGATTTTGTTTTTTAATTGTTGATTTTTTGTTGTTGTTGAAGATTCAAGCTTTGATCAAGACTCAAGAAGATTTGATCAAGATAAAAGAAGATTATTTAAGTTTTGCTATTTATTCATTGAGGTATTTCAACTATTTTAATTTTTTTTCTTCAGACTTTAATGTATAAGTTTATTGGATTGTTGGTTGTTGTTGTAGAATATATATGTAATTCTTTTTAAATTTAAATATATTTAAAAATAATTTTTTAAACCCAAAATATATTTTAAAATAATTTATAAATCCCAATATATATATATATTTATTTGGTTATCATTAAAAACATAATATACTTTTTATTATTACAAACAAAATATTTATTTTTAAAACAGAATATATTTTATTTTTATTAAAACAGAATATGTTTTTTTTTATTAAAAACAAAATTTGTTATATTAATTTCTTATATCATCCTAAAAAAAAGAAAATATTTCTTCATTAATTTTACATTAAATACGATTACTTTAAATACAAATAATTAAAATCACTAAAAATCACTTTAATCCCTGATTTTATATTTGATTCTTTTTTAATTCACAATTAATATATTCGTTTCATTTTCACAAATATTTATTAAAAATATTCAACATGAAAATACATAGAGATTCTTCGCAAAAATTATGTTAGACGCGACTCGTACGAAAGACAACTTGTCTACATTCGAGTGAGGAGGATCATGAGGGGGAGGATGAGGATGATCATGAGTGGCACGATCCCGCTGTACATTCGAGTAAGTATGAGATGATTGATGGAAGATACTATATTTGTCCTAGTGAAAAGTTGTAAGTTTCTAATTGCTAACTTTTTAAGTAAACTTGTTGCCTTTTTTTTAGATTTAATAATACTTATTCAAATTGTTGTAGTTTAGTTTCGAGCCGAGGCGGATTGTTGCAAAATGTATAAATTATATTATATAGCAAATGTATAAAAAATCTTGGAAGAGATTTCGAGAACTTTCCAATAGTGATAAATATGCTTGGTTTAGCAAATTTAAGGTATAATGAATTTTTTTTAATTTATTGTTAATTTTATTACTTTTTAAATTATAATTATCTAACAATTTATTTGAATATCATGCAACATTGCAGGAAAAGTGTACGTGGGAAATAATTAACTATGCTAGGATTGAAAGAAATTGGCAGGACAAAACAACAGTCCTACTTTCTGACATGCTAGACGTGGTTGGAAAGAGCAAAGTGTTCGTCCTAACTGGATAGGTAGGGAAGTTTTTGATGAACTTCTTGTCTATTGGGATTCACTTGGTTTTAAGGCAGGATATGAAATTGCAAAGAAAATGAGAACATCTAAAAAGGGATCACCTCAATGCAGTTCGAAGCATTAGTATCATCGAGCATGCTCATTTTTAATTAATGTTAATTTTATTATTAATTAGTGTAAGGATTTGGGGAGACCTCAACGAATGAATGAACTGGTTGCAAAGACTCGTACCAAAAAATCGGAGGATTTTGTTGACGAATGTACCAGATTAGCTTTGGTTTATATTGTATTATTTTATTTTTATTAATTCTCGTATATGAATAAATTATTTAAATTATATTAATATTTAATGGCAAAGTTGTGGCGTGATTTTCATGTGGGAACTAATTTAATGTTGTGTGTAGCATGATAATCACATGGTTATATTTTATTATTTTATATAATATAATTTTTGTATATAACTAATTGTTTAAACAATATTAAATTTAAAGTTTTTTCTTGTATGTGTAGAAGGACTATGACACATTGCTCGTAGAATTCTTGTAGGTTCAAACCCGATTGATGATCCTGTGAATCTTTATATTTGGAATTTAGTAATTGGCGGGAGAGGACCTAATAGGTGTTTATTTGGTGCTGGATCTTTGGTCGAGAACTACAGGTTAGGGAATAGAACATTATTTGAAAGAGCTACGGAGGTGGAATGAACGTTACATCCACAATAATTGACACCTCAAATGATGGAAACAGTGCGAAAATCGATGCTAGTGAGACGAGATGCGAGGCGGCTGAATGTGAGGCGACGATAAATGCCCAAATGGAGGCAATGAAGAAGAGACAAGTTGAGATGGATGAAATAATACGACAATTGCTCTCAGGACAAGGAAAATAAACAAATATTTCAATGAAGGGTGATGTGGATGATGATGATAATAATGTGGACGAAGTCATAGATGATGATGTGGACGATGTTATGGATGGTGATCAAGATGATAATGTTGATTAATTTTTTTTACTATTATTTTATTTTTAAATATTCATTTTTGTAAAATATGTTTAAATATTTTAAATTTAATTATTTTTAATTAAAATTCATATTTTGAATTTAATTATTTTTAATTATTAATTAAAATTAATATTTATAATTATAAATTTCAAATTTTAATATTTTGAAATTGTAAACAAATTATAAAATTTTTATTATGAATTTTGAATATTAATTATTTTGAACTTTTTTTAATAAAAAATTAAACTGTGTCATGGCAAACACGACGCTAATTGAAAATAAATTTACAAATTAGTGGCGGGAAAAACACGACACAAAACTTTTTTGTGTCATGAATTTAACGCGGAAAACCTGCCAACATGCTCTACATGCCTGTTGTATAATAGAATTGTAGTAGAATTTTGTGACATGAAAATCACATGACAAACTTTTGCGACGTCAAGATCACGAGGCAAATTTGTGACATAATTTTTATGTGGCAAAAAAGTTGTCACAAATATTTTTGTCTCATGAATTATTACGACGCTAATTTAGGTTTGTGACGTGATTTTCATCTTTTTGATGTAAAAATCACATCTTTAATGAGTTTTTTTTATAGTGTCCTAAAATAAAATTGACATTTTGGATTTATTAAATAATTAATATACTTAGTATAATAGATTAGGTATATTGGTTGTTCAATTAATTTATAAAACAATTTTTTTTATATAAATAAAATTAGAGGAGTATATTTCTTTCTTTAATTAAATATTTGACTAAATGATAGATAAAGAGATTAACATTGACACGGCATAGTTAACAACAACAAAAATATAGGAGAAAGACAAAGAGATGCTAATTTATTTCAAATACAGTATTAGTTAAAAGTACAAGATGACAGAAGAAAAACATGAAAAGTAGTAGTCAAATGATTAAAACATTATCTGCACGGCATTTCCTAAAAAAAAGTAAACCCCCACATTACTGTAACCAAGCATTTAAAAAACGTTCTCAGTCACCTTTGTAATGTCGGCAGGTATAGGTTTCGAGACACTCATGGTGGATGTCGCAATCTAAATCAACCATAATTTGTGTTTTTAACATAAAAATGGTAAATAATAGTATCAGTATCGACAGATGTAAATACCGTTTTGTCGTGACTGTTTTCGTTGTCGCAGATGGTTTTTTAAAACCCCGACTGTAACATTTTATTCTCCATGGCGCCAAAGCTGTTCATGGTACACAGGACTGAAGTATTCATGGTCATATCCCACAGATATTAATGTAGCTTCATCACTTGGAGGGACATATGAATTGTCTATGATATATGGTTCAGTCCAGAAATTATCATTCAAAACATCCATGTATGCATCCATTAAAGGAAGCTCATCAAGAAGATAGTTTTCATATGATAGTTCCATAGTTGTTGGAGTGTCTATTGTTTGACTTGAAGATGGGATTGAAGACAATGGAGTTGTAATATTGGGACCACTATTGTTCTCTAACACTCCTTCATATTTGTTTTGTTCTTCCATTGTATGGTTATCTGAATTTGTGTCATTGGAGTTTACTGTTCCATTATTAATGTCGGTCTCTGATTTATTATTCTTTACAAAACGTTTTTTCAAGTTTGTGTGCCAATGATTCTTTATCTCATTATCTGTTCTTCCTGGTAAATTTGCAGCAATCACAATCCATCTGCATAATTAAAATCGTTTGATCATCATAAAAGCCCTATAAGCCTTAATATAAATGATGTGTTTGATAAGCTTTCAAGTATCTTTTTGTTTTAAAGAAAGCAACTTTCACATTTTTTTTTTTGACAGAACTTTCACATATTTTGAATATAAGTAAAATTAACTATATTCACGTTAATTAAAATTGATAGTTAGTGATGTTTAATTTTTTTAATATCAACAAAAACAAAATCGAATTCATAAACTACTACCCTAGGAACATGTTTTATGCAAGTAATTAAGGTAATATTGAAAAACCAAAGTCCATATGAATTTAAAGGATGCTTTAAGAATACAATCATAAGTTGTGTGAATATATAAGAGTATCTTAGTGTAATACAAAATTATTATGCACTTTCAGTATGAAAAATTTTACATGGTCAATTCATTATTATTATTATTATTATTATCTGTTTTATTATTTTATAAATGATTAAAATAAAAGTTAAACTCTTCCTAACATCCAATATTTATGATTAAATAATTGTATAAAATAGGGGTGTACAAAAAAACTGATTTATAAAAACCATTTTAAAAATTCAATGCACCGTTTTTAAAAATCCAATTTCTATTAGATTAAAATTGAACCAGATCCATTTTGTCACCAAAACAAAAAATCAGTATCCATTTTTCAAAATCAATGCTGATCCATAAAACCAATGAATAGAGAATATTATAGTATCTTAAGGCTAATTTCCAGCCTTACAAATGATTTGGCATATTTACTGTACATATCGTCTGCGTTCTGTTCCGTAATTTAAGTTTAAAAATATTTAACTACTCTTTATATTAGAAAATATATTATATTTTTCTTGTATAATATTTTTATTTAATTAACTTAACTAAATAAATTTTTAATTTATAAATAATATTTTGACTTAAATATATTTTTTTGGGTCAAATAAACAAATAGAATATCGCATATTCAAACCCAACCTCATACATCTTATATTCCTACATAGCTATAATTGAACTGACTTAACGAACGACTTAAATATATTTTTCATTTATATAAAATTATATCCTTATAAAGTTTAGATAAATTGCATTTTTATTCTTTAATTTATTTACAATTTATTCTTTGATCTCTTCAATTTTTTGTTTTATTTTAATAAATTAACTTAGTATTTTAATTGTTTTATCATATTTTTATTCCTTATATTATAAATATCAAACAATTTAATTTCTAATCTTAGCATTAAAGAGACTAGATTGTCAATATTACTAAAATATTTGTAAGTTAAATTAGAATTTAATTGGTATATATCGACAATATAAAAATATTTTACACAATTTATTAATCGTGTTAATTAAATTTTTATTAATATTTAACTTTTATCTTAATCATTTAAATAACATCTATAAATAATTGTGATGTACCGACCGTGGAAAAAATTTATGCTATACTGATAATGCATAACAATTAATATTTTTAAAATATAAAGAAAATAAAAGATCAAAATATCTAAAAAAAATAAATAATTTTTTATGAGGTCAAACTAAAAGTTAAGAATCATATCAATCTTTTGAACATTATTATAAAGAAACCGTACAAAGTCGACAACTAAAAAACATTTAACTTTTATAATTATTAGTTATCATTATTTAATTTATAAAAATGAAAAACAATAAAATATAATAGAAGAAATGGGATAACATGTCATATAACATCATTAAAGCTACACGATGTCAAGAGATTCTAAAAATAAAATAAGTTACAGATTACATTCAAATCAGTTTTGATTTAAAAAAATTGGTTTAAACTTCAAACCAGTTTTTATAGAAAATGGTTTGGTGTTTAAACTAAATCTAATAAAATGGATTGAGTCTTATAATTTGGTAATCATGCATACCCTTAGTGTAAAATCTTTTTATACTGATAGTGTATTTTAATTAAATTCTTAATTATAATCATATATAATAATATATAATAATGTTATTTAAGAGAAATAAGTACGGCTTGTGGATACATGTTGATGATACCTATTACCCAGTTTTTGACGAAGTTTGATGATAGTTTCTTCTTCTTGTTGAGTAAAGTTTCCTCTTTTGAGATCTGGTTTTAAATAGTTCAACCACCTTAGTCTACAACTCTTCCCACATCTCTCAAGACCTAAAAACATTATTCCAAGATAACACATAAACCAGAAGAAAACCAATACACACACATGAATAAATAATTATTTATATAACCTGCAAATTTAGGTAGTTGTCGCCAATTCCAGGTGCCATATCTAGTTACATAAGCAATCAACTTGTTGTCTTCTTCAAGAGTCCACTTGCCTTTTCTCAATCCATTTTTGTCACCACAAGAGCTTCTCACCATGTTCTCTAACAACTACTACTGACTCCTTGTATGAGTGTGTGGTTGAGTATGGTTTATATAACATTTGAACTCAATCTATTAGTTTTATAATACTCCCTCCCTCCCCTATAATGAGTGACAATTTAAAATAAAAATATATCTCAAAATAAATGATATATTCTAATTTTCAATTATATCCTCTTATTAATATTCACGCAGGTTTTTAATATAATAAAAAGTTATTTTTTAGATTTATTGTAGAATTAATGTATATAGACTATATGTAGTCAAAATACATTAATTCTGTAATAAATCTAAAAAATAATTTTTTTATATTAAGAATTAAAAATAGTATTACATTTATTATTTTTAATATTTAATAAAAGTATTTTAATAAAAATGTTATTTTTCTTATATATATATATTTTTTTATCTATATGAAATACTCAAGTGAATTATTCATAATAAGACGGAAGGAATATTATATAAAATATAATTTGAACTCAATCTAATGATTTTATAGTATTATATAATTGGAGGAGAGACTATATGTGTACTGTAGATATACATGTGATATGTCTACTAGTTTATTTTCGTATGTTATAACGACCACACACGTGAATATCCACTTCAAAAATAACATGTGCTGGTAATATTTTGTTTTTTATATTGTTTTAGGAGTCTTATTTTTTTTATAAGCTGACATTATTCGTATGAACTATGAACTATTTCAAAAATATAAAATAAAGTTATTTTTGTTGGGAAATTGTAATGGTTAATCACTTGATGTACATGATTATTAATTTGATGTGGAAGTGATGAGTATATGTTCATACTTTGAATTTGGTTGTTTCTCATGTTGATTGAAAGTGACATCGACTCAAATGGCTAGATATTTACGAGTGTTTTGGGTGGTTAGCGGCCTTCCTTTAGATTTGTACAGGTGATCGTATTCTCCTCACTCCAACTCGGTCTCTCTGGAGGTCTGTTGTGTCCATAGCTTCAAGATAAGTTGGATTGCCGGACTAGTTGGCTTGTGTTTTCTTTTCTTGTTGTTTTGTTTGTTTTTTCTTTGTTCCTTTTGTAATTTATGTCATTCTTTATTATGATAATATATGGTTTCTGCTTTGCTATTGAAAAAATTAAAATAATTTCTATTAGCAACAAATTATTCTTACCGTAGCATCGAGCAAATATTATTTAATTGTCTTCTGTTTTTCTTCTTCTTATTCTTTGTATAGCATTTGATGGTTCCAACAAATTCGTCTAATAGAGTCAGGTTTGATACAACCATTAATTCTTGATCAATATCGATGGAAAACTCAAATACAACGTTAAATCAATTTGCCGCAAATATGCTAATATTCAAAGATGAAAACTATGATCGATAGGGTGCACAAATGAATGTGATCTTCCTATTTTAAAATGGTTATGAAACTAAGAATGATGGACTTGCAGCATTCACTACTAAAAAAATCTTGAAGAATAACAAAATTTAGAGACGAAATTGTTCCTTCTGTGTTAGAGATGGAATTAGACACGAAATTTTGAAGATAGAGGCCGAAGTTAAACTGGGCTAAATAGTGACGATGTTTAAAGAAGCAAAATTTAGTCTCTAAATATTTCCGTTTGAGAGTCTGTCTTCAATTGGTAAATTTGTAAATTAAAATAATAAATACTAGTTGGAAATGAAATTTAGAGAACGATTAATACTTCTGTGGTATTATTCTATTGTTTATTATATTTTGTTTTAACATATATTTATATCTATATAATTTTCACTACTACAAAATAAGCCTTTCGTAACACCAATATTACGACTTACATAGTGTTAACCGTGGTAATAGATTTATCCTGGGCGCATATATTTTTTTATTTACTAGATGACATGTCACAACGGTCAGAAGTAGCAACCGTAGTGAAGAGTACACGAAGTGAAATGGTTCGAATCCCATCACCAATAATTAGCCATTTCTCGTGTTAAAAATGTTATTGACCATGTATATCACCACGATTTTTATTTCCAACCGTGATGAAACGTGATATTTATTTATATATAAGCGAAATTATATATCACTTCAGCACATAACAGTCGTCTCTCTCAAAACAAAACCCTAACAACTCTTTCACTTGTCTCTCAAAACGAAACCCTAACAACTCTGTCACTCGTCTCTCTCATATAGAAACCACAAAACGAAACCATAACAACAAGTCTTAGCCAATAGGTATTTACAAGTTCGTTTTCTCTGTAGTTTTTTTTTTCAATATCTGCTCTAATAGCTTGTTTCATGATGTTTGAACTTTCTTCTTTTTTCCTCTTGTAGGTATGGATGCTTATTGCAATAAAGAGGACGAAGATAAATTTAGCCTGTCAAACTTGTGTCAAAGATCCAGAATGACATCCATTCAAAATGTACACAAGTTTGTTGGTCTAAATTTATCTCCATCCCTATTTCATAGTTAACACGCCATTATGGGACTTGACATGTATGGTATGCTTTTGAAGCATTTTATGTCGTGATATGTTTGTTGTATCATGTTTGTTTGTTATGATTTGTTGTTGATAAATGTTTTTGATGAATGTTGTTGTTAATGTCTGTTTAAAATATGAGTTTATTATATATTATGTGGTTTGAGTGTTTTTTCAATCCCTTACCGAATATATAACTTCCCAAACTACATTAGAAAATTATGATATGATAGATAAAATTGTATTAGAAAATAAGTACACGTTCAATTCTTGACAAGTATTCTCCACTGTTAACTGCATGTTGTTCTTTGACCGTTAGAACTTGGTTTAATGATTCTAGATCTTCAACCACCCCTCTCTCCACCTCTAATTTTGTTTGCAAAGTAAAAATATTTTGCAAAAAGAATTAGATTTGAAGGCAGACCTTGTTGAAGAACTAGGATCATTAAACCAAGTTCTTACTGTCAAAGAACAAAATAAGGATAAGGAGTTGAAGAACCATTGTCAAGCATTGAACGTGTACTTATTCTTCTAATATAACTTAATTTGACATATTATAATGTTCTAGTGAAGATTTGAAGGTTATATGTTTAATGAACATTGGCGAAATAAGCCTTTCACATAATTTATAATAAACTCAGGGCTATATACAACAACGGTTGTCTATAACAATTGTTGTTAAATATGTTTCATTTTAATATACCACAACAGTTGTTTAAAGTAAACGTTGTGGTAGGTAGCGCACTACAATCACAGTCACACGCTCGTGGTTGAAATCATCATACATACAATCCGTCATACTCCAAATTTTGACCACTAAGATTTCCCATCATTGTGTAAATCATCACCATAATATGGATGAACCAGCATGCCTCATCAGTTTCCCCAAAGATGGGTGAGCATTCACTACAAACAACTTAGGGTTTTAAGCCCTCTCTGAGCTTTAGACAAATGGTCAATCAAGAAATGACATGATCTTCAACTTATCTAACCTCTCAAACATCCAAAAAGGATCAAGAGGACTCCCACTTCAAGGATTAAGCACAAGGCTGCTCCCTTCTAGGTGGATCAAGCCTCAAGATCGCCAGTGTCACCAAATTAGGGTTTTGGTCGACCAGGGCCTCCAGATGGAAATTTTCCTCTGGGCATGAGCCAATACTTCAAAGCATAACCTAAGATACTCCATGGAACATCATGGACCCAATCATCAAGTTAATTTGACCTCAGGGGATGCATTCACTAAAAATCAGGAATTAGGGTTTCTTGACCTAATTCACCCCTAAGTTGACTTTTGGAACAAATCATGAGTCAAGACCTCAAGACATGATTTGAGGGTCTCTAACACACCACATTGATCCACTTGCAACAATGGATTGATCCAAGAAACTTGAGCAACAAGTCTCAATTTCATATGAACCACAGTTAGGGTTTCGCGGAAAAAGTCAACTGTAGCTTTGACTTTTGACCAGGACATGCGCCCAAACCTTAGGACATGATTCAATACACCCTATGACACCTATGAAATCAATCCATCAAGTTTGATTTAGGTCAAAGACTTGATTTCATAGAGGATCGCACAGTTTGGAATTCATCTGACAAAAAGTCAACTGTGCACAAAAGTCAAAGTTTGACTTTTTGAGATTTTTCACAATTATGGTTCTTTGACCCTAAAATGATGTTAATGTGTGGTTGGAATCATCATTCATCAAGAAAAATCAAGAAAAGTGGGATAACTTGTAAAAGGGGTAACCATAAAAAATTTAGAAAATTTCTAAGTTATGGAACAAAGTGGCAAGGGTACCACCTTTGGAGGATCATAACTCCTAAACCACAAGGCCATTTTTCCCCATTTAAAGCTGAATTTGTAGCCCTCATGGCCCTCTACAAAAGTTTCAACTACACCTCATTTCAATTCATCATGGATTTTGAGTTATGGAATGATCAAAATGGCTGAAAACATGAAATGCCACTTTTTCCAACACTTAGTGAAATTTTCACTAAGTCAGAATCTGTCTTACTTTTTTCCAAATGTAGGGGAATTTTTCACTTGGATCCAAAAATTATCAAAACCAATTATGATAAAACAGTTGTTGTATCATATGAGGGCTTTCCAAAATGGCCAAGAACTCCATCAAAGTCCACTTGAGCCATGAGATATGACCATACCAATATGCCTTGCTACAAACTGTCATGGCAAGGCAGATTTGGGAGTTTTGCTCGATTTGCCAAATTTGTGCAAATGACAAACACACTTATCCATCTGAACACCTCAAGGGGGACCAAGGAGGAACCAACTCTGATCCCAAGCCTCCCAAGTCTTTGGAACCAAAAATAGCATGCCAAACCTAGGAATGCCTAAAAGAGGGACAAGACTCCAATTTTGGATTAGAGCATTCAATGCATACACCAAGGTGGCATGGACTGACCCATTTCCAACTGAATTCAGTCAAGACTTACCCAAGACCAAGGGAACCAGCAACCTGTGCCCTAACCTCTAGTCAATGACTATAGGAGACTTGGATTCTCATTACTCAACATTGGCCAAACCTATGCAGCAGTTGCCATTCACTATTCCTTGCAAAACAAACTTGCTCTACTATAAATAGAGCTCATTTGTGATCAGTTTGAGTACACCAAAGCCATCAAACAAATGTTTTCCTCAAAATCTCTTCTTTCACTCCAAATTTGCCTTCCAAAGCAAGTCACTATCGGGTTTTGAGTTTGAGAGCAATTCCAACCAAACCAATCACACACACACACACACACACACACACACACACACACACACACCTCATAAACATCATATAGAAGTGATCCAATCACTTAAACAACATCTGGAACACTGATTTCTCAGAATCACCAGCCAGCTGCTCAAGGTTTTAACCAAGTTGCAGTTGGGATACCATCTTTAGTTCTAGATCATTTACATTCATTCCAAGCATCCAGACACACTCCATAGCACCTAGGGAAGTTGTCCATATCCTTGGAACCAAGTTGTAACACCTCTAACACAAAACACCATCACCAGCTGCAAGAGGTAAGCATGAGCTCTTCTAACTCTATGATCCATGCATTTTTTGCTGCACAATAATTTGGCCATATGTTCATAATCATGCATGGAGTGTTTTCCCTAAATCAATTGCATTGTTTGAATCGTGTATGAAATTTCTGAACCTTCATGCAAATTTTAGGGTTCTTGAGGTTTCTCTTTGATTTCTTATTCCATGTTTAAAATAAATGAAATTAAAGACCATAGACATGATCGTGAGGTTAAAACGAGTAGATTGATATGTAGATTGCATGATATCATCAAGTATTCAGTGAGATTGGATAGAAAACGCAAATCTGCAGAAACAGAGGGTGGCGTGTGTTCTTGCCCTTGTTCTTGGCGCCCTTTTTGAAAATTTGAATTTTTGAATTTTGTGATTTTATTTAATTGATTCAAAAATTAATTTCTCTCTGAGTTTTAATGATTTTGAGTTGATTCTTTTTTCAATAATTCACAAAAATGTTAAAATATTTTATTTTACCAAAAAATACCAAAAATATTATTTATTTCATATATTTGATATTTTTGCAAAGAATTAATATTTTAATTATTTTTGACATTTAAAATATTTTCTCCTTCTTGATTTTTCAAATTTTAGTGATTTCCAAACATTTTGTGGATCAAAACCTAATTTTTGAAATATTAATCCAAGATCACAATTTGTTTTCCACATGTTTAACAATTTTGATTATTTTAATTGAATTTTTTATTCAATTAAAATACATTTTGAAAACAAATTTGGGTTTTTGATTAATTCAACCTTCATCAAACTTTTTCAAAAAAACTTTGGGCCTCTAATAGAGTGTAAGACCCAATACTTTGTAAATACAAACAATTTTGGGCCTCAAATATTGTATAAGTCCCGTTGTATTTCAAAAGTTCGACACGATCGTCGCCAGTTTAAAATAAAACCCTGGGCCTCTCCTTGAGCTGTAAGCCCCATCCCTTGTACAAAAATAAATGATTTGGGCCTCTAATAGAGTGTAAGACCTAATCCCCTTTTAACCAAACAATTTTGGGCCTGAGATATTGTATAAGTCCCTCTGCGTAAAAAGAAAATCTCGGCGCGATCGTCAGTTCAAAAATCAAACCCCTTTGGGCCTACCCTCGTGTTATAAGCCCAATTCTTTTTCTTTAAACACCTTTGGGCCTCTTGAGAGAGTGTAAGACCCATCCCTTTGTACAGAAAACCTTTTGGGCCTCAGTCACTTGTATAAGTCCCTGTGCAACAGTGCAATCACTGATAAAACCTTGGGCCTCTCCTTGAGCTGTAAGCCCCAACAATATTTTAAAAGCACTTTCTCCTTTGATTTTGAATATAATATTGTTATCAAAGCTTTCTTTGTTGAACAACTAACCAAACAGCATGGAAGCTCTACAACCGAGTAAGTGTTTACCCGCTTTCTTTATCCGCTTTCATATATATATATAACTGTATTGTGGGGCTGCTCACTGTAAGTCTTCTTTCACAAACTTTTATATACTTGTCAAATATCAACTGTGTAATACTAGTATAGTTATTTAGAGTTTTCCCCGGCAACTACGTCTAGCACTAGGTAAAGCCCTGTTGGTCACTCTTAAATACAAACAAAACTAGATCCCCATAGGATTACCAGACACAGTCTTCCCTCCTCTTGGGGTTAAACAATATGGAACAAAGAGAAAGGCAACATTCTCAGTGAACCCTTTCTCAGACTGTCACTTTTAGAAATTGTCAAAGAAACTCTACTCCCCATAGATGATCTTTTCTATGTGAATGACATCTCTTGAGTTTCTTCCAAATTCTCAGACTTTCCTGGCTTGATCTATTCTAGGTGAATGGCATGTCTTGAAATTCTCGGGATTTGGGGACCCACAGGCTTCTTAAAAGCATCCCCGCCTCCTCTTGGGCGTTGTACAAGGACCCTTCGGCTTCTTAAAAGCTCTCATGCCTCCTGTTGGACTTAGTACAAGGACCCAGAGAGCTCTACAGGTATAGGAACAGAACCTAGTCATCAATTTGCTAGAGCTGTCTTTCTGAGTCAAGTGTCAGACCGGTTAATGGGTTGACCTTCATCCCTTAACATACCAGCCTTCTCTTGGGCATCATACAAAGACCAGTCACTATCTGAGAATCAATTTCTCAAAATATCCATAGACTTAGACAGTCTCAATACCCTTTGGATTTTCCATTTCCTTAAAGAACAGGAAATAACCCTGATCCTCTGATCAATCCCTAAGCACAACATTACCCATATAAAAACTGATTTTCTCTTTATCCAACATACTGGACCTGTCACTAAACTGAAACAGTTACAATAGCCTCCTCTTGGGCTTTGTACAATGATTCTCCCCCAGCGGAGCTAACCTCTTCAGACTCTCTTGTTGAGTCAAACACTTTTAGCCTCCATCTCGGGCTTCGTACGAGATACCAAATCACTCTCTTGTTGAGTATAAAAGACTCTCTTATTGAGTCAACATCCTTTCAGCCTCCATCTCGGGCTTCGTACGAGATACTAAAACACTCTCTTGTTGAGTATGACAGACTCTCTTGTTGAGTCAATCCCTTTCAGCCTACATCTCGGGCTTCGTACGAGATACTAAAACACTCTCTTATTGAGTATAAAAGACTCTCTTATTGAGGCAAACCTTTATCTTCCGTCTTGGGCTTCGTACAAGATACGTATAAAAGGACTCTCTTATGGAGTCAACCCTTTTAGCCTCTATCTCGGGCTTCGTACGAGATAGATAAAAAGCACCCTCTTGTTAAATCACTAGCCTCCTCTTAGGCTTTGTATAAGGAAACCCCCCAGTTGAGTCAATCAACCTTTTAGCATCAAAGTTGTGTCTTGTTCATAGCACACAAACATCAACAACTCCTTTTTCCCTTCATCTAATTGCTGTAAGCGGCAAGCCTCTGGATTATTTACATCCACGCCATTGTCCCTCTTTTAGCATGAGAAATTCCTAAGGAAAGATGACATTGCTCTAAACTGAGTTAAAGTCTTCTCCTTCAGGTTGAAAATCCCCTATAAAGGAAATTATGGCATTGCTGGATTCACATATCCCAGTTAAAGTAATCCTCCTTTATAACCAGTCACCCAACAGCTGTGGCAAACAAATTCCCCTATTTAGAGATGACAAATTCTCTCTAAAGTCAAAACCCTTTAGCTTCACATCTTGGGCTTCGAACAAGATACAAATAGACCCTTCAGCTTCACATCTTGGGCTTTGAACAAGATACAAACCACCTTTAGCTTCACGTCTTGGGCTTTGAACAAGACACCAAAACAACCTTTTTCCTCCCATAGAATAAGGGGAACTACGATCACTCTGATTTCCCTGTTTCGTTAAACGGGAATACATAGGCATAAGATTGAAAAATCTTAGCGAGCATACTAATCAAAAATCGAAAATCCAGTATCTCCACCAAATCAATCAAAAGCACCAAATCCTAACATCTTACCTCGCAAATAGTTCAAACATTGTGTTCTTAACAAAATAACCTAAGAGAAACCCACAATCTTTGTAACATCTGTAAACCAACAGTCTTCTGTTTAAACTCAGTATGCGAGCAGGGTTAATTGGAGACATCTATTTCTCTTCCTTCATCAGCTTCAATAGGATAAAAAATGAATCGAGTTGTAGTACCCCAGAGCGATAGTGCTTCGCAACCACACATAAAACTCGCGCTACACAATCACACCTTATGTCACAACTGTTGGACCTGCGTGATGGTATCTCTTTTCAAACTATTGTGAAATGATTTTTCCGTAGTAGTGTTTATTCAGATGAATGCGGTTGCTTCTAAGGTGAGGGCTTCATTAATTCTCTCATCCATGTACCACAAACAACTCTAACCGTAAGATTAAATAAGCCTATATAATTTTAATATGTATTGTTACATTGAATTTTAATTTATTCTCCATGTCTCTCCTTATGAAATTTTCCTTTCTTTTTGCCATTGGCACAGTTCATTGTCCTCACTAGTTCTATCTTTTTGTCATCAGTGTCATTACTGTTCATCACTAACTATCATGCTAGTGCTCATTACATCAATAATTTTTAAATATATCTAATTCCCATCGAACAACAACCTCAACACTATGTTTTTGTTTCTGTTATCTGAGTTGAAATCACAATCCCTCATTTCGCATTTCATATGCGACCAAAGTTAAACCAATTTTCATAACATTGTATAAGAGAGTAGGCGATTTTAATTAAAAAAATAACAAAAAAAAGCTTCTGATTTTTCAAGACAAAATACCCTTTTTCAATGTCATTTATAAATTTAATTTTCAAGTAAAATTAAGAAGAAAGGGATAATGGATTATGAACTAAATTTTATATGATTTTAGAGTTCAATCTTGAGACACAGAACAATAGCTTTGAAAGAATAAAAGAATAAAAGGGTTTGAGACATTTCGAAGAGTGGTTGGATTTAAGATAGATAGAACATAAAGGATGAGAGAGAACATAGAGTAATAGATAGAGTGTGTAAAGATATTTGTGTTCTCAATTTTTTTTACAATTCATTTAGGCCTTCAGATAAATTAAATGGTGGATATAAGTGATATACCCATGGATCATTTAGTAGATGGTTTATTCTAGAATTTATTGATGAATATTACTTAGATTTATTATTATTATTTGGGTTAATAGTCATTTTGCCCCCTGCTATATAGACGATTTTTGAAAAACCCCCTGTAAAAAAAAACTTGTAAAAAAAACCCTAACATTTGAAGATTTTCTCAATTTTGACCTTCATCATATTCAGTCACCAAAAAAGCTGATGTGGCAGGGGTCAAAATAAAAACGCTGCCAAAATGACAGGGGTTAAAATAAAAACGCTGCCAAAATGACAGGGGTCAAAATGATAGGTTTTTGGTGACTGAATTTGATGAAGGTCAAAATTGAGAGAATCTTCAAATGTTAGGGTTTTTTTGCAAGTTTTTTTTACAGGAGTTTTTCGAAAATCGCCTATATGGCAGAGAGCAAAATGACTATTAACTCTTATTATTATTATTATTATTATTATTATTATTATTATTATTATTATTATTATTATTGCACAGTACCGTAAACAAAAGTAACGTATCCACCTTTCAATTTTGTGCCAAGGTTAAATTATATTTAGATATTTATACTCTTTATTGAGATTATAATTATATTATATTATATTATAGGAAGTCTCTATCAAGGTTTATGGTAGTGGTCAAAGTTGTAAATAAGAAATTACTACGAAGTCAACTAGTAAGATACCCGTGCTCCCGCACGGATAAAATTATTTGATACAATATTAAGGGTTAAATAAGTTTTAAGTCCCTATAAATAACGCGATTTTCAATTTTGGTCCCTCTAAAATTTTTCATTAATAATTAGTCCCCATAAAATTTTCCATCTCAATTAATAGTCTCTGACGTTAATTTTGGGTAACGGAGGCACACGTGGCTGCCATGGTGGATTTAAAAATTCATTTATTCTGATTCCATTTGAGTGACTGTGCTTCCATAAATGCTTCAGAATGGTTTTGACCTAATTGCATTTAACTATTCACCCTTCTTTTTCGTGGTGCTTGTTATCTTCAAGTGTCATCCATTTCCCTTGGCAAAAAAAATCATCTTTCTTGCTCTTTCTTGCTCGTTCGTGTTGGTCCTTCACTTTGGTATAAAATGTCATCTTCCTTGAGCCCAATGTCGTGTGCATCTGTGAAATCACGAATTGGAAAATATTGTGGGTGTAAGGTTCGTATGGTCTCCTATCATTGCAAAAGTGGACCAAACAAGGGAAGGTTATTCTGGAGATGTCCTTATTGGAGGAATGCTGATACTTGTAATCTTTTTATTTGGGATGATGATGTTGCTGAAAAATCTGGATATGTTGATGAAGTTGGAACGAACTCGGATTTGGAAATTGTTAGCTATATGAAGTCACTTCATGAAGAAATTAAGAAGAAGAACAAGATCTTGAAGAGCAAGTTGAAAACAGAGACATTTTATGGAAGATTGAAGATGTGGTGTCTTGTTTTTTCATTTGTGTGCAATGTTTATTTTCTCATGAAATGTAGATGTTGATGTCCTTTGTTGTTGTTTATGTTCTTTGGTTAATGGAATGTAAGAAATTAGTGATGTAATCTAGTCTGTGTTCAGAAATAAAAATGGTAATTTTGATGTTGTTGATGTAATCCGTTTGGTTTAATGAAATGTTATTGATGTAATCTACTTTGATCCAATATTGTTTTTGTACATTGTTTGGTGTAATTTGAATGACACAAAATGGATGGCCATAATACAAACTGCATACAAACTTCATTCCAAGTTTCACACTTAATACAAACTTCATTCCAAGTTTCACACTTAATACAAACATAGTGTATTTGAACATGTCTTACTTAATACAACAAAAGGGATTACACAAAAAGGTCATATGCAAGCCATAAGACAGTAGACAACAGTTTACAAACATTGTTACTACATTAGTGCATTACAAAAAAAGTTTCACAACAGACCAGTTTCACACAACATAATCTCCAAATAAAACACCAAAAGTTTCACAGCACACAAGTTTTCACTGAGTCAAGCTCCTTTCTATGTCTTCCCAGCTCTTCTTCCTAGGCAAACTGACATCACTTGTGTCATCTCCAACAATAAGTACTGGATCTTTTGGATCTCTTCCTGGACCCACAATGTTACGAGTCTTAAGAGTCCTTAGCCGGTCACTTTGTCTTTTTTCTGTTGCAATAGCTTTCTTGGACTTCTTTTTTGGACTTAACATAGCTTTCACCTGGACAACATTAGTATATCATTAGTATAGCAAGATACATGGTTTTGGGCCACCAAAGCAAATCAACTAATGTTTTACATGTAATAAACTTACAGGGTCTTTGACAAAAGATTTTGGAGCACTTGAAGATGGTGCACTTGGTTTTGGTACCTTTGGTCTTGGACCAAAGAAAGTCCTTACTGCATGTTTTGCTGGAGTTACTGCATCAGTGTGTGGTGTACTAACACCACTAGTTGGTTTAGTAACAGAATCAGTGTTTGGTGTACACACACTACCAGTTGGTTCTGCAGGTGATGTATCTATACTAAGTGGTTCTATATCTAGGATTTCATCATTTTCCAACAGGGAAGCCAATTCATCCGGATCAATACCACAGTACATCCTCATTGCCTCAGAAGAACTCACACAATTTTGAGTAGGATTCATATCATTTTGCACATCATTCTGCACATTATCAGTAGGTGGTTGTAAAGGAACCTCTGGCTGCACACTATCAGTAGGTTATGGTTGAACCTCTGGTTGCACACTATCAGTAGGTTGTGGCACATTATCACTTGTGTTTGCCTTTTTCTTTGCCTTTGTTGTTCCTTTTGGCCTACCCTGTAAAAAATGAAATGACACATTATCACAAGTTTAGGATATTGCACGTAACATACATTTCTTTGCCTACAAGTTTAACATACCAGTTTATGAAAGACAAGTAAGAACTTACCCTCTTTTTTGGTCCTGTCACAACACTTGGAGTTTGGCTTGCTTGTGTTGGTGCTTCAACATCTCTTGGCAATTCACCATCAACAACCACTAGTTGTTTATTTTTCTTGCATGTCCTCTTATTGTGTCCATATTCAAAACAAACCTTGCATCTATGGCTTGTGTTTGACCTTTGCCATCGTGTTTGGGATGCCTCATCAGGGTCTCTCCTACGGAGTTTCTTTGGTCTTCCAGGACCCCTCTTGAAACTTGGTGGCAGGATTTCTAGATCTGTTGTCCTTGGCCATTTATTTTGCCCATTAATAGGACTGATGATTTGATTGTAACATGCAAATAGGTATCCTTATGATAACATTTGTTCACATACTTGATTGGATCATCTACCTTCCTATGTATGGCTGCAACTGCATGTCTACAAGGGATCCCTACCAAATCCCAAAAATTACAAGAACAAGAGTGTTTTGCCAAGTCCACAACAAAAGAATCTGTGAACATGACATGAGAGACTTGAAATTTCAACAATCCAGCATATGTAGGCAACCAGTTTGCACTCTTTTCTATCTCCCTATCTAACCTTCTTAGTGGTTTGGACATAACTTCTCCTTTGTAGTTTTCTACCTTCTCCCTAAGAGTGGCAAACCTACCCATTAGGTAGTTTCTAATCCACTCTAACATGGTAATAATAGGCTTATCCCTTTGCATCAAAATTGTGGCATTGAAGGACTCACTAAGGTTATTCATAAGATCATCACACTTAGAGTAAAATGGGAAAGCATACTTACACCACTTATTTCTAGGTATTGCACTTAACCATTCAAAAGCATCTAAACTCACCTCCTTGATCTGATTCATCTTCTCCTCATGGGCTTCAAAATAAGTTGCCTTAGCTGCAGCCATTATGAGATCTCTGAATAATGTATCTCCTCCATACTTCTTCTTGAAATTTGCATATAAATGCCTTAAACAAAACCTGTGTTCAAATTCAGGATATTCTTCCTCAAAAACCTGGACCAGTCCCTGTTAACAGCATATGGAGAACCACTTATTAATAAACAAGCAAACAAAAGAAAAGTAACAAAGAGTAGAGATATTGTTCATACCTTCTGTTGATCTGATATAAAACACCATTTATTGTCACTACCAATGTCATCAAGAAGCAATCTAATAAACCAACTCCAAGACTCTCTTGTTTCAGTTTCTACAACCCCAAAAGCTAGTGGGAGATATTGGTCATTAGCATCTCTACTGACAGCTATCAACAAGATTCCACCATATTTGTTTTTTAGGTGACAACCATCTAAACCAATAAATGGCCTACAACCTACCTTGAATGCTTTCTTAGTACCATCATAGCAAGTATAACATCTTTCAAACTTAGGTGGTATACCAGAAATGTTCAGCTTGAATGTGTTTCCAATAGATGCCTTCCTCAATTCAGCTGCATATGACCACAACATGTTGTATTGCTTGGATGAGTCCCCTTCAACCACCCTTCTAGCTAGTTGTCTTGCTTTAAAAGCCCTGCAACCAGTTATCTATGTAGAAAACCTCAACCTTACATCAGCTACCACTTCATTCAATTTCATGCCTGAGTTGTTCTTCAGCTTGTCAACTATCACTCTAGAAACCCATTCTGCATTTGCATTTTTGTTGAAGAATTTTCTGCCACACTTATGCATATGAAAGAGTGTCTTAATCCTAAAAGTAGTTGTTCTCAAAACCCTACTACATAACACAGTGTAGTCACATTGCTTTTTATCCTTGCAAACAATCCTACACCTATTTTGGTCATTTTTAGCAAACATCACCTCTCTACCATTCAACACATTATGTTCTAACACAGCTTTCTTGAATTGTTTCAAGGATGAGAATTCCATTCCAACCTTAAACTTGAATTCCTTTCTGAGCTTCTCATCTTCATTAAACCTTACCAATTGAGGCCTTTCATCAGCACTGTCTCCTCCACTATCAAGCTCATCAGTCATGTAATCATCTTCAATTACATGCTCCCTATCCATCTCATTTGTGGTATGAACATTGTTGTTCACTTGACTTGTACCCTCAACAACATCAGGTTGGTTGTGTCTACTATTTAAACCCACACCTACATCCTCATCACCATCATGCATCCTCTCTTCTTCACTGTCTTCAAATTGAATCCCATCCAACGTACCTTCACTTGACTCACTCTCATCATCACCTTCAACATTTTCTTGACCTTTTTCTCTCTCTAATATCTTCTCCATATTGGTCTTCTCACCACTTTCCAACTTTGCCTCAGTGTAAATCTCAACTTCACATTTACTATTCTCAGCACACACAACTAACATATTAGCATCCTCATCATTAACAAATGGTTTTAGATCATTTTCCATACTACCATTTTTAGACTTCCACCACATTCTAACATCCTTATGGTTAAAGGAAGGGTCCATAGATTTGATTAGGTCACGAGCTTCAAAATAAGACCAATAATCTGTGTCCAGTCCACTAAAAGCATAAACATCCCCCCTTCATATCTCAACCCCACATCCTTTACAAAAGACCCATTTGTATAAAAAACAACCTTAAACAGCCCCATACCCTACACATTACAATAACAACATAAGGGTATATCAGACTTTGCAAAATCAAAACAAAACCCTAACATATGATAGTCACGAGCAAGTGGGAATACAATAATAGAACTTACCTGAGGCTTGGGACCACCTCTGTCTAGGGGAAACGCGATTGGAAATGGATACAGGGACCACCACCACGTACGAACGGTCGCCTTCAAAGAGGAGAAAGTGAACTTAGGGATTTTGTGTTGAAGTGTTTTTGATATTCTGATATTTGTGGTAACATGTTTTGTTATATGAGAAGCCCACAATCCATGCCACATCACTCAAATGGAATCAGAATAAATGAATTTTTAAATCCACCATGGCAGCCACGTGTGCCTCCGTTACCCAAAATTAACGTCAGGGACTATTAATTGAGACGGAAAATTTTATGGGGACTAATTATTAATGAAAAATTTTAGAGGGACCAAAATTGAAAATCGCGTTATTTATAGGGACTTAAAACTTATTTAACCCCAATATTAAATATGTTTAAATGTCCTTTTGAATGTAGATATGTATTTAATTTTAAAATTAGTTATTAATTTTAAAATGAACAATGATCATATAAATACGATTGTAATTAAATACAAAGAGAAAAAAGAACTTGTAAAATAAATTAAAAAATTAATATTTGATAATAAGGATTGTATCTTTCAAATTAAGGTAATTATTGATTAAAATAAAATATGTATTGTTTTTTAGTGACCCGTGAAATATAAAATTTATTTGATAGATATTAAAATGTATTTATATACATATGTAAATAATCATGAAAAAAGAAAAAAAAAAGATTCATAAGATGAAAAAAAGACAAAAAAAGGAAATTTTGATGCGATAATGATCCGTGAGATAAAAAAATTATTTGATGCAATTTAAAATGTATTTAGATACAAATGCAAAATTTAAAATGATATACTTAATTGTAAAATAAACAATAATCATATAAATTAAATTGTATTAAATAATTATATAAAATGAAAAAAAAAAGAATCATGAAGAAAGAAAAAAATTAACATTTAATTTTGTCTCTCAAATTAATGGTAGATTAAAATAACATAGATATTGTGTTGATAGTGACCCGTGAGATAAATAAAATTTCAAAAAATAGATTTTTGGTATTTTTAGTGATAATAATTAAATAGAACAAAAAAATTAAAATGAAAGTGAGAAAGTGTGTGAAAAAGAAATGTGAGAGAGATTTGAAATTTGAATGAAGAGAGAGAATGAGTGTGTGTAATATTTAATTGTGATTTTATTGATAGAGATTGATAAATGAATGTCACTTGTCATGATATAATATGAGTTGAGATTGAATAAAAGTAAACATTAGTTGATTACTAAAATGTCCTTTTGTTAGTGTAAATAATTTGTGATGAAAGGGTAATTTTGAGAGTTCATGCAATTGAATTATAATAGATAGATAGTAGAAGTTGTGAGATTTTGTCTTTATTAGGATTCTTTAAAATATCAGTTTGATTTTATATTACATTTGTTCTATTTTTTATATTATTGTTGATGTGAGGTATAGTGCTACTTTGTTATTGAATTAAAAACAACCACTTTCATGAAAGGAGTGGATGAACTACAGTATAATGACTAAATTATTGGGTTATTAAAATATAATTAATTTAATTTATAGATTATTTTGACAAACCTACTAAAAATATAGTTAATTTAATTTAATATTCTTAAAAGTTATTTATATTCTGAGTTACAACATAAGTTACTTGACATTCATTACTCTTTTATGATTATTGGTAACTTATCTCTATGAAAATTATGACGAAGTCATATCTTTAATACTATCTCCGTTCTTTTTTATAAGAGACAAATTACGTTTTAGGTTCATTGAATAATCAATGTATCTAGTCTATAAACTGACCAAATACATTGATTATTGAATGAACCAAAAAATTGAATTATCTCTTTTATAAAGAAACAGAGGTAGTATAATTTAAATTGTTTGATTTTAAATGAATATATCAACATTCAATAATCTTGTTGATGAAACTATTATAACTTGATTTTTGTTTGTAATAGATTGAAGTTGCCTTAGTCAAGAAACAATATATTACCAAAGTAGTTGGAGAGCTTTCAAAGGACAAAATAATTAATTTTACTTAGGATGACTTATATATTTTAATAGTCATATTTTATAAGGTGTGTGCATGGTTCTTAAACTAACCGGGATTTGATCATATATATGATCAGTGGCGGAGGCAGAAAAATTATGAAGCCTGGGCAAATTTCCATTGGCTTCATAATTTTCTACCTAGACAGTACAATGTTAATCTCAAAGAAATTATTTCCGTGAATTGCAATTGCCTCTTCGATTTGTAAGTTTTCGGATTCTATAGTATATATATACATGTTCCAATATCTCAGGTGTACTCACAAAACGAACAATCCTACAAAAGCTGAGAAAATTAGTTCACTATGCTCATTTGTATGAAATTAAGTGCTGCTTAGAAAGACAAAAGATTCGAAATATATCAATGTTTTAAACTTATTAAAATTTAGCGATATGTTAAGCAATCATAAAGTGATTCATGTAAAAACCACTTTATGGGAGGCCAATCAACAAAATTTTATGCGTTTAAGCAGTTTCTGAAATAAAATTGAATTTTAATTCTAAAACTGCAACTCATCTGTGAAAAAACGATGCTTTCCAAAAGAATTTTTTAAAGGCAAAATAAATAACAAACAAACTGAAGAATTTAGCGCTATGTTAAGCAATCATATAACGATTCATGTAGGAATCACTCTATGAGAGGTCGGACACCAAAACTCTATGCGTTTAAGTAGTTGATCAGTGCATTTTAATGCACATTCTCTTATGTTTGTGCTTAGGTATTTTCTTAGTTTGTTTCGTTTATTTTAGTGTTTTATTATGTTTTTATAATTAAGTCTTTGTTTGTCATTAATCTATTTTCGCAGTTTATTTTCAGCTTTAGTGGTTTTTTGATACCTGTCCACTGTTCGGATCATAACTGGAGCTTCGAGAATCGGATTTGCGCGTTGTACCAATCGTTGGAAAGCTGAGACAAAGAGCTACAACTTTCATGCTTTATGCAGAAGTTGATTCGAAGTGTAGCAAGCTCGAATAACTCATTGAAGTCAGGACCCAAATTCTGCCTTTAGGAATACTTAGTTTTGCGCCGTTTTTTTTTTATGTTTTTCGATCTAGTTGGGTTAGAACCAGAATTTGTGTGCTTCCTTATACCTAGTAGCAGCTGTGCTACTGTTCATCACGTTCTTTTCACTATTCACAATTTTGGTTTTTGCCTTTTGTACAAATCATATGGAAAACTAACTTCTTAGAGTCGATCTAATGTAATACACTATGCCAAAATTGATATTTTGTATCACCTAATTTAATATCGCTTTTAAAGAAAGTGCTATTAAAAAGGAAGCAAACACATCTATAATATCACTTTATGGTCGGGGGCTATTATAGGATACAGAGAATGTGATTTTGATAGCACTTTGTAAAAAATATTATTATTAAACTTCACTAAAATAGTGCTTTCTTTAAAACGCTATTAATATTCTTTCTAAGATAACACTTTTTTAAAAACGCTATTAATTTTCTTCACTAAGATAACACTTTTTAAAAAATACAATTATTTGACTTTCCTATGTTAGTGTTTGCAGCGCTATTTAATTATAAAATATATAATAAATAATAAAATTATTTATAAAAAAAGCAAAACAAATTCTTTTGGGAGATACTTTTTGTTTTGGCGCACAAAGTTTTGGCTCAGTCCTCTTCTACCGCAAAAAACAAAACATGTATTCAAAACCCATTCTCCGTCCTCTTCACTCAGTTCGCTTCTTCCTCCGATTTATGCACTTTTCACAATCATTCATCCATTCATCGATTCACTCAATCCTCTTCTTCCTCTGGTATTCACTCAGTCCTCTTCTTCCTCCGATTTACGCAATTACCACTTGAATAGAAAGAACAAAGAAAACTCATTCTCCGTCGAACTCAGCCCTTCGTCAGCTCACCACCGTCATCATTCTCTTAATTACTATCTGGTAATATTTCTTTTCTCAGATTATTGCTTTGTGTTGTAAATTGTAAAATTAGGGATTTGAATACACAAATTTGATGATTTCGATTGCATATGGAACCGTTTATTGTTGGGATTGCCACAAATTTGATGATATTTTGATTCTTATGAACGGGCATTGACAAGGAATTTTATTATATGAGGTTATCCTTACCCTATCTTTTGCTACCATTAAGCTTTTTATTAGTGGACGCAAGCTCATAAAGAACTGAATTCCATTAGAGTGGTGCTCATCTAGCAGCTAAAATTTCTTGAGCAAAGCTAATGTTTCTTACATTCGCACATAACCTTGTAAATAAAATAGTGTTTCGATTGTTGTCTTCAATTACTAATTTACTAAATTACTGCAGTTTGTGCTGAGTGTTGTCTTCAATTACAAATTTACTAAAGTTTGTGTTGAGTGTTGTCTTCAATTACATATTTACTAAAGTTTGTGCTGAGTGTTGCTTTCAATTACTAATTTACTAGTTAGTTCTGTTAGGCTGAGTCAGCTAGGGAGTTACAACTTATGATAGGTCTTATCCTCTATGAATCGATGTTGTACTACACACACAAACAATTCATGAAATATTTACAGTTTCTCAGTTTCATCTCTCTTGAATCCTATATTCTGTACTCTCTCAATTTTACAATTCAGAGTTACCTCGACTTCTTTAAAACTCGAGACTTGATAGAACTCACGAAATTAATGAGCAAGCACAATGACTCGTACACTCGTACAGCAACAAGTAAAGGATAGCCCAGAGCCTTAGACTCCTACCATAAAAATAATTCTTTTAACAAACTCTTAGCAATTAACAAGCAAGACTCTCGCTACTCACAGCCACTATATTCTGCTTCCCTCTATATGATTTCCTAGAATCCAGATCCACATCATGAATAACTCAACTCTTTTTCTCTAAAGAGGACCCTGGAGATGACAAGGAATTTTATGATATGAGGTTAGGCTTTAGATATGTATGTAATAGTGCTTTTGTTGACAAGGAAATTTGTGAATGAAGTTAAGAGATAGTGTTGCATGAGTCATCTCTTTTGTAGTAATGATACTTGTTCACATCATCTTATTATTTTGAGCTGATAGTGTAGTAACTCATGGTCACTCTTGCCTAATGCTGCAGATCCTGTAAATTTAGAAGCTAAATGGAATATTACTAGTATTATATTGGTCCACAAGTATTTCTTGGCTTTTTGACAAGCGTGAGTTGTATGGAGAAAATTTGTGGTGGCTAAGCATTTGTTAAGTATATCACTTCTACCTGAATATATTTTCAGATTTCCCATGTAAATTTTAATATTCAACCTGTATCTCATTTGTTAAGATAATTTAGTTTCTACCATTGTTGACTAATTATAAGTGAATCCCTATTTTTTCTGAGCTTTGCAATATTTTAACCTAAGGTATTATCGAATACACTTTCGAATTTAGGAGAGACAGAACTTGTATCATGAATTTTTGTGCTCAGGGCAAAGATATTTATGATTAATTTTGAGACATAGGCATAAGATAACGGTATGTTTCTGCCAATTGCTCTATTTGACTCTTACTTGAAAGTATACGTCATTGTCAATGCTATCAAATAGCGGTGCTATAACACAACAGAATTTGAACAAGTCATTATTGTTCTGGGATACACTATTAATACAAAGTGTTGTATACAAAGGCTATAGCAGCGCTATAGCACTTTAGGGTAATGGGATTTGAACAAACCTCTATTTTCCGCAACCTGTGATTTATAACACTGGTCAATGTGGTCGTCATATCTATCTAGCAACTCTGGATGTATTCCTTTTTATTTCTTATGATTATGCGGCGAAGCTGTATTATGATATTGAGCTGCAAATCATTCTGTTTTCTGTTTGTGGGTCTTTATTTCTTATGATTAAACTTTTCTTACAATTATTGGTATGTACATGTACCACCAGAAATATATCCTTATTATATGTTGTATAGTCTCACTTTATACCTTATTAATTTTCATGGCAGCGATTGGAAACTTTATACTCATCCAATCCATCAAGATTTAATATCTTGTACAGTTTGGTACAAGTAGAGATCGAAAGTAAAACCGCTAAATCATCATCCAGTTGTACCAATCGGCTTCTTTGGCTGACAAGGTAATTAATGAATACCATGCAGTTTCCATTTAACTTTTGTTTCATGTTTGTTTGACATTCTCAGTTCTGTTATCTAGAGAACATTTTTTGATAATTTGTTTTAGGGTTAATGTATGAAATTAAGAATATTAACATGTGTATGCATAATCTATGCATGCCTGGATATTAAACATGAGAGTATAACATTATGAATATGTCATGAACAACTCAAGTGTGAATAAGGAAAGACCAAGCCTAAACTTGTTCCATGTCTACTTTGAATAAATGGTTAACTGGTGCCATGGACAGAAGCTTCTGCATTACACGATTTCTGAATAAATAGACGTAAAATATAATGTGGAATCAAAATTCAGTGAGATGGCAAAGGCGCATGTTAGAACTAGCTTGAGTCTCAAGTCGCATGATTTAAGTACCTTGATTTTATCATGAAAGTGACAAGAAATTGAGGGTTATGCAAATTACAGGATCCAAGCTCGTAAATGAACTTACTGATAACTTGGCTTTTGACTGTTGTTACAATATAATGATGTTTGGACTTGTCACGCTTCTAATAGTCAGGTTATCTTCCTCAAGGTGTTGAGTTAAGGCGTTAATATCATAATCTTAATTATTATTTGGTGGTGAGACCTTAGCTTATTCTTAATGTTATTGAAAAGACCTTAGCTTACTGTTAGTTGTTATTAATTGGTCACACAATATTATTCTGCTGTATCGTTGGCTTTGTTGTCTTCACATTTTTTCGTATCTCCACTCAAGTGACATTTGATAAACTGGATAGTGATTTCCTTATTCCTTCATCCAAGAGTTTATTTGTAAAATACTCATATTTTTTAGAACTTATGAAGATACACAGAAAATAACGTCGTGTTTTTGATTGGTGTATGAAATTGGGGTTTTTGTTAGGTGGAAACTTGGTTTATCAGACGACTAAGAAGAGGGCGAGTGGACCTAAGTGTCCTATTACTGGAAAGAGGATCCAAGGGGTATGAATCTGTATATTTTTTTTCTTTGTTTTTTTTCTTACTGAATTTGATATGGATAATATTAGATCAGTGATTTTTTCGTTAGGTGTTAAGGTTCCTTTCTGTGTTTGTAAAAAAATGTAGATTCGCATTTTAGGTGTTTAGTAAATGGTTAGGTGTTAAGGTTTTGCATTCATTGCGGACAGTACAGCCAGACTACACTTAAAGAGAAGCATGAGTGCCGAGTTGGTTTCAAATGCTTATATAACTGGTATGCAAATGCAAGCCACAACAAGTAAAAGCAGTGCTCAAAATGATTTCTCTGTTTTTTGTACATATATCTGTCAGCAAGTTTTCCGTACAACAAAAGTTTTTCTATTCTGAATCACACTCCACCTTTTTAGTTGACTATAATGTTTGTGCTGCTTTGTATAAATTATCTTCGGTGCAAGAATAAGAATAACAAAGGATACATAATCCAAAATGTTTTGCTAGCTTGGGTATATATTTTATAGGATCTAACTTGGACAACTTGGTTATGGCAAAATGATGTTCTTCATAATGCAGAGTTTCTAGTTTTGATTTGGTGATCTTTATTTTTCAGTATTTTTTAATTAAAATTTCACTTTCAGGTTCCGGTTTTCTGATTATTGTACAATACATAATCAATATTCTTTCTATGATACAGGAAAACAAGAAGCAGTTATTTTGCCTAGCTAGCTAGCAAAGTGATTGTATCTCTGGGTGTAGCAGTGCTTTGGTTCGTGAAGTGGTTATTACTTGATGTTGTTTTGTTGTCCTTTCTTGTGTTTTTAGATGTTTTTTCTTTAGTTTAGAGAATATGCCTAGTTAAGTAATTGCACTTTTTGTTTGGAATTTGGTTTGAAGTACTCTTAGTTAGACCAAATTAATAACTTGTGGCAAAAGTTTTAGCTTAATTTCATTGAGATCAATGTTGAATATGGTTTGTTAATTTGTTTGTTATCATTTACCACTATTATGTAGTGTAGATTGATCTATATACATAGATACAATTCCTTCCGTGTTTATTATGGCAGTGGTAGATATATATGGTATCACATTTGTTCTTGAATAAGTGGTTCTATTTCATTTTCAAATATTTTAGTTGGTTAATCATTATTTTTCATGAATTCTTATGTCGTAAAATGCAAATGCTATATATATATATATATATATATGACCGAAAGCGGACTCGAAAAGAAAGACCGACCAAAAGCGGAATCTCAACAACAAACGAGTACGACCGCAAGCGGACTCGAAAAGAAAGACCGACCGAAAGCGGAATCTCAACAACAAACGAGTACGACCGAAAGCAGACTCGAAAAGAAAGACCGACCGAAAGAGGAATCTCAACAACAAACGAGTACGACCGAAAGCGGACTCGAAAAGAAAGACCGACCGAAAGCGGAATCTCAACAACAAACGAGTACGACCGAAAGCGGACTCGAAAAGAAAGACCGACCGAAAGCGGAATTTCAACAACCAACGAGTACGACCGAAAGCGGACTTAAAAAGAAAGACCGACCGAAAGCGGAATTTCAACAACAAACGAGTACGACCGAAAGCGGACTCGAAACGAAAGACCGACCGAAAGCGAAATTTCAATAACCAACGAGTACGACCGAAAGCGGACTCGAAAAGAAAGACCGACCGAAAGCGGAATTTCAACAACCAACGAGTACGACCGAAAGCGGACTCGAAAAGAAATACCGACCGAAAGCGGAATTTCAACCCAAAATAAGTAGAATCAACGGATCTACAAAGATAACTCCGCTGGGGAAGAGAGAAATCTAAACAGACCACTCTGCGGGGGAGTGTAGGAAGGACCGACAAGAAGGACGAATCCACTGGTTGCGGTGGAATGCTAAACAACAATTCCTGAGTCATGTTACTTTCTGCTGAGGAAAGAAACTGGCAAGAGAAATCATACCTGACTTATGCTTCGAATGCATATGTTTGAATTTTTATAGCGTAATGCTCCATGCGAAATGGAAATGCTACGCGTTTGGGAGGATGCCATGCAAATATTCTTATGCAATGCAAAAGAGGCGCTCCAGCAAAATAAATGCTGAAGACGAAGGCAACTCCACCGGGGACGACAAACTAAGTTGTCATCTGAATTAAGAGATTCTGCTGAGAAAGACTTCACTCTGCTGAGGTAGACATTGATCACAAACTCTGCTGGAGATGAAAACTCCGATAGACCACCCACTCTGTTACGAATATTGAAGATGGGACCCAAAGAGAAATTCTCTCCACTGGGGGTTACCAATGACTTCTACCAGAATCTGAAAGAATGCCAATAACGATTGAACTTAAGGCCTGCTGGGGAATATCAATTGTTGTTGAACAAACTACTTGTGAGGATCACCACCAAACTATGCTTGGGGAAACAAGTCAGTAACACCAACCCTGCTTGGGGTATTATTGAACTTACCCTGCTGCTGGGAGATACTCTTGCCTCTATCCTGTTGGGAATATCAGCCGCTACCAGCAAATCTGCTTGGAAAAATGGTGATTGACAACATTAGCTCTGCTAGGGGATACCACCAAGATTAATCCTCCGCTGGGGATCAGAACAAACCATTGTTGGTGAGAAAACATTTCCTGATTAGCTGAGGGCGATATGTATTCAGACTCTGTGGGGGAATAACATCTTTGTCCAAATAAGATACTCCACCAGTCTCTTGCTGGGGCCACAGACGTATCAACTTCTGGCTTTTTGCTAAGAGAGTAATGGACCAACCACCACTCTAGCTGGGGATACCATCCTCTATACTCTGGCTGGGGAGAGTAATAACCTGCTGAGGAAAAGATTCACTTTACCCTGCTGGGGATTAGAGTACACAGCTGCTAGTGAAACATACATTTCCTGTCCTTGAAACCATCCACTCCTGACTACCTGCTGGGGAGTAATAGATCAACCATGACTTCGGTTGGGGACACAATACCCGGTACACTTATAGGGAAGAGTAAGCTCTACTGAGGATGATGATCTTTCAGATGCTGAAGAGAGTAACTCTACTGGGGAGAGATCCTGCTACCCTGCAAGAAAAATCAATGCAAAATGGCTATCTAGACTATCATCTTAATGACTATTTCATGAGCAAATCCACTGTTTTCCGATATGCTTCGCAAAGCTTAACATTTTGCATGCAATGTCTTATCAAAATATCGGACTTTTCACAAACAAAACAGTAAAAAAATAAAACATAAATGGAAAGCTCTTTGACTGAAGTGAAAATTTTATTGAATGAATTGGCCTGTAAATAGGCATTTACATTCGGAGGCAATTCTTGAAAAGATGTAATTTCACAAAAAGTAAAAGAAAATACACATGTCGGCAATGTGGGGAACAGATATCCACCATGATTCGATTCAGCTATGACCCGTATGTCTCGCTTATCCGCATATGTTTTGACTTTTGAAGAGACTGACTGGGCTGATTCCTTTCTTTCGAAATTCCCGTGCATCAAAAGTGTTCACAGATCGAACGCAAATCGTAGCCTCTTGCTTTCAAATCCCTAACTTTTGCCTATATCGCCCTTTACGGGTTTTCAATCCACCGGGATACCCATTTTTGCCAAAGTTTCCTTGTCAGGTTTTCAACTTTGCGGGTTTATTCATTTTTCTTTTTATCCCTAATTTTTGCCCGAACCTTTTATTTTTACGGTTCGCCGAGATGCCCCTTTTTTGTCTGGATCTTCTTTTTATGGCCAGCGGGTCTCTTTTATGCAAAGTATTTTTTGACTACGTTTGCGTTCACAGGGGACGTAAAATCTTCGCCGTCCATAGTTGAGAGTAATAAGGCTCCACCAGAGAAAACCTGTCTTACTACATATGGACCTTCGTAATTTGGGGTCCATTTGCCCCTGTGATCTGTTTGAGGAGGAAGGATCCTTTTCAAAACCAATTCACCAGCTTGAAAACACCGAGGACACACTTTCTGATCAAAGGTTTTCTTCATCTTGCTCTGGTACAACTGGCCATGTGCAATGGCTGCCAATCTCTTTTCCTCGATCAGGTTCAACTGATTCAATCGGGAACACACCCATTCAGCTTCATCAAGCTTCACATCTGCCTGAACTCTTAAAGAAGGAATCTCAACCTCTACCGGTAAAACTGCTTCCGTACCATATACAAGCGAGAAAGGTGTTGCCCCAGTCGATGTACGCACCGAAGTACGATAACCGTGTAAAGCATAAGGCAACATCTCATGCCAGTCTTTATACGTCACTACCATTTTCTGCACAATCTTCTTGATATTCTTATTTTCCGCCTCAACAGCCCCATTCATCTTCGGGCGATAAGGAGAAGAATTGTGATGTTCGACCTTAAAGTTCTGACACAACTCCTTCATTATCTTGTTATTCAAATTTGAACCATTATCAGTAATGATTCTCTCCGGGACTCCATACCGGCAGATGATATCCTTCTTGATAAACCGGGCCACTACCTGCTTGGTAACGTTGGCATATAGGGCTGCTTCTACCCACTTCGTGAAATAATCAATGGCAACCAAAATGAAACGATGCCCATTGGAAGCAGTCGGCTCAATCTTCCCGATCATATCAATGCCCCACATGGCAAAGGGCCAAGGTGATGACAACACATTCAAAGGAGTAGGCAGTACGTGTACCTTATCTGCATAGATCTAGAACTTATGACATTTTCGAGCATATTTGAAACAATCTGACTCCATAGTCATCCAATAATACCCCGCTCTCAACAGTTTTCTGGCCATAACATGCCCATTGGCATGAGTGCCGAAAGAACCTTCATGAACTTCCTCCATCAACAGGCTTGCCTCGTGTTCATCAACACAACGTAGCAAGACCATGTCAAAGTTCCTCTTGTACAACACATCGTTTTTGTTCAAAAAGAAGTTTCCCGCCAACCTCCTCAGAGTTTTCTTATCTTTGGTGGACGCATCAACCGGATACTCTTGACTCTTCAAAAAACCTTAATATCATGATACCAAGGCTTGCCATCTGATACCCCTTCGACTGCAAACACAAAAGCGGGTCTATCCAGACGGATGATTCTGATCGAGGGAGTTTCATTCCAACGGTTCACCTGATACATCGAAGATAACGTTGCCAACGCATCTGCCATCTGATTCTCTAACCGGGGTATGTGATGGAAATCAACTCTGTCAAAGAAAGGTAACAACCTTCTGGCATAGTTGTTATAAGGCACCAAATTCGCTTGACGAGTTTCCCATTCACCTGTGATCTGATTAACCACCAACGCGGAATCACCATAAACATCGAGGTTTTTGATTCTCAAATCAATTGCTTCTTCTAAACCCATGATGCATGCTTCATACTCCGCCTCATTGTTGGTGCATATGAACGCTAATCGGGCAGTAAAGGGTATATGAGAACCCTGTGGAGTCGTAATGACTGCCCCAATTCCATTACCATATGAGTTTACAGCCCCATCAAAGACCAGCTTCCACTGGGATCCAATTTTAGGTCCTTCATCATGTAAAGGCTCTTCACAGTCTTTCATCTTCAGATACATAATACGCTCATTAGGAAATTCAAACTTCATCGGTTGATAATCCTCAATTGGTTGTTCGGCAAGATATTATAACAAAACACTTCCCTTAATGGCTTTTTGGGAAACATATTGAATATCGTACTCTGTCAGAACCATCTGCCAACAGGCTATTCTTCCAGAAAGCGCTTGCTTTTCAAACACATACTTGATGGGATCCATCTTCGAAATCAAGAGGGTTGTGTGGTTTAACATATACTGCCTCAAACGCTTAGCTGCCCAAGTGAGTGCACAACATGTCTTTTCCAGCATTGAGTACCTCGACTCACAATCGGTGAACTTTTTACTCAGGTAGTATATGGCATGCTCTTTTCTACCCGACTCGTCTTGTTGACCGAGCACACACCCCATTGAGTTCTCAAGAACCGTAAGATACATAATCAATGGCCTTCCTGGTACTGGCGGCATAAGGACCGGAGGTTCCTGCAAATATTCTTTTATTTTTTCGAACGCCTTTTGACAGTTTTCATTCCACCTAACCGCTTGATCTTTTCTTAGCAATTTGAATATCAGTTCACAAGTGGTTGTAAGATGAGATATGAACCTAGCAATGTAGTTCAATCTCCCCAGAAAACCACGAACCTCTTTTTCTGTTCTCGGCTCAGGCATTTCTTGTATGGATTTTACTTTAGCAGGATCAACCTCGATACCTCTTTCGCTGACAATAAACCCCAGTAGTTTTCCCGATCTCACCACGAAGGTGAACTTGTTCGGATTCAACCTCAGTCTAAACTTTATCAACCTATCAAAAAGCTTCTGCAGATTTACCAGATGCTCCTTCTCCGTTTGTGACTTCGCGATCATGTCATCAACATATACTTCGATCTCTCTGTGAATCATATCATGAAAGAGAGTCACCATTACCTGCTGATAAGTTTCCCCAGCATTTTTTAATCCAAAGGGCATTACTTTGTAACAGAATGTTCCCCACGGTGTTATGAGCGTTGTTTTCTCCATGTCCTCTGGTGCCATTTTGATTTGGTTATACCCAAAGAAACCATCCATGAAGGAAAACATAGAGTATTGAGCAGTGTTATCTACTAACACGTCGATCTGAGGGAGCGGGAAATCATCTTTTAGGCTTGCTCTATTCAGATCTCTATAATCAACACACATCCTGACCTTTCCGTCCTTCTTAGGTACAGGCACAATGTTAGCAACCCACGGAGGATAACTTGTCACAGCCAGAAATACAACATCTATCTGCTTCTGAACCTCCTCTTTGATCTTGACAGACATCTCAGGTTTCGTTCTTCTCAACTTCTGCTTAACCGGAGTACATCCCTCTTTGAGCGGCAACCAGTGTACCACGATGTCAGTGTCAAGCCCAGGCATGTCTTGGTAAGACCAGGCGAAGATATCCACATACACTTTCGAAGCATTTCAATCAATCTTCCCTTTACACTGTCTTCCAAAGCAGCCCCAATCTTTACCTCTTTTTTCGTATCCTCGGTTCCCAAATTAACAATCTCAATCTCCTCCTGATGAGGCACAATGACCCTTTCCTCCTGTTTCAGCAATCTGGCCAATTCCTCAGGAAGTTCACAGCCTTCCTCAACCTCTTCTTCAGCCTGATATATGGGATTATCGAAATCATACTGAGCCATAGCCGAATCATTTGGGATGGGATCTGAACAAGGTAACCTGCATGATAGATGATTCATGTTTTATTATGTATGCAACAAACAAAACACATTGCCATTTTGATGTGATTTTATGCACAAAGAAAAATAGAAAAACAGGGATCAGAAATATTTGAATGCGAAAAGTCCTTTATTATTGATAAAGAAAAGCATACGAAATGTTTAAGCCCAACATACAAGAGTCACTACGCCTTGGGCAGAGCGTAGGATCAAACATAACAGAAAAAACAGAGACAATTACTCTGGTCCAGTCACTTGGATGATCCTCTCCGATGACCAGTTGCATGGACTTTGACCGGGCAGGCTGGGGCGGATCCAATTATCCATGTCGCAATCACTGTCCCCATCCTCTTCGATAGCATTGACTCTATCAAAGAATACCCCAGCATTGGTAAAACGAACCGGGCCATAAAACTTCGGAGGCTCTTCAGGACGTCTGGGTGGCTTGTAACCCAGCCCATAAGTATCTTGCTTATTCTGTACCTCAATAATCTGACCCCATTTTCGTGAGCTTCCAGCTTCAACTACAGCCCGTGCATCTTTGAGGGATGACATAGAAATATCCGGCCGATCAACCACTGTAAGCTACTTAACCACTTCAAATGGCTTAACCTCCTTGGGAACTTCTTCATGAACTTTTACCGTTTCAAAATCTTGACATAACGTTTCTTGTATTTCGCCATCTACCTCCACATATTTGAAAGTAGATAGATGGCTTATCATAATGTCCTCCTCTCCGCAAACTGTCACCACATGTCCATCCACCATATACTTCAGCTTCTGATGGAGTGTAGACGTTACAGCCCCAGCACTGTGAATCCACGGCCGACCAAGTAGACAGCTGTAAGCGGGCTGAATATCCATTATATAGAATGTGGCGTCAATGACCTCCGGGCCAACCTTAATTGGCAGCACAACCTCTCCAAAAACAGCCCTTTTAGAACCATCAAATGCGCGCACCACCAAATCACTTGGCGTGCATATCAACCCTCGAGTGTCTAGCTTCATCAATGCCTTCTTAGGCAAAACATTTAAAGATGACCCTGTATCCACAAGCACATGAGACATCAATGACCCACGACACTCAACAGAAATATGCAAGGCATTGTTATGGTTTCTCCCAACTGGGGTCAAGTCAGCATCAGTAAACCCCAAACTGTTGCCTGCATTAACATGGGCTATCACCCACTCAAGCTGATTGACTGAGATCTCTTGGGGCACGTAGGCGGCATTCAGCACTTTCAACAACACGTTTCGGTGAGCTTTCGAACACAACAACAAGGATAAGATGGATATCTTGGATGACGTCTGATGTAAATGATCCACAATTTTATAGTCACTTCTTCGAATCAATTTCATGAATTCCTCTACATTCTCGGAGAAGGGACTATGAGCTGGCCTTACTACAGAGTCAGTCACTGCCGGGGTCTGCATAGAATTATCTACGACCTGTTTACCCTTGTTCTGTCTAGAATTATCAGCCTGTTCATCGGAAGGAGTGAAGATTCTGCCGCTTCGGGTAATAGCTCCTGCTTCCTCAAGGCTGGAACTTGCTTCTGACGTTCCCATTAACTCTTGTTTCTGCCCATTAACGAAAACTTCTGCCCCATAGTTCTAAGGAATGGCCTTGGTACTCTCATAAGGAATGGGTCCAGGACCTGTAATTATCACCGACGCTGGTCTTGCCACCGCTGAAATTGTGATTGTCTTGAATGGAATAGTGATGGTAGCCACATCGCTATCGATAACCTCTTTTCGTTGATCACACCTGTCAAACTGCAACCTACCCTCATCGATCAACTTTTGAACTCCTGACTTCAACAATCCACAACCATTCATATGTATCAGACACTCTGAACAATTTTTGTCACAACCTGGGTCCACTCCACCCATCAATAATTTCTCCTTTACCACCATCAAAGGAGCCTTTAATTCATTCACATCCATAACCAGATTCAAAGATTCGTTCTCTTTTAACACAACACTAACCCTTGGCCCGCCATGATCAGGCATTGGGTTCTAGATAACATTCGGCCCATCATTTGAAAAGTTTATAGCCTTAGAATCCACCAAGTCTTGGACTTTGTGCTTAAAAGCCTTGCAGTCCTCGATATGATGTTCGAGTGCCCCAGAATGGAAGTCACAATGGGCGTTAGGATTATAACCCGGAGGTGGATTACCAGTGATAGGAGCTAGAGTCCTCTTTTGAATTAGCTGCAGCTGAAGCAAATGCTGGAACAACTGGGAATACGGCATGGGAGGTGTTTCACAATTTCGTTTCTGTTTAGGCGTAAAATACTGCAGGCGTGGAGCACGATTCTGTTGCTGCTATGGAGGTGCTGCCGGAATTGTCACTGATGCTACCTGCTGATTATTGTTCTGGCGTTGCTTCCCTTTGCCTTGGTAAGAAGAGACAGAATTAGTTTCCTCTTTCTTTTTGTAATTCGCATATGGTTTCTTCCCCTGACTAGAAGACGAGCCATCATTACCCGAAACTTTCCCAGCTTTGGTTCCACCCTCTAGCATCTCCCCAACCATGATCAAGTCAGCAAACTTGCCCGACATGCAAGGTAATAGTTTTTCATAATACTGTCCTGGTAAAGTATCCATAAACAGATTCAGCATTTCCTTTTCCAGTATGGGTGGTTGTACCCTCGTCGCCAACTCGCGCCATCTCTGCGTGTATTCTTTAAAGCTTTCACCACTCTTTTGGGACATATTTTGTAATTGTGTACGATTGGGAGCCAAATCAGTATTATATTGGTAGTGTTTCACAAATGCTTCCACCATCTCTCTCCAGTTGCGTATATGGCTCCTCTCGAGCTGCATATACCATTCCAGGGACGCTCCAGACAAGCTGTCCTGCAAGAAGTGCATCAGTAGTTTTTCATCACGGGAGTACGCAGCCATCTTCCTTGCGTACGCTCGAACATGTGTCCTGGGGCAAGTAGTGCTATTGTACTTCTCAAAAGTAGGAACTTGAAACTTATGAGGAATTCTTACAACAGGAACAAGCCCTAGGTCATCCAGATCCATTCCCACCGAATTTTTATTTACAACCCCTCTTAGCCGCTCTTTAATCATTCTAATCCTTTGGTCATCAACAACCGGGAGACCAGCATCTCCACCTGGTACAGAGAAAACATCGTCTTGTTGGTCATCAAAGTGATGGCCATGAACTGCATGGATACTGTTTCCTCCTCCAACCACAGAAGGAATCACCACATTCTCTCTTCCGTCCGGAGGTATAACAACAGTGGGATGGGAACTCCGCCCGGAGGTCCATTCTGAATATTGTGTCCATTAGCACCTCCACCCGGAGGAATAACATTGTTCTGGAGACCACCATGTAGTACAACATTGTCATCTACTCTTGCCACGAGAGGTTGGACGAGAGTTCTGAGTTGTTCCTGTCCCTGTACGACTCCTTGCATCATTTCCATGAATTGGGTGATACGGGCTTGCATGGCGGCCATTTCTGCTTGCATTTGCTCCATTACTCTTTTCTGGTTGAGTCGAGTAGAATATTGATGAATCGGTTGGTCAGCTATCCTGCCTGGAACCAAATAAAGGTTAGGAAAAAACGGAACAAACACCTATTATGCAAAAATGCTTATGATTATGCAAATGTCATGTTTATTAATTTTGAGGCATTCCTTCCTTCGATTCCAGTTTTGACCAAAATGGAATAATGCATACACCTGCAATTGCTAACATGGATATAACATCAGAGGTGCATAGTAATGAATCAGAACATCCATCATATGCAACCCAGTGAGTGTGTGAACCATTGTATAATTTGACGAAGAACCCACTTAATAGAATCAAGAATACCATAACAAAATACCCATAGCATAAATGAAAACCCACAACCAGGTGTGGAACTGTCAAATACAAATTTGTTCTGAACAAATACAACTGAAAGCATGAATACAAACAAAAGAAAACCCATCAATAATTCTGATGGTGAGTTCTTGGCATAACAACGAAAATGCTTCAGACACTAAGCCCATACAAGTCTTCCCGAACCTCCTTGAGAAGTGCTTCGGTAACGGGATCAATAGGGCGTTCTGTAAGACTCCTGATCAGTTGACTCCTTATCTTGACAGCTTCCTCCAACTTTTTGATTTGATCTTTAACAGCTAAATCTTTTATTTTCTTTACTCCAGCGCGGACTTTCAGCTCTTCAATCTCTCGGTTGGTTGAACTAAGTTACTCGAGAAATTCACTTTCTTTACCCTTCAAATTCTTTCTCAACTCATCATTTTCAGCCCTGATTCTCGCTTCAATCTCCCTTCGGCACTCGGAGAAATCATCCCATCTCTATTACCCTTTGGAAAGTGCATTTTCAGACTTTGCCAACTGCTCGTTGATACGCTTGCACGCCTCTTTTAATGCCATCTCATTTTGTTTAACTTTGCGAATATAGACAGTGTCCTCAGTAATTCTTTTCTCATTTTCCTCATGACGCTCAGTTAGCCTTTGAAGTTCATGCTCAACATTACGTTTTTCACAAAGCATCTTTCAGAGTCCTTCGCTTAGCTTTTCATTCATCTTGACTACCTTGTCCTTTTCCGCCTTAAGCTTGTTATATTCAATAACACTTATCATGGTCGCAGGTTCAACAACAACTGGACCTGACGGACCTTCCATAGAGAACGGCAAAAGAGTGATCTGAACTCTTCTTTTCAACCATGCATCATACTGAGGAGAAGACACATTATTGCACTTGCCGAAGACAAATTTACCTTTTGTTTGCAAATTACCCCAAGCTCCGGCTGCCTGCCTTACCAACAAGAGATTATCTTTCACAGGGAAAAAGAAGGATTCTTCCAATTCGCTATCCCTCGGAGGATCTATTAAAGAAAATCCCAACTGTCTACTCAGAATAACAGGATTGTAGTTGATGCAACCCTTTATTCCCAAGAGTGGCACATTTGGATGTCTTCCAAACTACTGATAAAATCCCCACCCATCGTTCTTTGATTAAACCAACGAATATCTTTTGCCGTCAATTGAATCATCCTTTTAGCCCAATTCTTTGCAGGATAAGGGTCCAGGAAAGCCTCAGAATTCGGTAAGTGACTCATGAGCCATTTATGAAACAGAGGTGCACAACATCGAACAAGTCCCCCTCGTTTCTTCTCATTCCTATAATGCACAGAGTAATACAAGTCACCCAAGAACGTAGGTATAGGATTCCTCAACACAAAGATATGGATGACTCTCATGTCCACAAACTTGGGCTCATCAGCAAACAACATAATCCCGTAAATGCTCAAGGCCAAAATAACACAAACTGTTTCCCACTGAGCTCTAGCAGCGCACTCTTCAGCTTTGGCTACCAAGAAATCCAAATGAAAATCGGATAAACCTCCTTTGGTGGCGAGGTTATCTGTTACCACAGGTACAATCAGATGGAGAGCCTTAGCTACTTCCTCAGGCTTTGGAGGACGCATGTCAGAGTTGAAAGGAATCTGGTGTTTGAGAGACACACCTAGCAGAAGGGCATACTCTTCTAGCATCGGAGCCAACTGAATTTCCAAAAAAGTGAAGCACCTCAACTGTGGGTCATAAAACTTCAAGCAAGTATGAATAACACTCCTCTCTGAAGCATTCAAATTATCAACCATAGTCAGAATCTCTCCATGAGCCTTTCTGAACATACCCACATAATCTGGAGTAATAAGAGACACCATCTTCTGTAACTGACCCACCTTGGTGTCAAAGAACGTGTAATGCACATTGTACTTTCTTGGAATATCCATATCTGAAAGGGGACGGTCAACCGGAATCAAAAGGAAGTATACCCTACAAATGAATAAACATAAAGGTTAAATGCAAAAATGCGAATGATGATATGTATGCAAGGGCATGGGATCAATGTGCCAAGTGTCTCTGCTGAACTGTGAACGATGTTAGTGTAGCTCTGAGAACAATATAGGACCATAGATAGGAACCATCTGAATACAATAGGATGAATTCTCCTTTTGTGTAATGACAACAGAAAACCGGGTATGTAGGAGGTTATGGTTACCTGCACACCTGTAAACAATCCCCCCAATCTCACATGTATGTACTAGAAAGTGAGGATTGTCAAATTCAGATCTCGGAATGAGAGGTAATAGCACATTCAGCCCGAAGGATACAATGCTATCGCCATACGAAGAGATCGTCCTTTGATTCACCTCAAAATAAAGAGGGGTCATCCTAAGAGGTCATCCAGACTTAACAGCTCTTCCAGGTAGCTCTACCATTGTGGGAGATCCACAACGCAGAATTCTCTAGAGAGAACCACATCCAGATTGTGTTTCATATTCCCTCCTCGCATCGAAATGGAGCTTGAGAGGACATGAAACACCCTAAACATAAGTGCACTCAGGCCTGTGTATTGGGCCTATCTCTCAGAATTCCCTATCCTGCCAAACAGACAAAGCAGAACAGCACAGTATAGTATAATACAGTATATGAAATGAAATGCTAAAATGCAATAAATACAGTAATGTACAGTAAAGCAGTAATACAATAAACAACAATACAGTAAAAATAGTAAATACAACACAACACTGCTCCACAATAAACACCCAATGAAAGAAAACAAACAAGCGCTAGGATTGACTCGCTTAGGAAACTAGAGACTCTGGGTTCGATCCCCAGCAGAGTCGCCAGCTGTAGCTCCCGGGATTTTCATCCAGGTACAAACGCGAAAGTGGCACCGAAATAGAGTCGCCAGAAATGTGTATTTATCCCAAGAGAGGGAAAGGAAACACTGCGTAAACCTGAGGGAAGGAAAGAGCATGGTCTTGCGACCAAGAGAACTGGGTTCGGGAGTCGGTTACGCGAGGGGAAGGTATTAGCACCCCCACGCGTCCATCGTACCCGATGGGATCCACGCTTGCTTATCTCGATCAAAGGGTGTTGTCGATTGGAACTCCACTGCTACTGGAAAGGAAAAGAAACAGGAATGGAAAAGAAAGGAGAGACAAATGTAGGGAAAATAAAAGAAGTGCTCGAATGGGCCCTACCCCACTGCCTACGTATCTCATCGGGAACATGAGAATCAGAGTGACGAGTTCCCCTCAGCTAAGGGAAAGTTGTTTGTGTTTTTTAGGAGAGACGTAAACATTCGCGTCCTAGCAGTTAGGTATTGCAGCTCGCTGTATGGAGACTTAGGCGTTACCTGTTTGCGGTAGAACGGAAATGACGCATCCTTAAGGAATGAGTGAAGGAGATGAGAAAAGAATTCCCGAAGGAAAGACGTTATTACTTGTTTGAAGTCTTTTAGAAAGAAGTGTTTTGGTTGTTTTGTGTTTACAACGCGTATTGTATTTAAGTCCTTCACGTAGGATCGAATGTCTCGCATATCTACCCAAGACGGGACGTATGCTAAACATTCTAAGAAAGTGAGAGAAGACCCCTCCCTATCTCATTCCCACCTGAAAGGCTCAAATACAATATTTGTTATGCCTTTTGTTAAGTGTTTTAGTTTTTTGTTTTGAGATGAGAAAGAGAGACTCAAAAGAGGAGCAAAGGTAAAAACTAAAGGGGACTAAGACTCACCCTAGTGTTATCATACATGGATGTTCATATGGTTAATGTGGTTTAAGAAACCTAATCCTAAAAGAAAGGAGAAGAAGAGCAAAAGAAGCAACTTACTTCCAAGATGGAAGTTAAGTTGATCTTAAAGAGGGATGAAGAAGGAGTTATCCAAGGAAAGCATATAAATGCTTATCATGATCACAAGTTGAATTATTAAAAGAGATAAGAGAGAATGAAAGAAAGAAGTGTATGTGGAAGCATATCCACACACTTACTTACCATTTGCACCTACATGAAAAGGTTAGTTCAAAAACTATCCACAAGTAGTAAAATAAGGAAAGAATACTACATAATGATCAAACAAATTAAGAACCAAGGAATAAAGATCTTAAGAGTTGAAACTCATTCAAGGTCAGAACCTATGCTCTAAGGATGTTCTCTAATGTCAAGATACCTAGCACACACCTACTATGCACAAGCAAAGTCTAAATCATCATAGAAATGCACCTATGAAAAGAATAGATGAAAGATGAGTAGAAATGCAATGTGATCATGAAATAATGCTTCACAAAAGATTAAAGTTAGAACCATATATTGTTTATAAATGTCTTAACATGTATATGAATCATGATACAAGTTATAAATGCAATGATATAAGTAGAAGAAATAAGATGAAGTGGAAGTAAGGAGAGAAAGAAACAATTTCAAATATATACACAAAGTGACATACTAAAAGTGCATAACATGTGAAATGATTAATGAATGCATATGGGCAGTGGCATACCATTAAAGAGATGCAAATATATTGTGTGAAATGACATACAAAAATTCACACATGAAACACGTAGAGCACAAGAGGAGATAAGAGAAGAAACCATGCCAAACTTTCAAGTTATAACACATAAATTCATACCAAATGCAAACTCAAGTCAAAGTGACCTCTAGTGAAACAAGGATGACCTATAATATCATACAAATGGCCTATAAAATATGCACAAACAAACATAATATGGTGGCATAAATGCCTCATCAAAACATGTTAGCACGAAGTAGAAGAAAGTGCACCAAATTAATTCCAATCATGAAGCATCAAACAAATATCAAAGTACATGAGAAAAATTATGGAATTAGGTCATATACATCACTGATCAGAAGCAAAATATGCCACAAAACCCCATATCAAAGCTCAAAATAAGAATGCCTCAAAAGGCCTCATGAAAGCACATGGAAACACACCACAAAAACACTTAAAGGTACACATCCAAACACATGATAGAATGACTTTAAAAATCAAATGAAAATTAGTTTAGATGCTTTAATGTGTTATCTAACCAATTCAAAAAGAATGGATACAAAATATTGTGTGAGTTGGGAGAAATAAAATGCACAAGTTCAAGTGTCAAAGAGAAGTTCAAATGAAAAGGAAATTGAAAAGAAACTGTAGATTTATGTGTAAAAAATTCATAAAGTCAGAATTAAAAATGTTATAAAATTATCCAAATGTGTCAAGATGTCACATGAATTTATTTAGAATTTTTCAATGTGTTTTGGTATTTTTAAAGATAGAAAATGAAAACAATATGGAAAAAGAAATTAAAATGAAATGAAATAGGAATGGGGGGTGCAGCTAAAGTAATTATCACGCTGAAAATAATTGGGCCCACAATGTGGGGTGTGTGAAAAGTAATCTGTGACCCAATCCAAATATGCGCGTTTGTGTGTGATAGAGTTTATGTGCAGTCAACATGATTAATCAATCACAGCCATTAGATCAAACAGTTAACCCTCATCAAGAAAATTAAGACAATCAAAAGGATGAGAACGCGTGTACATGTTAACCACTAAACACCCACACACACGCAAGCACCAGAAACAAAAAAAAATGAAGCATGTGAGATACCACACATTCATTAACGTGTTGGCAAAATAAAGAGCGTTGGATCAGTCAATGTAAGATCATCAAGGAAAGTAAAGGAATCTAACAATCCACAATGCAAGCACACCAAAGCAATCATGCACGCATACACACAAGATCAATCTGAAGTCAAGATAGAGCACATGCAAGTCACATGGCTTTTTAATGCGCTGGCAAGTTAATAACCGTTGGATGAGATGGATCGGACAACCACGATATAAAGCTGAGAAACCCTAACTGCGTACCCTCACCGGCCGGAGAAGGGCCTCCAGTCATCTTCTCTGGCCACTCTCCGGCAACTGTAAATGTAACGCCCCAGTTTTGTGAGTTTTTATTTAATCGAGTCTTTTTGATTATTTTATTATTATATTATTTTATTTTCGACTTTTATTTGGAAATATGTTATTTTTCAATGTTGTGATATTTTATCGCGTTTTGGGAACGTTTGCGAGATATTTGAGTGTAGGGGTATTTTGGGCATTTCACTTTATTTTCCTTAAGTTAGTAAAATAGAAATAGAAAGAGAGAAAAATAGAGAGAAAGAAAAAGAGAAGAAGGAAAAGGGGAAGAAAAGAGAAAGAAAGGAGAAAGAGAGAAAAAACTTGGAAAAAAAGAAATCAAAACAACCGACTTTCCAAACACGATTAAATCGGGTAAGGGTGCGAAACTTGATTATTATATACTTGTGTATGATTATGTATGTATGTTTTTGGTTGTTATTGGATTGAAATGGAAACATAGAGTAAAACCCATAAATGGTGAAAGTGTTAGAAATTGATCCAAATGTGTTTGAAATCATGTTTTAGTGTCCCTTATTGTTGATACATGTTGTTAGGCATTGTATTGGTAATTTCTCTGCTGTATAGGTGAAAATTGGATTGAATTTGGGTTGAAAACGCTGAAAAAAATTCTGCAGAAAATTCTGGTTTTTCCACTGCCCATACGCGTATCACTCAAGGCAATACGCGCATTGGTCAAGGCAATACGCGTATGGCATTGAAGAAATGTGGGCAATACGCGTATGGAGCTTCATTTTCTCGGCCATATGCCCATTTACGTAATGGTACCCGTAAAGTTGAGGGCAATACGCGTATGAAGCAAGGCACTACGCGTATTGGATTTTAATGGGAATTTTGGGAAAAAATGGGTCTCTGCCCATACGCGTATGACTTTGGGCAATACGCATATGGAATGGGCGAGGGAGCAGGGCAATACGCGTATGGCTCAGGGCAATACGCGTATGGCCAGGAAGATTGCAAAATGTGGTTTTTTTCGCGATGACTTTTCTTGTTTAGTCCGTAACTTGTGTTCCGATTATCCGTTTTTAACATTCTTGATATCGTTGGATAGCATTTGAACTGTAATTTCTTATGATGATGGTTTTAAGAATGTTGACCAATTTAATTATGTCGGGAATTTGGAATAGGGTCGTTTTGCCGACTTTTGCCGTTTAATGGTGCGTAATTGATGTGTTATCATGCAATGCGTTGGTGTTATATGTGGTATGACTTGTGTGCTGATTATATGAGGTGAATGCATGTGTTTAAATGTTGTGATGAGGGTTGTGGCCGTATGGCAATTAAATGCATTGTTTTGGGCTTGAGTGCAAAGCATGATTATTGTTGATTGAGATGATTGCATATATGTGTGCTTTTGAATGTCATGAGTCATTGTATGCCAAGCATCATGATATGCATTCTTGTGATGTCGTGTGCCCTAGTGGGTGTGAGTGACGAATCGATTCCAGAGGGAATCCGCTATAACATCGTGCGCCTTATAAAAAGAGGACTTAAAGCGATGATTATAGACGATCGTGCGCCTTATACAAAGAGGACTTAAAGCGATCGGATCGTGCGCCTTATACAAAGAGGACTTAAAGTGATCCATAATTGTCGTGCGCCTTATACCAAGAGGACTTAAAGCGGCGGGGAACACCGTTTGCCCGACGGGGAGTTACGTTGAGTAACAAGCGATGATTCCAATAGTTCCTGAGTGAACTAATGTTGACAAATGACGGATGGATGGTACCGCATATGCATTGCATAGAGTCGTTGTGTCGGTCTCTGTGCATTTGCATAAATCATGAATGGATTGATTTTGTGTGGAATTGTGATTGGAATTGATGAGTTGAGTTATATATGTATACTGGTGTTGGTGATAAGTGTATTGTGTATGATTGATATGCATTGGTTATGGATAAATGAGATATGTATCGTGTTGTGTTGTGTTTGGATTCTGTTGTACGTTGTGGTGAGAATATTTTACGTGTGTAATTTGGTGTTATTATATAATTATATGCAATTATATTATGATTGTGTTTCTCACCCTTCTGTTGTTTTAAATGCTCTATGAGGCATTGCAGATTAGATTGCTGGAGGTCTTTTTGTGAAGCTTAGGTCTTCATTCTTTTGTCGGTCGGCTCTGATATGTGACACCGAGTAGTTAGGGAAACCGTTGGTGATTTGTGTGTATATATATATGTTTCTTTTGGGATCGTACATGTATGATTGTATTTGGCAGACAAACTTTTCATGATATATATATATATATATATATATATATATATATATATATGAGATTTCAGTACAGATTTTCCGCTTTTATTCTGTATCTGAATTGTGGGTAGTAGGAACTAAGTTCCTCTGTTAATTGCTACCTGATTGTTGTATATCTTTATGAGCAGGTTTATGTGTATTTTGTTTCAAATTGATGTGACCCTTCGGTCTATGCCGTGAATGTTTTAAATATACTCTGATGAAAATTTGAATTTTATTTATCGCTTTAATAGCTTGGGTGTATAGATTGGGGGTGTTACAATAAACGTACATGATTCCAGAAATCAACAAACCATATACCATTCGAAAGAGGAAGTAACAAGGATCACGAATCTAGGCTCAGTTTTCACATATCACATACACATAATGAGAATCGAACACAAGAAGTTAGCCCTAATTTTTCAACTATGCTCCTAATGAGCCTATCAACTAGCCAGGACTCACACTGCTTCTATTAAGCCATAATCAACATAAAAACAAGCTCAAATCACATGAATTCGTGCAAGCTAAGTTAGAGAAATGTGCACCTGAAACTGTGAAGAAACTTGGATCCAAAGAAAACCAGAGAGAAACAATTAACCATGAGCTTTCTAGGAGCAAAATAAATGCTCTGAATCCTTAGATCTTGAAGAAGATAGGTGGAGATTTGAAAATGTAATGCAGCTGCACTTGGAGGATTGTTGCTGATTCAGTGTATTCTTGATCCAGAAATACAAAACAATGATGATGATTGATAAAGATGAGTGATGGAAGTGATGAATTCGTGTGAGATCAGAGAGAGAGAGAATAGAGAGAATTTTGAGAGAAAGAGTGAGAATGATTTGAAGTGAGAGTGAAAATGAAGTGTTCTCCCTTAATTCTGAGTGAGTTTTGGTTTATATATGGTGAGGTTAGGAGCTTAACTCATAGTTAAGTGAGTTGGTGAGTGAGGTTAAATGAGTTCACCCTAACTAACTGAGTTAAGTTAGTTAGGGGCGAGTTGGGAAGGTACTGATATGGTGTGGGTGAGTTCAGGATGTGGTATGGTGGTGATTAGAAGGAATGGTGGTGATGAAGTGGTGCTGCAGAAAACTTGCAGAGCAAGTTTCTATTCTTTTCCTTTTTTATGCATTGCATGACATGGTATGTATGTGTGTGTAGGAGCATGTTTGGCTCAAAGAGGAAAAGAAGGTGACTGGTGTGTAGTATGCGTGCGACTTGAATTAATCCAACAATAACAATGTTACAACATTAGCATCTTGGCATTGAAACAAATAATAGAAATTATGGATGTTTAGGGATGAATTTATCTAAGTACAAGACATGAAATCATGAGCTTTTGATGGCTATGGAAAGATGGAATATGATAGAACAAGATTGGTATGGGAATTGAATTGAAATAGGACCTCAAACACACTTGAAAATAGACATGAACTTAAGTACACCAAAACTGGTTTGTGGGCGAGGAAAACTTGGCAGGCATGGCAACAATGGCGCATGAATTTTCAGAATAGAGCACCCATGTTTGAACCCTAATATCTCCCTCATAACTTGCTCAAATGGAAAAATGTCCAACATCAAAATTGAAGAAGACATTGAGATGAACAACTTTGATGTTAAACATTTTTTCATTTGGAGCTGCCATCATTGAGAAAAGTAGCTTTGAATTTTGCCCACCATGTGTTTGATGAAATTATGGCGCGCAGACCTGGGCTTGCCTTGCCATGACTTGGGTTTTTGACCTAGTTTTGTCAAACTTTGATCAACCATAACTCTCTCAATTTTGATCCAATGGAAGAGTTCTTTATATGGATTTGAAGCTTGGAATGTGATCTTTAATTGGCTCAACTTAGGCCTGTAGTTTGGAGTTTGCCTCTTGAAGAAAGAAAACCTTGAAGTGAGGTGCAAGATGATGTAAAAGTTTCCATTTTTAGAAACCCTAATTTCCAAATTTGGTAACTTTATACAACTCTTGATTTTTCATGATTCCTCCATCATTTCTTGATCAAATCTTGTCCAATGAACATATGTAACTTGAATTTCATGATTTTGACCTCAAAAAGTGAGGAGTTGACTTTTTCCTCTGCACAATTGACTTTTCCCCAAATTGCCTGATTCTCAATGAATTGATCAATTGAACCTCTTCTGCAATGAATCAATGGGCAATCTTCCATCCTTAAACCTTTGAGGACATGTAGAATACCATGAGATCGAGTCCTGCCTAAGAAATAAAAAATAAACTGCTTTCCTGGCAAACCCTAGTTTTAAACCCTCAGTCTAGGAGAAAATAACACATCCTCCAAATCCAAATTCCTCTGAATATGATGTATATCCTATCTAACAAAGATGAGATATGACATTTGGAGGTGATAAAAGCTCAAAGATCTTGCCCATTGGGGCATTCTACTCAAGAATTCCAAAACCCTAGTTTTGCACTGAGTAGGAAGATGTGATTCCCTTGCCTTCTCTTGTCAAACTTGATCATATGATAAGATGATGACCAATTAAGACCCCTTGAGGCTCAAGGCTCCTTGGATTTGATTTAGACACTCTGATCCCATGCCAAAGAACCAATGAAATGCAAATGATGATTATGCAAAAATGCAATGCAACATAAGCCAGCAAAAGCTAAAAGCAAGAGGGAAAATTTTGAGGTGCTACAACAGGCTGGTGACGTCCGCATTCTCAACCCTTAGTTCGTGAACCAAAAATTCCATCTTTTGGAATTATTCAATTGGTACTGAGGTCCTTGGCTCCACTACCTTGGGATATAACGGAGGCACGACAGAGAATGGCAACAATGTGACGGCTACCCGACGCTTCAGCCACTCAATGTAAGGAGGATAAGTCGTGTGATCAGGTCTCCAAACTCCATCTTACCTTTCTTAACCCGAGTGTTCCAGGCTTCAACAATAGAAAATGACACCTGTTCGTCATCTTTAGCAAGATAATACAAAGATTCCGCCACATCTTTTTCCAAAGGAGGTTCTTTTAACGTATATCCAAACTGCTTCAGCGCGTGGACAGGATTGTAGTTGATTCCTCCCCTCCTTCCTACCAGAGGCACATTTGGAAAACCTCCACAACTAATAAGAATAGGTATACCCACCATATCTTTCTGATGCCACCAGACTATATCTTCAGCCGTCAAACCCATCAGCCTCTTGGAGCACTTAACAGTTCCTCTGAAATCCACAAAAGCTCCTGTCTTTGGCAAATGTCTATAAAACCAAGCATGGAACAAGGGAGCACAACATACTACCAACCTTACTCGTTTTTTCTCATTCTTGTAATGCACGGAATGGTATACATCGCCCAACAAAGTTAGGATTGGATTCTTCTTGACAAAGATACTGATTGAATCCATATCAATAAATCCAGCTTTATTCGGAAACAGACAAATTCCATACACACAAAGAGCTAAGATTGCATTAGAGGTAACCAAATCACCATCAGCAAAACTCTTCTTTGCTTCTTCAATCAGAAAGTCTAGATGGAACCCTTTACAACCCTCCTTTTCCTTAACATTATCTTTAACCACAAATACCCTTAAATGAATAGCCTCTGCAATGACATTGTCAGGAATAACATTCTTTGAACTGTAGTGAGGAGAAGTATCCTTGACAGAAATCTTCAGAATATCAGAGAACTCTTCCAAGGTAGGTACCAGCAGATAATGATTGAATGTGAAGCAACAAAGCTGAGGATCATAAAACTGCAAGAGAGTGTGCAGGGTATCATGTTGATCTGGAGTAAGAAGGCTCACATAACCCAAGATATCCCCAAAACTTTTTCTGAATTTATCTAGATAGTTACTGTCCATTAAATTTGCCAATTGTTTGATCTGTCCCACTTTAGGCTTCGAAAACCAGTAATGCACATTATTTTTTCTTGGAAGACCTTCCATCTGACGTAGAGAAAATACCCACCGAAATCGGAAACAATACTGAGACCTGGGAAAGAAAAAACATAAAATGTTAATGATGTATGCAATGAGATGCAACTAGGCATGTGATCAGAGCCAGAATCTGTAGTGTCGGTGCAATAACTGTGAAGAGCTGAGTGTCTGTGTAGCATCATATCAAGAATATCAAACCCAGCACCAGTAAAGAACCAGATCCAAAATACCAGAACAAAGTGCCCATTATCACTGATCATATGAGAACCACACAAAAGGGTAGGTAGGAGGTCAAGGTTACCTGCAAACCTGTAAACATCCCCCCAATCTCGCAGGTGTGTTCTAAAAGGTAGGATCCTCAGATTCGGATCCCGGAATAAGAAGCAATAGCATATTCAGCCCGTAGGATACAATGCTATCGCCAAACAAAGAGATCGTCATCTGATTCACCACAAAATAAAGGCCATCCTATGCGAGTTCCAGAGTGGGCCCTCGGGTGCGAATGGGTTTGCCACAGAATGTAGGCTGCCACTGTCACCACTAAAGAAGGATGTTTCCACTAAGGTCCTCAATGATCGGTCACCAGAAGCACATAACTCTCAAAGTCATACCCTGAATGAGGAAGACCCTCAAAACAAGATAATCCTAAGAAAGCCGCACTCTAGCTGTGGAACTCACAACTACTCCCGTGGCTAAATACCATGAGAGCCCTGTGACTGTCCACTCTAAGTCCTAAAGTATACTCGAGCCTGGGTAATGGGCTCATCTCACAGTAACAATCCCATCCCGCCAAAGGAAACCAGATAGTCCAAAATATATGATGCATGATATAAATAAAATACAATAAAGGCGGTAAAGTAAAGTGATAAAGCTGTAAATAAAAGCAGTAAAGCTAAACTAAAGCAAACAAAGCAAACACCCAAAAAGCAAAAACAAACAAGCGCTAGGAGAGACTCGCATCGGGGAGGGACCAGCAAGTGGTCAACATCCCCAGCAGGGTCGCCAGCTGGTGTGAGAACTCTAATCTAAAAGAGGAGAGAAGAAGAGAGCAAGAGGTAACATAACTCACTTCTAAGATAGAAGATGGGTTATGAACCAAGAGGGAGGAGAAAGAAGTTAAACAAAGAAAGCATTGAAAATGCTTTGCACAAACACAAAAAGAGAAAGCATTAAAGAGATGAGGGAAGAAGGTGTGTGTGGAAGCATATCCACACACTCAACTTACCATTAGCCCCTACACAAAATGGTTAGTACCAAAACAATTCAAATATTAAAGTACAAGTGAAGGATGTAAGCAAATAAATCCTAGTGTTCTAAAGGAAACTCTAGGAAGCTTCTCAAGGGATAAACCTAAAAAAGAATAGATCACTAAAGGGTGGTACTGGCCTAGGGCAGTAGCAAAGCCTATTTACATCCACCAATGGTTACAAAGGCTTACAACATCAATCTATGCCAAAACAATCTACCAAACATCAAAGGAATGCAATGATATGCACTAAAGATGCATCATGAACATTTAAGAGATGTAAAACATGCAATGATGCAATATGAAACACCACAACCAGTAGGAAACCACTTCATAAATGTCATCAAGTGTCCATGAATTATCATCCATAATATGAGAATAAGACTCAAGAAGAAGAAGTGGGAAGAAGTAGAACAATGTCATACAAGAATTCACAATGTTGCTTACTTACAAAACAAGTCACAAAGGAGAGGGAAATGCAATTATGAATGAAAATGAACATGGATCAGTAGCATACATGTTATAATATAACATGAGAATGCACAAATGAACAAGTTTGGTTCATACATAAGCCACATTAGAGATTAAAAAGAAGAGAACACAAGTGGAAGTTTATACAAAATGAAACATGCTTCAAATGTTCATGTAATTGTAATGCATATGATATGACATTACGAGTCAATAAAAATAGATGAAATGGTTTATATACAGTAGAGGGACATATAAGAATGAATGTGAATGGCATACTAATATGAGATTCACACAAGCTATGTTGAAGAAGAACAAGTGATAGATGCACAATTAAGTATGAATGCAAGATGAACATCAATTGCAAAACATGTCAAAATGAAATATGGAAGACCTATAATTTGACATACATGACCTATAATATTCAAGAAATGACCTATAAAATTATCATACAAGTCCTAATGCAATGGCACAAGTGCCTCCTAATCAAACAAAGTTTAGAAGTCAAACAAAAGCACACAAATGTGACTTATAACAATCAACAAGGAAAAAATATAAAGAGACTTGGAAAAAATAAGAAATTAATTCACAAAGTACCTAAGTCAGAAGATAAACACATGTCAAAAGATCATGCAAAGATTCAAGAAGAAACTAGTTCAAACAAGTCATCAAAGTCACATTAGGTCAACAATGAATAATGCACAAAGGTATGGTTCAAAAGCTATGCAAAAATGACTTTAAAAATACACAAAAATTATATGAGATGCCTTGAGATGTGCAATAGGATCATACCAAATTCCAATAAAAAATTTAGAAAGAAAACTAATTCAATTAAAATGAAAATGAACCAAATATCATGAAGAATGCACTTTAAAAGGAAAATAAAAGAAAATTATGAAAATATGAGCAAAAATCAAGAAACTCAGAATTAAAAATAATGGAAAATTATTTAAATGTGTCAAGATGAGGTATGAATTTATTTGGAATTTTTAGAATGCATTTAGTATTTTTAATAAAAGCAAATGAAACATGTATGAAAATAAAAATAAAATGCATAAGGAAATAATGCAGGGGGTGTCACATTAGTAAAAGCACAGTTTAAAAATGATTGGGCTTCAAGAGGTGGGGTGCAGAAAGCAATGAATGATCCAGGTCCAAAGGCGCGTGTGTGTATGAGAATTAAGGTGTACACTCGGTCAAAAGTTTGACTCAATCTGAGCCTTTAGATCAAGTCAAATAAATCACTTATCATAAGTAAGCACATCCAATGGATCACAATGCACGAACACCACAATTATCACGCACGCACACACATGTAAGCACTCAGAGTCAAATAAAATGGCACGTGATAGGGATGGTACTCATTTATGTGCTGGCACGCTAATGGCCTTAGGATGAAACAAATCGGAGAATGTAATATAACTTGGTTCTAAAAACCTAATTAAACCTCACCGGCCGGAGAAGGACCTCCGGTCATCTTCTCCGGCCATCTCCGGCAACCTGCAACCTTCAAACTCTCCAGAAATTCAAGAAATGTACATCAATCGAAAGCTAAGCTCACGGACAACAAGGATCTGGCCTTGAAATTCACAAATCACATTCATACAAAGAGGATCGAATGCAAGAAGTTTTGCCCTAACAAAAGACTCTATGCTTTTAATAAGCCTATCAACTAGCCAAATAACCAATAGCTTCTAATAAGTTTCAAATAAGTTAAAACAAAGCTAAATCAGTGAGATACGATGCAATAAAGTTTGAAGAAATTTGAACCTGAAATTTGCAGAATCTTGAGCTTGTAAGAAAACCAGAGGTGGTGCTTGATCTTGAGCTTCCAAGGAGCAAAATAAATGCTTCAATGCCTTGGATATTGAAGAGAATGGAGAGAAATTTGATCTGCAGTGTGATTGCACTTGAGAAGATTGATCCTCCTTGAGGGTGAGTTCTTTGTGAAATGATGAAAATGATGAAGCTTCTTCCAAAATCTGTTAGAGTTTAGCTTTTATACGAATGGTTAACTGTTAACCACCTTGGTTAACAGTTAGAACCAAGGTTAATTATGGTGAAAATGAGAGAGCATAGGGTGGAGTGAGCAATTTTTGAAATGAGAGGGAAAGGCTCGCGTATTGTGTTGTTGTTGATAAATAAGGAGAAAAAGAAATGATGATGAGGTTATGATATGGTGCTGATGTTGATGTGTTGCAGCATGACTTGTACCATAAGCTTCCTCCTTTACTTTTTGATGTATGGACATGCATGTGTATGTGATCATGTAAGACTTGGTGGGCACAAATGAAGTAATGGATGGAGGGCTCATGTTTTATGCGTGGCAAATGAATGATCAAACCAAGAACAATGCACAAAACCTCCACTTTGGACCAGCAAGAACATAATGAAATTGATGAACTTTATGGAGGAATATCTTCATCGATAGCTCATGAAATTGAATGATTCCAAGGCCTATGGATCAAGGACATAACAATGAACAAGTTTGGAGTTGGAATCAAAGTGAAATAATATCATCAAAGCACTCAAAAATGACACTAAAGTCACTTGCTTGTGGCTGAAGTTTTGGCAAGACAAACTTGCATGCGTTCCTAACTCATGGGCCTATGAAATTCAGAGTGAAACCCTTGTCTTGGAACCCTCATAACTCTTCATACATTGCTCAAATCAAAAAGTGATAAACATGAACATTGTAGAAGGCATGGAGAGGAACAACTTTGGTGTTCAACATTTTTTCATTTGAAGTCTTCTTCATTGAGAAAATTGGCTTGACATTTGGCACACCACCTGTTTGATAAAATGCAAGGCATCTGGCTCGCCCATGACTTGATTGCCTAGCAAATTTGCCTTGATTTTGCTCCACTTTGGTTGATCATAACTCCTTCAATTTTGATCCAATGGAGATGTTCTTGTTATGGATTTGAACCTTAGAATGTGATCTTTAATTAGCTCAACTTGGGCCTAAAGTTTGAAGCTTTTATCATGGAGAAAGAATGCCTTGAAGTGGAGTGCAAAATGGTCCAAACTTGCCATTTTTAGAAACCCTAAGTTTCTATTTTTGGCAACTTTGTACAATTCTTGATTTTTCATGATTCCTCTGTCATTTCTTGATCAAATCTTGTCCAATGAACATATGTGACTTGAATTTTATGAATTTGACCTTAAAACATCAGGAGTTGACTTTTTACTTTGCACAGTTGACTTTTCCCCAAATTTCTTGATTCTCAAGTAACTGATCAATTGAACCTCTTTTGAAATGGGACAATGAGCAATCTTCCATCCTTAGATATTTGATATCATGTAGAAAACATTAAGATTAAGTTTGAAGCAAAATTTCATCAGGAGACTACTTGAATTCAAAACCCTAATTTTGACTGCTTTTGTTAGGAGATGATGCACTGCCCAATCTTCTTGATGAATTCCCATCTTCCAATGACTTGTGGAATCAAGATGAGATGATATATGATGAAAGAGACCTTTGAGGCTTGTTGGGAGACCCTTGGCTCTTGGTCTCTTGCTCTGGATACTCAATACCTGAAAGGCAACTGATCACATGCCCTATGATGTACCAATGCTGAATGTTTTATTTTTCTATGACTTGAATGCAATGAAAGCACATGCTAAATGATATGAGAGATGAGAGGGAAAATTTTGGGGTATTACAGCTGTATATGCTTCCACACACACCTTCTTCCCTCATCTCTTTAATGCTTTCTCTTTTTGTGTTTGTGCAAAGCATTTCAATGCTTTCTTTGTTCAATTTCTTTCTTCTCCCTCTTAGTTTATAACTCATCTTCTATCTAAGAAGTGAGTTATGTTACCTCTTGCTCTCTTCTTCTCTCTTCTTTTAGATTTAGCCTTCTAAACCACACTAAACCATTAGGAACATCCAAGCATGACAATATTAGGGTGAGTCTTAGTCCCCTTTAGTTTTCACCTTTGCTTCTTTTTGAGTCTCTCCTTTCTCATCTCAAAACAATTTCAAAACACCTAATAAAGGTTGAAATATCTTCATGTGCCATGAGCCTTATTCCATGGGGGGGGGGGGGGGGGGGCTTGCATACATTCCATCTTGGAATGTGTTGTAGGTTTTCTAGCATGATGTACAAGTCTTTAACATGAAGTGATTTCACTAACAAAACCAAAAATACTTCTTCATTTAAAAACAACAAAAAAAATTTAATAAAGGGAATAGGCTAGTGTACTTAAGCCTTTAACTTTGGAAAGTAAGTTTGAGGATCTTCCTTATACTTAGTGTACTTCATCATCATTTCATTTTGGAATGATGTATGAGATGCACATTCCATTGAAAAAGACTTAGGTACACTCTTCTATGCAAAGCACTTCAAATATAAAACTTCTAAAACATTTCAAACAAACAATAACGTCTTTCCTTCGGGAATTCTCTTTGCATCTCATTCACTCTCAACGTGCGAACATGCTTTTCCTCGTTCTCTTGCAATACGGTAACGCACATCGATTCAGCGAGCCTGCAACACTTGAGCTAGAACAGTAGCCGTTCTCCTAAAAAACACAAACAGTTTTCCCTTAGACAGGGGAACTACGTCGCTCTGATTCTCATGTTCCCGATGAGATACGTAGGCAGTGGGGTAGGGCCCATTCAAGCACTTCTTTTATTTTCCCTACATTTGTTTCTCGTTCTCTCTCAGTTCCTTTTCCAGTTTATCACCCTTTGAAAAGTACTTCAAGCGTGGATCCCGTCGAGTACGACGGACGTGAAGGGGTGCGATAACCTTCCCTTCACGTAACCGACTCCCTTACCCTTTCTCTTTTGTTCACGAGACCTTGTTCTTTCCTTTCTCCCGGGTTTGTACAGCATTACCCTTCCCTTTCTTTGGGATAAAAATGCCTGGCTGGCGACTCTCTTTCTTTCTTCCGTGCCACTTTCGAGTTTGTACCTGGATGAAAATCCCGGGAGCGACAGGTTGCCCCGGCGTTCTTCAAACCGAACGGCATTACCTTGTAACAAAAGGTACCCCATGGGGTAACGAACAATGTTTTCTCCATGTCTTTCGGCGCCATTATGATTTGGTTATTGCCCGAGAATCCATCCATGAAGGAGAAAAATTTGAACTTTGCTGTACTGTTTACCAGCATGTCAATGTGTGGTAAAGGAAAGTCGTCCTTCGGACTAGCCTTGTTTAGATCTCTGTAATCAACACACATTCCGACTTTTCCGTCCTTTTTTGGAATCGGTACAATGTTGGCTAACCATTGAGGATATTCATACCTGGCGAGGAAACCCGCTATAATCTGTTTTTGTACCTCCTATTTGATTTTGATGGACATGTCCGGGTGAGTCCATCTCAACCTTTGTTTTACTGGCAGACATTCTGATTTCAATGGTAAATGATGTTCCACGATGCTGGTATCCAACCCTGGCATGTCCTGGTAGGACCAAGCTCTTACATCGGGGAATTCTTTGAGAAGCTTTGTCAAACTCTCTTTGGCAGTTGGACTGAGCAGTGCCCCAATCCTGATTTCTTTTCTCTCTTTTTCTGAACCCACATTGATAGTTTCCAACGACCCTTTGTAAGGTTCAATGGACCTTTCCTCTTGTCGGAGTAATCGGGAGATCTCTTATGGAATTTCATCGTTAACTTCTTCTTCAGCCCCAAATACCTGGAACTCAAAGTTGGGAGAAGGCATCGGATTGTATGTTTCAACGGGGTTTAAAACATGCAATCTTCATGACAGTATGATTCGTGTTTTAGAAGAGATAGAGAGAATGCAAGAGTGCGTGCAGTGTATTTTTTTTTTGAAAAACTGCTTATTTATTATTATTTATTTTTTAGGATTACCATTTTCTGAGGAAAGCAAAAAGAGAAAACATCAATTAATGCGTAAATTACAGAACGACGTTATTTTATTTATGAGCAAGTGGATTCTTGAAACTACAGCCCTATAAAACAAAACTCTATCGCTTTGGGCGAAGCGAAGAGGGATATTTACAGAAAGTGAGCCCTATCAAAACATCTGTTTCACCTGGGCAGGGTGAAAGGTTAAGATAAAGACGACAATTACTTTGACTTATGAAAAATCTTTAAAACATTGACAGCAACCCATTGGCAGCGAACTCCTCGGTGAATCATAAAGTCAGGTACCTTCCTTGGTTTGTCTTCAGAAATAACGCTGATTTCTGGCAGAGCAGAATCATTGGAATCTGTCTCCCAGGTAGAGTTTTCGTAGGAGGATTCCTCTGTTGTATTTTCAATAGGATTTGTACTCTCAGGTAAATCTCCCCATCCAGTTGGCTGGATGTCTTCGAGCCTGATACGAGAGCTCTTAGGAGTAGTGTACTTGACCATATAGTCGTATTTTCCATTTGGTTGTCCTAAGGTGTCCCACACTTCTCTGGAACTGGAGGAGTCATCTCTCTCGATGACGTTGACCTCGGGAAAAGCGTAGTTGATGAATTCTAGTCCGAAAAGCTTTGCCAATTCATCGTTATGCTGGACGTTTTCTGAATGACCTGAGTGATGATCCCATGACATGGTGGGGATGCAGGTATTTTGTTCAATGATGCTCAGTCGATTTTCATTGTTCGGCTAATTTTCTTGCCCCAAGTCCCCTAGGTACAGTTACCAGATAGGCAAGCCATCCATTGGGCCATAATAGTCGTGGTCAAAGTTATCTTTCATCAGAGTGTCTTCCTCTAATGAGTTTGGTGGAGCACGACATCCTTCCGGATCACAATCTCCGTATATCATTTCGACGTCTGACCTGGGCATAAATCTCGGACTCTGTACGGGATAGCAAAATGGCGTAGGCACCTCTTCCTGAGACATATAACCATCCTTGTTGAGATAGGACTTCCATTCCTCATCTGTGCCGGAGGAATCTTTCTTGTTGATGGTATGTACTTCTTGAGACACTGGGTGAAGGAAACCTCCACTGTGGAAGAAGTCCTGAATAGGATGAAGACTTTCATCGTTAGCAGCTGTCTGGGTGCAGGTTACAGAAAAACCAAGACCCTTCTTTGTTTTATTATCAGTAGGAATGACAAGCTGTCCCCATCCTTTTGCATTGTTATTCTCGATTACTTCGAGAGCATCTCTGTATGAGGAAATCGAGGTTCCTTTCTCTGATTGATTCTCATTGCTCACCGAAAGTTCCTGGAACTGAGTCCCAACAACCTCCTCGGGTTCTACACAAGTAGATAATGACAGGTTACTCAAAATCAAGGCTTGTTCTCCACAGACCGTGACGAGTTGATCGTTCTTGACGAACTTCAGTTTCTGGTGCAGCGTCGAAGTGACTGCCCCAGCCTGGTGTATCCAAGGTCTTCTTAATAAACAATTGTATGCTGCCCGAACGTCCATGACCTGGAAAGTGATTAGGAAAGTGTGAGGACCGATAGTTATGGGAAGGTTGACTTCGCCGATAACTGCTTTTCGAGATCTGTCAAAGGCTTTGACGATAACTTCACTGCCCCTCATCGGGGATCCTTTGAATGATAGTCGCATTAAAGTGGGCTTAGGCATAATGTTGATGGATGATCCCGTGTCTACCAGTACGCTGGCTAAAGCATCGTCCTGGTAGTTAACTGTGATATTGAGCGCCATGTTGTGACTTTTGCCCCCCTCTGGCAAATCCTCATCACTGAATCCTAAGTTGTTGCAGGAAGTGATGTCAGAGATGATGCTATTGAACTGTCGTATTGACACATCCTGTTCCACAAAGGCTTGCTCTAAGACTTTCTGTAGAGCCTCTCTATAGGCTTCAGAACTGAGTAAAAGTGATAGCACTGAGATCTTTGAAGGAGTTTGTAACAGCTAATCAACAATGTTGTATTCACTCCTTTGGATGAGCTTCAACATCTCATCATTGTCCTTTGAAAGGTCGGGATTACTAGATTGACTGACTGGTGGATCAGGAGCTTCTGTCGGAAGTTCCTTTTCTTTGTTAGGTTCTCCAACTCCTCGGTTGAAGATTCGACCGCTCAGTGTTACTCGACTGATGTCTGCAATATTCACGACAGAGGGTAATTGAATTTCCTTTCCATTCTCAATTATTTTTGCACCGTATTTGTAAGGGATCACCTTAGTTGATTCATACGGTAATGGTCCCAGTAGATTGATAACTACAGGAGCCTTCTAATTTTTCTGACTGTCGTAAGTAACTTCAATCAGTTCCTGGCTAAGAACCTTTGATTCGTCCAGTAGAGGAATGATGGTACAACCATCCTTGTTCCGTTGATGATCAGATATTACAACCACATCTTTGATTTGATCAGCGAAGTAGTCTGGCTTCCAGTTGATTGGCTTGGGACTCGGACACGGGTGAATCTTTTTACGATCCAACTAATCTTGAAGGGCTTCCCGCACAAGGTAGCATCCTTGGTTACTCTCCGAGCAGACTCTAAAAGGTTCATAGTTGTGTGGTGGAACCTGGCCACGCCCACTTTGAATGCAGTGCAACCTTACCAGGTTTGTTTCCATAGATCGGACATCCTGAATTTGACGCTGAGTAAGGTTTCCATTAAGCACACTGATTTTTTGCGTGTCTTCTTCCATATAAATTGGAAGCCACCAGTGGTTTAACAAGTGTTGTAAAGTTCTCTGAACGAGAGCGCACCCTTGGTTACTCTCACTGCATCCTTCACAGTTCAGATAATCGTGAGAAATGAGAAAACCAAGTTGAACCTGCTTGGCGTGTAACTCCACCAAGCTGGTATTCATCAGACGAATATCAAAGATTTGAATCATGTTGATCTGATAAGGATTTCTATCATGGAGTCCTGGATTCACCCAAGATCCATCTGATGCTGGAGGGCCTATTGTATAAAAGAACATCGCTGTTTGTTTACCGAGCAAGTCAGACAGGAATTGTAATCATGCCGCGATAGATTATGGTACTGGCTTTGTCTTGAGTCCATCGCCACCAAGTTGACATTCATTGCACGGATGTCGTGGTTCTGAATGATGTTGGAATTCGTATAGGTTATGTTGACTCCACGAACTCGATGCTCTTGGATCCACCCGAGATCCAATTGTTCCTGTAGAGCTGATTGCACCACAGAACATCCTTGATTATTTTTAGAGCAGATATCACACTGGTGATAATTATGAGGTGGCACATGGCCATATCCGCTCTGTCTACAATGCATCTTGACTAAGTTGGCCCTTAACAAGAGTACATCATGAATTTGATATCTGTCGTTAGACTCTTCTTCTATCAAGTTGACTGCAGCTTTTTCGTGTTAAGACAGCGGGTTTGTGAGAACATTAGGATTCATATCTTTGAAAGATAAGACCCCGCTCCTAACAAGCTTTTGTACGTCAGATTTGAAATTGAGACAGTTCTCTATGTTATGCCCTGGTCCTCCTTGATGGTAAGGACAAGTCTGATCCGCTTTGAACCAGAAAGGCGGATTTTCTGGTACTGTAAGAGGAGACTTGGTTTGGACATGCCCCTTGACCAGTAGTAGTGGAAGCAATTCTGCGTATAACATGGGTCTAGGGTCAAACCCTGATGGTCGTGTTGCACGATTTTTGTTGTATGGAGGATAAGCCTGCTGAAGAGGCTGTTGTGTCCATTACTGATATTGCTGTTGATTAGGTTGGCTCGGCGCAACCTGAGGTTAATACGTAGGAATAGGTGCCGGGTTAATAGCAGGAGTTACAGCTGCTACTGGTTGGTAACTTCGCCGTTGCTTTCCGAGAGAGATATTCCTAATATCTTGCTCTTTTTTCTTAGGGAGAGCACTACCACATCGTTTTGTACTACTTGATGATCCAGCGTCTTTAACCAAACGTCCTTCTTGGACCGCTTCCTCAAGACGAACTCCCATGCCTACCATCTCGGTGAAGTCACTGGGCGCACTGGAAACCATTCTGTCGTAGTAAAATGAGCTTAAGGTTTTGAAGAAGATCTTTGTCATCTCTTCTTCTTCAAGAAGTGGACAAATCTGGGCGGCGATTTAACGTCATCTCTGAGGGTACTCCTTAAAAGTTTCCTTGTCCTTTTGTAACATCAATCTAAATTGATGTCTATCCGGTGCCATGTCCATATTATATTTGTACTGCTAAACGAAGGCAGCGCCAAGATCTCTGAATGTGCCGATCTTGGCGCGGTATAACCCCATGTACCATTTGAGTGCGGCACCAGTTAAACTATCTTGAAAGTAGTGAATTAGTAGCTCCTGGTTCTTTGTTTGAGCTGACATTCGCCGAGCGTACATCACTAAATGGCTCTGAGGGCAAGAGTTACCCTTGTACTTTTCAAAGTCGGGTACCTGGAACTTGTGTGGAAATTTCAATTAGGGACTAAGCAGAGGTCTGTGGCGTCATTTCCAAATAGATCCTGACCGCGAAGGGCTTGCAGTTCTTTCCGCATTTCCAGGAACTGTTCCTGGAATTCATTCATTCTATCGAACATGCTGTCATTTCCACCAGAAGGTATCTGGGGAATCTGCCCTTCCGGGACAGTGTGTACCACGGGCAGTGGTATAGTCACTATGGCCGAGACTCTCGGTGTATCTCGAAGTTTGTAACCTTTAGGAGTTGCTGTCATGCCCCTGGCATCTTTGCTTTCCCGAAGTTTGTAACCTTCAGGCCCAGCGGTTCCTACTGCGGTTCCCTGATCCTCAACGATTGGCAGAACATATCCTTCCAGGATATAGTTAATAGGCATACCCCAGGGACGATCTTTCGACATTTTGTTCCCAGGATCATACTTCTCCACTATGGGCGTAGATGTGATCTCGGAGATCACAGTCCGTTGTTGTTGCATCTGAGCTTCTGCTAGAGCTTGCATGTCGTTATGAAGCTTTCTCAGATCCTCTTTCAGAGTGTTAATCTCTTCTCTCAACTCTCTGTTCTCTTCCTCGAGGTCATCCATCTTTTTCTGATGATTGGCCCGAGTATTGTTCAAATCCGAAAGTTTGACTCTAGAACCGAGACACAAACGTGAGATTCGTAGGTAAGAAGAATGCGTTTATGAGAATGATAAATGCAATGATTATTAATTATTTTTGTTTATTCAAAGTAAACTTTGACAATTAGATTGCAAATATCAAACAGTGGGGAAACCCCATTTTATTGAATTCAAAAGATTGTGGAAATGGAAATACAGTAGATTACAAAGTGTTGAAAAAGGAAATCTAAACTAATGGATCCTGAGTCCTCTCTTAGGAGAGCTCAAGTGCTGGTTCTGGTGCTTTCCTTTTCTTTGACCGGGGCTCTTGGGCCGTTGTCGGGTTGTCATTCCTTTGCCAATTGAAAGGAGCGAGCAAATTCCTTTGGTCATCCTGATTCTCTACAACATGTTGCTCTAAAATCTCAATCAGAGCATGTTTTTCTCTTAACAGCTGCTGTGTTTTCTTACACTCCACATTGAGAATACGATACTTGTTCCTCCAAGACCTCTTCTCCTGTTGAACTTTGTTGAGAGTAACCTGAAGCTTTTCCATCTCAGACATAAAATAAAGGGCAGAGTCCCTTAATGGAAGAACTTCCTGGTGAGGGTAAGGCATCCTCAGCTTGAGAGCTCTAGTCTGTACCCAGTGGAGATAAAGCTCCACTGAGACACATTCTGGTTTCCCTAGAGACTCTCGTCCTTTCCTGCGAACATGTTTCCAAGCGTGTATGATTTATGTCTTTAGTGCCCTGTCATTTTCTCCTTCCTTGAAGAAAAGACCTTCCAGATGAGCATTACGCGGGACATGCCTCATCGGGTATCCAAATTGATGACGAACGAGAATTGGATTATAATTGATTCCTCCCTTAGTTCCTATAAGGGGTACATTTGGGAAATTTCCACAACGGTCAATGATTCTGATCCCGTCATAGATTCGATTGTACCAATCGATGTCAGAGTTGGTAAGAGACATGACCCTCTGCGACCAACGTAAAGTATTCTTTTGATCCCAAAATGCAGCAGACTTGGGCAAATGGGAAGTGAACCATTTGTAAAGCAAGGGTACACATCACGTGATCATTCCTCCGCTGTATAAATTCCTTAAGTGTACCGAATGATACGCATCTGCGAGTAAGGTCGGTACAGGGTTTCCAATCAGACGAATCTTAATGGCATTGATGTCTACGAAGTTATCAATGTTGGGAAACAAAAATAACCCGTAGGTGAGCAAAACAAAGATGCTCTCGAAGGCGGCCACATTCCCTATACTAGCAAAGTATAGAGCCTTCTTTGTTAAGAACTGGGCTGGCAAACCTTGGATGTCACCCTTAGTGGTCATGTGAGTCCTGACTTCTGACTCGTCCAAATAAATTGCTCGTGCAATGGTTTGATCCTTTGGAATTTCTTCCAGTCCAGAAAAGGGAGCTTGATCAGTAATGTGTAGATCAATCAAGTGAGAATACTCCTCCAGTGTTGGTGCTAGCTGATAATCCGGGAATGTGAAACAGTGATAATCCGAATTAGCTTGGACAGGATTCCTTCGATTACATGGACCCTTACAAAGGATAGCAGTCCTCCATACTTGGCTCTGAAAGCCTCGTGGTTGGTGATCATTCTCGCCAAACCTCTCAAATCCTCCAACTTTCGAACCTTGAAGGTGTACTTATGAGTTTTCCTTCTACCGAAATCCATTAGCCCAATCTCCTTTCTCTCTGACATTTGCAATCATTGTCTTAGTTTAATTTGAAAAAGAGAGATTAGAAGAGAAGATTTTTTTTTGAATGTTTTAATATTTTTTAAATGAATGCATGAATGCAACACACAAAAACATAGAAAAAACATGGGGTCAAAGGGTCGGTGTCATGAAGTCAAGGCTCTACCCCCCCCCCCAAAGGTTTATACTAGTGATTTTTTGTACATGTCCGCAAAATCATTGAACCCTCTGGGATAACAACAGCAAGCGGATCGCCAGTGAGCTGATGTATTCTAGAGTGATCTCAGATAAGGGTAGTATCGCGTGACAACTATTTCCGATAGCTTCCGTACTACAAAATGGCTTAAGTCTACTAAACCCAGTCGACCACACTACTTTCAACAACCGAAGTCGTATAGGCAATGTATCTGCAAATGGAGTCTCCAATGAGTTTGATGGTCGATCGGGGGCTCTTAACTGGAATTCACTCCCAATAAGATTACCCACATTGCCATCACCTATCTACAGGACAGACCCCAGTGGCGTCGCCATTTTTCTGTGGAAAATGGTGAAGATGATGACTAATGTAAAACAGATCATACAGTGACGTCCCCAGTGGAGTCGCCAATTTTCTTGCCAGTTTTCAGACTTAAGGTTTCAACCAGAGAGATAAGAGGGACAAGATGCCCTGCGGGGCCCCAAGGCGGGCGCCATTTTTCTATAGCGAGCGATTTTAGACGTGGTTCTTAAGCACTATCGCTTGGGGTACTACAGGTCGATTCATTTTTTATCCTATTAAGATGACTAAGGAAGGGAAATAGATGTCTCCAATTAACCCTGCTTGCATACTGAGTTTAAACAGATGATTGTTGGTTTACAGATGCGGTTTAGATTGTGGGCCTCTCTCTGCTTTTTTTGTTAAGAATGAAATGACAGGACTATTCATGGGGATTTTGGATAGGTACTGGATTTGATGTTTTTAATTAGTGTGCTTGCTAAGATTCTTTTGCAATCTTATGCCTACATATTCCCGTTTAACGAAACAGGGAAATCAGAGCGATCGTAGTTCCTCCTATTCTATGGGAGGAAAAAGGTTGTTTTGGTGTCTTGTTCAAAGCCCAAGACATGAAGCTAAAATGTGGTTTGTATCTCGTTCAAAGGCCAAGATGTGAAGATGAAGGGTCTATTTGTATCTTGTTCGAAGCCCAAGATGTGAAGCTAAAGGGTTTTGACTTTAGAGAGAATTTTTCATCTCTAAAGAGGGGTATTTGGTCTGTTTATCACAACTGTTGTGTGACTGGTTATAAAGGAGAATTACTTTAACAGGGATATATGAATCCAGCAATGCCACAATTTCCTTTATAGGGGATTTTCAACCCGAAGGAGAAGACTTTAACTCAGTTTAGAGCAATGCTATCTTTCCTTAGGAATTTTTCATGCTAAAAGAGGGACAGTGGCGTGGATGTAAATAATCCAAAGGCTTGCCGCTTACAGCAATTAGATGGGGAAAAGGAGTTGCTGATGTTTGTATCCTGTGAGTGTAACGCCCCGAATATTTAATTAAATATTTAATTAATTATTTGTGATTATTCGGTTAATTTTGTATTGAGGAGATTTAATTGATAAGTTGGTATTTAAGTTGGTTTAGTCGTAGAATTATATTAGAAATAATATAATTAAAATATTATTAAGTAATTCTCGAATAATTGATGAATATGTCGAGTATATGGTTTAAGTCGTTAAGTTGATAGTCGGGTAAAATTAGCCGAGAACTTAACACTAGGATTAATATTGTATTTTTATTAAATTGATTTTTGTGAGAAATAGCACTATTGGGCCTACATTGGGGTTTTTAGTAACAATTAAGGGTGTGTGAGAACTTAAGCTCAATTAAAAACTAATGCCTATAATTCTATTAAATTAAAATAAGAGGAATAGAATAGAAGTGGTGTTGTCTAAGAGGAAGAAAAAGAAACAGAACGTGAGCATTGGGGGAAAGGAGAAGAAAAGCTGCGAACTATTTAGGGAGAAGAAGACGAAAAAAATTTCTGCCGGTGTCAAGAATCAAGAAATTCGAGCTACCTTCGATCCAATCAGGTAAGGGTGGGGTTCGAATTTTATAACCGGGAGAATGATAGTTAGTATGTAGGAATTGGGATTTATATAATTTTTCACTATGTGGTATTTATTGGATTGAAATTAATATATTATAGAGACCCATTATCATTTGATAGAGTAATTAGAAACTATATTTCTATGCCATAGCCACTGTAGCGGTTTTGACTTTTGAGTTAATCTTTGAAGCATTTTTCTAAGTGGCTTTATGATGTTTTTATATAATAATTGAAAAGTGGAGAATTTAATCTAATTAAAGTTATGATATATTAGTTGATTGATAATATATATATATATACACTCATGGCAACAGCACATGTAGAAGGGGGCGGTGGATGGTGATGGGTAAAGGAGAAAAACAAATCCCTTTAAGTTGCTTCCAGGCGCTACATACACACTCCTGTAGCATGGTTTTGGTAATTTTTTTATACAGTTAATTACAAATAACAGATAGCATGTCCTAGCAGGTAGTGATAATTTGGTAGCAGAGTTGATTTTGATGACAGTAAAAATTAGTAGCATAATATGTTGTAGCAGAAAAATAAATTAGTAGCAGAACTGGACAGAAAACAGTGTCGAGAGCAGAATTAAGCGGTATATTTAGTTGCCCGGAATCGAATGAAAATTTTTGGGGAAGTTCGTAATAATTAGTAAGTAGTGTGGTTGATTTATTTTGTTGAAAAGATGCTGGAAGTTGAAAACAGTAGGAATTTTAGTCGCCCGATAGAAATAAGCGGTATATTTAGTTGCCCGGAACTGATTGAAAATTTATGGGGAAGTTCGTATATACGAGTACATACGTGAATGGTGTTTATTTTTGTCAAATTAAGTTGGATGCGTGGAATTGCAGGTACAGTTGATTGAATTGGTTTTCGTCCCAAAATATGGACATGTTTTGTTGGCGGCTTCAATAGCCAAAATTGAAAGTTGTTTATGTTGTGCTGAGTTGTATTTGTTGTGTTGATGTTGTTAATTGTGTGTCGTTCATATGTCGCATACATTGCATTGTTTAAGTTGGCCTTGATGGCATTGATTAAGTTGTCCCTTGATGGCACCTGTTTAAGTTGAAAATTTCCTCGATAATCTGGCATATGTTTAAGTTGGGAGTTCTACTCCGAAATGGTACCACATGCATCTGCATAAGTTGAGTCGCATTGAGTCGTATTAATGGATTTGTTGTTATGACGAATGTTGATTGGTTGTGATTTGGTTGTTAGTTGTGAAGTGGTGAAACTTGTATGGTTCTAATTCTAATATATTAATTATCATACTTTTGATTATATTATTGGATATCTCACCCTTTCTTTGTTTCGCCGTTGCCTTTATATTGGTAACGTGCAGGTAACCCAGAACGAAGGGAGCCTACCTTCATTAGTTCGAGTCGGTGGTTGTCGCTCTGATACATAACACTCGGGGGGATAATCGCGTGTTTTTCCTATTGATTGAATCATGTTTAAGTTGCTGAATTTATATTGTTTTTTTTAAAGGCTTACATTTGTAGTTGTTTTATGTTGGATGAAGATGCTTTAACTATTTGAATGGTAAAGACTTGTTGATTGGGAGTTGTTGTTTTGTTGAATTCAAAATTAAGAAAATTTTATGTTGAACTTATTAATCCGCTGCATGAAAGTTAAAGTTGTTATATTTCAAAGACTAAACAGGTTTGAATCAATTATCTGGAGAGTTGTATTCTTTATGTATGATTTACAGGTGATTGTATGATATGTTTAAGTTGAAATGAATGTGACATCCTGTATGCCGAAATTTTATACTCTGATATTATATAATTACGTTGGGTAGAATAAGGGTGTTACATTAGTGGTATCAGAGCAGGTCGGTCCGTCCGGCCAAGTTGTCGAGTCGTAGTGTAGTTTATCAATCGAGTATTGTTAATTAGTTCTAATCGTTGTTTATGTTGCAGTGATAAGTTGAGATGGATGGAAGGAACGATGCTGCAATGGCTGCTGCAATACAAGCAATGGCTCAAGCTGTGCTGAATTTACCGAACGCTGGTGAGAATGATGGATCTCGTAGTTTGGCGACATTTCAGAGAGAGAATCCGCCTACCTTCAAGGGCAAGTATGATCCTGATGGAGCGTTGGATTGGTTGAAAGAGATTGAGAGGATCTTCCGGGTGATGGACTGCACTCCAGCGCAGAAGGTTCGTTATGGGACTCATATGCTAGCAGTCGAAGCTGATGACTGGTGGCTAGATACTCGTTAGAGGTTGGAGACTACAAGTGAAGTTATCACTTGGGATCTGTTCCGAAGGGAGTTTCTGAGGAAGTATTATCCAGAAGATGTCCGTGGTAAGAAGCAGATTGAGTTTCTTGAGCTGAAGCAAGGAACTATGTCGGTTACTGATTATGCTGTGAAGTTTGTTGAGCTGGCTAAGTTTTATCCGTACTATACCGGTGATGATGCTGAGTTTTCTAAATGCATCAAATTTGAGAGCGGGTTGCGCTCTGAAATCAAGAAAGCTATTGGGTATCAGAAGATTTGTGTCTTTTCTGATTTGGTCGATAGTTGCAGGATTTATGAAGAGGACAACAATGCTCACTACAAGATTGTTAGTGATAGAAGAGTTAAGCAACAGCAAAACCGTGGTAAGCCTTATGATGCTCCAGCTGGAAAAGGTAAACAGAGAGCGACTGAGGGCAAGAAGACTAGTAGGGGAGATGCTCCTGCTGGCATAACTTGTTTCAATTGCGGGAAACCTGGCCATAAGAGTACTGCGTGCAATCAAGAGGTGAAGAAATGTTTTCGTTGTGGTAAGATGGGACATACTATGTCTGAATGTAAGCATAAGGAGATGGTCTGTTTTAATTGTGGTGAAGAGGGGCATATTGGTAATCAGTGTCCGAAGCCAAAGAAAGCTCAAACCGGAAAAGTGTTCGCGTTTGCAGGAACTCAAACAGCTAATAAGGACAGACTTATCAGAGGTACATGTTTCATTAATAGTACTCCTTTAATTACTATTATTGATACTGGTGCTACACATTGTTTTGTTTCTGCTGATTGTGTTCAAAGATTGGGTCTTAAATTGTCTACTATGAATGGGGAATTAATCGTCGAGATTCCAGCTAAGGGATCGGTGACTACTTCTCTTGTGTGTTTAAGGTGTCCTTTATCGATCTTCGATAAAGACTTTTATGTTGATTTCGTTTGTTTGCCGTTGACCGGAATGGATGTAATCCTAGGTATGAACTGGTTAGAGTATAACCATGTTCATATAAACTGTTATCGCAAGTCGGTGAGGTTTTCTACTCCAGAAGAGGAAGGAGTTGGATTGTTGTCTTTCAGAGAGTTGCAGAAATTGATGAAGGAGGAAGCTCAGATGTTTTCATTGATGGCAACGCTGTCTATTGAGAGTAAAGCAAAGATTGATGAATTGCAAGTGGTGAATGAATTTCCTGAAGTTTTCCCTGATGAAATTCCTGATGTGCCGCCAGAGAGAGAGGTTGAATTTGCAATTGATCTTGTACCTGGTACTAGACCTGTTTCGATGGCACCGTACAGAATGTCGGCATCTGAGCTATCTGAATTAAAGAAGCAGTTTGAAGAGTTACTTGAGAAGAAGTTTATAAGACCAAGTGTATCGCCGTGGGGAGCCCCAGTGTTGTTAGTAAAGAAGAAAGATGGAAGTATGAGACTTTGTGTTGATTATAGACAGCTGAATAAAGTAACAATCAAGAACAAGTACCCACTTCCAAGAATAGACGATTTGATGGATCAATTGGTAGGTGCTCGCGTGTTTAGCAAAATCGATCTGAGATCGGGTTATCATCAGATTAAAGTGAAAGATGAGGATATTCAGAAGACGGCGTTCCGAACACGGTATGGACACTATGAGTATTCGGTGATGCCCTTCGGTGTTACAAATGCGCCGGGAGTATTCATGGAATACATGAACCTCATTTTTCATACTTATCTGGATCGTTTTGTGGTTGTATTCATTGATGATATTCTGATTTACTCTAAGTCAGAAGAAGAGCATACGGAACATTTGAGAAGAGTGTTGGGAGTTTTGAAAGACAAGAAGTTGTATGCGAAGCTGTCCAAGTGCGAGTTCTGGTTGAAAGAAGTCAGCTTTCTTGGTCATGTGATTTCGGGTAATGGTATTACTGTGGGTCCATCTAAAGTAGAGGTTGTTTTAGAATGGGAAACTCCGAAGTCAGCGACCGAGATTAGAAGTTTCTTGGGACTAGCTGGTTATTATAGAAGGTTTATTGAAGGGTTTTCTAAGTTGGCACTTCCATTAACCAGATTAACTTGTAAAAGTAAAGCTTTTGTGTGGGATGTTCAGTGCAAGAGAGTTTTACAGAATTGAAGAAGAGGTTGACGTCGGCCCCGATTTTGACATTACCGAATCCAGGAGAACCGTTGGTGGTTTATTGTGATGCTTCGTTGATGGGTTTAGGAGGTGTGCTTATGCAGAATAATAAAGTAATTGCTTATGCGTCTCGACAGTTGAGAACTCATGAAAGGAATTATCCTACGCATGATTTGGAACTTGCTGCAGTGGTTTTTGTGCTGAAGATTTGGAGGCATTATCTCTATGGCTCTAGATTTGAAGTTTATAGTGATCATAAGAGCTTAAAATATTTGTTTGATCAGAAAGAGTTGAATATGAGACAGCGCAGGTGGTTGGAATTACTAAAGGATTATGATTTCGGTTTGAACTATCACCCAGGAAAAGCTAATGTAGTGGCTGATGCTTTAAGCCGAAAGACTTTGCATATGTCAGCAATGATGGCTAAAGAATTGGAATTAATTGAACAATTCAGAGATATGAGTTTAGTTTGCAAAGTGACGACGCAGAGTGTTACTCTGGGGATGTTGAAGATTAATAATGATTTTTTGGACAGTATCAGAGAAGCTCAGAAGTTAGATGTGAAATTGGTAGATTTGATGGTTGGAATCGATCAGTCAGAGAATAATGATTTTAAATTGGATATGCATGGTGTGTTGAGATTCCGCGATCGGATTTGTATTCCTGATGATGCAACTATGAAAAAGATGATTCTTGAGGATGGTCACAGGAGCAATTTGAGTATTCATCCAGGAGCTACAAAGATGTACCACGACTTGAAGAAATTGTTTTGGTGGCCTGGGATGAAGCACGATGTGGCACAATTTGTGTATGCGTGTTTAACCTGTCAAAAATCGAAAGTTGAGCATCAGAAACCTGCAGGGTTGATGCAACTGTTGGAAATTCCAGAATGGAAATGGGACATCATTTCTATGGACTTTATGACAGGGCTACCTAATACCTTAAGAGGACATGATTCGATATGGGTGATTGTTGATAGGCTTACGAAGTCGGCTCATTTTATACCTATTAACATCACTTTTCCAGTGTCGAAGTTGGCGGAGATTTATATTCGTACAATTGTGAAGCTGCATGGTATTCCTTTGCGTATTGTGTCGGATAGAGATCCGAGGTTTACTTCCAATTTTTGGAGGAGTTTGCAAGAAGCGTTGGGTTCTAGGTTGAGGTTGGGTTCAGCGTATCACCCTCAGACGGATGGTCAAACTGAGAGGACTATTCAGTCGTTGGAGGATTTGTTGCGAGCATGTGTTCTCGAGCAAGGGGGTTCGTGGGACACCCATCTACCGTTAATAGAGTTCACTTATAATAACAGCTACCATTCTAGTATCGGAATGACACATTTCGAAGCGTTGTATGGTCGGAGATGTAGGACTCCTTTATGTTGGCATGAATCCGGAGAAAGTATAGTGCTTGGACCGGAAGTTGTTCGAGAGACTACTGAGAAGGTGAAGTTAATCCGAGAAAAGATGAAAGCTTCCCAAAGTAGACAGAAGAGTTATCATGATAAGGCAAGGAAAAATTTAGAATTTCAAGCTGGTGACCATGTATTTTTGAGAGTCATGCCTGTGACTGGTGTCGGACGAGCTTTGAAGTCTAAGAAGCTCACTCCTCGTTTTATCGGTCCATATCAGATTTTGGACAGAGTTGGAAAAGTTGCTTATCGGGTGGCATTACCGCCAAATCTTTCAAATTTGCACAATGTGTTTCATGTGTCACAACTCCGGAAGTACATTGCAGATCCATCTCATGTGGTTAGTATGGATGACGTGCAAGTACGAGATAATCTTACCGTGGAAACGATGCCTGTACGAATTGCGGAACGTGAGATGAAGACCCTAAGAGGAAAGGAAATTGCATTGGTGAAAGTTGTCTGGTTGGGAGCTGCTGGAGAAAGCGTGACATGGGAATTGGAGAGCAAGATGCGAGACTCCTATCCCGAGTTGTTTGAATCAGGTAAATTTTCGAGGACGAAAATATTCTAAGTAGGGGAGAGTTGTAACGCCCCGAATATTTAATTATTTATTTAATTAAATATTTAATTATTTATTTGTGATTATTCGGTTAATTTTGTATTGAGGAGATTTAATTGATAAGTTGGTATTTAAGTTGGTTTAGTCGTAGAATTATATTAGAAATAATATAATTAAAATATTATTAAGTAATTCCCGAATAATTGATGAATATGTCGAGTATATGGTTTAAGTCGTTAAGTTGATAGTCGGGTAAAATTAGCCGAGAAATTAACACTAAGATTAATATTGTATTTTTATTAAATTGATTTTTGTGAGAAATAGCACTATTGGGCATACATTGGGGTTTTTAGTAGAAATTAAGGGTGTGTGAGAACTTAAGCCCAATTAAAAACTAATGCTTATAATTCTATTAAATTAAAATAAGAGGAATAGAATAGAAGTGGTGTTGTCTAAGAGGAAGAAAAAGAAACAGAACGTGAGCATTGGGGGAAAGGAGAAGAAAAGCTGCGAACTATTTAGGGAGAAGAAGACGAAAAAAATTTCTGCCGGTGTCAAGAATCAATAAATTCGAGCTACCTTCGATCCAATCAGGTAAGGGTGGGGTTCGAATTTTATAACCGGGAGAATGATAGTTAGTATGTAGGAATTGAGATTTATATAATTTTTCACTATGTGGTATTTATTGGATTGAAATTAGTATATTATAGAGACCCATTATCATTTGATAGAGTAATTAGAAACTATATTTCTATGCCATAGCCACTGTAGCGGTTTTGACTTTTGAGTTAATCTTTGAAGCATTTTTCTAAGTGGCTTTATGATGTTTTTATATAATAATTGAAAAGTGGAGAATTTAATCTAATTAAAGTTATGATATATTAGTTGATTGATTATATATATATATATATATATATGCACTCATGGCAGCAGCGCATGAACATACCAAACGAAGGAGAAAACAATTGATTTTTTTATATATATATTATGGACGTGAGAGGGGGGGGGGGGCACTTTATTAGTGGGACTCCACTTATTCTCTTTTCCAAGCGCTATAGTTGGTGTGTAGCAGTATAGTCTTTGATTAATTTTTTATGTATATATATGTAGAAGGGGGCGGTGGATGGTGATGGGTAAAGGAGAAAAACAAATCCCTTTAAGTTGCTTCCAGGCGCTACATACACACTCCTGTAGCATGGTTTTGGTAATTTTTTTATACAGTTAATTACAAATAACAGATAGCAGGTCCTAGCAGGTAGTGATAATTTGGTAGCAGAGTTGATTTTGATGACAGTAAAAATTAGTAGCATAATATGTTGTAGCAGAAAAATAAATTAGTAGCAGAACTGGACAGAAAACAATGTCGAGAGCAGAATTAAGCGGTATATTTAGTTGCCCGGAATCGAATGAAAATTTTTGGGGAAGTTCGTAATAATTAGTAGGTAGTGTGGTTGATTTATTTTGTTGGGAAGATGCTGGAAGTTGAAAACAGTAGGAATTTTAGTCGCCCGGTAGAATTAAGCGGTATATTTAGTTGCCCGGAACCGAATGAAAATTTATGGGGAAGTTCGTATATACGAGTAGATACGTGAATGGTGTTTATTTTTGTCAAATTAAGTTGAATGCGTGGAATTGCAGGTACAGTTGATTGAATTGGTTTTCGTCCCAAAATATGGACATGTTTTGTTGGAGGCTTCAATAGCCAAAATTGAAAGTTGTTTATGTTGTGCTGAGTTGTATTTGTTGTGTTGATGTTGTTAATTGTGTGTCGTTCATATGTCGCATACATTGCATTGTTTAAGTTGTCCTTGATGGCATAGATTAAGTTGGCCCTTGATGGCACCTGTTTAAGTTGAAAATTGCCTCGATAATCTGGCATATGTTTAAGTTGGGAGTTCTACTCCGAAATGGTACCACATGCATCTGCATAAGTTGAGTCGCATTGAGTCGTATTAATGGATTTGTTGTTATGATGAATGTTGATTGGTTGTGATTTGGTTGTTAGTTGTGAAGTGGTGAAACTTGTATGGTTCTAATTCTAATATATTAATTATCATACTTTTGATTATATTATTGGATATCTCACCCTTTCTTTGATTCGCCGTTGCCTTTATATTGGTAACGTGCAGGTAATCCGGAATGAAGGGAGCCTACCTTCATTAGTTCGAGTCGGTGGTTGTCTCTCTGATACGTAGCACTCGGGGGGATAATCGCGTGTTTTTCCTATTGATTGAATCATGTTTAAGTTGCTGAATTTTATATTGTTTTTATTAAAGGCTTACATTTGAAGTTGTTTTATGTTGGATGAAGATGCTTTATCTATTTGAATGGTAAAGACTTGTTGATTGGGAGTTGTTGTTTTGTTGAATTCAAAATTAAGAAAATTTTATGTTGAACTTATTAATCCGCTGCATGAAAGTTAAAGTTGTTATATTTCAAAGACTGAACAGGTTTGAATCAGTTATCCAGAGAGTTGTATTCTTTATGTATGATTTACAGGTGATTGTATGATATGTTTAAGTTGAAATGAATGTGACATCCTGTATGTCGAAATTTTATACTCTGATATTATATAATTACGTTGGGTAGAATAAGGGTGTTACAGTGAGCAAGGAAGAGATTTTGATGCTAGAAGGTTGATTGACTCAACCGGGTTTTCCTTATACAAAGCCTAAGAGGAGACTATTGGTCCAACAAGAGGGTGTTTTTATGTATCTCGTACGAAGCCCGAGAGAGAGGCTAAAAGGGTTGGCTCAACAAGAGAGTGCTTTTATGTATCTCGTACGAAGCCCGAGAGAGAGGCTAAAAGGTTGATTGACTTAACAAGAGAGTCTTTTATACTCAATAAGAGAGTGTTTTTGTATCTCGTACGAAGCCCGAGATGGAGGCTAAAAGGTGTGACTCAACAAGAGAGTCTTTTATACTCAACAAGAGAGTGTTTTTTTATCTCGTACGAAGCCTGAGATGGAGGCTAAAGGTTTGAATCAACAAGAGATTTTTTATACTCAACAAGAGAGTGTTTTTGTATCTCGTACGAAGCCCGAGATGGAGGCTAAAGGTTTGACTCAACAAGAGAGTCTTTTATACTCAACAAGAGAGTGTTTTTGTATCTTGTACAAAGCCCGAGATGAAGGCTAAAGGTTTGACTCAACAAGAGAGTCTTTTATACTAAACAAGGGAGTGTTTTCGTATCTCGTACGAAGCCCGAGATGGAGGCTAAAAGGGTTTGACTCAACAAGAGATTCTTTTATACTCAACAAGAGAGTGATTTGGTATCTCGTACGAAGCCCGAGACGGAGGCTAAAAGGAGATTGACTCAACAAGAGAGTCTTTTATACTCAACAAGAGAGCGTTTTTGGATATCGTGCAAAGCCCGAGATAAAGGCTGAAAGGGTTATTGACTCAACAAGAGGGTCTTTTATACTCAACAAGAGAGTGATTTTGTATCTCGTACGAAGCCCGAGATGGAGGCTAAAGGTTAGCTCCGCTGGGGAGAATCATTGTACAAAGCCCAAGAGGAGGCTATTGTGTTGGTGACTGTTTCTGTTTGGTGACAAGTCCAGTATATTGGATAAAAGAGGAAATCAGTTCTTATGAAGGGAACGATTAAAGGTATTGTTGCGCTTTGGTACTGATCAGAGGATCAGGGTTATTTCCTGTTCTTTAAGGAAATGGGAAATCCAAAGGGTATTGAGACTGTGCAAGTCTACTGGTGTTTTGAGAAATCGATTCTCAGATAGTGAATGATCTTTGTACGATGCCCAAGAGAAAGCTGGTATGTTAAGGGATGAAGGTCAACCATTAACTGGTCTGACCCTTGACTCAGAAAGACAGCTCTAGCAAATTGATGACTAGGTTCTGTTCCTATACCTGTAGAGGTCTCTGGGTCCTTGTACTAAGCCCAAGAGAAGGCATGAGAGTTTTTATGAAGCTGAAGGTACTTGTACAACGCCCAAGAGGAGGAGGGGATGATTTTAAGAAGCCTGTGGGTCCCCAAACCCCGAGAAGTTCAAGACATGCCATTCACTGAGAATAGATCAAGCCAGGAAAGTCTGAAAATTTGGAAGAAACTCAAGAGATGCCATTCACGGAGAAAAGATCATCTCTGGGGAGTATAGTTTCTTTGACAATGTCTAAGGGTGACAGTCTGAGAAAGGGATCACCGAGAATGCTGCCTTTCACGTCTCCATATTATTTAACCCCAAGAGGAGGGAAGACTGTGTCTGGTGATCCTATGGGGATCTAGTTTTGTTTGTATTTAAGAGTGACCAACAGGGCTTTACCTAGTGCTAGACGTAGTTGCCAGGGAAAACTCTAAATAACTATCTTAGTATTACACAGTGGATACATGACGAGTATATAAAAGTTTGTGAAAGAAGACTTACAATTAGCAGCCCCACAATACAGTTATATATATATGAAAGCGGATAAAGAAAGCGGGTAAACACTTACTCGGTTGTAGAGCTTCCATGGTGCTTTGTTGGTTGTTCAACAAAGAAAGCTTTGATAACAATATTATATTCAAAATCAAATGAGAAAATGCTTTGAAAAGATTGTTGGGGCTTACAGCTCAAGGAGTGGCCCAAGGTTTTATCAGTGATTGCACTGTGGTTTTGAATTTGTACAGGGACTTATACAAGTGACTGAGGCCCAAAAATGTTTTCTGTACAAAGGGATGGGTCTTATACTCTCTCAAGAGGCCCAAAGGTTTATTTTTATACAAGTGGTGGGGCTTACAGCTCAAGGAGAGGCCCGGGGTTTTATTTTGAACTGGCGATCATGTCGAGTTTTTTTTCTTTTAACACAGAGGGACTTATACAACATCTGAGGCCCAAAATAGTTTTGGTTAAAAGGGGATTGGGTCTTACACTCTATTAGAGGCCTATAAGTGGTTTTTGTACAAGTGATGGGGCTTACAGCTCAAGGAGAGGCCCAATTTATTATTTTTGAAAAGGCGATTGCGCCAAGATCTTTGAAAACACCGTGGGTCTTATACAATGACTGAAAGCCTAAAATTATTTTGGTTTCAAAAAAAGGGTTGGGTCTTACACTCTTTTAGAGGCCCAAAAGTGTTTGAAAAAGACTTGTTAGGGTGAAAATCAAAGAAACCCGAATTTCATTTTTTAAAGGCATTTTTCAAAGAAAAATCAAGTAAAAAATGATAAAAATATCAAATAAAATCATTAATAATGTTATAAACAATGATTAAAATTTATAAAAAAGTATTTTATCCATATGAATATTTAAAATCATTTTGGTTTTAAAAATCAAGAAAAAGAAATCATTTTAAAAGCATTTAAAATAATTTAAAACAATATTTTTGAATATATTAAAAATATATCAAATAGTAATTTTTTTTTGTGATTTTTTGTGGATTAAAATATTATGGAGTATGAATAAGAAGTGTGTAAAACAAAATTGGAAAATGATGATTTTTACTATGTAAAAGAATTGGTTGAGTTTTGAAGATAAAATAAGAAAAAGAGGGAAGATGTCACAACATCACATTCGACATCTCTTTTAGTTTTCAACATCTTTTTTATCAAACTTCCAACACTCATAACTCTCTCAATTTTTAACGAAATTAAAATCCGTAAGAACCTATCTTGACCAAATTTTTTGCAAGGAATTCAATGGTATCACTCATACATACTGAAACTTAATGTACAGAACACACGATGCAAAAACCCAGAACTGCACATGGATTTTAAAACAACATAAACTCCACATATAAACATGTTAAAGTGCAAATAGTAGGAGGATCACAACATACACATTAAGGACTACATTTTTGCTTCAAGAATTGTTCAATATGATGCATGTATGTGGACATCAAAGGAAAGCATGATTCAAAGAAATCAAGTTGTGAAGCTTACCTCTTTTTTGGAGATTTATTGCAACCTACCAAGTGCTTTGTTCCAGAAATGATTTGATGATTTGGACACCCTCAAATGACCTCTTAGAAGCCTTTAGGATGGTTAGAATCAGTTGGAAACCTCTGGAGCAAGTTTGAGCTCTTTCTTGCAAAATGGGCAAAAGTGGCCAAAATGCCAACTCTCTCAAATGGTGTTCCAGATGGGGGGACCATTTGGGACAGTTCAAGGATGATATTTGGAGTGTGTTTGAGGCTTTATCTGGTTTGGAAAGTGACTGAATCAAGACATGACTTGAAAAATGCAAAAAAGTCCAATTTTGAGGTTTTGAGAGGCGACTTTGTGATTTTGGTGTTACAGGTCACTTATGAGAGTTTGGATAGCTTATATATGACATATTGGATGTCTTTGGATCATGAGCTGTGTTGGAAATGCTCTCTAACTCAAAAACTCAGAATTACCTTGCTAAAGAAGGCATTTTGGAGTGAAAGAAGTGATTCTGAGGAAAGCATCTGTTTGATGGCTTTGGTGTACTCAAACTGAGCACAAATGAGCTCTATTTATAGTAGAGCAAGTTTGTTTTGTAAGCAATAGTGAATGGTGGCTACAGCAAAGGTTTGTCCAATGGTTGCATTTTGGAATCTCAAGTCTCCTCTATCCATTGACTAGAGGTTAGGGCACAGGCTGCTGGTTCCCTAGTTGTTGGATGAATCTTGACTGAATCCAGTTAGAGGAAGCTCAGTCCATGCCACCTCTAAGCATCCATTAAATGCTCCAAACCAAAATTAGAGTCTTGTCCCTCTTTTAGGGTTTTCTAGGTTTGGCATGCTATTTTTGGTTCCAAGGACTTTGGAGGCTTGGAGATCAGATCACCCCCCTTGGATTTGATCCTCAGATGTGTCCAAAATGATAACAAGGCTTAAAAATTTGTCTAGCACAAGAAATGTGCAAATCAGTCCTGAAACCTGTCTTAAAAATCACCTGCAGCAAGCCTTGTTCTAAAATCCATAACTTCTTGCTCAAGAATGATAAATGGCTGTTCCAGGACTTTATGGATAGCTGAGATGACATACTTCAACTTTGATGGTTGACCCTAGACTTGGTTCAACTTGGATCATGGAGAAAAACATCCTTGAAGTTGGGACATTCTTGCTGGAAAAATATTAATGATGTCCTATGAAATGTTGAAACATTTGACAACTTTGAACATTAACAATTCCAAACTCTAATCACTTATATCTTTTAATCCACTATGATATTTTAAGTTGAAGTGAATTGCACCTTTAATGCTTGTCCTGCATGGTGACAAAGCTTGAAAATTGTGTGGCACAAGAAAAAGTGCACAAAATCTATCATAAAAAACAGCTGCATCAAGCCTTACTGTAAAGTCCATAACTTCCTGCTCGAGTATGATAAATGGACGTTCTACAACTTTCTAGAAAGCTGAGATAACGTACTTCAACTTTGATGTTCAAGGTTTGTGAAGATAAGACTTCTAAAGCTATAAAAAATGACCTTGAACTTGTGAGATCAAATATGCCCTAAAAGCTGTCATGAAAATTCTGTTTTATCAATTCCTTTTGCAGAGACCATAACTTTCTGCTCGAGAATGATAAATTAGCTTTCTAGGACTTTCTGGAAAGGTGAGATTACGTACTTCAACTTTGATGTTCAAGGTTTGGGTTGAATCAACTTGGATAATGGAGAAAAGCATCCTTGAAGTTGGAACATTCTTGCTGGAAAAATATTAATGATGTCCTATGAAATGTCGGAACATTTGACATTAAGAATTCCCAACTTTGATCACTTATATCTTTCAATCCTTATGATATTTTGAGTTGATTCCTTCTACAATGTTGATGTATCAAATACCCTCTTTAAAAGTAGCCCTTAAGCAAAATCAATGGATGCTTGGACCAATAGTTACAACCTTGAAAAGTTGTGCACTTGAACATGATTTTAACATAGAAAAAATTTATAAGTTTCCTTCAATTTGATCAATTTTGCAATTTTCTGTGATTTCTTGATTTGAATTTGATCAAATTAAATCATCCATCATATTTTCTTGAGTAATGGCCTGTGAAGCTCAAAGTTGACCAAAAGTCAAACTTTGACTTTCTGCGTCAGTTGACTTTGTATTAGATGAACTTGAGGCTTGATCCACTTGAAATGTTGCACTCTTGTGCTTAATTCTTGATGTGGGAGACATCTTGATCCTTTATGGATATTTGGGAGGTTAGACAAGTTGAAGATCATTTCATTCCTTGATTGATCCTTTGTCTAAATGCTCTGAGAGGGCTTGGAACCCTGATTCTTGTCTGTAGTGAATGCTCACCCATCGTTGGGGAGACTGATGAGGCATGCAGGTTCCTCCATATTGTGATGATGGTTTTCCCAATCATGGGAAATCTTAGTGGTTAAAATTTGGGGTATGACAATGAGGACGGCCGAAGACGAACTCGAAAAGGAAGACCAACCAAAGGCGCTCTATCCAACAAAATAATACGAGGACGGCCGAAGACGAACTCGAAAAGGAAGACCAATCGAAGGTGGACTTCGTTGGGGATAACTGGACATCCAAGGGTAAAAGCCACAATTTTACGACCCTCAAAGTTATCTGGAATCAAAGTTGGAGAAAAGAGAAGTCTAAACAGACAACTCTGCAGCGGTGTACTAAAATATACAACAATATGAAGGACGAATCCCCTGGAGATCTCACTGGGGATAAAGTAAAACAAAATCTCCTGAGTCATGCCATCTCTGCTGAGGAAAAGAACTAGTAAAGAAAGTATCAAACCTGGCTTATTATTCGAATGCATATGTTTATTTTTTCTATGGCGTAATGCTCCATACGAAATGGAAATGCTACGCGTTTGGGAGGATGCCATGCAAATGATGCTTATGCAATGTAAAAAGAAATGCTCCAGCAAAATAAATGTTGAAAACGAAGGCAGCTCCACCGGGGACGACAAAATAAATTATCCTCTGAGTCCAAGAACTCTTCTGAGAAGGATCACGCTGAACAACTCCTTTGACCAACAACTTCTGTTGTAGATGAAATCCAAAAGAACATCCACTCTACTGGGGATTATATATAACTCTTTGAAAAAGGAAACCAAGACCTGAATCGGAAGAGTGCCAAATATCACTTGGACTTAAAACCTGTTGCTGATGTTAATCATCGATGATCAAACCTACTACGAAGACTACCACCAAACTCTGCTTGGGGAGACAAATCACAAATACTAGACCTGATGGGGTCAACATTGAGCTGAACCCGTTGCTAGGGAAATGACTTCGCCCTTATCCTGCTGTTGCTAGTGAAAACACGTTTCCTGACGGCCCGAAGGGAGTAGACACCAATACTCTGTGGGGAAGACAACATCTTTGTCTCAGGAATACGTTCCACAAATCTCCTGTGGTAATAAAACAACATCCACCCTAGAGCAATCCACTTTAACTGCTGGCTGGGGAATAATCTTATGTACTCTGACTGGGGAGAGTGACAGTCTGACGAGGATGATGAAACCTCAATACTAGGGAGAATAATTATGCTGGGGAGGAAAGTCAACGAAACCTGCCGAGGGATATCATTGAGCTTAACCTGCTGTTGGAGGAAAGAATTTACCCTGCTGGCGATTAGAGCATGTCGTTGCTGACGGAATTACACTTCTTGACCTACTGAGAAAAGTGAGTACCAGACTCTGTAGGGAAAATAAAGTCTTTTCAGAGACATCCAACACATCTCCTGATGGAGATACAACAACATCCACCTTGGAGCAATCCACTTCTGACTGCTTGCCGGGGAATAATAAATCAACCACAATTCTGGTTGGGGACACAATCCTCTATACTCTTGCTGGGGAGGGTAAGCTCTATTGAGGATGACGACCTTTCAGCATTGGGGAGGGTAACTCTACTGGGGAAAACAATTTTTTTATCGGGCAAACACACAACAACAGAATATTTCGTATTAAAAAATGGCTACCTCGATTGCCATCCACAATGTCCGTTGCCTAAGGAATTTCCATTGTTTTCCATTATGCTCCGCAAAGCTTAACGTTTTCACATGCATTGTTTATCAAAATATCGGACATTTTCACAAACAAAACAGTAAAAGTAAAAAATAGAAATAGAAAGCTTTTTTAGTGAAATGAAAATTTTGTTGATTGAGTTGGCCTGTAAATAGGCATTTACAATCGGAAGCAATTCCTGAAAAGAGGTAATTACGCAAAAGTAAAAAGAAAATACACATGTCGGCAATGTGGGAACAGATATCCACCATGATTCAATTCAGCTATGACTCATATGCCTTGCTTATCCACGTATGTTTTGACCTTCGAAGAGACTGACTGGACTGATTCCTTTCGTTCAAAATTCCCAAGTGTCAAAAGTAGTCACAGATCGAATGCAGACCGTAACCTCTCGCTTTCAAATCCCTAACTTTTGCCTGGATCGCCCTTTTTTGCCTAGATCTTCTTTTTATGTCCAGCGGGTCTCTTTTATGCGAAGTATTTTTTGACTACGTCTGCGTTCATAGGGGACGTAAAGTCTTCGCCATCAATAGTTGAGAGTAATAAGGCTCCACCAGAGAAAACCTTTCTTACTACATGTGGCCCTTCGTAGTTTGGAGTCCATTTGCCCCTGTGATCTGTCTGAGGAGGAATGATCCTTTTCAAAACCAACTCGCCTGTCTGAAAACACAGAGGATGTACTTTCTGATCAAAGGCTTTCTTCATCCTACTCTGATACAAACGGCCATCTGCAATAGCTGCCAATCTCTTCTCTTCAATAAGGTTCAACTAATTCAACCTGGCACGTACACATTCAGCTTCGTCAAGCTTCACATCAGCCAGAAATATTAAAGAAGGAATCTCCACCTCTAATGGTAGGACTACCTCCATACCATATACCAGTGAGAAAGGAGTTGCCCCGGTTGATGTACGCACCGAAGTACGATAACCGTGCAAAGCATAAGGCAACATCTCATGCCAATCCTTATATGTTACCACCATCTTCTGCACAATCTTCATGATATTCTTATTTGCTGCCTCAACTGCCCCATTCATCTTCGGACGATAGGGAGAAGAATTGTGATGTTCAATCTTAAAGCTCTGACATAACTCCTTCATCATCTTATTATTCAAATTCGAACCATTATCAGTAATGATTCTCTCAGGGACCCCATAATGACAGATGATGGTTTCTTTTTTATAAACTGGGCTACCACTTGCTTGGTGACGTTGGCGTACGAGGCTGCTTCCACCCACTTCGTGAAATAATCAATGGCAACCAAAATGAAACGATGCCCATTGGAAGCAGTCGGCTCAATCCTTCCAATCATATCAATGCCCCATATGGCAAACGGCCAAGGAGATGACAGTACATTCAGAGGAGTAAGTGGTATGTGCACCTTATTAGCATAAATCTGGCATTTATGGCACTTTCTGGCATATTTAAAATAATCAGACTCCATAGTCATCCATTAATACCCTGCCCTCAACAGCTTTCTAGCCATAGCATGCCCATTGGCATGGGTACTGAAAGAACCTTCATGAACTTCTTCCATCAACAGGCCTACCTCGTGTTCATCAACACAAGTAGCAAAACCATGTCAAAATTCCTCTTATACAACACATCATCGTCATTCAGAAAGAAGTTGCCTGCTAAGATCCTCTGAGTTTTCTTATCCTTGGTGGATGCCTCAGCTGGGTACTCCTGACTTTTGAGGAAACACTTAATATCATGATACCAAGGTTTGCCATCTGATACGTCTTCAACTGCAAACACAAAAGCTGGTCTATTTAGACGCATGATTCTGATGGAGGAAGTTTCATTCCAACGATTCACCTGATACATCAAAGACAAAGTTGGCAACGCATCTGCCATCTGATTTTCCAACCAGGGTATATGATGAAATTCAACCCTATCAAATAACAGCAATAACCTTCTGGCATAGTTGTTATAAGGCACCAGATTTTCCTAATGAGTTTCCCATTCTCCTTTAATCTGATTAACCACCAACGCAGAATCACCATAAACATCGAGGTTCTTGATTCTCAAATCAATCGCTTCTTTTAACCCCATGATGCATGCTTCATACTCTGCCTCATTGTTGGTGCATAAGAAAGCTAACCGGGCGTTGAAGGGTATATGAGAACCCCTTGGAGTTGTAATGATAGCCCCGATTCCGTTACCATATGAGTTGACGGCTCCATCAAAGTCTAGCTTCCATTGAGATCCAATATCGGGTCCTTCGTCAGGCAAAGGATCATCACAATCCTTCATCTTCAAAAACATAATATGTTCATCTGGAAATTCAAACTTCATCGGTTGATAATCCTCGATCGGTTGTTCAGCAAGATATTCTGACAAAACACTCCCCTTAATGGCTTTTTGGCAAACATATTGAATATCGTATTCTGTCAAAACCATCTGCCAACGGGCTATTCTCCCAGACAACGCCTGCTTCTCAAACACATACTTGATCGGATCCATCTTCGAAATCAATAGGGTTGTGTAGTTTAACATATACTGCCTCAAACGCTTAGCTGCCCAAGCGAGTGCACAACATGTTTTTTCCAACATAGAGTACCTTGACTCACAATCGGTGAACTTTTTACTCAGGTAGTAGATGGCATGCTCTTTTCTACCTGACTCGTCGTGTTGACCGAGCACACACCCCATTGAGTTCTCAAGAACCATAAGATACATAATCAATGGCCTTCCTGGAACTGGCGGCATGAGGACCGGAGGTTCCTGCAAATATTCTTTTATCTTTTCAAATGCCTTTTGACAATTTTCATTCCACCTAACCTCTTGATCTTTTCTTAACAATTTGAATATTGGTTCACACGTGGCTGTGAGATGAGAGATGAATCTAGCAATGTAGTTCAACCTCCCCAAGAAACCACGAACCTCTTTTTCTGTTCTCCGTTCAGGCATCTCTTGTATGGCTTTTACTTTGGCAGGATCAACCTCGATACCTCTTTCACTAACAATGAACCCCAGCAATTTTCCAGACCTCACCCCGAAGGTGCACTTGTTCGGATTCAACCTCAGTTTGAACTTTCTTAACCTTTCAAATAACTTCTGAAGGTTCACCAAATGTTCTTCCTCCGTTTGTGACTTCACAATCATGTCATCAACATAGACTTCAATCTCTTTGTGAATCATATCATGAAAGAGAGTCACCATTTCCCACTGGTAGGTTGCCCCAACATTTTTCAATCCAAAGGGCATTACCTTATAGCAAAATGTTCCCCACGGTGTTATGAACGTACTCTTCTCCATGTCCTCTGGGGCCATCTTAATTTGGTTATACCCAGAGAAGCCATCCATGAAGGAAAATATAGAGTATTGAGCAGTGTTGTCCACTAACACATTAATGTGGGGGAGAGGGAAATCATCTTTTGGGCTTGCTCTATTCAAATCTCTGTAGTCAACACACATCCTGACCTTTCCATCCTTCTTAGGTACAGGCACAATATTAGCAACCCACAGAGGATAATTCGTCACAGCAAGAAATCCGGCATCCAACTGTTTCTGAACCTCTTCCTTGATTTTGACAGCCATATTTGGTTTCGTCCTTCTCAGTTTCTGCTTAAACGGAGTACAACCTTCTTTGAGCGGCAGCCGGTGTACCACAATGTCAGTGTCAATCCCAGGCATGTCTTGGTAAGACCAGGCGAAGATGTCCGCATAATCTTGGAGCATTTCAATCAATCTTCCCTTGACAGTGTCTTCCAAAGCAGCCCCAATCCTTACCTCCTTTCTTGCGTCCTCGGTTCCCAGATTAACATTCTCAATTTCCTCCTGATGAGGCAGAATGACCCCTTTCCTCCTGTTTCAGCAATCTGACCAATTCTTCAGGTAAGTCATAATCTTCGTCAGTCTCTTCTTTAGCCTGATAAATAGGATTGTCGAAGTCATACCGAGCCATAGCTGAATCATTATTGGTGGCATCTGAATAAAGAAACCTGCATGATTGATGATATATGTCTGTTATGAATGCAACAAACAAGAAAACACATTGCCATTTTGATATGAGTTAATGCAAAAAGTAAAAACAGAAAAACAAGGATCAAAATATTTGAATGTGAAAACGTCCTTTATTAATGGAAAAGTAGCAAACAAAAACATCAAAGCCCTATAGACAAGTATCACTACGTCTTGGGAAGAACGTAGGATTTAACATAAGCGAAAAACAAAGGCAATTACTCTTGACGGGTCACTTGGATGACTTTCTCCAACGACCAATTGCATAGGCTTTGATTGGGAGTGCAGGGGCGGATCCACTCATCCATATCACAATCACTATCCCCCTCATCATCAATAGCATTAACCCGATTAAAGAAGACACCAACACTTGTGAATTGAATCGGACCAGCATACTTGGGCGGCCCTTGAGCTCGTCGGGGTGGCTTATACCCCAGCCCATAAGTATTCTGTTTCATCTGAACATCAATGACCTGTCCCCACTTCTGAGAACTACCATCTTCAACTACAGCGCGTGCACCTTTGAAAGAAGACATCGAAACTTCTGGCTAATTTACCACTTCGGGTTGATTTACCACCTCAGGCGTACTGACTACTCTTGGAGGTTCCTCAAGAATTTTCACAACTTCAAAGGCTTGGCACAGAGTCTCATGTATCTCACCATCTACTTCCACATACTTGAAGGTTGATAGGTGACTCACCATGATGTCTTCCTCACCACAGACTGTCACAACGTGGTCGTCCACCATGTATTTCAGCTTTTGATGCAACGTGGACGTTACTGCCCCTGCACTATGGATCCATGAACGACCCAATAAACAACTATAGGCAGGCTGAATGTCCATGATATAGAAAGTGGCTTCAAAAATTTCAGGACTAACTTTGATCGGCAATACAATTTCTCCAAAAACAGATCTCTTAGAACCATCAAAAGCACGCACCACCAAGTCACTTGGCGTGAAAATCAGCCCACGAGTATCTAACTTCATCAGAGCCTTCTTCAGCAACACATTTAAGGATGAACCAGTATCAACTAGCACATGTGACATTAGAGAACCTTGGCATTCCACTGAAATATGTAGAGCGTTGTTGTGATTCCTTCCAGCTGGAGTCAAATCTAAATCAGTGAAACCCAAACCATTACCAGCATTTACGTGAGCCATAACCCCTTCTAGCTGATTAACGGATATTTCTTGAGGTACATAGGTTGTGTTCAAAACCATCAGCAATGCATTCCCGTGTGCCTCAGAGCACAACAGTAGAGACCGGATGGATATTTTGGACGACGTCTGATGCAGTTGATCAACAATTTTGTAATCACTTTTCCTGATTAATCTCATAAACTCTTCCATATTTTCTGAGAAGGAGTTGTCAACTTGTTTTGTCGTAAAATCATTCACGACCTGCTTCTGTATAGAATTGTCAATCACTTGTTTCCCTTTATCCTGCTTAGAACTGCCAACCTGATTATCTACTGGAATGAAGACCCTGCCACTTCTGGTGATAGCCCCTGCGTCAATAGTATTGTCAACCTCTGAGCTCACAGCCGAGGTTCCTACTAATTCTTGTTTCTTTCCATCAACAAATACCTCATCCCCATAGTTCCACGGGACGTCTTTGGTACATTCATACGGGATAGGCCCAGGAACTGTACTGATGACCGACGCTGGTCTGGCCAGTGCTGATATAGTTATCATCTTGAAAGGGATTGTAATAGTGGAAACATCATTCTCTTTGTTAGTAGTTTTTCTCAGCTTATCACACCTGTCAAACTATAACTGTCCTTCACTAATCAGTCTCTGAATACCTGATCTCAACAAATCACAACCGTTTGATTGAAACCCACATTCAAAATAGCCCTCATCACAACTAGGGAACACCCCTCCCTTCAGTAACCTTTCCTTCACCACAAACAAAGGAGTCTTCAATTCGTTCACATCTAAAACCAAATCCAAAGATTCACCATCTTCAATAATCGCATTAACCCTTGGCCCACCGTGATCTGGCATCGGGTTTCGATTTACATTTGGCACGTCATTGGAGAAATTGATGGCTTTGGAGTATACCAAATCTTGGACCTTATGCTTAAAAGATTTACAGTCCTCAATATGGTGTCCGGGCGCCCCAGAATGAAATTCACAGTGGGCATTGGTGTCGTAACCGGGAGGTGGATTGCCAGTAATGGGAGCCAAAGTCCTCTTTTGAATCAATTGTAACTGTAGCAAATGTTGAAATAATTGGGAGTAAGGCAGAGGTGAAGTGTCAAAATGCCTATTCTATTTAGGCTTGTACTATTGTCCACGAGGAGCCTCATTTTGCTGCTGAGGTGCTGCTAGTTGTGGAAGTGCTGCAGGAATAGTTACCGAGGTCACCTGCTGATTGAAATTTTGATGATGTTTTCCCTTACCACGGTATGATGAAACAGAATTTGCATCTCCTTTTTTCTTGTAGTTTACATATGGCTTCTTTCCTCCTCCAGAGGAGGACCCATCACTGCCCGATATCTTTCCAGCTTTAATCCCGCTTTCCACTATCTCCCCAACTAAGATCAGATTGACAAACTTTCCGAGCATGCAAGGTACCAGCTTTTCATAATAATGACCCTGCAGGGTAGCCATAAACATACTTATTATCTCCCACTCTAACATGGGAGGTTGTACCCTTGCTGCCAATTCCCGCCACCTCTGGGCGTATTCCTTGAAACTCTAATTGTTCTTTTGTGATATGCTCTGCAGTTGTGTCCTGTTAGGAGCCATATCAGTGTTATACTGATAATGCTTAACAAAAGCCTCTACCAATTCTCTCCAGTTGCGAACATGACACCTCTCTAACTGCATGTACCACTCTAAAGATGCCTCAGATAGGTTATCTTGGAAGAAATGCATCAATAACATTTCGTCATTAGAGTATGCAGCCATTTTCCTTGCATAAGTCCGGGAGTGAATCTTTGGGCAGGTAACACCATTATATTTCTCGAAAGTAGGAACCTGAAACTTGTGCGGAATTTTGACACCGGGGACCAGTCCCAAATCATCCAAATCCATACCCAAGGAATTCTGATTCACAACCCCTTTCAATTGCTCTTTAATCATCCTGAATCTCTGATCGTTATCAATCTGGGGGCCAGCATCCCCACCTGGCATAGAAAATATATCATCCTGTTCATCATCAAAGCGACAGCCATGTACTACACAGACACTATTTCCTCCTCCCACTATAGAAGGAATCACAATATTCTCCACTCCACCCGGAGGGATAACAACAGAAGGGACATGAACACCCTCGCCCGGAGGACCAACAGGAATACCATTACCCCCAACACCTCTGCCCAGAGGAACGACATCATTATGAAGGCCACCGTGGAGGACACCGTCTTCGTCAACTCTTGCAACTAAAGGTTGGACAAGGGTCCTCAGCTGTTCTTTCCCCTGAACAACGCCTTGCATCAACTCCATAAACTGGGCCATGCGAGTTCGCATCTCAATCATCTCAGCTTGCATTTGTTCCATGGCTTTTGGTTAATTCTGTCTGGTGGAGTATCAGTGAATATGTTGATCAGCAATCCTGTTTGTAGAAAATAACAAGATGATAAAGCCAGAGACAAACACCTGTTATGGACAATGATTATGAATATGCAAATGCAAATGAACATGTTTGAATATTCGCAGGGCGATCCACCTCTTGATTCCAGTTTAATAACAAGATAGAATGGAATTTTTGCTCATATATTAAGAAACTAGAGGATAATCATCTGTCAACAATTACAACCCAAGATACAGATAGAGGTCTGAATACAATGATCACAGATCCCAACCAACAAGCCTGGCAGTGATCCAAACACAATAAAAGAGAAAAAGCAAACTATGGCATGTCATCAAAGTTAACAAGTGCTAGTCCTCCCCAGCCATTATGTTCTTTGCTCTAGTCTTGCGCTTCTTTGAACAGATTTTTGGTGTCAGGATGCTTCGGTCTCTAGATCAACTCCAGAATGAGGACATCTCTTCTGTGCATGATCCCTTTCATGTATCGGCAGTGTAACTCCCAAGCATCTTCATCTAAAACGCCATCCATACTGGGACCCTCACTTGTAGGTCTCTTCACTTCAGCTTGAATCTTTAACTCTTCTATGCTAGTTATGGCCTCATTGAGTCGTTTCTCGATTGCGTGTCTCTGGAATATCCCTGATAAGATCTCTTCATCTTTCTTCTTGAGCTTCGTCTTCAAACTCTCGATCTGCTCCAAATACTTATCTTATTTCTGTTTGTTGGCAGTTATTGCAGTGTCTCAGTAAGCGTTGAACTTGTGAATTTTTGACAAAGCTTTGGCTAAATATTTCTTCTTAGCCTTGAGAACCTTGCTAATACCCTTTAGAGCTTGCCCTACCTTCTGTCTGGCTATGACCTCGTCAGCCAGCTCTTTTTCTTTCTTAGCGAGAAGCTCTGTCTTCATCTTAGCAACATGGACAACTTCACCTCGCTCGTGCTTCAGCTGATAGGTCTCTCTCTGCAGCTCACTGTTTTCTTCTCGTAGCTTCTCCTTCTCAGCCCACAATTTGTTAAACTTCTCTATCTCAACTGTGGTCAGAGGCTCAATCAGCAAGGGGTAAGATGGTGATTCTTTGGAGAACGGCAGAAGTTCCTTCTCTACTCTTTTCTGAATCCAATCTCCGTACGCAGGAAAAGATATGTTGTTACTCTTTCCAAAAGAAGGCTTTCCTTTCTTATGACTATCTTCCCAAGCATTTGCAGCTTCTTTCAGCAGTTCTGGATTGACTTCCCCACTCAAATATAGAGATTCTCGGACATCTTCCTCTTTTGGCAGCTCTTTCAAGGCATACCCAAATTTCCTAATAGCAAGAATAAGGTTGTAGTTAATTCCCCTTTTCCTTCCTATTAAAGGGACATTTGGGTAACCCCCATAACTGATCATGATCTCTTGGCCTAACAACTCACGATTGACCTAAGTCAAGTTCTCAGTTCTTAATCCCATCAATCTCTAGGACCAATTAAATGTTTCTCTAGTGTCCACGAATGCCCTAGATTTGGGAAGGCCATCGGCAAACCATTTGTAGAGAATTGAAGCGCAAAAATTAATGGGTCCTCCCCTCTTTTTCTCATTCTTATAATGCATTGAATAGTACAGATCACCTAGCAAGGTAGGCACCAGATTCTTCTTGGTGAATATCTGGACAGCGTGCATGTCTACGAAATCCTTCACATTTGGGAACAACGCCGTTCCATAAACACACATAGCCAAGATTGCGTTGAACACTGACCAACACTTAGCCTTAGCACTTATAGCAGCCTGCTCTACCAAAAACTTCGTGTGAAAGCCTCTATACCCTCCTTTGCTGGCAATATTACCTTTCAACAAAGATTGATCTAATTGCAAAGCTGCTGAGACCTTTCCCAAATCAGGAAGCTCTTTAGAAGGGTAGAATGGAGCTTCCTCTTTGACGGAGACATCCAGAATGAGAGAAAACTACTCCAACGTTGGAGCCAAAAGATAATCAATGAATAGAAAACACCGTAGGTGTGGGTCATAGAACTGCACCAGAGTGTGCAGAGTCCTAAACTCATACTTGGTAACGTCACGGGCGAAACTCCGAATTCTTCCATACTCTCCTCTAAAGTCCGCCAATACCCCGGGTTTTGCCATGGCCAAGATCTTGTGAACAGAATCTAGATTAAGCTCCAGGAACTTATACGGGATGATATTCTTTTTCTCTTCAGTGCTAGTATTCATCTTGAACAGTCTTCGGAAAACCAGAATCAAAGTTAGGATGCAACCCTACAAATGAATAAACATGTTAGCATGCAAAATGATGATGTAAATGCAAGCACGGGACCAAGGTATCCATAATGCTCAAAACTGTTGTTGTTCTATTGACTAAATAAGACCCCAAATATCAGAAACCAGAAATCCACAATAACGAACCATTAAAACTGCCAGAATATCGGAATGATAACAGTACACCGACAAGAAATCCAGAAAACCAGGTAGGTTGAAGGTTAAGGTTACCTGTAAACCTGCAACCACCCGCCCCCTCTCACATGTGGGCTCTAGAAAACGAAAGGTCCTCAGCTTCTGGCACTGAGGTCGAGAAGCAATAATACATTCATCCTTCTGGGTACAGTACTATCTCCAATCGAGGAGCGCCTCCATTGATTCTCTTTCTAAAAAGGACATCCTATAGTAAGTTCCCAGCATTGGGTCCTCGGGTCGAGAAGTGTAATGGATTTTACATTTCTGGTCTACCATTATCGAGAAGTGTCGCAATTAAGTCCTCGAGAGATGGTCGCCAGAGTCGACAGTTTTCCAGGTTACATTCCACCATTTTCCCCAAATGCACATGATAGAACATTACCAAAGAAAACCTCGTCTGGATGTGGAGTTTTCATGTATACTACGTTTGGCCAAATGCCACACAAGTCACACTACTTTCCACGCTAATCATAGGTGTATGCTCGAGCCTGGGTATCAGGCTTTTCTCTCATGAATCCAACCCACCCAACAGAACAACAGCAGCAGAACAGTACAACATATGGCAGTAATGGAATGAAATGCAATAAATGCGGTAAAATACAGTAATATAGTAATACAGTAATATACAACAAAACAAAGCACAACAGTAAATACCCAATGAAAATAAACAGACAAGCGCTAGGATTGACTCGTATAGGGGATGGACCAGCAAGAGCTCAACCCATCCCCAACATAGTCGCCAGTTGTCGCTCCCGGGATTTTCATCCAAGTACAAATACGAAAGTGGCACGAAAACAGAGTTGCCAGCAATGTGTATTTATCCCAAGAGAGGGAAAGGAAACACTGCGTAAACCTGAGGGAAGGAAAACAACATGGTCATCGCAACCATAGTCCGGGTTCGGGAGTCGGTTACGCGAGGGGAAGGTATTAGCACCCCCACGCGTCCATCGTACTCGATGGGATCCATGCTTGTTGTCTATATCTAAGGGTGCGTTATTTAAAGCCTACTGCTAAATGGAAACAGAAAAAGAAAAGGGGAAAAGAGAGACTCGATAGGACATCGCCGTCCTAGGCCTACGTATTCCCTTATGCAATGGGAAACTCAGAGTCATCGTAGTTCGGAGGACTACGGGGGAGGTTGCTCGTCAAGACATCGCCGTCTTGTGCCTACGTATCCTCAATCTAACCAGAGAGAGGAAATCAGAGCAGTCATAGTTTGACCTAACAAGGTCGGTGAGTGTTTTTTACGAGCGACGTTAAGTTTGCGTTCGGCAGTTAGGGTCGATGCCTGTTTGCGACGAGACAGAAGTAACATGCCCTTTTCTGAAAATGATTGAAACTGAACAAGTCCTGAAGGATGAAAAAGTTTTGAGTTTGTTTTTGTGTTTTTTAGACAGAAGTGGATTGAAGTTAGTTCGTAACTTACATTGCACCAAAGTCTACCATGCGGGAACGTGTGAGTCGCATGGTCGCCCCCAAATGGGACGTATGCTAAACACTCTAGAAGAGGAGGGGAGACCCCTCGTTCTTCATTTCCTACACTTAAGGCTTGAGCGCAATATACATTATATTTATTAAGTGTTTTATAGATGTTAAGAGATGAGAAGAGAGGACTCAAGTCGAAAAGAAAACACTACGGGAATTCTATCCTAATGTTGTCATGGAAAAGATGGCCCTAAGGTTGAGTTTGAAAGGGAGCACATAAATCTAAAGAAAAGAGAGGGATATCACTACCTAATTCTTATCCTACCGCACCTTAATAAAAAATTAAGGATGAGCTAGGATCCCAAGGGGTATGTGAAGAAGTTAATCACAAATAAGCATTGCTTCATGTAATCCACACACAAAAGAGAAAGAGTAAAAGAAACGAGAGATGAAAGGAGGAATGTGCATGGATAAGCATCCACATGCTCATGTATCTTACCTCTGCCCCTACATAAAATTTTAGCACAAAATAAACACAAGTATTGAATACAAGTGAAAGAAAGTAAAACAAACAAAGCTAGTTGCCTTAAGAAGGCAACCTAAGAAGTAAACAAGATTTGAACTAAAAGGAATAAGTCCTAAGGGTTAAGGATCATCTGAGGTCAGTAGGTATAGGTCAAGGTACCCTACAAAGGTTAACATGCCAAATGAAAACAAATAATGTCAAACTATGTATCAAATGATCATACAAATGCAAATTATGCACTAACTATGCAAGATGAATGTATATGATTCATGACCATGAATAAATACTTGTACAAACATTAATGTCAGAATTGAATGACATTTATAAAGGTATGGAGATGTAAATTAGATGGCATATGAATTATGAATGCAAGCATTGAGAAGATGAAGCAAGAAGAAGTTCACGAAACATCATTCAAGTTCAACAAACATGCATACTTGTAAGGCAAGTAAAGAATGAAGATGTCAAGTGTTCATACATGTTTAATGGATGCAAGTCAGTAGCATATGATATGTGGGATGACATTTATAATGCAAGAATGAGCACACAAAGTTCACACACATCTCATGTTGGTGCAAGTTCAAAAGTAGAAACAAACATGTACAAGTAAAGCCAAACAAGTATTCAAATGTTTATCAACTTAGGAAGTATGCAAGATGCAATTATAAGTCATGTTATATGATTGAGAATGATCACAAATAGCATGTGAATCAAGTTTTAATGGATGTTCAAGATCACACAAGCATTGAAGAAGACAAGTCATCAAAGTATGCAAGAAGAGAGGCACAAGTCCACAAAACAATTCAAGTTCAAACAAGTGTATACAAGTCAATCCAAGATGAACAAGTAATAACCTATAATATGAGAAAGAGGACCTATAATATCCACACAACATGATCTCAAAGTATCTCAACAAGTACCAAATAGGATGGCATACAATGCACCTCAAAACCCTAGCACAAGGTCTTTAACATTCACACAAACAAAGATGCACTTATGAATTCCCAAAGAACATGTTAAGGGAACAAGAAAATTGAAATATGCAAGTAGATTAAGACACAAACATCAAGTAGACATGCCTCAAAAGAGTGGGTTAAAATTCATTAAGGATCATACTCAAACATGCTTCACAAGTTCACACAAGTAACACAAGAACCATGCACAAATATGACATTTAAACACTAATAAAAATTGCTCTAAAAAATCCACAAAGTATGCACAAAAGGCCTCAAGATGTCACAAAAGAATGTATCAATTCCCATGTGCAAATTCAACTCATAAGTACCTCAAACAATTCATCAATTCAACATGTATCATGAATGAAGTTCAAACAACATGCATCACAATGGAAAATTCACAAAAAATATTAAAATACTCCAAAAATGAGAAAATAAAATGTCAAAAATTATTTAAATGTGTGAGGATGATCCATGAATTTATTTGGAGTTTTTAAGATAGGAGAATTATTTTTAAAAAATGAAATACAAACAAGTATGAAAAAAGAAATAAAAAAACAAAGAGAAATAAGCAGGGGGTGCACAAGTAGCAAAAACTCAGTTCAACATGCATTGGGCTCAGAAAGGGAGGGTGTGGATATCAAATAAAGATTCAGCCCACACGTGTGGGGTTCTGAGGGTTCATGCCATGTTCTCAGTCAAACATTGACTCAACGAGAACCATTAGATCTAGTCCACGTGAGATGATCAGAGAAGTACGCATATCAAACGGCTGATGATGCAAGCACATGCCAAGATAAGATGCAATAACCACATATAATCCACTAATTCAAAAAAAACACTCAGAATGAAGCACGTGAGGGAGAGGCTCCCTCATTAATGTGCTGGCACAATTATGCGCTTTGGATCAAAACACATCAACGAATATGACTTAAACTGGCAAAACCTAGGGTTTATGAACTCAGGTGGTCGGAGAAGACTTCGGTCATCTTCTCCGGTGTACCTCCGCCGTGCACATGTTCACATGTTACCAGAAATGTACAAACCTTATATCAAAATGTTCCTCTCAACATGTAGATCTCAAATCCAGTCTTAGATTTCACAAACAATGCACACACAAAGCAAATCGAAGCCAAACAGTTTGCCCTAGCTTTTTCAAACTAAGTACCTATGGTGCCTATCAACTAGACAGATGTTACATTGCTCCTATTGAGCTAAAAAACACACAACAACAGGCTTAAATCAACTTAACACGCAGGAAAAGAATGAAAACAAACCTGAACTATGATGAATCTTTGAACCAAAGAAAACCAGAGGCGAGGTTCCTTAATCTTTGGAGCTTGTTGCTGGCCAAATAAAGGTTATGGAGGAGCCTCAAATTGCTTGAAAATTAGTTGAGAAAAATGAAGAAAATCAAAGTGCAATAGCCATGCTTCAAAGATTTCACTCCATTGATGATTCTTGATGAAGAATAATGGAGAAATTTGCAGAGAGAATGAAGGTTTCAGAGGCTTCGAGAGAGAGAAAACTTTGAGAGAGAAAGAGTGTGAAAATGAGAAAGAGTGAAGAATGATGAAGTGTTGTGAAATGGTTTATAGTTAGAACCATTGTTGAGTTAGTTGAGAGTGAATGAAATTGAAATGCAATTGAAAACGAGAGTGAAGTGTAATGGTGCGGGTTCATACTTTGCTATGATGATGGAGCATGGAAACTTATGGTGTAGTTCATGATGAAGGGTGGTGATGAAGCATAGTACACTGCAGATACTTGCCATACAAGTTTCTTTTCTCTTTTGTTTGGCCAAATGAAGAACAAGGTGCATGAGTGTGTATGTATAGAAAGAGTGTTGTTTGGCTTAAAATGGCAATGTTATGTGTGGTAAAGATTTTGACATGGAGTGGTGTTATGGTACATGATGCGCATGAGATATAACAACAACAATGCAACCTGTTTCTATTTGAGTTTTGCTAGCACACATGACATGATATGAACTTGGAGAAGCATCCATGGTGATGAATTTGAAGAGGAATAATTCCAAGAATATTTAACCAAATGCCTTAAATTGGAGGTCTTTGGAAAGAACTCATGGTGGAGAACAATGTTGGTGTTAAGAACAAACACAATAAAAGCCTTTAAAATATCTAAAAATGCTCATGAAAGTACTTGGTCACAACTGACTTGGCAGGCCAACCTGACTTGGTTCGTGCCTGGCTCTCATGCGTGTGAAGTGAACATTTTGGGAACACTACTTTACCTCTCCATAACTCACAATGCATTGATCTGATGAAAAAATTTCCAACACCAATGTTGTAGAGGAGATTGAGAGGAACAAGTTTGATGTTGAACATTTTTTATTTGAAGACTCCATCATAGAGTAATTGGCCTTGGAATTTGGTCACTGCATGCATATAAGGTGTTTTTTGAAATGCAGGCGTGCTGGCTCGCCCATTACTTGCCTGCCTGGCCCAAAATGCCTTGAAAACCTCCAACTTTGAACAATCATAACTCCTTCAATTTTGATCCAATGGAGGAGTTCTTACTATGGTTTTGAAGCTTAGGATGTGAAATTTAATTAGGCCTCTTAAAAGTTTCAATTTGGAACATTCATCATAGAGAAAGAATACCTCAAAGATGGTGGTTCACCTTGCCAAAACTTACTAAATTTAGAAACCCTAGTTTCTATTTTTAGCAATTTTTCACATCTCTTGATTTCTTGTGAATTTCTTGACATTTTTTGATCAAATCTTCATCAATGGACATATTTGAGATGAGGAACATGAATTTGACCTCAAAAAGTCAGGAGTTGACTTTTTCCTTTGCACAGTTGACTTTTCCCCAATCTGATTGATTCTCCGCCAATTAATCAATTGAAGATCTTCTGAAAAGAACCAATGGACAATACTCCCTCCTTAGACAATTGAGAGCATATAGAAAACATTGAGATCAAGCCTTGGCTTAAAAACATACTTGCAGTGACTTTTCACCAAAACCCTAATTTTGCACTGGTTAGGAGAATGTGATTCACTTGAAATTTCGTGTCAAGCTTGACCATATGATGAGGTGATGGACCAATAAGATACCTTGAGGTCCAAGGCTCCTTTGTGGCTCAAGTAATGATGACATTGAGACTATCTCTCCTCTTGGTGTCTGGGATATCACACATGAATTTTTACTTGAAGCTCTGGAAAACATCTTCTTCTCTTGAGTTAGCTCATATACCTTGATCCCATGCTAAGAACCAATGCTATGCAAAGATGATAATGCAAGAATGAAATGAAACATAAGCCAGTTAGAGGTTAGAAAAAGAAAGGGAAAATTTTAGGGTGCTACACTCAGGAAGAAGCTGCCCGCCAATCTTTAGAGGGTCCTTCTGTCTTTTCTGGATGCCCCAGGTGGGTATTCTTGTTTCTGAAGGAAGCATTTTGATATCGTGATACCAAGGTTTGTCGTCTATGACTGCTTGAATCGTGAAGATGTAAGTGGGTCGTTCAAGGGGCATTATGTCAATCTTAGATACGTCGTTCCATTGACCTACGCTAATCATGGAAGAGAGAATGGTTAACGCATCAGCCATCTGATTCTCCTCACGAGGGATGTGATGAAACTCGATTCTGTTGAAGAATGGTAACAAGCGTCTCGCATAATCGTTGTAAGGAATCAGTCCTGATTGGTATGTGTTCCAATCTCCTTTGATCTGATTGATAACTAGGGCTAAGTCGCCATATACATCCAAGTTCTTGATCCTTAAGTCGATCGCTTCATCGAGACCAATGATACAAGCTTCGTATTTGGCCTCGTTGTTTCTACACTTGAATGTCAGTCGGGCGGTGAAAGGAATGTGGGTACCCTGAGGTGTTACAATGATTTCCCCAATTCCGTTTCCATAATGATTGACAGCTCCCTCAAAGATAAGTCCCCATTGGGAACCTGGTTCTGGCCCTTCACTGGGTAGTGGTTCATCGCAATCTTTCATTTTCAATTACATGACATCTTCGTCTGGGAAGTCAAACCCATTTGATTCCTGATCGTCAATCAGTTGATGAGCCAAATGATCAGCTAAAACATTTCTTTTAATGGCTTTCTGAGCATGGTACTCTATGTCATATTCTGATAACAACATCTGCCAATGGGTAATTCTTCCCATGAGAGAAGGTTTTTCAAATACATACTTGATTGGATCCATTTCTGAGATTAACCAAGTAGTGTGACGAATCATATACTGGCAAAGACGTTTGGCTACCCAAGCCAGAGCACAACAAGTTTTCTCAAGCATAGTGCACCGAGTCTCGTAGTCGGTGAACTTCTTGCTCAGATAGTAAATGGCAGACTCTTTCCTTTTTGTTTTGTTTCGTTGGCCAAGTACACAACCCATTGAGTCTTCCAAGAGTGTTAAGTAAATGATTAGTGGCCTTCCTTCCGCTGGAGGTGATAGAATTGGCGGGTTCAACAGGTATTCCTTGATACTGTCGAAGGCGGTTTGGCAGTCTTCTATCCAAACGCAGTCCTGATTCTTTTTGAGTAATTTGAAGATTGGCGCGCATGTCGCGGTCATGAGGAATATGAATCTGGAGATGTAGTTCAAATGTCCCAGGAATCCCCTGACTTGTTTTTCAGTCTTTGGAGAAGGAATTTCTTAAATGGCCTTGACCTTGTCAGGATCAACCTCAATTCCTTTTTGGCTGACGATGAACCCTAAGAGTTTCCCCGAACGGACACCGAAGGTGCACTTGTTGGGATTCAAGCAGAGTTTATACTTTCTCAACCGCTCGAATAGTTTCGACATGTGGGTCACATGCTCCTCTTCTGTCTTAGATTTGGCAATCATATCATCGACATATACCTCGATTTCCTTGTGTATCATGTCGTGGAACAGAGTAGTCATGGCCCTTTGATAGGTTGCCCCAGAATTCTTCAAACCGAACGACATTCCCTTGTAACAAAAAGTACCCCATGGGGTGATGAATGAAGTTTTCTCCATGTCTTTCGGCGCCATTTTTATTTGATTATTGCCCGAGAATCCATCCATGAAGGAGAATACTTTGAACTTCACTGTACTGTCAACCAGCATGTTAATGTGTGGTAAAGGAAAGTCGTCCTTTGGACTAGCCTTGTTTAGATCTCTGTAATCCACACACATTATAACCTTTCCGTCCTTTTTCGGAACTGGTACTATGTTGGCTAACCATTGAGGATATTCTGATGTAGCGAGGAAACCAGCATTATTCTCTTTCTGTACTTCCGCTTTGATTTTGATGGCCATGTCTGGATGAGTCCGTCTCAACCTTTGTTTTACTGGTGGACATTCTGACCTCAACAGTAGATGATGTTCCACGATGCTGGTATCTAACCCTAGAATGTCCTGATAGGACTAAGCAAATACATCTGGAAACTCTTTGAGAAGCTTTGTCAAACTTTCTTTGACAGTCGGACTAAGCAGTGCCCCAATCTTGATTTCTTTTCTTTCCTCCTCTGAGCGCAAGTTGACCGTTTCCAACGGCTTTTTGTGAGGTTCAATGGACCTTTCCTCTTGTCTGAGTAATCGGGAGATCTCTCCTAGAATTTCTTCATCTCCTTCGTCTTCAGCCTCAAATACCGGGAATTCAAAGTTGGGAGAAGGCATTGGATCATATGTTTCAACGGGGTTTAAAACAAGCAATCTGCATGACGTGATAATTATTTTTTAGATGAGATAGAGAGAATGCAAGAGTGTGTGTAGTGTATTTTTTTTACTGCTTGTTTTTATTATTTGAATTGTTTTTAGGATTACCATTTTCTGAAAAAGTAAAACGAGAAAACAAAAATAAATGCGGAAATTACAGAACGACGTTATTTTATTTATGATCTTGTCGATTCTTGAAACTACAGCCCTATAAAACAAAACTCTATCACTTTGGACGAAGTGAAGAGGTATATTTACAGAAAGTGAGCCCTATTAAAACATCCGTTTCACCTGGGCAAGGTGAAAGGTTAAAGACGACAATTACTTTGACTTATGAACAATCTGCGGAACATCGACAACAACCTATTGGCGGAGAACTCCTCGGTGAATCACAAAGTCTAGTACCTTCCTTGATTTGTCTTCAGAAATATAGCTGATTTCTGGCGGAGCAGGATCATTAGAATCTGTCTCCCAGGCACAGTTGTCGTAGGAGGATTCTTTTGTTGTATTTTGCATAGTATTTGTTCTCTCAGGTATATCTCCCTATCCCATTGGTTGGATGTCTTCGAGCTTGATACGAGAGCTTTCGGGAGCGGTGTACTTGACCATGAAGTCGTATTTTCCACTTGGTTGTCCTAAGGTATCCTACACTTCTTTGGAACTGGAGGAGTCATCCCTTTCAATGACGTTAACCTCGGGAAAAGCATAGTTAATGAATTCTAGTCCTGCAAACTTTGCGAATTCATCGCCACATTGGATATTTTTTGAATGCCCTGAGTGTTGATCCCATGACATGGTGGGGACGCAGGTATTCTTTTCAACGGTGCTCAGCTGATTTTCACTATTCGGCTGATTTTCACTCCCCAAGTCTCCTGGGTACGGCTACCAGATAGGCAGACCATCCATCGGGCCATAATAGTCATGGTCAAAGTTGTCTTTCATCAGAGTGTCTTCCTCTAATGAGTTTTGTGGAGCATGGCATCTTTCTGGATCACAATCTCCGTATATCATTCTTCGAACTCTGTGCGGGATAGAAAAATGGTGTAGGCACCTCTTCTTGAGAGATATAACCGTCCTCGTTAAGATAGGACTTCCACTCTTCATCTGTATCGGAGGAATCTTCCTCGTTGATGGTATGTACTTCTTGAGACATTGGGTGAAGGAAACCTCCACTACGGAAGAAGTCCTAAATGGGATGAAAACTTTCACCGTTAGTAGCAGTTTGGGTACAGTTTGAAGGAAAACCAAGACCTTTCTTTGCCTTGTTGTCATTAGGAATGACAAGCTGTCCCCATCCTTTTGCATTGTTATTTTTGATCACCTCGAGAGCATCTTTGTACGAGGAAATCGACGTTACTCTTTCTGATTGATTCTCATTGCTCACCGAAAGTGCCTGGAACTGAGTTCTAACAACCTCCTCTGGTTCTACATAGGTAGACGACGATAGGCTACTCACAATCTGTGCTTGCTCTCCACAGACCGTGACGAGTTGGTCATTCCTGACGAACTTCAGTTTCTGGTGCAGTGTCGAAGTGACTGCTCCTGCCTGGTGTATCCAAGGTCTTACTAACAAACAGCTGTATGTTGCTCGGATGTCCATGAACTGGAAAGTGAGTTAGAAAGTGCGAGGACCGATAGTTATGGGAAGGTCGACTTCGCCGATAACTATTTTTCTGGACCCGTTAAATGCTTTGACGACGACCTCACTGCCTCTCATCGGGGATCCTTTGAATGATAGTCGCATTAGAGTGGACTTCGGCATAACGTTGAAAGCCGATCTGGTATCTACCAATACGCTGGTTAAAGCATCATCCTGGTAGTTAACTGTGATATTGAGCGCCATGTTGTGACTTTTGACTTCTTCTGGCAATTCCTCACCACTGAACCCTAAGTTGTTGCAGGAAGTGATGTTAGAGACGATGCTATCGAACTTTCGTATTGACACATCCTGTTCCACAAAGGCCTGCTCTAAGACTTTCTGTAGAGCCTCTCTGTGGGCTTCAGAACTGAGTAAAAGAGATAACACATAGATCTTTGAAGGAGTTTGTAACAGCTGATCAACAATGTTGTATTCACTCCTTTGGATGAGCTTCAGCATCTCATCATCATTCTTTGAAAGGTTGGGATCACTGGATTGACCATCCGGTGGATTGGGAACTTTCGTTTGAGGTTCCTTTTCTCTGTCAGGTTCTCCAACTCCTCGGTTGAAGATTCGACCACTCCGTGTTACTCGACTGATGTCTGCCATATTCACGATGGAGGGTAATGGAATTTCCTTTCCATTCTAAATTGTTGTTGCACAGTATTTGTAAGGGATCGCCTTATCAGATTTGTACGACACTGGTCCCGGTAGATATATAACTACAGGAGCCTTCTGATTTTTCTGACTGTCGTAAGTAACTTCAATCAGTTCCTGGCTAAGAACCTTCAATTCGTCCAGTAGAGGGATGATGGTGTCATACCCCAAATTTTGACCATTAATATTTCCCATTACTGTGAAAATCATCATCACAATATGGGTGTGTCATTATGCCTCATCAGTCTCCCCAAAGATGGGTGAGTATTCACTACTATCAAAATTAGGGTTTCAAGCCCTCTCAGAGCTTTTAGACAAATGATCAATCAAGGAATGACATGATCTTCAACCTGTCTACACCCTCAAACATACACAAAGGATAAAAAAGGACTCCCACTTCAAGGATTAAGCACAAGGATGCTCCCTTCTAGGTGGATCAAGCCTCAAGATCGCCAGTGTCACCAAATTAGGGTTTTGGTCGACCAGGGCCTCCAGGTGGAAATTTTCATCTGGGCATGAGCCAATGATTCAAAACATATCCTAATATGCTCCATGGAACCTCATAAACTCAATCATCCAGTTAATTTTGCCTCAGGGGATGCATTCATCAAAAATCAGGAATTAGGGTTTCTTGACCTAATTCACCCCAAGTTGACTTTTGGGACCAATTATGAACCAAGGCCTCAAGAGAGGATTTGAGGATCTCCAATAGGCCATATTGATCCATTTGGAACAATGGATTGATCCAAGAAGCTTGAGCAACAAGTTTCAATTTCATCTGAACCACAATTAGGGTTTCGTGGGAAAAGTCAACTGTAACTTTGACTTTTGACCAGGACATGCTCCCAAGCCCTAAGACATGATTCAATATCCTCTATACCACCCATAGAACATGTCCATCAAGTTTAATTTAGGTCAAGGACATGATTTCTTGAAGAATTGCACAGTTTGGAATTCATTAGATAAAAAGTCAACTGTGCACAAAAGTCAACTTTGACTTTTTGAGATTTTTCACAAAAATGGATTTTTAACCCTAAAATGATGTTTATGTATGATTTGAATCATCATTCATCAAGAAAAATCAAAGAAAATGGGATAACTTGTAAAAGGGGTAACCATAAAAACTTAGAAAATTTTCTAAGTTATGAAAAAAAGTGACAAAGGTACCAACTTCGGAGGATCAAAACTCCTAAACCACAAAGCCATTTTTTCCATCCAAGGCTTGATTTGTAGATCTTATTGCCCTCTACAAAAGCTTAATACTGACCTTGTCCAAATTCTTCATGGATTTTGAGTTATGGAGTGATCAAAATCAAGAAAAGTCACTTTGTTCCAACACTTGGTGAAAATTTCACTAAGTCAGATTTTGCCTTGCTTTTTTCCAAATTAAGGGACATTTTTCACTTGGATCCAAAAAGTATCAAAACCAAATATGGTCAAACAGTTGTTGTATCATATAAGAGCTTTCCAAAATGGCCAAGAACATCACCAAATTCAACTTGAGCCATGAGATATGACATTGGCAAGTTGCCTTGCTGAAATCTGCCAAGGCAAGGCAGATTCTTGCACTTTTGCTCGATTTGCCAAAATCAGCCAATTCCAAGCCTTGTCATCAACTTGGACACATCTGAGGATTGAATCTAAAGGGGACAATCACTGAGCCAAGCCTCCAAAGTCCTTGGAACAAGAAATAACATGCTAAACCTAGAATTGCCCAAAATAGGGACAAGACTCCAATTTTGGATTGGACCATTCAATGGAAGCATCAAGGTGGCATGGACTGAGCCATTCTCAACTGAATTCAGTCAAGACTTATCCAAGACCAAGGGGACCAGCAGCCTGTGCCCTAACCTCTAGTCAATGTCTAGAGGAGACTTGGATTTTCATTTGCCAACATTGGCCAAACCTACTAAGCAGTTTCCATTCACTATTTCTTGCAAAACAAACTTGCTCTATTATAAATAGAGCTCAATTGTGATCAGTTTAAGTACACCAAAGGCCTACAACACCTGCCTTACTCAAAATCTACTTCTCACTCTAAAAAATGCCTTTCTTAGCAAGTCACTATCGGGTTTTTCATTAGAGAGCAAGTCCACTCAAACCAATCACACACACACCTCATACACATCATATGTGAGCTGATCAAACACTTAAACAACATCTGGAACACTGATTTCTCAGAATCACCAGTCAATTGCTTATGGTTTTAACCAAAGTGCAGTTGAGATGCCATGAAGTGATCCAGCCAATTTCCATCAAGTCCAAGCATTCAAACACACTCCATAGGGTGTAGGGAAGCTGTTCAGATCATCACAACTCATCTGTAACACCTCCAACTCAGAAATCAATTTGCTCTTGCTGTCACGACCTAGAGGTAAGCCTAAACTTGGTCATCTCTCAATCTATGCATATTTCCTCGCACAATACTTTTGCCAAATGTTCATAATCATCCATGGAATGTTTCCCCTCAAGTAATTGCTTTGTTTGAATGGTGTATTAAAAATCCCTGCCTTCATGCAGAATTTAGGGTTCTTAAGGATTTTTCGTGATTTCTTGTTTTATGCTTAATTTAAATGAAATTAATTGCCATAGACATGATCGTGAGGTTGAAACGAGTTGACTGGTATGTGGATTACATGATATGATCAAGTATTTAGTGAGATTGGATAGAAAATGCAAATCTGGGCAAGGCAGAACACGCGCGTGTTCTTGGTCCATGTTCTTGGCGCCATTTTCATAAATTCAAATATCTGAATTTTGTGATTTTATTTAATTGATTCAAAAATTAATATCTCTCTGAGTTTTAATGATTTTGAGTTGATTCTTTTTTTAATAATTCACAAAAATGTTAAAATATTTTATTTTCCCAAAAAATCCCAAAAATATTATTTATTTCATATAATTAATATTTTTGCAAAGAATTAATATTTTAATTATTTTTGACATTTTGAATATTTTTTCCACCTTGATTTTACAACTTTTAATGCCTTCTAATTATTTTGTAGGTCAATACTTAATTTTTGAAGCATTAATCCAAGATCACAATTTGTTTTCCATATGTTAAACAATTTTGATCATTTTAATTGAATTTTTATTCAATTAAAATACATTTTGAAAACAAATTAGGGTTTTTGGATAAATTCAACCCTCATAAATCATTTTCAAAACACTTTGGGCCTCTTAATAGAGTGTAAGACTCAAACCCCCTTGTACAAACCATTTTGGGCCTCACATATTGTATAAGTCCCTCTGTATAAGTGAACGGCGCGATCGTCGCCTTTTAAAAAAACTTTGGGCCTCTCCTCGAGCTATAAGACCCATTCAAAACTTTTGAGTGTAAGACCCAAACCCCCTTGTACAAACCATTTTGGGCCTCACTTATTGTATAAGTCCCTCTGTACAAGTGAACGGCGCGATTGTCGCCTTTTAAAAAAACTTTGGGCCTCTCCTCGAGCTATAAGACTCATTCAAAACTTTTGGGCCTCTATTAGAGTGTAAGACCCAACCCCCTTTGAAAACCAAACCATTTCGGGCCTCAATGCATTGTATAAGACCCACTGCGTTTTCAAAAATCTCGGCGCAATCACCATTTTAAACGAAAAATCATCTGGGCCTACCCTCGTGTTATAAGCCCCACTCTTTTTCTTTTGGGCCTCTATTAGAGTGTAAGACCCAACACCCTTTGTAAACATAACCTATTTTGGGCCTCACTTATGGTATAAGTCCCGTGGTATTTCAAAAAAGTTCGACGCGATCATCATCCGTTGAAAAATAAATCTTGGGCCTACCCTCGAGTAGTAAGACCCATTCTTTAAGACTTTTTGGGCATCTTGAGAGAGTGTAAGACCCAAATCCCTTTGTACAACAAAACATTTTTGGGCCTCAGTCACTTGTATAAGTCCTTCTGTACAAATTTAACAGTGCAATCACTGGTAAAACCCTAGGCATCTCCTTGAGCTGTAAGCCCCAAATCTTTCTTTTTCAAAGCACTTTCTCCTTTGATTTTGAAATATACTGTTGTTTTCAATCTTTCTTTGTTGAACAACTAACCAAACAGCATGGAAGCTCTACAACCGAGTAAGTGTTTATATGCTTTCATTTTCCGCTTTCATATACATATAACTGTATTGTGGGGCTGTTTCGCTGTAAGTCTTCTTTCTTGAACTCATATCAACTGTGTAATAATAGTATAGATATTTAGAGTTTCCCCGACAACTATGTCTAGCACTAGGTAAAGCCGTTGATCACTCTTAGAAATAGTCAAAACTAGATCCCCATAGGAGTACCAGACACAGTCTTCCCTCCTCTTGGGGTTAAACAATATGGAGACATGAAAGGCAGCATTCTCGGTGAACCCTTTCATAGACTGTCACTCGTAGAAGTTGTTAAAGAAACTCTATTCCCCAGAGATGATCTCTTCTCCATGAATTGCATCTCTTGAGTTTCTTCCAAATTCTCGGACTTTCCTGGCTTGATCTATTCCTCATGAATAGGCTGTCTTGAATTTCTCGGGGTTTGGGGACCCACAGGCTTCTTAAAAGCACTTGTCAAGAAACTTTATTCCCCAGAGATGATCTTTTCTCTGTGAATGGCATCTCTTGAGTTTCTTCCAAATTCTCGAACTTTCCTGGCTTGATCTATTCCTCGTGAATAGCCTGTCTTGAATTTCTCAGGGTTTGGGGACCCATCGGCTTCTTAAAAGCATCGGCCTCCTCTTGGGCATTGTTCAAGGACCCACAGGCTTCCTAAAAGCATCCCCGCCTCCTCTTGGGCTTAGAACAAGGACCCGTCGGCTTCTTAGAAGTTTTTATAGCCTCCTCTTAGGCTTCGTATAATGATTCTTCCTTCGGGAATGATAGCCTCATCTTGGGCTTCATACAAGGACCTATCGACTTCTTAAAAGTTTCCAGCCTCCTCTTGGGCTTCGTACAAATTGTCCCGACGACCTCCTAGAGGTATAGGAACAGAAATCAGTCATCTTAATAGAACAGTTTTTCCAAGAGTCTACTACTGTTTCTCAAAGCATAGTACAAAAGATGACACTCTAGACTTGGACAGTCTAATTTCCTTGAGTCTCCAAGACATTCTCAAGCACCCTTCAAGAATAGGAAGGAACCCCCATAGACTTGGATAGTCTCAATACCCTTTGATTTTCCCATTTCCTCAAAGAAAAGGAAATAACCCTGATCCTCGAATCAAAATCCCTGAGTGCAAACATTACTCATATAAGAACTGATTTTCTCTTTAAAACAACATACTGGACCTGTCACTCAACTAAAACAGCACCATAGCCTCCTCTTGGGCTTTGTACAATGATTCTCCCCAGCGGAGCTAACAATTTTAGCCTCCATCTCGGGCTTTATACGAGATACTAAGAGACTCCCTCGTTGAGTCAATCACCATCTTTAGCCTCCATCTCGGGCTTCGTACGAGATACAAAAACACTCTCTTGTTGAGTATAAAAGATTCTCCTATTGAGTCAAAACCTTTTAGCCTCCATCTTGGGCTTCGTACGAGATACTATAAAAGAATCTCCTGTGGAGTCAACCCTTTTAGCCTCTCTCTCGGGCTTTGTACGAGACACATATTAGCCTTCTCTTAGGCTTTGTATAACAAAACCACTGGTTGATCTAATCAACCTTTTAGCATCAAAGTTATGCCTCGTTCACAGTACGCAAACATCAACAACTCCTTCCCCTTCATCTAATCGCTGTAAGCGGCAAGCCTCTGGATCATCTATATCCATGCCACTGTCCCTCTTTTAGCATGAGAAATTCCTAAGGAAAGATAGCATTGCTCTACACTGAGTTAAAGTCTTCTCCTTCAGGTTGGAAATCCCCTATAAAGGAAATTATGGCATTGTCGGATTCACATATCCCGGTTAAAGTAATTCTCCTTTATAAACAGTTGTGATAGACAAAACCCCTCTTTAGAGATGACAAATTCTCTCTAAAGACAAGACCTTCAGCTTCACATCTTGGGCTTTGAACAAGATATAAACCACCTTTCGCTTCACGTCTTGGGCTTTGAACAAGACACCAAAATGCCATTTCCTCCCATAGAATATGAGGAACTACGATCGTTCTGATTTCCCTGTTTCGGAAAACGGGAATACGTAGGCATAAGATTGAAAGAAAAATCTTAGCGAGCACACTAAACAAAAACCCAAAATCCCATACTTTCATACATCCGTCCTAACATCTTAACCTCCCACCCATCGACCGAACACTACTTTTAACAAAATAAACCTAATAGAGACCCCGAATCTTTGTAGCATCTGTAAACCAACAGTTTTGACTGTTTAACCTCAGTTTGCATGCAGGGTTAATTTGAGACATCTATTTCCCTTCCTTCATCAGCTTCAATAGGATAAAAAATGAATCGAGCTGTAGATACCATAGAGCGGTAGTGCTTCGCAACGACGTCCAAAATCGCTCGCTACAGAAAAATGGCAACTCTGCTGGGGAGGTCGAGATCTTGTTCTCTTCCCTTCTATTAGGTGAAAACCAAAAAAAAAGTGGCACCCCATGGGGCCGGTCTTTCTTTCTTTCTGGGATATGACTCTTTGTTGACTTCACTAGGATCTTAGGTAAAAAAAAACCTTTAAGTGGGGAAGGAACTACAGAATGGCGTCTCCGCCGGGGAATCATTTTCTGTCAGGAGCTTAAGATTATTAGCTTTTAAAAGTCTAGGACATTAGGACAAATATATATATATATTGCTTTTCTTAATTGATATCTGTGTTTATTTTTCTGCTAATGGGAATGCGTGTGATGCCGCATGTGGAAAGATTGAGTATACACTTAAGATAAGTGATGGCGACGAGGTCGACCATCAACCTTAGTGGAGGCTTCCCAATGCAACCCATTCCCTCTCATAGGCAATGGGCCGATTGTTACGTCTGAGAAGCTGAGGAGCCAACCCTTTTGTAGTGCAGAAGCTATCGGAAATAGTTGTCACGCGATACTTCCCTCATTTGAGGCTAATGATCTATTCTCTGTGAATAGCATTTACTCTAAGATTTCATACAGCTCGCTGGCGATCCGCTTGCTATTTGTTATCCTGGGAGGAGCTGATGATTTTGAGTACAGGTACAAAAATCACCCTAGTATAAATCTTTGGGGATGGGTAGAGCCTTGACTTCATGACAACGACCCTTTGACCCTATGTTTTTTCTATGTTTTTGTGTGCTGCATTCATGCATTCATTTAAAGAACATTAATATAATCATTGCATTCATCATTCTCACATCGAGTATTCTTCTTACCTACGAATCTCATGTTTGTGTCTCGGTTCTAGAGTCAAACTGTCTCATTCGTATAATACTCGGGCCAATCGTCAGAAAAAGATGGATGATCTTGAGGAAGAAAATAGAGAGTTGAAAGAAGAGATCGACGCTCTAAGAGAGGATATGAGAAAGCTTCGTAACGACATGCAAGCCATGGCAGAAGCTCAGCTACAAAGAACTGTGATATCAAAGATCACCTCAATGCCCATAGTGGAGAAGTATGATCCTATGTATCAAATGCCGAAAGATCGTCCTTGGGGCATGCCTGTTAACTATATCCCGAAAGGATATGTTCCGCCTATCACTGAAGATCAGGGAATCATAACAGAAGCCGCTGGGCCTGAAGGTTACAAACTTCGGGAAAGCGAAGATGCCAGGGGCATACTGAAGACTCCTGAAGGTTAAAAACTTCGGGAAACGCCAAGATTCATTGCCGTAGTCACGGTACCACCCCCTGTGGTGCATACTGTCTCAGAAGGACAGATTCCACCGATACCTTCTGGTAAGAAGGAAACTATGTTCGATAGAATGGATGAATTCCAGGAACAGTTCTTGGAAATGCAGAAGGAACTGCAAGCCATCCGCGGTCAGGATTTATTTGGAAAGGAGGCCGCAGACCTTTTTCTGGTCCCCAATGTGAAATTTCTGCACAAATTTCAAGTGCCAGACTTTGAAAAATACAAGGGTAACTCTTACCCTCAGAGCCATCTGGTGATGTACGCTCGGCGAATGTCAGCTCAGATGGAGAATCAGGACTTACTAATTCACTACTTTTAGGATAGTTTAACCGGTGCCGCACTCAAATGGTACATGGGTTTAAACCGTACTACGATTATTACATTCAGAGATCTTGGTACTGCCTTCGTCTAACAATACAAATATAATTTGGACATGACACCGGACAGAGATCAACTCAGATCAATGTCACAAAAGGACAAGGAAACCTTTAAGGAGTACGCTCAGAGATGGCGCGAAATTGCCGCTCAGATTTGTCCACCTCTTGAGGAAAAAGAGATGACAAAGATCTTCTTAAAGACCTTAAGCCCATTTTACTACGATAGAATGGTTGCCGGTGCACCCATTGATTTCACCGAGATGGTAGCCATGGGAGTTCGGCTTGAGGAAGCCGTCCGAGAAGGACGTCTAATAAAAGATGCTGGATCATCAAGTAGTACAAAACGATATGGTAGTGCTCTCCCTAAGAAAAAAGAGCAAGATATTAGGAATATCTCTCTCGGAAAGCAAAGGCGACGGTACCAACCGGTAGCAGCTGTAACTCCTGCTATCAGCCCTACGCCTATTCCTACGTATCAACCTCAGGTTGCGCAGAGCCAACCTAATCAGCAAAGGACACAACAACCTCTTTAGCAGGCTCGTCCTCCATACAATAACAACCGTACAACGCGGCCACCAGGGTTTGATCCTATACCCATGTTATACGCAGAACTATTTCCGTTACTACTGGCTAAGGGGCACATCCAGACTAAGTCTCCTCTTATAGTACCGGAAAATCTACCTTTTTGGTTTAAGGTGGATCAGACATGCCCTTATCATCAAGGAGGACCAAGGCATAACATAGAGAATTGTCTCAATTTCAAATCCGACGTGCAAAAGCTTGTTAGGAGCGGGCTCTTATCTTTCAAAGATACGAATCCCAATGTTCTCACAAACCCGATACCTCAACATGAGAAAGCTGCAGTCAACTTGATTAAGAAAGAATTTAACAACGTCTATCAAATTCATGATGTACTCTTGTTAAGGACCAATCTGGTCAAGATGCATTATAGACAGAGTGGGTATGGCCATGTGCCACCTCATAATTATCATCAGTGTGATATCTGCTCTAAAAGTAATCAAGGATGTTCTGTGGTGCAATCAGCTCTACAGGAACAGTTGGATCTCGGATGGATCCAAGAGCACCGAGTTCGTGGAGTTAACATGGTCTATACGAATTCCAATGTCATTCAAAACCACGACATCCGTGCGATGAATGCCAACTTGGTGACAATGCACTCAAGGAAAAGCCAGTATCATAATCTACCGCGGCACGATTACAGTTCTTGTCTGACTTGCTCGGTAAACAAACAGGGATGCTCTTTCATAGAGGAGGCCCTCCAGCGTCAGATGGATCTTGGATGGATCCAGGACTACCATGATAGGAATCCCTATCAGATCAATATGGTTTAGATCTTCGACATTTGCTAGATGAATACCGACTTGGTTGAATTGCATGCTGAGCAGGTCCGACTCAGATTCCTGATATCACATAATTATCACAGCTGTAAAACGGGTTGCGAAAATGATCAGGGATGTGCCCTTGTCCAGGAGGCACTTTAGCACTTGTTAAATCATTGGTGGATGCCAATCTACATGGATAAGGATACTCAGTAAATTAGTATCAATAACAGAAACCCCACTCGACATCAAAGTCAGGATGTCCGACTCGTGGAAGCTAACCTAGTAAGGTTACATTGTATTGAAAGTGGATGTGGCCAGGTGCCACCACACAATTATGAATGTTGTGGAGTCTGCTCGGAAAGTAACCAAGGGTGCTACCTTGTGCGAGCAGCTCTCTAGGGCCAGGTGGATCGTGGAGAGATTCGCCCATATCCAGGTTCCGGACCCATCAATTGGTCGCCGAACTACCTTGCCAATCAAATTGAGGACGTTGTCATCATCTCTGATCATCAGAGAACAAGGGATGTTTTCACCATTATCCCTCTGCTTGACGAATCAAGAATTCCCAACCGGGAACGGATCGAGATTACGTATGATGGTCAGAAAAACCAGAAGGTTCCCATAGTCATCTATCTGCCGGGACCACTACCATATGAATCAGCTAAGGCAATCCCTTACAAATACAGTGCAACGATAATAAATAATGGAAAGGAAATTCCATTACCCTCCGTCGTGAATATTGCAGACATCAGTCGTGTAACACGGAGTGGTAGAATCTTCAACAGAGGAGTTGGAGAGTCTAACAAAGAAAAGGAACTTCAGACAGAAGCTCCCAATCCACCAGTCGGTCAATCCAGTAATCCCGACCTTTTGAAAAATGATGATGAGATACTGAAGCTCATCCAAAGGAGTGAATATAACATTGTTGATCAGTTGTTACAAACTCCTTCAAAGATCTCGGTATTATCACTATTACTCAGTTCAGAAGCGCACAGGGAGGCTCTACAGAAAGTCTTGGAGCAAGCCTTTGTGGAACAGGATGTAACAATCAAACAGTTCGATAGTATTGTCTCTAGCATCACTTCCTGCAATAATTTGGGGTTTAGTGATGAGGAATTACCTGAAGAGGGTCGCCGTCATAACATGGCGCTCAATATCACAGTCAACTACCAGGACGATGCTTTAGCCAGCGTACTGGTAGACACAGGGTCAACCCTGAATGTTATGCCGAAGTCCACTTTGACTCAATTATCATTCAAGGGCCCCCCGATGAGAACCAGCGAGGTCGTCGTTAAAGCGTTCGACGGATCCAGAAAAACGGTTATCGGTGAAGTCGACCTTCCCATAACTATTGGTCCTCACACTTTCCAAGTCATCTTCCAGGTCATGGACATCCGGGCAACGTACAGTTGTTTATTAGGAAGACCTTGGATACATCAGGCTGGAGCGGTCACCTCAACCCTCCACCAAAAGGTAAAGTTCGTCCAGAACGGCCAACTCATCATAGTCTGTGGGGAATAGGCCTTGGTCGTCAGCAATTTATCGTCATCCACTTATGTGGAACCAGAAGGGATAATCGGAACTCAGTTCCAAGCGCTTTCGCTACACAAGGACGAACAATCTGGAGGAGAAACTTCGATTTCCTCATACAAAGATGCTATTAAAGAGGTCGAGAGTACCGATACAACAGGATGGGGACAGCTTGTCATTCCTACTAGCAATACAACAAAGGAGGGTCTTTGTTTTTCTGCAACCTGTACCCGGACAGCTGTTAACGATGAAAGTCTTCATCCCATTCAGAACTTCTTCCACAGTGGAGGTTTTCTTCACCCAGTGTCTCAAATAGTCCATGCTATCAATGAGGAGGATCCCTCCGACACAGATAAAGAATAGAAGTCCTATCTTAACGAGGACGGTTATATGTTTCAGGAAGAGGTGCCTATGCCATTTTGCTATCCCGCACAGAGTCCGAGATTTATACCACGGTCAGATGTCGAAATGATATACGGAGGTTATGATCCGGAAGGATGTCGTGCTCCGCCAAATTCATTAGAGGAGGACACTCTGATGAAAGACAACTTTGACCACAACTACTATGGCTCGATGGATGGCCTGCCAATGTGGCAGCCTTACCCAGGAGACTGGGGGCCAGAAAGTCAGACGAGTAATGAAACTCAGCTGAGCATCATTGAATAGAATACCCGTGTCCCACCATGTCATGGGATCAACACTCAGGTCATTCAGACACTACTCAACATGACGATGAATTTGCAACATTTGCAGGACTTGAATTCATCAACTATGCTTTTCCCGAGGTCAACATCATCGAGTGGGATGACTCCTCCAGTTCGAAAGAAGTGTGGGACACCTTGGGACAAACGAGTGGAAAATACGACTATATGGTCAAGCAAACCGCTCCCGAAAGCTCTCGTATCAGGCTCGAAGACATCCAGCCAACTAGATGGGGAGATACAGCTGAGAGCACAAATGCTATGCAAAATGCAATAGAGGAATTCTCCAACGTCAACTCTGCCTGGGAGACAGATTCCAATGATCCTGCTCCACCAAAAATCAGCGTCATTTCTGAAGACAAATCAAGGAAGGTACTAGACTTTGTGATTCACCGAGGAGTTCGTCGCCAGTGGGTCGCTGTTGATGCTCCGAAGGTCGTTCGCCAATCAAAGTAATTGCCATCTTTAACCTTTCACCCTGCCCAGGTGAAACGGATGTTTTGATAGGGCTCGCTTTCTGTAAATTTTCCCTCTCCGCTTCGCCCAAAGTGACAGAGTTTTGTTTTATAGGGCTGTAGTTTCAAGGATCGACTTGTTCATTAATAAAATAACAGCGTTCTGTAATTTTCGCATTAATTATTGTTTTCTCTTTTCGCTTTTCTCAGAAAATGTTAATCCTAAAAAACAATTCACTAATAAAAACAAGCAGTAAAAAAATAAAATACACTGCACACACGTTTGCATTCTCTCTGTATCTTCTAAACACGAATCATCACGTCATGCAGATTGCTTGTTTTAAACCCCGTTGAAACATACGATCTGAGGCCTTCTCACAACTTTGAGTTCCCGGTATTTGGGGCTGAAGAAGAAGATGACAACGGAATTCCAGAAGAGATCTCCCGATTACTCAGACAAGAGGAAAGGTCCATTGAACCTCACAAAGAGCCGTTGGAAATGGTAAACATGGGTTCGGAAGAAGAGAGAAAAGAAATCAGGATTGGGGCACTGCTCAGTCCAACTGCCAAAGAGGGTTTGATAGAGATTCTCAAAGAACTCCCTGATGTATTCGCTTGGTCTTATCAGGATATGCCAGGGTTGGATACCAGCATCGTGAAACATCATTTACTGTTAAGATCAGAATGTCCGCCAGTAAAGCAAAGGTTAATATGCACTCACCCGGACATGGCCATCAAAATCAAAGAGGAGGTACAGAAACAAATTGATGCGGGTTTCCTCGCCACGTCTGAATGTCCTCAATGGTTAGCCAATATCATACATGTTCCGAAAAAGGACGGAAAAGTCAGAATGTGTGTTGAATACATAGATCTAAAGAAGGCTAGTCCAAAGGACGACTTTCCTTTAGCACACATTGACATGCTAGTTGACAGTACAGCAAAGTTCAAAGTTTTCTCTTTCATGGATGGATTCTCGGGCTATAACCAGATCAAAATGGCGCCGAAAGACATGGAGAAAACATCGTTCATTACCCCATGGGGTACCTTTTATTATAAGGTAATGCCGTTCGGTTTGAAGAACGCCAGGGCAACCTATCAAAGGGCCATGACTACTCTGTTTCATGACATGATACATAAAGAAATCGAAGTGTATGTCGATGATATGATTGCAAAATCTAAGACAGAGAAGGAGCATGTGACCCACCTGTCAAAACTATTTGAGCGTCTGAGAAAATACAAACTCCGCTTGAATCCCAACAAATGCACCTTCGGTGTCCGTTCAGGGAAACTCTTAGGGTTCATCGTCAACCAGAAAGGAATTGAGGTTGATCCTGACAAGGTCAAGGCCATTCAAGAAATGCCTTCTCCGAAAACTGAAAAACAAGTCAGAGGATTCCTGGGACGTTTGAACTACATCTCCAGATTCATATTCCTCATGACTTCCACATGTGCGCGAATTTTCAAGTTACTAAAAAAAACCAGGATTGCGTTTGGACAGAAGATTGTCAAACCGCCTTTGACAGTATTAAGGAATATCTGTTGAATCCTCCGATTCTATCACCTCCAGTAGAAGGAAGACCACTGAATATCTACTTCACAGTCTTGGAAGACTCAATGGGGTGTGTACTTGGCCAATAAGACGAAACCAAACGGAAAGAGTCTGCCATTTACTATCTAAGCAAGAAGTTCACCGACTGTGAAACTCAATACACGATGCTCAAGAAAACTTGTTGTGCTTTGGCTTGGGCGGCCAAACATGTGCGCCAGTACACGATTCGTCACACTACTTGGTTAATCTCCGAAGTGGATCCAATTAAGTACGTCTTCGAAAAACCTGCTCTCACGGGAAGGATTGCCCGTTGGTAGATGTTGCTATCAGAATATGACTTAGACTACCACGCTCAGAAAGCCGTTAAAGGAAGTATTTTAGCCGATCATTTGGCTCATCAGCCGATTGACGATCAAGAATCAGTCGGGTTCGACTTCCCAGACGAAGATGTCATATATTTAAAAATAAAAGACTGCGATGAACCGTTACCCAGTGAAGGGCCGAAACCAGATTCCCAGTGGGGACTAATCTTTAACGGAGCAGTTAATCATTATGGAAAAGGAATTGGGGCAATAATTGTTACCCCTCAGGGTACCCACATTCCTTTCACCGCTCGAATTACGTTCAAGTGTACAAACAACGAGGCCGAATACGAAGCTTGTATTATGGGTCTCGAAGAAGCGAATGATCTAAGGATCAAAAACTTGGACGTATACGGTGACTCAGCCCTAGTTATCAATCAGATTAAAGGAGATTGGAACATATACCAATCAGGATTGATTCCTTACAAAGACTATGCAAGAAGGTTGTTACCTTTCTTCAACAGAATCGAGTTTCATCACATCCTTCGTGATGAGAATCATATGGCTGATGCATTAGCCACTCTCTCTTCCATGATTAGTGTAGGTCAATGGAACGACCTACCTAAGATTGACATAATGCGCCTTGAAAGGCCTGCTTACATCTTCACGATTGAAGCAGTCATAGACGACAAACCTTGGTATCACGATATCAAATGCTTCCTTTAGAAACAACAATACCCACCTGGGGGACTAAGGAAGGACAGAAAAACCCTCAGAAGACTAGCTGGAAACTTCTTCCTGAGTGGTGACACGCTATATAAGAGAAATTTTGACTTGGTTTTGCTTCGATGCGTCGACAGACCAGAAGCAGACATGCTGATAAAAGAAATTCATGAAGGATCATTTGGCACTCATGCCAACGGACACACAATGGCGAGAAAAATACTGAGAGCGGGGTACTATTGGTTGACAATGGAATCCGACTACTACAAGTACATGAGGAGGTGTCACAAGTGTCAGATATACTCCGACAAAATTCATGTACCGCCAACACATCTCAAAGTTCTTTCTTCCCCATGGCCCTTTTCCATATGGGGAATTGACATGATTGAGCCCAAAGCTTCGAACGGACATCGGTTCATCCTGGTAGCCATTGATTACTTCACCAAGTGGGTCGAAGCAGCGTCATACGCCAATGTAACCCGACAAGTGGTGGTCCGATTTATCAAAAACAATATCATATGCCGTTATGGTGTTCCGAGCCAGATCATTACAGATAATGGATCTAACTTGAACAATAAGATGATGAAAGAGTTGTAGGCAGAGTTCAAGATCGAACACCATAACACATCTCCCTACCGACCCAAGATGAACGGAGCGGTAGAAGCGGCTAACAAGGACATCAAGAAGATTATTCAGAAGATGGCTGTAACCTACAAAGACTGGCACGAGATGCTACCCTTTGCTCTTCACGGTTATCTAACATCTGTCCGCACTTCAACAGGGGCAACCCCTTTCTCTCTAGTATATGGCATGGAAGCAGTGCTCCCCATCGAAGTAGAGATCCCATCAATCCGAGTATTGATGGAAGCAAAGCTTACAGAAGCTGAATGGTGTCAAAGTCGACACGACGAACTGAATCTGATTGAAGAGAAGCGAATCACAGCACTATGCCACGGTCAGTTATATCAATAGAGAATGAAGAAGGCATTTGACAAAAAGGTCCGACCTCGCGTCTTCAGGAAAGGAGACCTTGTGCTCAAGAAGATACAATCATTTCTCACTGATTCGCGAGGTAAATGGACTCCGAATTATGATGGCCCCTACGTGGTCACGAAAGCTTTCTCAAACGGCGCCTTGAGACTTGCAACCATGGACTGAGAAGAATTTTCTACCCCACAAATGTTGATGTAGTCAAGAAATACTTCGCCTAAATTAAAAAAATAAAAAAGAAAAAAAAACGTCTCGGTGGATTGAAAACCCGAAAGGGCGGTCCAGGAAAAAGTTAGAGACAGAATAGAAAAAAATCATCCTAGTGGATTGGAAACATCAAATTACAATCCAGGAAAAAATTAGGGATAATGGCAAGTAACTATGTTCAATAGAGGCAAGTCCCTCAACAGCAATTACACCATCCATCAGAGGAAAACTCCAGTCAAGGTCATCTTCGACAGAAACTCAGGATGCCCAGAATTCAAAGTTGGTAGAAGGATAGTCGTCGTTATGTTTTAACGTAGCCCTTTTCCATGTAAATTACCATTTTCTAACTTTGTAAATACTCTTTAGAATCACGCGTTTGGCTGATCTCCGTCTTATCAATAAAATTTGAGCCCTTGTGCTTTTGTTTGTAATTCTCATTTGTTTTAGCTTTACAGAACGACATTTTAACATGCTCAACGATTCTTGAAATAAAACAAAAATGAATTTACTTGTAAAAAATTTTCTGCTTTTAAAATAAAGATGGCAATTTCTTTTGACTGTTGAACATCAAAATAGCATCAACCGCTTCTCCAGAAGTAAGCGAACTTCAAAGTGCATAATCAAAGTACTCCTTCTACGCCAGCATATACATACATACATCGTGCATTTTATTTGCATTCGCATTCATATTGCATCACTATCACTCTAGTTGGTCTTATCCCCTAGTGATAAAAAGTCCTCTCAATCGAGTTGTCAAGTTCTTTCCTCGTCAGGAAGTGAATCATCTGAACAATCTCGCCTCCAGCTATTTCTGAATTGAAGATAGATCCTGGACCACTTTGATAACTTGAACCTCTGAAAAACCAGAGAACCTTCAGTCAGCATCACTCTTCGCCATTGAAGATGATATTTTTGCATTCCCGAATTAAGGAAAATCTCTAGAGAAAGCCCCTTAATCGGAGATTCGGTGGTACAGCAGTTTCTCCGAAGAACCACTGATGAAAAGGTCATCGGTACCTCAAAATTGGATCCCATCATATGGCATTTCTCCGGGAAAATCCCGAGAAAAGTATGATGTAAGACCCCAAACGAAGGCAGTCTTTCATGAGACTCGTCTTCCCCAGTAGAAACAAATGGCGTCTCCAATAGAGAAGTTTGTACACCTCTACAATTCAGACAGATGGGTTCCCCAACAAGTCTGACATCCAATTTTTTCCGTCAAATGGCATCTCCCCAGGAAGATTCGGCGAGAAGTTTGAGGAAAGCCGCTACAAATAGCGTCCCTTGTCAAGAAAGTTTATTGACAAAAGAAACTAAGACCAGTTCCTTGGTAGGAAACCAGGATTGAGGGGAAGTTTAAATCAGAAACTAAGACCAGTTCCTTGGTAGGAAACCAGGATCGAGGGGAAGTTTAAATCAGAAACTAAGATCAGTTCCTTGGTAAGAAACCAGGATCGAGGGGAAGTTTAAATCAGAAAACTGAGACCAGTTCCTTGGCTGAAGACCAGGATCGAGGAGAAGTTTACCTTTTCTAAGCATCATTGCTTAGCAAAAGAAGATGAATGCGATCTTCCATTCATAACCACCATCAAAATTTCGGGTATTCCGATATTTAATCCTCTTGCACCCCGAATGCCCGAATACCTTCGTCATTCACACCTTCGTTTCCAAGAAGATTAAATAGGGGCATCTGTCATACCCCAAATTTTGACCATTAAGATTTCCCATTACTGTACAAATCATCATCACAATATGGGTGTGTCATTATGCCTCATCAGTCTCCCCAAAGATGGGTGAGTATTCACTACTATCAAAATTAGGGTTTCAAGCCCTCTCAGAGCTTTTAGACAAAGGATCAATCAAGGAATGACATGATCTTCAACTTTTCTACACCCTCAAACATACACAAAGGATAAAAAAGGACTCCCACTTCAAGGATTAAGCACAAGGATGCTCCCTTCTAGGTGGATCAAGCCTCAAGATCGCCAGTGTCACCAAATTAGGGTTTTGGTCGACCAGGGCCTCCAGGTGGAAATTTTCATCTGGGCATGAGCCAATGATTCAAAACATATCCTAATATGCTCCATGGAACCTCATAAACTCAATCATCCAGTCAATTTTGCCTCAGGGGATGCATTCATCAAAAATCAGGAATTAGGGTTTCTTGACCTAATTCACCCCTAAGTTGACTTTTGGGACCAATTATGAACCAAGACCTCAAGAGAGGATTTGAAGATCTCCAATAGGCCATATTGATCCATTTGGAACAATGGATTGATCCAAGAAGCTTGAGCAACAAGTTTCAATTTCATCTGAACCACTGTTAGGGTTTCGCGGGAAAAGTCAACTATAACTTTGACTTTTGACCAGGACATGCTCCCAAGCCCTAAGACATGATTCAATATCCTCTATAACACCCATAGAACATGTCCATCAAGTTTTATTTTGGTCAAGGACATGATTTCCTGAAGAATTGCACAGTTTGGAATTCATCGGATAAAAAGTCAACTGTGCACAAAAGTCAACTTTGACTTTTTGAGATTTTTCACAAAAATGGATTTTTAACCCTAAAATGATGTTTATGTATGATTTGAATCATCATTCATCAAGAAAAATCAAAGAAAATGGGATAACTTGTAAAAGGGGTAACCATAAAAACTTAGAAAATTTTCTAAGTTATGAAAAAAAAGTGACAAAGGTACCAACTTTGGAGGATCATAACTCCTAAACCACAAAGCCAATTTTTTCTATCCAAGGCTTGAATTGTAGATCTCATTGCCCTCTACAAAAGCTTAATACTGACCTATGTCCAAATTCTTCATGGATTTTGAGTTATGGAGTGATCAAAATCAAGAAAAGTCACTTTGTTCCAACACTTAGTGAAAATTTCACTAAGTCAGATTTTGCCTTTCTTTTTTCCAAATGTAGGGACATTTTTCACTTAGATCCAAAAATGATCAAAACCAAATATGGTCAAACAGTTGTTGTATCATATAAGAGCTTTCCAAAATGGCCAAGAACATCACCAAATTCAACTTGAGCCATGAGATATGACATTGGCAAGTTGCCTTGCTGAGATCTGCCAAGGCAAGGCAGATTCTTGCACTTTTGCTTGATTTGCCAAAATCAGCCAATTCCAAGCCTTGTCATCACCTTGGACACATCTGAGGATTGAATCTAAAGGGGTTAATCACTGAGCCAAGCCTCCAAAGTCCTTGGAACAAGAAATAGCATGCTAAACCTAGAATTGCCCAAAATAGGGACAAGACTCCAATTTTGGATTGGAGCATTCAATGGAAGCATCAAGGTGGCATGGACTGAGCCATTCTCAACTGAATTCAGTCAAGACTTATCCAAGACCAAGGGGACCACCAGCCTGTGCCCTAACCTCTAGCCATTGGCCAAACCTACTCAGCAGTTACCATTCACTATTCCTTGCAAAACAAACTTGCTCTACTATACATAGAGCTCAATTGTGATCAGTTTAAGTACACCTAAGGCCTACAACACTTGCCTTTCTCAAAATCCACTTCTCACTCTCAAAAATGCCTTTCTTAGCAAGTCACTATCGGGTTTTTCATTAGAGAGCAATTCCACTCAAACCAATCACACACACACCTCATATACATTATATGTGAGCTGATCAAACACTTAAATAACATTTGGAACACTGATTTCTCAGAATCACCAGTCAATTGCTCAAGGTTTTAACCAAAGTACAGTTGAGATGCCATGAAGTGATCCAGCCAATTTCCATCAAGTCCAAGCATTCAAACACACTCCATAGGATGTAGGGAAGCTGTTCAGATCATCACAACTCATCTTTAACACCTCCAACTCAGAAATCAATTTGCTCTTGCCGTCACGACCTAGAGGTAAGCCTAAACTTGGTCATCTCTCAATCTATGCATATTTCCTCGCACAATACTTTGGCCAAATGTTCATAATCATGCATGGAATGTTTCCCCTCAAGTAATTGCTTTGTTTGAATCGTGTATTAAAAATCCCAGCCTTCATGCAGAATTTAGGGTTCTTGAGGATTTTTCGTGATTTCTTGTTTTATGCTTAATTTAAATGAAATTAATTGCCATAGACATGATCGTGAGGTTGAAACGAGTTGACTGGTATGTGGATTACATGATATGATCAAGTATTCAGTGAGATTGGAAAGAAAATGCAAATCTGGGCAAGGCAGAACACGCGCGTGTTCTTGGTCCATGTTCTTGGCGCCATTTTCATAAATTCAAATATTTGAATTTTGTGATTTTATTTAATTGATTCAAAAATTAATTTCTCTCTGAGTTTTAATGATTTTGAGTTGATTCTTTTTTTAATAATTCACAAAAATGTTAAAATATTTTATTTTCCCAAAAAATCTCAAAAATATTATTAATTTCATATAACTAGTATTTTTGCAAAGAATTAATATTTTAATTGTTTTTGACATTTTGAATATTTTTTCCACCTTGATTTTACAACTTTTAATGCCTTCTAATTATTTTGTAGGTCAATACTTAATTTTTGAAGCATTAATCCAAGATCACAATTTGTTTTCCATATGTTAAACAATTTTGATCATTTTAATTGAATTTTTATTCAATTAAAATACATTTTGAAAACAAATTAGGGTTTTTGGATTAATTCAACCCTCATAAATCATTTTCAAAACACTTTGGGCCTCTTAATATAGTGTAAGACCCAAACCCCCTTGTACAAACCATTTTGGGCCTCACTTCTTGTATAAGTCCCTCTGTACAAGTGAACGGCGCGATCGTCGCCTTTTAAAAAAACTTTGGGCCCCTCCTCGAGCTATAAGACCCATTCAAAACTTTTGGGCCTCTTAATAGAGTGTAAGACCCAAACCCCCTTGTACAAACCATTTTGGGCCTCATTTATTGTATAAGTCCCTCTGTACAAGTGAACGGCGCGATCGTCGCCTTTTAAAAAAACTTTGGGCCTCTCCTCGAGCTATAAGACCCATTCAAAACTTTTGGGCCTCTATTAGAGTGTAAGACCCAACCCCCTTTGAAAACCAAACCATTTTGGGCCTCAATGCATTGTATAAGACCCACTGCGTTTTCAAAAATCTCGGCGCAATCGCCATTTTAAACGAAAAATCATCTGGGCCTACCCTCATGTTATAAGCCCTACTCTTTTTATTTTGGGCCTCTATTAGAGTGTAAGACCTAACACCCTTTGTAAACACAACCTATTTTGGGCCTCACTTATGGTATAAGTCCCATTGTATTTCAAAAAAGTTCGACGCGAATATCATCCGTTGAAAAACAAATCTTGGGCCTACCCTCGAGTAGTAAGACCCATTCTTTAAGACTTTTTGGGCCTCTTGAGAGAGTGTAAGACCCAAATCCCTTTGTACAGCAAAACATTTTTGGGCCTCAGTCACTTGTATAAGTCCCTCTGTACAAATTCAACAGTGCAATCACTGGTAAAACCCTGGGCCTCTCCTTGAGTTGTAAGCCCCAAATCTTTCTTTTTCAAAGCACTTTCTCCCTTGATTTTGAAATATACTGTTGTTTTCAATCTTTCTTTGTTGAACAACTTACCAAACAGCATGGAAGCTCTACAACCGAGTAAGTGTTTATATGCTTTCATTTACCGCTTTCATATACATATAACTATATTGTGGGGCCGTTTCGCTGTAAGTCTTCTTTCGTGAACTCATATCAACTGTGTAATAATAGTATAGATATTTAGAGTTTCCCCGGCAACTACGTCTAGCACTAGGTAAAGCCGTTGATCACTCTTAGAAATAGTCAAAACTAGATCCCCATAGGATTACCAGACACAGTCTTCCCTCCTCTTGGGGTTAAACAATATGGAGACATAAAAGACAGCATTCTCGGTGAACCCTTTAAAAGACTGTCACTTGTAGAAGTTGTCAAAGAAACTCTATTCCCCAGAGATGATCTCTTCTCCGTGAATTTCATCTCTTGAGTTTCTTCCAAATTCTCGGACTTTCCTGGCTTGATCTATTCCTCACGAATAGCCTGTCTTGAATTTCTCGGGGTTTGGGGACCCACAGGTTTCTTAAAAGCACTTGTCAAGAAACTCTATTCCCCAGAGATGATCTTTTCTCCTTGAATGGCATCTCTTGAGTTTCTTCCAAATTCTCGAACTTTCCTGGCTTGATCTATTCCTCGTGAATAGCCTGTCTTGAATTTCTCGGGGTTTGGGGACCCATCGGCTTCTTAAAGGCACCGGCCTCCTCTTGGGCATTGTTCAAGGACCCACAGGCTTCCAAAAAGCATCCCCGCCTCCTCTTGGGCTTAGTACAAGGACCCGTCGGTTTCTTAGAAGTTTTTACAGCCTCTTCTTAGGCTTCGTATAATGATTCTTCCTCTGGGAATGATAGCGTCCTCTTGGGCTTCATACAAGGACCTATCGGCTTCTTAAAAGTTTCCAGCCTCCTCTTGGGCTTCGTACAAATTGTCCCGACGACCTCCTAGAGGTTTAGGAACAGAAATCAATCATCTTAATAGAACAGTCTTTCCAAGAGTCTACTACTGTTTCTCAAAGCATAGTACAAAAGATGACACTCTAGACTTGGACAGTCTAATTTCCTTCAGTCTCCAAGACATTCTCAAGCACCCTTCAAGAGTAGGAAGGAACCCCCGAGACTTGGATAGTCTCAATACCCTTTGATTTTCCCATTTCCTCAAAGAAAAGGAAATAACCCTGATCCTCGAATCAAAATCCATGAGTGCAAAGATTACTCATATAAGAACTGATTTTCTCTTTAAATCAGCATACTAGACCTGTCACTCAACTGAAACAGCACCATAGCCTCCTCTTGGGCTTTGTGCAATGATTCTCCCCAGCGGAGCTAACAATTTTAGCCTCCATCTCAGGCTTTATACGAGATACTAAGAGACTCCCTCGTTGAGTCAATCACCATCTTTAGCCTCCATCTCGGGCTTCGTACGAGATACAAAAACACTCTCTTGTTGAGTATAAAAGATTCTCCTGTTGAGTCAAAACCTTTTAGCCTCCATCTCGGGCTTCGTACGAGATACTATAAAAGACTCTCCTGTGGAGTCAACCCTTTTAGCCTCTCTGTCGGGCTTTGTACGAGACACATATTAGCCTTCTCATAGGCTTTGTATAATAAAACCACTGGTTGATCCAATCAACCTTTTAGCATCAAAGTTGTGCCTCGTTCACAGTACGCAAACATCAACAACTCCTTCCCCTTCATCTAATCGCTGTAAGCGACAAGCCTCTGGATCATCTATATCCATGCCACTGTCCCTCTTTTAGCATGAGAAATTCTTAAGGAAATATAGCATTGCTCTACACTGAGTTAAAGTCTTCTCCTTCAGGTTGGAAATCCCCTATAAAGGAAATTATGGCATTGCCGAATTCACACATCCCGGTTAAAGTAATTCTCCTTTATAAACAGTTATGACAGACAAAACCCCTCTTTAGAGATGACAAATTCTCTCTAAAGACAAGACCTTCAGCTTCACATCTTGGGCTTTGAACAAGATATAATCCACCTTTCGCTTCACGTCTTGGGCTTTGAACAAGACACCAAAACGCCATTTCCTCTCATAGAATAGGAGGAACTACGATCGCTCTGATTTCCCTGTTTCGGAAAACGGGAATACGTAGGCATAAGATTGAAAGAAAAATCTTAGCGAGCACACTAAACAAAAACCCAAAATCCCATACTTTCATACATCCATCCTAACATCTTAACCTCCCACCCATCGACCGAACATTACTTTTAACAAAATAAACCTAATAGAAACCCCGAGTCTTTGTAGCATCTGCAAACCAACAGTTTCGACTGTTTAACCTCAGTTTGCAAGCAGGGTTAATTTGAGACATCTATTTCCCTTCCTTCATCAGCTTCAATAGGATAAAAAATGAATCGAGCTATAGATACCAAAGAGCGGTAGTGCTTCGCAACCACATCCAAAATCGCTCGCTAAAGATGGTACAAACATCCTTGGTCCTATCAGGATCAGAGATTACAACCACATCTTTGATCTGGTCAGCGAAATAGTCTGGTGTCCAGTTAATGGACCCCAAAACTGAACATTGTTGAATCTCTTTGCGGTCCAACTAACTCTGAAGGGCTGCTCGCACGAGGTAACATCCTTGATTATTTTACGAACAGACTCTACTGCGTTCTTAGTTATGTGGTGGCACCTGGCCACGTCCGCTTTGAATGCAGTGTAACCTCTCTAGATCTGTTTCCATTTATCGAACATCCTGACTTTGATGCCTAGTAGGGTTCCCATTAACCACACTGATTTGTTGTGTGTCTTCATCCATATAGATCGGAAGCCACCAGTTGTTTAACAAGTGTTGCAAAGTTCTTTGCACGAGAGCGCACCCTTGGTTACTCTCACGGCATACTGTACAGTTCTAATAATTATGCGAAGTCAGAAAACTAAGTTGGACTTGTGTAGCGTCTAACTCCACTAAGCTGGTAATCATCAAGTGAATATCAAAGATTTGAATCATATTCACTTGATACTGATTTCCATTACGGTAATCCTGAATCCATCCAAGATCCATCTGACGCTGGAGGGCCTCTTGTACAAAAGAGCATCCCTGTTTGTTTACTGAGTAAGTCAGACAGGAATTGTAATCGTGCCACGGCAGATTATGATACTGGCTTTGCCTTGAGTGCATTGCCACCAAGTTTACATTCATCGCACGGATGTCGTGGTTCTGAATAATGTTGGAATTCGTACAAGTCATGTTAACTCCACGAACTCGATGCTCTTGGATCCATCCGACTTCCAATTGTTCCTGTAGAGTTGATTACACCACAGAACATCCTTGATTGTTTTTAGAGCAGATATCACAATGGTGATAATTATGAGGTGGTATATGGCCATACCCGCCCTGTCTGCGATGCATCTTGACCAAGTTGGCCCTCAATAAGAGTACATCATGAATTTGATAGCTGTTATTGGACTCTTCCTCTATCAAATTTACCGCAGCTTTCTCGTGTTTAGGTAACGGGTTCGTGAGAACATTTGGATTCATATCTTTGAAAGATAAGACCCCGCTCCTAACAAGCTTTTACACATCGGATTTGAAAATGAGACAGTTTTCTATGGTATGCCCTGGTCCTCCTTGATGGTAAGGGCAAGTCTGATCCGCCTTGAACCAAAATGGCAGATTTTCCAGAATTGTAAGAGGAGATCTGGTTTGGACATGCCCCTTGACCAGTAATAATGGAAATAGTTCTGCGTACAACATTGGTATAGGGTCGAACCCTGGTGGTCGCGTGGTACGGTTGTTGTTGTACGGAGGACGAGCCTGCGGAAGAGGTTGTTGTGTCCTTTACGGGTATTGTTGTTTATTCGGTTGGCTCTGAGCAACCTGAGGTTGATAGCAGGAGTTACGGATGCTACTGGTTGATATCGTCGCCTTTGCTTTCCAAGAGAGATATTCCAAATATCCTGCTCTTTTTTCTTAGGGAGAGCACTACCGTATCATTTTGTATTACTTGATGATCCAACGTCTTTAACTAAACGTCCCTCTCGGACTGCTTCCTCAAGACGAACTCCCATGCACACCATCTCGGTGAAGTCATTGGGCGCACTGGCGACTATTCGGTTGTAGTAGAATGAGCTCAAGGTCTTTAAGAAAATCTTTGTCATCTCTTTTTCCTCAATAGGTGGAAAAATCTGGGAGGTAATTTCACGCCATCTCTGAGCGTACTCCTTAAAGGTTTCCTTGTCCTTTTGTGACATCGATCTTAGTTGATCTCTGTCTGGTGCCATGTCCAGGTTATACTTATATTGCTGAACAAAAGTAGCCCCAAGATCTCTGAAAGTGCCGATCTTAGTGCGATTTAAACCCATGTACCATTTCAGTGCGGCACCAGTTAAACTATCCTGAAAGTAGTGAATCAGTAGCTCCTGGTTCTTTGTCTGAGTTGACATTCACCGAGCGTACATCACCAAATGGCTTTGAGGGCAAGAGTTACCCTTGTACTTTTCAAATTCGGGCACTTTGAATTTTTGCGGAACTTTCACATTGGGGACCAAACAAAGGTCTGCAGCGTCTTTTCCAAATAGATCCTGACCGCGAAGGGCTTGCAGCTCTTTCTGCATCTCCAGGAACTGTTCCTGGAACTCATTCATTCTGCCGAATATACTTTTGTTTCCATCAGAAGGTATTTGTGGAATCTGTCCTTCCGGGATAGTGTGTACCACGGGTGGTGGTATAGTCATCATGGCAGTGACTCTAGGTCCTTCCCTCTCCCGAAGTTTGTAACCTTTAGGAGTTGCTGTCATGCCCCTAGCATCTTCGCTTTCCAGAAGTTTGTAACCTTCAGGCCCAACGGTTCCTGCTGCGGTTCCCTGTTCCTCAGTGATCGGCGGAACATATCCTTTCGGGATATAGTTAATAGGCATGCCCCAGGGACGATCTTTCAGCATTTTGTACCTAGGATCATACTTCTCCACTATGGGCGTTGATGTGATCTCTGAGATCACAGTCCTTTGTTGTTGCATCTGAGCTTCTGCTAGAGCTTGCATGTCGTTATGAAGCTTTCTCAGATCCTCTTTCAGAGTGTCGATCTCTTCCCTCAACTCTCTTTCTCTTCCTCGAGATCATCCATATTTTTCTGTTGATTGGCCTGAGTATGGTACGAATGAGACAGTTTGACTCTAGAATTGAGACGCAAACGTGAGATTCATTGGTAAGAAGAATGTGTTACGTGAGAATGATGAATGCGATGATTATTTTAATATATATATTTTTGTTTAATCAAAATAAACTTCGACAATTGGATTGCAAATATCAAACAGTGGAGAAAAAACCCCGTTTTATTGAATTCAAAGATTTTGGAAGGGAAATACAGTAATTTACATAGTGCAGTAAAAAGGAAATCTAAACTTATGGGTCCTGAGTCCTCTCTGAAACGAGCTCTGGTGCTGGTTCTGATAGTTTCTTTTTCTTTGACAAGGGCTCTTGAGCCGTTTTTGGGTTGTCATTCCTTTGCCAAGTGAAAGGAGCGAGCAAATTCCTCTGGTCATCCTGATTTTCTACAACATGTTGCTCTAAAATCTTGATCAGAGTATCTTTATCTTTCAATAGTTGTATTTTCTTACACTCCACATTGAGAATACGGTACTTATTCCTCCAAGACCTCTTCTCCTGTTGAACTTTGTTGAGAGTAACCTGAAGTTTTTCCGTATCAGACATGAAATAAAGGAAGAGGTCCCTTAACGGAAGAACTTCCTGACGAGGGTATGGCATCCTCAGCTTGAGAGCTCTAGTTTGTACCCAGTGGAGATAAGGTTCCACCGAGGCACAGTCTGGTTTTCCTAGAGACTCTCGTCCTTTTCTATGAACGTGTTTCCAGGCATGCACTATTTCTATCTTTAGTGCCCTGTCATTTTCCCCTTCCTTGAAGAAAAGACCTTCCAGATGAACATTACACAGAATATGTCTCATCGGGTATCCGAATTGACGACGAACTAACACTGAATGATAATTGATTCCTCCATTAATTCCAATGAGGGGTACATTAGGGAAGTTTCCACAATGGTCAATGATCATGATCCCGTCATAGATTTGATTGTACCAATCGATGTCAGAGTTGGTAAGAGACATGATTCTCTACGACCAATGTAAAGTATTCTTAGGATCCCAAAATGAAGCAGACTTGGGCAAGTGGGAAATGAAGCATTTGTACAGCAAAGGTACATAACATGTGATCATTCCTCCGCTATACAAATTCCTTAAATGTACAGAATGATAAGCATCTGCGAGCAAGGTCGGTACAGGGTTTCCAATCAGAAAAATCTTAATGGCGTTGATATCTACAAAGTTATCGATGTTGGGAAATAAAAATAACCCGTAGGTAAGCAAAACAAAGATGCTCTCGAAAGCGGCCATGTTCCCTATACTAGCAAAGTACAGAGCTTTCTTGATTAAGAACTGGGCTGGAAAACCCTGAATTCCACCCTTAGGGGTCATGTGAGTCCTAACTTCTAACTCGTCCAAATAGATTGCTCTTGCAATGGTTTGATCCTTTGGAATTTCTTCCAGTCCAGAAAAGGGAGCTTGGTCAGTAATATGTAAATCAGTCAGGTGAGAGTATTCCTCTAGTGTTGGTGCTAGCTGATAATCCAGGAATGTGAAACAGTGATAAACCGGATCGTAGAACTGAATGAGTGTGGATAGGATTCCTTCAATTACATGGACCCTTAATAGAGACAACAATCCTCCATACATGGCTCTGAAAGCCTCAGGGTTGGTTATCATCGTCGCCAACCCTCTCAAATCCTCTAGTTTTGGAACCTTGAAGGTGTACTTGTGAGTTTTCCTTCTACCAAAATCCATTAGCAATCTCTTTATCTGACATTTGCAATCATTGTCTTAGTTTTATTTGAAAAAGAGAGACTAGAAGAGAAAATTTTCTTTGTTTTAATGTTTTTTAAATGAATGTATGAATGGAGCACACAAAAACATAGAAAAAACATGGGGTCAAAGGGTCGGTGTCATGAAGTCAAGGCTCTACCCATCCCCAAAGGTTTATACTGGTGATTTTTGTACCTGCCCTCAAAATCATTGACCCCTCTTGGGATGACGGTAGCAAGCGGATCACCGAGCTGGTTCATCTTAGAGTAATCTCAAATGGGGGTAGTATCGCGTGACAACTATTTTCGATAGCTTCCGCACTACAAAATGGCTTTAGTCTACTAAAATCCTCAACTTCTCAGATAACCCAATGGAACAATCTTTTTTCAACAACCAAAGTTGTATAGACATTGAATTTGCTAAGGGCATCTCCACTGATTTGATGGTCGACTGGGACCTCTTATCTGGGATTCACTCCCCGTAAGATTACTCGTATAATGCCATCCCCTATCTTAGGTGTATACTCAATCTTTCCACATGCGGCATCACACACATTCCCATTAGCAGAAAAATAAACACAAATATCAATTAGGAAAAGCAGTATATATATTTGTCCTAATATCCTATACCTCTAGTCCTATGATCCTATACAGACAATGACTCCCCAGCAGAGTCGCCATTTCTGTGGTACTTTGTTTTTTTCACCCAAGACTGTAAGAAAGAATGCCTCCCACTGTGGTCGCCATTTTTCTGTAGCGCGGTTTTTGTGGTTTCGAATCACTATCACTTTGGTACTACAGTTCGATTCATTTTTTATCCTGTTGAACTGATTAAGGAAGGGAAATAGATGTCTCCAATTAACCCTGCTTACAAACTGAGGTTAAACAGTCAAAACTGTTGGTTTACAGAGGCTATCAAAATAGGGGGGTTTGTCTTTAGGGTTATTTGCTTAAAAACAGCGTCTAGACTATGGGATAGGTTTCTGATAAGGTGTTAGGGTTGATGCTTTTGATGGATATATAAGGGTACTAGATTTTGGGTTTTTGATTGGTATGCTCGCTAAGATTTTTGCAATCTTATGCCTACGTATTCCTGAAACAGGGAAATCAGAGCGATCGTAGTTCCTCCTATTCTATGGGAGGAAAACAGTTGTTTTGGTGTCTTGTTCAAAGCCCAAGACATGAAGCTAAAGGTGGTTTGTATCTTGTTTAAAGCCCAAGATGTGAAGCTAAAGGGTCTTGGATGAGAGAGAATGTGTCTTCTCTAAAGAGGAGTTGTTGATGTTTATATGCTGTGAGCAAGGCAAAAATTTGATGCTAAAAGTTTGATTGGCTCAACCGGGATTTCTTTATACAAAGCCTAAGAGGAGGTTGGAAGTGTGACTTTTCCGAGGAAAATGTTCTTTCTGTCTTGTACAAAGACCAAGATTGGGGCTAAAAGGGATTTGTGACTCCGTTGGGGAGAATGTATGTATCTTATACAAAGCCCAAGATGGAGGCTGAAATGAGTTTGACTGAACAAGAGAGTGCTTTTGTGTGTGTCTTGTACAAAGCCCGAGACGGAGGCTAAAAGAGTTGACTCAACAAGAGAGTCTTGAACAGGTGATTGACTCAACAAGAGAGTCTGAAGGTTAATTGACTCAACAAGAGAGTCTTTTATACTCAACAAGAGAGTGATTTGTTGTCTCGTACGAAGCCCGAGATTGAGGCTAAAAGGAGATTGACTCAACAAGAGGGTGTTTTATATGTCTTGTACAAAACCAAGACGGAGGCTAAAAGTTGACTCAACAAGAGAATCTTTTATACTCAACAAGAGAGTGATTTTTTATATGTCTTGTACAAAGCCCAAGACGGAGGCTAAAAGAGTTTGACTCAACAAGAGAGTCTGAAAAGGTTAGCTCCGCTAGGGAGAAGCATTTGTACAAAGCCCAAGAGGAGGTTGTCTTACTGCTAAGTATTAGATCTATAGGCAGGTCCAAGGGTTAGGAACTCTCAGGAGAGAGACCGGGTTTCAGGGTGATTAGTGTTTCTTCCTATGTTTGAAAGGAACTTGAGAATGTCTTTGAGACTCAAGGGGGTTTAGACTATCCAAGTCTAGAGTTTTATCTATTGTACAATGCCCAAGAGGAGGCACGAGCATTAAGGGATGAGTATCAACCCTAGAATGGTTGAAGTTTCGACACTGGAAAGACTGCTCTAGCAAAGGATGACTAAGTTCTTGTCTTATACCTTTAGGAGATCGTCAGGGTCCTTCAATTAAGCCCAAGAGAAGGCATAAGAACTTCTAAGAAGCCGAAGGGTCCTTGTACAATGCCCAAGAGGAGGTGGGGATGCTTTTAGGAAGCCTGTGGGTCCCTAAACCAAGAGAAGTTCAAGAAATGCAATTCACAGAGAAGAGATCATTCCAGGAAAGTTCGAGAATTTGGAAGAAACTCAAGAGATGCCATTAACGGAGAAAAGATCATCTCTGGGGAGTCAGAGTTTCTTTGACAATTTCTAAGGGTGACAGTCTGAGAAAAGGTTCACCGAGAATACTGCCTTTCTCTTTGTTCCATATTGTTTAACCCCAAGAGAAGGGAAGACTATATCTGGAATCCTACGGGGGATCTAGTTTTTTTTGTATTTAAGAGTGACCAACAAGGCTTTACCTAGTGCTATACGTTGTTGCTGGGGAAAAATCTAAATACCTATACTAGTATTACACAGTGGATATGTGAAAAGTATATAAAAGGATGTGAAAGAAGACTTACAGTGAAGCAGCCCCACAATATAGTTATATACATATGAAAGTGGTAACTGAAAGCAGATAAACACTTAACCGTTGTAGAGCTTCCATGTTGTTTTGTTAGTTGTTCAAAAAAGAAAGTTTTGATAACAATAGATATTTGAATTTAAAATCAAAGGAGAAAGTGCTTTGAAAAGATTGTTGGGGCTTACAGCTCAAGGAGAGGCCCAAGTTTTAACGATGATTGCACCGTTGTTTTGAAAACTGTATAGAGGGACTTACATAATATGTGAGGCCTAAAAAGTTTTTATGTACAAGGGGGTGGGTCTTACACTCTATTAGAGGGCCAAAGATTTATTTTTCTACAAGAGATGAGACTTACAACTCAAGGAGAAGCCCAGGGTATTTGTTTGGCAACGGAGATCGCGTCGAGGTTTTGAAAATACAGTGGGTCTTATACAATATCTGAGGCCCAAATCATTTTTATTTCAAAAAGGGGTTGGGTCTTACACTCTATTAGAGGCCCAAAGAAATTTAAAGAAAAGAAATGGGGCTTATAACACGAGGGTAGGCCCAGATGATTTGATTTTTGAACTGGCGATTGCGCCGAGACTTTTCTTTTAACGTAGAGGGACATATACAATATCTGAGGCCCAAAATTGTTTTGGTTAAAAGGGGATTGGGTCTTACACTCTATTAGAGGCCCATGAGTGTTTGTTTTTTGAAAAGGAATGTGACTTATAGCTCGAGGAGATGCCCAATTGTTTTTGTTAAAAAGGCGACGATCGCGCCGTTGTTTTTGAAAATACAGTGGGACTTATACAATGACTGAGGCCCAAAAAGTGGTGTATTTACAAAGGGGTAGGGTCTTACACTCTATTAGAGGCCCATGAGTGTTTGAAAATGATTGATGAGGGTGGAATCAATCAAAACCCTAATTTCATCATTTTTAAAAGTAAATTCTCAAAGAAAATCCATAAAAAATGATAAAACACCAAATAAGCTTGAATAAACAACTTGTGATTTTTGGTTAAGGTTTGAAAAATAAGGTTTTTATCACAAGATGAATTAATTTGGTTTTGATTTTTCAAGGTGAATATTCACTTTTAAAATGTTTAAAATAATTAAAAATGAATTTATTCATACAAATACCAACTATATTAAATAAATAATATAAATTTGATTTTTTTGTGGAATAAAATATTTCAACATTTTTGTGATTTTTTTGCAAAATGAACCAATCAAAATAATTAAAATTGAGGGAGTTATTAATTTTTCAAATCATTAAAAATAATAAGAAAAATAATAAAATATGAAAAAGTGGTAAAAAATAGGATTTGGGGCGAGGGGGATTCGAACCCCAGACCTCTTGTGTGTAGTGCGTGCGTCCTACCATTAGGGTGGTGATACATCCGTGTATCAAACCCCAGCCACAAATATACAAAGCTTGCCTTGTTTTTGGCCTGGCCAAGGCAAGGCAATGCAAGATTTTGGCCAAAAACAAGCTTGTAACTTTCTCATTTCTCCATGGATTGGGACAAAATTTAGGTCTATCCTGCCTAGAATTTCACAAGGAATCCAATGGTGGTGGTGGTTTTTTCAAATGAGGTCCCCATTTTAAAACCCGATAGTGGTTTTAAAATAGGCCTCCATTTACATTTTCTATGCTACCTCATGGTACAGGCATGAATCACATGATGAATTAGTCCAAACACAACATATATAACATGTATGAGATGTGTATGATCAGTGGACTTCAAAGAAATGCATATTTTAGAGAATTCAAGTTGAGATGCTTACATCTTTAGGAGCTTTTTGGGCAATCTGTTAAGGGCTTTATTCCAGAAATGTTTTGATGCTTTGAACACCCTCAAATGAACCCTTGGAAGCTTTTAGGATGATTGGAAACAGCTGGAAATCTCAGGAATGGAAAATGTCCCTTTCTTGCAAAAGGGGCAAAAGTGGCCAAAATAACAACTCTCTCAAATGGTGTTCCAGATGTGGGAACCATTTGGGACAGTTCAAGGATGATATTTGGAGTGTGTTTGAGGCTTTATCTAGTTTTGAAAGTGACTGAATCAAGACATGGCTTGAAAAGTGCAAAAAAGTCATATTTTGAGGTTTTTAGAATGGACTTTGAGATTTTGGTGTTACAGGTCACTTGTGTGAGTTTGGACGGCTTAGATATGACATATTGGATGTGTTTGGATCATGAGCTATGATGGAAATGCTATCTAACTCAAAAACTCAGAGTTACCTTGCTAAAGAAGGTATTTTTGCCTAGAGAAAGAGATTTTGAGGAAAGCAAGTGTTGTAGTGCTTTGGTGTACTTGAACTGAGCACAAATGAGCTCTATTTATAGTAGAGTAAGTTTGTTTTGGCTGCAATAGTGAATGGCAACTGCTGCAGAGGTGTGGCAAATGTTTATCAATAGGAATCCAAGTCTCCTCTAGCCATTAACTAGAGGTTAGAGCACATGCCTATTGTCCCTTGGTTCAGAGATTATCCTTGACTCATTCAGTTGGAAATGGCTCAGTTCATGCCACCTTGGTGCATCCATTGAATGCTCCAAAACAAAATTGGAGTCTTGTCCCCTCTTTAGGGTTTTTTAGGTTTGGCATGCTATTTTTAGTTCCAAAGACTTGGGAGGCTTATGGATCAGTGTTTATCCCTCCTTGGTCCCTCCCTGAGGTGTTCAGATGGATAAACTTGTTTGTTATTTGTACAAATTGCTCAAATCGAGCAAAATGCACAAATTTGCCTAGTTATGACAGTTGCAGCAAGGCATATTGCCACTGTCATAACTCTTAGCTCAAATGGAATTTCATGGGGTTCTTGGTCATTTTGGAAAGCTCTCATATGATACAACATATGTTTGATCATATTTTGTTTCGACACTTTTTGGATCCGAGTGAAAAATGCCCCTACATTTTGGAAAAAGTGAAACAGATTCTGACTTAGTGAAAATTTCACTAAGTGTTGGAAAAAGTGGCATTTCAAGTTTTTAGCCATTTTGATCCAACCATAACTCAAAACCCATGATGAATTGGAATGAGGTTTTGTTGACACTTTTAAAATATGCCATGAGAGCTATAAATCCATCTTTGGATCAACCCAAATGGTTGCTTGAATCTCAAGTTATGATCCTTGGAAGTTGGCACCTTAGCCACTTTGTTCCATAACTTAGAAAAATTCTAAGTTTTTATGGTTACCCCTTTTACAAGTTATCCCACTTTTCTTGATTTTTCTTGATGGATGATAATTTCAATCACACATTAACATCATTTTAGGGTTAAGAGACCATAATTGATCAAAAAATCAAAATCCAAACTTTGACTTTTGGGCACAGTTGACTTTTTATCAGATGAATTCCAAACTGTGCGATCCTCTATGAAATCAAGTCCTTGACCTAAATAAAACTTGATGGATTGATTTCATATGTGTTATAGAGTGTATTGAATCATGTCACAAGGTTTGGGAGCATGTCCGGATCAAAAGTCAAAGGCACAGTTGACTTTTTCTCGCGAAACCCTAACTGTGGTTTTGATGAACTTAAAACTTATGAATCAAGCTTCTTGGATCAATCCATTGTTGCAAATGGATCAATGCAGTGTATTAGAGACCCTCAAATCATGTCTTGAGGTCTTGGCTCATGTTTGTCCCAAAAGTCAACTTAGGGGTGAATTAGGTCAAGAAACCCTAATTCCCGATTTTTGGTGAATACATCCCCTGAGGTTAAATTGACTTGTTGATTGGGTCCATGAGGTCCCTTAGAGTCTTTTGGGTTGTGCTTTGAAGCATTGGCTCATGCCCAGAGGAAAATTTCCATCTGGAGGCCCTGGTCGACCAAAACCCTAATTTGGTGACACTGGCGATCTTGAGGCTTAATCCCCTTAGAATGCTGCAGCCTTGTGCTTAATCCTTGATATGGGAGTCCTCTTGATTCTTTGTGGATGTTTGATAGGTTTAGATAAGTTGAAGATCATGTCATTCCTTGATTGATACTTTGTCTAAGAGCCCTGAGAGGGCTTGAAACCCTAATTCTTAGTTGTCGGGAATGCTCAACAATTCTTGAGGAGATTGATGAGGCATAATTGTACATCCATATTAAGCTGATGATTTGCACAATGATGGGAAATCTTAGTGGTCAAAATTTGGGGTATGACACTCGCCTGTAAGTTTTTATCAGCATTCATTTACTCGCTTTCATATATATAACTGTATTGCTGGAAGCTTGCTCACCTGTAAGTCCTTCTTTCATATCCTTTTAAATACTTGTCATATATCAACTGTATATATACTAGTATATCGGCTTAGAGTTTTCCCCGACAACTAGGTTTAGAACTAGGTAAAGCCAGTTAGTCGCTCTTAAATACAATCAATACTAGATCCCCATAGAATTTCCAGATACAGTCTTGCCTTCTGTTGGGCTTAAACAATATGGAACAAAGAGAACGACATTATTCTCGGTGAAACTTTTCTCAGACTGTCACTATTAGAAATTGTCAAAGAAGTTCATTTCCCCATAGAGGATTAATTCTCGGTGAAACCTCTCTTGAATTTCTTCAAACCCTAGAACTGTTCACTAAAGAAAAGATTATTCCCGGTGAAACTTTTCTTGAACTTTTCTTAAGTTTGGACCCACAGGCTTCCTAAAAGCATCCCTGCCTCCTCTTGGGCTTTGTACAAGGACCCTCCGGCTTCTTAAAAGTTCTCATGCCCTCTCTTGGGCTTAGTACAAGGACCCTGAAGACCTCTTAAAGGTATAGGACAAAACTTAACCATCCTTTGTTAGAGCAGTCTTTTTAAAGAGTCAAAATCAGAACCCATGGGTTCTCAAAACCCAGTCTTTTCTCCTAAAAATTCCTCAGCCAGAATCAGCTTATTATCAGTATAATAGTATCCCAAATCAGAACCCCAAGGCATCTGATATCTCAACTCTTCTGTAAACCCTCAGTAAGAGTTGATTCTCCATTTAGACCTGCCTCTGGATCTCACTAATCCTCAACAGAAGACAGACTCCTCTTATGCTTTGTATAAAGATTTCTTTCTTTGTTCTTCCCCAGCAAAGATAGCCTTCTCCTGGGCTTTGTACAATGATTCTCCCTTAGCAGAGCTAACCTTTTCAGACTCTCTTGTTAAGTCAATCTTTTTCAGCCTCCTCTTAGGCTTTGTACAATGATTTCTTCAGCTTGATCAACCACAATCTTGGGCTTTGTGCAAGACAGATAAAGTCACTCTCTTGTTGAGTCAATCCTCTTTTCAGCCTCATTCTTGGGCTTTGTACAGGACAGATAATTCTTCCTAGTGGAGTCAAAACCCCTTTTAGCCTCAATCTTGGGATTTGTACAAGACAGACAGAATATTTTCCCCAGAAAAGTCAAAACTTTTAGCCTCCTCTTAGGATTTGTATAATAATATTCCCCAAAGAGTCACTCTCTTTTAGCCTCAATCTTGGGCTTTGTACAAGATATATATGAAACACTCTCTTGTTGAGTCAACTCTTTCCAACCTCCTCTTAGGCTTTGTGACTTCCCTAGTGGAGTCAATCAACCTTTTATCTTTAACCTTGCGCTTTGATCAAGGTACACAAAAATAAACATCCCTTCATAGAAAAACCAAAATCTCTCTGTAGGAAGACATTTCTCTGTATATAACCTATCAAAACAGAAGAATCAAAACAAACCCTAAGCCCAGATAACTGCTATAAGTGGCACACTTGTTGATTCAAATATCCAAGATATTGTCCATCTTTTATCTTGGTAAATCCTATCTTTCATCTAATTGTTGTAAGCGGAAAGCCTCTGGATTATTTACATCCACGCCACTGTCCCTCTCTTAGCATGAGAAATTCATAAGGAAAAATGGCATTGCTCAACACTAAGTTAAAGTTTTCTCCTTCAGGACAAATCCCCTATATAGGAAATTATGGCATTACTGGAGTCTCATATCCCAGTTAAAGTAATCCTCCTTTATAATAAGTCATCCAACAGTTATGATAAACAGACCGGATGTCTCCCTTTAGAGATGACAAATTCCCTCTCAGTCAAACCTTTTAGCTTCAATCTTGGGCTTTGAACAAGACACCAAAACATCTTTTTCCTCCCATAGAATAGGAGGAACTACGATTGCTCTGATTTCCCTGTTTCTTTAAAACGGGAATACGTAGGCATAAGATTGCGAAATCTTAGCGAGCATGCCAAACAAAAACTCTAGGTCCAGTACCTTCATACCAATCAAAATTAAGGCCCAGTACCTCACCAAAATCATCAAACTCTCTCTCGTATTTCCCAAGTAACTTTCCCAACCCATCAACGCATAAACACCATCAAGTACAAAGCAGAACCTAAAACTAATAACCTGTGGATAACCACATATAGGATGGGAAATTGACAACTCCCCATTGTATAACCTGACCCCGGACCCCCGAATCTCTTAAGCGTTTGTTCAGTTAAACATTCGCGTGCAAGGTTAGTTTTAGATAGCTCCCATTTCCCTTCCAGCTTCACGGGATAAATAAGAAATCAGAAAGTAGCGTCCTCATTCCCCCCTGTTTGTGAGGAGGAACCCATGGCGATAAGGTGGTCGTGTCACCAACAAAAATCGCACGCTACAACTCTCAAATATGAGAGTCAATTTTTCTTTATTGCAAGAAGAAGAAAAAGAAGAATATCTTTGAAACATATAACTAATGCCCGACACCGGCTCCATTTTGATGTGTTTCTAGCTGTTCGCACGCGATTCTCGCCTGAACAACCCCTGGCCTCCTATCATAGGTTTACTCGCGAGATCGGCCACAGAATCCCAGAACATTCGGGCTGAAGTGTACGTCTATGTTGATATGACCGTTTTTAGTTTAGAGGAGTTGTAAGAAACATGAACAAATAAAAGGGTTTCAAAGTGATTAGTAAAACAAAGTGAAAAAACAGACAAGTAAAGGACAAAATAACTTAAACTTTAGTCATATAAATGGCATTAAAATAACAAGTGTAGACACTATCATACATTTCTGCGGGAGGAAACTCGTTTCTCTTAACGCTTGGTACTTTGTGTGGTTTCCCTTTTCAATGTTACAAAATGCGACCTCTAAAATGGAAATAACTATTGCTTTAAATAGGCTGAAAAAATATTTGTTCATCTCCCAAGATTTGTCCTTGCTATGACATGTGTCACCCCACTCTCTTTCTAACTTTCCATGTTCTTGGCTTTCAAACCTTTCCCGATCAAAACTTATCAGCTTTGTGTTGGCTTCATGGGCCACCAAGTGATGCCCTTCGACGGCCTTGTTTGTTTGCTTCCTTCCGACGCGTCATTCGCTCATGTCGACCCAGCTTTGGCTTCCTCACTATCCTTTCTCCTGGCGTCGATCCACTTGCTTGATTTTTTCACCATTTCTTCATTTCTCATATTTGGTCGAAATCTACTAGCTAACAAATTGCCCCCGTAAAATGCCAGTTTCAACTGAGCAATGCGTCAAATGAGAAAACTAGCATTTTGATTTCCTACGAGATTTCAACGACACTTTGGTTTCGACCCAACAACCAACATTCTGTCTCCTGTCGAATCTTTGCCACGTGTCACTTGCAGTCTGACGTGATGATGGCACTTTCTGCGCCACGATTTCCAAGAAACGTTATGATGGCTAGTCTCGTCCTAATTTATGGATCTCGAAACCACCCCCATTAATTGCAGAATTTGAACAGTTCCTGGCTTTTCAGTTGCATGTATTCTTTCTTATAAATACTTCCAGAACTCGTTCGTTTGTTTTTTTCGCCACTTTATCACAGCTTCTTATTCTTTCAAGTTTTCTTGCTCCCAAAAACTCTCCATTTCAATGGCATCCTCTGCAACTGTTACTTCTTTTGTTACCCATACCACCGGCAACAACCCTTTCGCCTTTGTTCTTTCTGAGAAGGAATCACTCAGGTCTCTCCCTCAACCGTCATTTGCTGGCGAAGCGGTGGTGGCAAACTGGCAACATCAGATGGTCATCCCTTTTGCGGTGGTTGGTAAACTCCATGCTTTTCATGGCCTATATCCAGATAAAAAGCCAAGTCATCAAGAGCTTCAAGAGTTCTTCCCATGTTTTGCTCTTACCATACCACCAGCTTTTGAGAAAGGTGGCACTTTGGACCTCAAATTCATGGCACCCAAGGCTAGGGTCGTTAGATCGATGCATACACTTGGCAATAAAGAATACATTTCTTGGCTCAACAAGGTTGAAGGCCAGCACAAGGAGCAATGGCAAAAAGCTGGCATTTTCGATGCCATTCAACTCTTAAGAAACACTCACAGTGTCAACCCTTGCTTGTTGCTTGCATCGATGTACTTTTGGGAAGGATCGACCAATACATTCCACTTCCCTTGTGGCATGTTCATGCCGATACTCTTCGATGTGGCGGCTATCACTGGTCTATCACCCTTGGGCGAGACTTTTGACCCGACGCTAGAAACAGGCCATACCTTCGACTTTGAGCGTGCCAGTTTCCAAAACTACATCGAAGATCATCACGACAAAGCCTCCAAGGAAGTGTCCGACGAGGAACACATTGCTTTCTTAACTCTTTGGCTGTCGTATTATCTATTCTACCTTGGCTCTCTGCAAATAGCTAAAAGTTACATCAGCCCGGCGATCCAGATTCACGAAGGTCGACAAGTATCTTTGGGTAAGCTTTTACTAGCCTCCCTTTATCATTCACTTGGTCTGTCAACCCTGCAGCTGAAACTTCTACATATGACTACCAAAGCTTTAAACGTCACAGAGCCTATGTGGTTGTTACAACATTGGCTCAATGCTACCTTCGAGCATCAACTGGGTTATCCTGCCTATGCGACGATGGAGTGTCTGAACAAAGAGCGTTCCATAGAGGGCCTTCGACTCTCCCGGATAACCACCCAAGAAACCTCCAACAAAAGTCTCTTCATTAAGTATCTCAATATGTTTGTGGAGACCATGTATTTCGTCCCCAGCATGGCGCCCTTTGTGGCTCGACAATTCGGTCTGACATGGTTCAAGAATCCGTTTCCTGGTGTTTACCCCAAAGCGGCAGCGCAGTCAAACTCAATATGGAGGACATTCCTGACCCTCACCATGCAATCCTTTCGGATTGAGACGAGGAACACAAGTTATGGGTTCATGAATTACCTGACTAACTTGATGGCCTGTCAATTTTGCTTGAGCCAGATGCTACCAAAATCATGGTGAAACATCCTTCTGATATTGTATAGGCTGGTCGACAGCTGAACTTGGCGGGACATAAAGCCTGCCTTAGATTTATCAAGTTGACACAACATCTTGAGTTTCCTGTCTTTGCATTCCAACCTTCCTTCTTTACCACAAAAGACTTCGACGTCCGATGGTTAGAATACCAGAATTAGATTTTCCAACGTGACCTGTTCCTATCAAACGTGGTCGATGCTTTTTCCATTCTTGCTGGTGAGGTTCCCAATCCGACAATTGTTGTTCCTGTCGAGGATGCCCAGGAAGTCAGTGCCACAGAAGACCCACCACAGAAGGTAACTCTTGACTCTAAGTTTATTTCATTAATTGTCTCTAACTAATCACTGGTGCTTCTTTCCCAGGGTAGAAAACGGGCCAGTTGCTGCTTCGACCTCCACCAGGCCTGCCAAGAAACCAAAGACTCTGAAACCACGGGTATAACCCGTCGCAGTGTTACTTCGTATATGCTTTTTTGTAGATTTCTCTCACTTTGTTGTTTTGCCAGACTTCTGAAAAGATACCATCTCCTGAGGGAGACGTGTCGGATGAAAGTACCCAATCCCGGATCTTTCCTACTGAAGCTCCATCATCTCCTCCAGCTACTCCGTTGGTGAGGAAAAAGAGAGCCCCAATCAAGAAAACACCCTCAAAGACGGTCGCTTCGATCATCAAACCCGTTGTTCCCAGAAACCTTGCTGAAATCTTTGAGCCCGTCGAGGCTGAAGTATCTCCTCCAAAACCATCTGCTGAGGTATTCGACCTCCTTGCTCTATTAATTTATCTGGTACTTGGACATTTTCTTATCGGAACTTTCCTTGCAGGAAACTGTGGCCCCTTCGACCACTGCTGAAGAGAATGGCACTGCAGCGACTACCCTTGTCATTCCGCCTGAGACAATAACTATGTTTAGTCTTTAAACCGTCAACGAGTTCCAAACGACTTTGACAAAAAGAGGACTTAATGAAGGCAACGCCTCCGGTTCAACAAACCACCACTGAGGCTAGAAAAGACGGTGCAAACACTGGTGATAATGAAAGTCCTTTGATTTTTGCTGCCACTGCTGAGGTCGATGTGAACCCTAAAGTTTCTACTGAAGGTGGTTGAAACCTGCCAACGCATAATGTCGACAAAGCTCTTACCCCAGAGGAGATCCTGGTGACAAAACAAACAAATCTAGCAGCGGCTTTGAAGGCACTGCACAAGCTTCACCAATAGTCTATAGACGTCCAACCCACGAGTTCGACGGCCATACTAACCCCAGAAATAGACGCTTCTTTCGCCCTCAAACTCCAATAATTGAAGACATACTTATTTGAGGACGAATTTATGGCGGCCGTCGCAGAGGAGTCTATTGTCGCTTGTGATGTGATCGGAAAAATAGCAAGTGTACTATTTTAACAATGTAGTAATAAGTGGGGTTATCTACAGAATCGATCTCTCGAGGACTGCGTATAATTTGTAAGTGCAGATGTTAATTCAATTAGACAAAAGTTCCTTTCGGGGGTTTTGATTTTTAAACTAATTCTAATGACAGAAAGAAATAAGCAGAATAATAAAATGACTTTAACAATTATGAGAAATTATGCTAGGGAAGGTGTATGGATTGCTTAGCAAGAACCCTAAATTATCCTCAAAGAGATATGCCTCCAAACCTTAATTTTACTGACCCTCAATTATTTTTCTTAAATTCCTTAACCGAAAAACCTTTGATAGTCCCACTTTACCCTAATTCCTTAGCAGTCAAGAGAGAACATCAAGCAATAGCTATGACAAGGTCTTTTAGTCACTACGGGGTATCCCTATTCCTAGGCAATATCTACCGTAATATATTATGCAAAACAATAGATTGGTTTTTCAGGCCAAATCCCTAATCGTAAATCGTTCCCAATTTGTACGATCGAAAAAAGTATGAAAGAATTTGCTTAATAAAAGATTAAGGTAAGAAAGCAAAATCTCATTGACTAATTCAGAAAATGTTCATTACATAACAATTCAGGGATACCCCCCTAGCATTGGGGGGTTTAGCTTCTCATAATATTCAAAACAAAAACAATAATAAGATTAAAAGTAGACATTACAATTTGATCAGATTGAAAATGATCCTTCAATTGCTTCCGTACATGAACGATCTTTCTCTCCAAATCCCTTTGATCGCCTCTCACTATCGTTACTTTGTTCATGAAGTCCAAAGTCTCTTCTCCCCTTTCCAAACCTTGCCTAAGTAATTCCCAAAACAATTTTAACAATGCGAAATTCCCAGAATACCCCTCAGAGCACTACACTTAGACAGTATGAAAAGAATATAAAAATTTCCTCTCCCAGGCTTGATGACACGGGCCGTGTCAGCTGACATGGGCACCCGTGTCAGCCCTCTGTTTCTTTTGCGCAAACAAGTTTACCCCCAGGCTTGCTGACACGGGCACCCGTGTCAGCCCTCTGACTCTTGCCCCATTTCTTCATTTCCTTGCTTCTCCTGACACGGGCCGTGTCAGTTGACACAAGCCCTCGTGTCAGGCTTCTGGCTTCCTACTTAAACTCTTCCGAAACATGCGATTTTTATCGTTCTTTCACACCGATTCCTCTTGAATGTTTGTATAAACCTGAGTACACTAAAGGACACAACCAAGGCATAAAATGTGGTAAAAGAGATGTAAAACAAATAAACAATGACAAAATATTAACTAAAACTAATAGTGAAATAACGTATGAAAACGACCGATCAAACTCCCCCATACTTAAACCGTTGCTTGACCTTAAGCAACAAGCTTGCATAACTATTTTTCAGATCAAACGGTACATATCAAATGAAAGACTTGTGAAGGTAAGGTGTGTCGATACTCATACGTGAGTCTTTGTTCTGATCGGCTAAAACTAGTTCTCTTGGTAATCATCCGTTAACAAAGGTATTACACAAACACATACCACGGTAAAACAACGGACCCAAATCCTCCTTTCGGTTACCTCTCCAACTATGCTTTGGGCTTAAGTCTTTTCTTCGATTTTCTACCCCTTTCATTTGGATAATCAGATTCAGGCAATTTTTCGTTTTCCCTCACATGTATAAGATTGATCGAAACTTTTTCTAGGCACCATTATCTCTTTTTCTCGCTCATTGGTGTTTATTAGTCCACTTTGAGATGGGTGAGGGTTACCGGGTGAGGGTTACCCAACTTAGAAGGACAAGTTGTCTTTATCGCCATTATTTATTATTTTTTTTGGTGCCTTAGGTCATTCTCTCAATCAACCCTGTACATGCAATTCTTTTTAGTCATGCCGGACAATCACTATGAACTAATCGGGGAACACTTATCAAATCCAAGTACTATAGCACAAATCTACACGTTGGACTCGTTTCCTTACTCCAGGGAATCTAGGGTGCTCGGGTCATTCCTACGTTTTCAAACTTTCCCAATGTCCCTAATTCTAACTCCTCTTCCCTCAAACTCTATATACTTTCTTGACCACCTCAAAATCTTAGTATTCACAAGAAAAATTTTAACAGTTCAAATTTGGGGAGAATTCAGAATGGTTTTCAACACACAAAATAGACATGACCCATACAAAAATGAAAAACTAAAAGCAGTAAATCCTCCCCCAAACTTGAACTACACATTGGCCCCAATGTGTTGGAACAAGAGCGCGAGAGGTCACTCACAGAGATCCTTCTCAGGATGCTGACGGTAATGCAACACCACTGCTACATCATCGTTTGCACATGTAGGATCCAGATTATTACCTGCAACCAAAACAAAACAAATAGCAAAAAGAAAGAAATTAATCAGACAAGCGTGGGTTGCCTCCCACGTAGCGCTTCGTTTAACGTCGCATGGCTCGACGGATTACTCCCCAAAGCTATGGGGGATACTTCAGCTTACACACCTTGTCTCTTGACTTTTCCGCCACAAAAAACCAGTCAGGTTCAGAGATAAGCGCTACTTTGTCCCTTAAGTCACCTCCAACCTCCATATACTTTTGTTGATGTTTTTTTTTCTTTCTCTTCTTGATTTCATGAACGGACCTTGAAGTGTTGCCATGTGCAATAGATGACCAAGATACTGCAACCTTAGAGATTATGCCTGAGACTTTTTCAGGTGGTGGTCTTGCACTTCTGCTTTTTCCCACTATTTGGATCATTCAAACTGAAGCTTGATTTCCTTCACCTACACCCTGCTTCTTTATATCCAACACTTTTAAAGTTATTTCCTCCTCAAAAGATTTCAATGTCAGAGTACCTTTTTCAATGTCCACATTGCATCTACTAGTGAGCAAGAATGGTTGACCAGGAATAATGGGAGTCTCTTCATCCTCAGGAATATCCATGATCTCAAAATCAACTGGAAAGACGAATTTATCAATCATCACCAACACATCTTCAGCTAACCCATATGATTGCTTAGTTATGTGGTCAGCAAATTTAAGATTTGTTCTCCCATCACTCACCTTCCCAATTCCCAACTTTTTAAAAATGGATAATGGCATGAGACTTACACTCGCACCTGAATTAATGAGGACCTTCTTGAAATTTATGTTTTTATGGTGCAAGGTATTGCAATCGATCCGGGATCCTTCTGCTTGATTGGGATCTTCCTTTCTGGCGAGATTGCACTGCACTTTTCCTTTGGAACAACCAGCTCATCTCCAATAGGTCTTTTATTAGTTATCACTTCTTTCATGAATTTCTGACACAAGGGCATTTGGTCGAGTGCTTCAAAGAATGGTATATGGACTTCTAACTTTTTGAACATTGAGATAAATTTCTCAAAGTCCTTCTCTTTAGGATCTTTCTTCGTCACTCTCTGAGGGTAAGGTAGCTTAATCTGTGGTTTAGCCTCCTCTTTCTTTTTCTCTTCAGTTGGCTTCACGGTTGGTAAAGCTCTTTCTGGTTCTTTCCTATTTTCTCTCACTTCCAGATCCACCTCTATACATTGATAATCATTTGTTTCCACTTCTTCCTCTTCTTCCACAACTCTCTGACTTCTCGTTGTGACAACATTAACATTCTCATGATTTTTTTGGATTCGATATTGTTGCACTCGGGAGGGATCCTTGAGCATGCATGGAGAGTTGTTGTGCTATTTGTCCCAATTGAACTTCAAGATTTTTTATAGAAGTTGTATTATTCCTTTGATTATTTTTGGTCTCTTCTTGGAATTGCATACTGTGAGTTGCTATCTTCTTAATTGCTATCTCCCATTGTGCTTTTTGAGGAGCTTGTTGTTGGAATTGTTGCTGAGGTTGTTGATATTGTTGCTGGTATGGTTGGTGATATTGGATGGGTCCTTGCTTTGGAACATTCCCTTGTTGATCTGTCCAGGAGAAATTTGGATGATTTTTCCACCCCAGATTATAAGTATTGGAGTAGGGATTGTTCTTCCTCAAAATTTTAATTTCTTCTACCAGTTGTGCTGTAGCAACACATTGCATGGCGAAGTGAGGCCCCCCACAAATTTCACAATTTACTGCTTGAACTGGTTGAACCTGAGCCACAGTTTGAGTACAAAGATTCATCTTCTTAAGTCTTCTCTCGACTTCGACTGCAATCTGGTCTTTCATCTTTACCACTTGCTCAGTAAGTTTCAAATAAATCATCCTTTCTGGTTGGCTCACAGTGCGATCATACAACTCCACATGCTCGTTTTCGGCTATGGCTTCAATGATCTTTTTGATACCAGTGGCTGTTGTAAAATTATATGAGCCACCGGCAGCTGTATCAATTAGTTGTTTGGTCTTCTACTAGAGGCCATTGACGATGTTTTGCATCTGTTCGGTTGCATCCATGTTATGAGTAGGACATTACTATATCATACCTTTTTCGAATGTACACCGAGGCGGGAAAGTACTCATTCAAAAATGTTGTCTCCATCTCTTGCCAAGTGGTGATACTCCCGACAGGTAAGGAATAGAACCACTCTCCTGCATCATCTAACAAGGTAAAAGGGAACATGACCAACTTTTTGGCTTCTTCAGAATGTCCTTCAATTTTTAGCGGCGTGCTCATAGTCAGAAACCTTTGGAGGTGCTTATTGGCATCTTCATTAATTTTTCCAGTAAAAGGTCTCCTCTGGAGATGTCGGATGGCGGATGGATGCAACGGCTCCAAAACTATATCGGAAAAATAGCAAGTGTACTATTTTAACGATGTAGTAATAAGTGGGGTTATCCCCAGAATCGATCTCTCGAGGACTGCGTATAATTTGTAAGTGCAGATGTTATTTCAATTAGACAAAATTTCCTTTTGGGGGTTTTGATTTTTAAACTAATTCTAATGACAGGAAGAAATAAGCAGAATAATAAAATGACTTTAACAATTATGAGAAATTATGCTAGGAAAGGTGTATGGATTGCTCCGCAAGAACCCTAAATTATCCTCAAAGAGATATGCCTCCAAACCTTAATTTTACTGACCCTCAAATATTTATCTTAAATTCCTTAACCGAAAAACCTTTGATAGTCCCCCTTGACCCTAATTCCTTAGCAGTCAAGAGAGAACATCAAGCAATAGTTCTGACAAGGTCTTTTAGTCACTACGGGGTATCCTTATTCCTAGGCAATATCTACCGTAATGTATTATGCAAAACAATAGATTGGTTTTTCAGGCCAAATCCCTAATCGTAAATCGTTCCCAATTTGTACGATCGAAAAAAGTATGAAATAATTTGCATAATAAAAGATTAAGGTAAGAAAGCAAAATCTCATTGACTAATTCAGAAAATGGTCATTACATAACAATTCAGGGACACCCCCTAGCATTGAGGGGTTTAGCCTCTCATAATATTCAAAACAAAAACAATAATAAGATTAAAAGTAGACATTACAATTTGATCGGATTGAAAATGATCCTTCAATTGCTTCCGCGCATGAACGATCTTTCTCTCCAAATCCCTTTGATCGCCTCTCACTATCGTCACTTTGTTCGTGAAGTCCAAAGTCTTTTCTCCCCTTTCCAAACCTTGCCTAATTAATTCCCAAAACAATTTTAACAATGCAAAATTCCTAGAATACCCCTCAGAGCACTACACTCAGACAGTATGAAAAGAATATAAAAATTTCCTCTCCCAAGCTTGCTGACACGGGCACCCGTGTCTGGCCTCTGTTTCTTTTGCACAAACAAGTTTACCCCCAGGCCTGCTGACACGGGCCGTGTCAGCTGACACGGGCACCCATGTCAGCCCTCTGACTCTTGCCCCATTTCTTCATTTCCTTTCTTCTCCTGACACGGGCCATGTCAGCTGACACGGGCACCCTTGTCAGGCTTCTAGCTTCCTACTTAAACTCTTCCGAAACATGCAATTTTTATCGTTCTTTTGCACCGATTCCTCTTGAATGTTTGTATAAACTTGCGTACACTAAAGGACACAACCAAGGCATAAAATGTGGTAAAAGAGATGTAAAACAAATAAACAATGACAAAATATTAACTAAAATAAATAGTGAAATAACGTATGAAAACGACCGATAAAACAAATAAACAATGACAAAATATTAACTAAAACAAATAGTGAAATAACGTATGAAAACGACCGATCATGATGTGTTCAAGATATTGGATGAACTTGCCAAATTTAAAGTTCTAGTTCCCATGGCCTCGTACTTAATTGAATTTGAAGCCTTCTTTACACAACTGGCCAAGGACCTCACCATGTGCAAATATGCCGACGCTCAAATCAGGCTGAAGAATAATGAGATGGGACGTGAGTGGTACCTCAGTTCCTTTTGTGAGAAGAAACTTAAGGACTTCAAGGCCACAAAGAAAGAGCGCTCTGACAAGCATTGTGCTTTCGACCAGCAGATATCTGACTACCAAGCTCTGAGAGTTGAATTCACCAGAAAAATCACTGAGGTCGACAAGCAGAAGGCCTCTTTGGATGCTACCGAACCTTTACCTACTCAAGAGGCAATCGATCAAGAAGTCGCTCAAGGGATTGCTCACGTCGAAGTGCCTCTCAAGATAAAAGATACCATTGGTCAGATGCGGAAAAGAAAAGCTCTCCTCGAAAGCAAGGTTTTTCATGAGAAGACCATTTTTAAAGACTTCAATTCTAGATTCCCCTCTTCTTCTTGATCTGCATGTCGAACTGTTGTAATTTTATTCAGATATTTTGTAAGCCATCTTGGCAACCCTAGCCTATTTTGGCCACTTATCAATGAAAAAAATTACTTTTTAATTTGAATCTCTTATAGCATAGGTTTATATTTTTTCAAATATTTCCCATTTACCCTTAAGATTCGTTGGTCCATTCTTAATTCTTGAACCTCGTATGCATTGTTGCTGAAAACTTGGATCCCCATAAATGGTCCCTCCCAATTTGGTGACCATTTCCCTAGCGTTCGATCCCGTCGATTCATGGGCAACACTATTTTCCACACATAGTCGTTAACTGCAAAGGTCTTTTTTCTGACCTTCTTATTATATGCCTTGGCAACTCGTGCCTTCTGTCGTAATAAAACATTCAACGCTGCCATTCTTTCCTCCTCTGAGTCCACGATTTCATCCAACATCATATTCCAGTATTGCTCCGACGAAATTTCATGTTGTCGTTGCACTTTAACTGATTGCAAACATATTTCTGCTGGTAACATAGCGGCGTGCCCGAAAGCCAAACGAAACAGAGTCGAGTTTGTTGACTCTTTAGGGGATGTTCGATAAGCCCACAAAATTTGATTTAATGTCTTGTGCCAATTTTTTGGCTCTTTGGCCACGTATTTTTTGATGAGTCCAATTACCACTTTATTAGCTGCTTCGACCTGACCATTTGCCTGAGCATAATATGGTGTCGAAGTAACCAACTTGAAGCCCGTTTCTGCTGCGAACTCTGGCATTTTTTGGCCAACGAATACAGACCCTTGATCCGTCATGATGGTTTCAGGGATCCCGATTCTATACAAAATATAATTCTGGATAAACTGTATCACAACCTCCTGATCTACTTTCACTAGGGGTACAACCTCTATTCAGTTTGTAAAATAGTCTATACCTACGAGGATGAATTTTTGTTGTTTCGACGAGGTCGGTCGAATCTCCCCTATGACATCCAATGCTCAACCTCGAAAGGGCCATGGTTTGACGATGGTGTGTAATTCTCTGGCTGGAACATGCTGAATGTATGCATGTTCTGACAGTCTTAGCATCCTTTCGCGAAGTCCATGCAATCCTTGAGCATGCTTGGCCAATAAACTCCCTGTCGAAACAGTAACCATTTCATCTTGTGGCCAGCTTGGTCACCTCCACATGTCCAACTATGAACTTCAGATATTGCCAATTAGGCATCTGTGTCCCCTAGACACTTGAGCGATACTCCTTCTGGAGTCTTTTTTAGCAACTCATTGCCCATCAACTCATAACTTAGAGATCTATATTTAGTTTTCCTATTAGCGTTGCCCACCGGGTTCTCCAAATACTCAATGATTGGTCTTCTCCAATCTGTCGATGATAGGTTGCTGACAGCAAAACCCTCATAATTTTCAAACCTTCGACCCAGCTTTCTGTCAAGGCGTTTGCCCCCACTGCTTTTGGGATTGACTGGTGTGATGATTGGCGTATGCTTGACACCGTCTTCTCCCTAGTTTCAATGAAGTCCTTCAACTTTTCTTCCGACACCTTGTAACCAGAGGCGATCTGTGCTAGCTCATTAGCCTCTTGGTTTTCTATTTTGGGCCCGTGCGTAATGCTGACAACTTCAAAGTGCTCCAAAAGGCGCTTCGCCATCGAGAAGTAAATCAAAAGATGCTCTTTGAAGCACTTATATTCTTTCGTGATTTGTTTAATCACCAGTTAATAATCTCCTCTTATTTTGACTTCCTTGGCACCCAAATCGCTAAGTATTTTGAGGCCAGTGATTAAGGCTTTATACTCTGCCTCGTTATTGGAGCATTTCCCGTCAACCTTGAATTTGAACTTAGTTGGAATACCCTGCGGGGATACTATTAGAATCCCAATGCCTGCCCTGTTTCTATGGCTTGACCCATCGAAGTATAACTTCCAAGGGGAAATGTCGATGCTACATATCGACGGTTTGACTACTGCGTGGTCAACAATAAAGTCTGCCACTATTTGACCATTCATGGCCCTTAGAGGGACGTATGTTAGGGAAAACTCAGTCAATGCTAGTGCCCATTTCCCAATTCGACTGTGCAGAATAAGTTTGGACAACATATGCTTAATAACATCAAAATGCGACGAAACATAAACATCAACTGGTTTAATATATTGCTTTAATTTCATACATGAGAAGTACAGACATAGACACAATGTTTCAATCATAGTATACCTAGTTTCAGCATCTATTAACATTCTACTAAGGTAATAAATAGGTCTTTCGGTGCCACTATTATCCTCTTGTGCTAACATGCTTCCTATGGTCGTATCCGACGCAACAATGTACAACTTCATGTTTTTATTTATACTATGCGGCAATAGAATTGGAGGCTTTATAAGATATTCCTTGATAGCATCGAAAGCCTCCTGCTACTCCTGTCCCCAATGCAATCACTTTCCTTCTTGGCTTTGAGTAATGGCGAGAATACATTCGTCTTGCCACTGAGATTCGATATGAACCTTCTCAAGAAGTTTAACTTCCCCAACAAAGATTGGAGTTACTTCTTTGTCGAAGGAGGCCTGAGATCCAAGATGGCTTTCATCTTGTTCTGGTTTATCTCGATGCCTTTCTTGTGGACCACGAATCCCAGGAAATCCCCTGCATGAACACCAAAAGCACATTTTAGTGGATTCATTTTTAATCCATATTTTCTCATTCTTTCAAATGAACGTCGAAGGTGGTCTAAGTGACCATTCTCCCATGAGGATTTTATCACAATGTCATCAATATACACCTGCATAAAATTCTCAATAAAGTCATGGAATATAGCATTCATAGCTTTTTGATAGGTTGCCCCAGTATTTTTTGAACCAAATGGCATCACAACCCATTCGTATGTTCCCAAAGCCCCAGGGCATCGAAACGCAGTTTTGGGAACATCCTCTTCGGCTATGAGAATTTGATTATAACCAGAATAACCGTCGAGCATGCTCAAATATTCGAAGCCTGCCGCTGAGTTGACAAGCATTTCCACCACAGGCATCAAATATTCGTCTTTTGGGGTAGCGTTGTTCAGATCCCTAAAGTCTATACAGACTCGAAGGGTTCCATTTTTCTTGATAACAGACACTATGTTCGCTATCCATTTGACGTACCTTACATTTCTGATGAACCGACTTTTGAGCAGTCTCTCAATCTCCTGTTTGATCTTCGAGGTAACCTCTGGAGCGAATCGTCGAGGCTGCTGCTTCATTGGCCATTTACCTGGCTGAATTAGAAGTCGATGCTCCACCATACTTCGACTCAGACCAGGCATTTCGCCATAATCCCAGGCGAAGCAATCCTTGTATTCATTTAATACCTCAATTAGCTTAGCATTAATCTTTGACCCAACTTTGGTGCTCACATAGGTAGGTCTCTTTGTAACCCCATCTCCTAAGTCAACCTCTTCGAGTGGGTCCTGCGCTTGCATTCTTTGCAGCTCACTATTTAGGTCTTTCTCAAACCCCAAAGGCTCATTGTCATAGACACAATCAAGCCTCCGGCTTTCTGAAACTGTTGTCTGCCTTTGTGGGCCATCTGCTTGTGCTCAAGATGACGTCCTCACCATAGGTGTCATCATTGGTGTCATCGTACATGTCTTCGTCGAAGTCTCCATCTGGTGAAGGGGTATACTCTTTGTTCTACTAGGGAGAATAGTTTGGTTCTTCCTCATCTGACTGGGGAGTGTATTCTGGTTCTTTCTTGCTTTCGATCACAGAAGTACATTTCGAGCTCTGGGTCGAAACTACCCCCTTCTCTCCCGAGGCTTCCACTGTTACCGCCATTGTTTGATTTGTCATAACTTTTTCCTTTTCTTCCCATCTTCCTCTTGAGTGTTGTCGCTTTTGTCCAGAAGTTCCGACAGGCTTCAGCTGTGAAGTCGAGGCCTCTTTCTCAGCTTTCTTATTTTGCTGATAGCATCTCCATTGAGTCCTGGTCATAGGGTTCTTCCTTTTATAGTTGGGGGACACCAAATAGCCCCTAGTTTCGACTCTTTTGTCAGAGGCTTTCGCTTCCTTCTCCAAATCCAATACTTTCCATTTTGGCCTTTTTCTCCCTTTCTGGCTTATTGGTGCCACCCATTTCTCCTGTGGGGTGTCCGACGGTGGCACAAAAGTCTTGCGTCGTGCTGAAGGTGCGAGAAAGACACAAGAAAGGGGGGTTTGAATTGTGTATTTACTATTTTGACAACGTTTCGCTTCTTGTCATTAAAGCACTTAGGACAACATCAGAGTTTGTTGAGAGACTCTGACTGACTAAGATACTTTCAGGCTTGCTATGCATGAAGCATGAGAACCAACAAGAGTCTGAACATAAACTACATTTCTCAGAACTTGCAGTACAGAAGCTTATCAGAGTTAAGTGATCCGCTGTCGCGTACATATCAAAAACGAGTGTTTTTTAAAATAGTAGTAACGGTAACGACAACTCGAGTATCGTTCTCACAAGGATTCTTGTATGATTCAACCAACTAAAGAAAAGGCTTAGTGGGGGGTTTGGTTTTCGATTTAGAAAATAAGTGATTATAAAAAGTGATTATGAAATAAGCTGAAACGGCAATTCTACTGATTCGGGCATCGACTTATCATTGATTCAATAAACTTCAATCCCCCAAACAGATTCTATTCCGCTACCGATTATAACACCAATTAACAAGCGAAATTGACATTATAAGATTGCATTCCTATTTTCTGAATAAAGCATACGGATAAGCACAATCATGAATTAAGCAAACGAGATTCTAACATACGTGGTCTAACGATTAAGCAACGGTAAACTACGCTAAAACTCAAGGAATATCAATCAATCGATATAAATTAATAGTATTCTATATAACCCAAATTAAGCAAATAAGGCATATAGATTAATATTGAAAAGGGAAAAGAAATTGGATTAAAGATTAAAAAACCTCAAAGTATGGAATCCCTAACAGCAGAATTTTGCCTTCGGAATTAGTTCTCCATTGATCGTACAAACTCCAATTATTTTTTTGTGAATAGTGTGTAATTCATGAACAGTAGCGGCTGCAAGGTAATAGGGAGAATAAAATTCGGTTTACAACCCAACTGGGTCAAATACATAAACCCGGCCCAAAACAAATTATATGTAATGCTGCAACTTCAATGACTTTTTAAGATCTTCTACAATCCGATTAAGCTTCTTTGTCCAACATAAAAGTTGTATATATTTTTCTTAGCTTTCCATCGACTGGTAGAACGTCTCAAGCCGATTCCCGTAGCTCCAGTTATGATCATTTTAGTGCAGACTGCTAATGCTGAAAATAAAGTGCGAAAATCAAATAAGTGCAAAAATAAACTAATTTATAAAAACACATTAAAATAGAAAAATAACCAAAGTAAAGTATGGAAATGCATAAGTATAAACATAGAGGAACGTGCATCAAAATGCACTGATCAAATTCCCCCACACTTAAACTTTTGCACTCCGGGCAAAATTAAAAATTCAAAACAGAAAAACTTCAAAACAAGAACGAAACAGAGCATGCAACCTCTAATACAAAACATCAAGAGTATGACATCAGTGAGTAATTCTTTTGTGACATTCAAAGTGGATATGAAAAACAGATTGCCAAAAAGTACACCATAAGCATTAAGATCCTCACAAGATAAACTGTTTACACTCAACTCTCAAGTGTTTAGGTCGCTGTTTACACTCAAAGTACAACATGAGAGTTAGTACTACTATAAGCTTGAAAAGACTTTAACATTCACAATTTAAATACATCGCACACAAAGATCAAAAGGACTTTTATTAAGGTTGTAACTTGGCCAAAGGGTAGGGTGAGATACATCCTAAGGGGGTACTAGGCTTAAGTTCAAAGAGTTGAAAGAAAATTGCAAGAATTGCGGGGGTTGCTACATGATACATCAATTACTTTAAAACAACAACCTCACAACTTATTTCACTTCTCTTTTTTTTTTCGGAAGGATTATGTGATGAAATCCTTCTCTATATGTTTTTTATTTTTATTTTTTTTTATTTTTTATTATCAGTATTATTTTTTTTTTCTTCTTCTGCCAATAATTGAAATAGCACAACAACATCACAAAAATGAAGTTCAACCCCACACAACTCCATACAAGACTCTTTCAACCTTTGATTAAGGTGATAATTTTTGTTTTTCACTTTTCGGCTTGTAATGAGTTAATCACAAAAAAGGATAAATAGGCTCAAAGGGGTTTCAAACAAGGGATAATAATTTTCATGGTTGGCTTTTTGGCTAAGTGGTTGAAAATAAAACAAAAACAAGTTGCCTTTATCATATCAATGTGCATAAGTAAACAAAAAGCTTCAACAGAGTCAATTCAAATTCTAGAGACTAACAAACATGAGTGAAACACACAAGAAAGAAAAGGAATGGATGTTTTTATGCATTATCCATTATTGGGCTCAAATTCTCACAAGGTTTAGTGATCTACCACTAATGATGCACAATTCAGAGTTTAGTCCTACATATCATACTAAGAATGCACAAAAAGGAATCAATCACATCACATCACAAGTCTTTTGTCAAAGAACATAGAGAAAACTCACAGTTGTAACAAAATAACCAACGAAAAAAACATGCAATTAAAATTTTTTTTTTAAAGAAAGAGACCAAACATAAACAAAGAAAACAAAAAGAAACAAACTGGTTCCCTCCCCCACACTTAAAACAGACATTGTCCTCAATGAGAGGAACTCAATTATAAAGTAAGAGTGAGAGAAAGGAAAGAACACACCCGAGGAGTCAAGGCGGATAGGTGATCACATAAGCAGCCTTTCCTAAAGAGATATCTTTTACGCTTTCCTCTTCCATAAATGTGGGGCTCTCTTTTATGTGGTGAAATCTGAAGTTATTATTAGAGCTCTCGCTTTCTCTTTGTATTCTGGGATCAAATAATGATCCTAGAAAAGTGGAAGTGTGGTTCATCCAATTAAATCGCTATTGGGGCTGCCTAAACTCAAGAATTCTAACCAAGGTCCATCCAATGCCCTTCTTATGTTCCTGCAAATGATTTCTCTTCCTGCACAAATTCAAATAAATTATTAGGAAGTGGTTTCAGCTCTAAGGAGGGTGATTGTTCAATGGATGGTGAGGTTGGGGAAGCCATGATGTCAAGAGCTTTAGCTACACAAACAACTTCATCTGCATGAAAAATATCACCCTGCAAGGTAGCATTAATCTCAGGACAAACAGGGCAAATGTTAGTGTCAGTATAGTCATCACATGAGTAATTATCATCAAAATCGGACAATGATGGAAAATCAGCTGCAAACAAATCAATACAAGTATCATCAACCAACTCAGAAATTAACTCAATATGAAAAACATAATGCTCTTCTTCATCAATCTTCTTACTTTTCAGTACTCTATGTGGGAAAGGTATCTTAGGTACATACTCTTTTTCTTTTTCCTCAACAATAACAGAAGGCCCAGGTTCTGGTTCAGGTGTAACCTCAATAACTTTTTCATTTTTTTTTCGGGGCAGAATCTGCAACTTTTTCGGATCGCAAGGATATTGCACTCACATTAGGACCTTTAGGATTCACCACTGTTTGAGCAAGTAGTTGGTTTGATTCTTTAGCTTGTTGTATGACATTCATTGAAGTGGCAAGTTGTTCAATTTGTGTCTGCAAGGTCTGAATACTAGAATTTGTTCGTTGCTGAAACTGGACCTCATTTACAGCCAATTGCTTGACAAGGTCCTCTAGTGAAGGTCCGGAAGGTGCAATAGTGGTTACTTGTGGAGGGTTGTGTGGTGGTGGTAATGGTAACATCAATTCCTGTTTCACTAAAGAAATAAGCTCATCAAGTCTGGTTTCTAGAGCATTGTTGTAATAAGAAACCTGAATCTCATTCACACCTTTTGTTTGGACAGAATTGTTTCTAGTTGTAAACTGTTGGGAGTTGAGTGACATATTCTCAATCAAGGCTTTGGCAGTAGCTGGGGTCTTATCAAAAAGTTCTCCACCACTAGCAGCATCTAAAATGTTTCTATCCATTGGTAGCAATCCCTCATAGAAATACTGGATAAGCAACTGTTCAGTAATCTGGTGTTGGGGGCAACTGGACACTAACTGCTTGAATCTTCCCCAATATCCATCCAATGATTCATTGTCGAGCTGTCTAATACCACATATATCTTTTCTTATTGATGTAGCTCTAGAGGCAGGAAAGTATCTCTCTAGGAAGACTTTCTTCAAATCATTCTAGGTTGTGACAAAATTTGGCTCAAGATAGTAAAACTAATCTTTGGCAGCACCTTGTAGTGAAAACGGGAATGCTTTGAGCTTGATATGATCCTCTGTAATTCCTTCAGGTCTCAAAGGTGTAGAGCACACAACATGGAATTCCTTCAGATGCCTATGCGGATCCTCACCTGCAATACCATTAAACCTTGGCAACAAGCGTATTAAACCAGGTTTCAATTCGAAAGGTACAGTAACAGCAGGATATTCAATACATAAATCATTATAATTCATATCAGGGGAAACAAGTTCTCTAAGCGTTCTTTGGCCAACCATATTAAATTTAATAAAAAAAATCAACAAAGAAAAAGAAAACACATAACTAATTCAGCAATGCAACAACAATTAGGAAAATACCAACAATGTCCTTATTAAGAAAAATAATGGAAAAATAGAAAAGCGAATAAAATAAAATCTAAAAATTATAAAAATATAAATAAAAATCAAATCAAATCAGAATGAGTCTGTACAAAAAATTTCGGATTTTTTTGAAAATATGAAAATAGAAAATAAATCAAATAAAATAGAAAAACGCAGAATTTGCGATTTTGAGGATAGAAATCTTTTAGAATTCTATTCTAAATAAGTATTGTTTAGCGATTTTTTTCTGATTTTCTGGAAAAATTTCGAGGCGAATCGCAACAGTAGCTTCCAAACTTACCTGACAGGCTGAAACTATTATCGCTGCACTGCAACCCTGAAAATCAACAAACAAAAACAAAAAAACAAAAAATCTAACAAAACTATAAACTAAAATTCTAACATTGGTTAAAATCAACAAGAATCTCCGGCAACGGCGCCAATTTGATCCGCTGTCGCGCACAGATAAAAAATGAGTATTTTTTTAAATAGTAGTAACGGTAACGACAACTCGAGTATCGTTCTCACAAGAATTCTTGTATAATTCAACCAACTAAAGAAAAGGCTTAGTGGGGGGTTTAGTTTTCAATTTAGAAAATAAGTGATTATAAAAAGTGATTATGAAATAAGCTGAAACAGCAATTCTACTGATTCGGGCATCGACTTATCATTGATTCAATAAACTTCAATTCCCCAAACGGATTCTATTCCCCTACCGATTATAACACCAATTAACAAGCGAAATTGACATTATAAGATTGCATTCCTATTTTCCGAATAAAGCATACGGATAAGCACAATCACGAATTAAGCAAACGTGATTCTAACATACGTGGTCTAACGATTAAGCAACGGTAAACTACGCTAAAACTCAAGGAATATCAATCAATCGATATAAATCAATAGTATTCTATATAACTCGAATTAAGCAAACAAGGCATATAGATTAATATTGAAAAGGGAAAAGAAATTGGATTAAAGATTAAAAAACCTCAAAGTATGGAATCCCTAACAGCAGAATTTTGCCTTCGGAATTAGTTCTCCATTGATCGTACAAACTCCAATTATTTTTGTGTGAATAGTGTGTAATTCATGAACAGTAGTGGCTTCAAGGTAATAGGGAGAATAAAATTCGGTTTACAACCCAACTGGGTCAAATACATAAACCCGGCCCAAAACAAATGACCCAAAACAAATTATATGTAATGCTGCAACTTCAACGACTTTTTAAGGTCTTCTACAATCCGATTCAGCTTCTTCGTCCAACATAAAAGTTGTAGATATTTTTCTCAGCTTTCCATCGACTAGTAGAACGTCTCTAGCCGATTCCCGTAGCTCCAGTTATGATCATTTTAGTGCAGACTGCTAATGCTGAAAATAAAGTGCGAAAATCAAATAAGTGCAAAAATAAACTAATTTATAAAAACACATTAAAACAGAAAAATAACCAAAGTAAAGTATGGAAATGCATAAGTATAAACATAGAGGAACGTGCATCAAAATGCACTGATCATTAAGCTGCAATGTTCTGACTTGCTTGTGTAAGGTTTTGATACTCAATATAGAAACATAAATAAGAACAATAAGCATAAGAGTAAAGGACACATGATATATCCTGGTTCACCACAAAGGCTAATCCAGTCCACCCTCCTCAGGTGATTTCTCCTTGAACACAAGGTCTTAATCCACTATAATCAATCTCGATTACAGATGCACGGGCAACAGCCGGTGACTAACCACTTGCACTGTCGCACTGTGACTACCATACAATGAACCGTTCAGGGATTCAACTTAATGAATATAACGAACATTGACCTGCGGGTTCCAATCTCGCAAGATCTACTGCTAGGCTTTCACAGCTAGACGTTTAGGGATTCATCGCAATGAATATAATGCTACTGACCCTATTTCAGGCTTTTCCCACAATCACATCTCGCCATTGTCTTCTCGAGTCTCCGGTCACACTGACCACTCAAGGAATCCTAATTCACAAAGAATTAGTTATACAGGAGATTACAAAGATGCTTCTTAACAAGAAAATTACTCCTAAGTTTAAGTACAAAGAACACACAAGCGTTCAAGCAAGATGTGAGCAACAACTCCTTGCTATTCTAAGAAACTACAGAGATGTATAATGATTTGACAGTTGTTGGCATCTTGTAGATCATCTTCTTCTTCGTCTTCGGGGTGAGCAAGCTTTGAGCAACAACTCCTTGCTTCAGATCTTCAATGTAGCACTGACGAGAAGGTGGTTGATAACTCGACTGATTTGCAATGTTGTCTTCTTCATCTACAGCTTCTATACCAATTCATTGTTGTTGTGTTGAATGATGATCTTTGAGCTTCAACAACAATGGCCATGTGCGAATGGTGATATCTTTGGATATTCTAAGTGTTATAACAAGAACTCCTCGTTGTTGCTACCATCACACAATGACTGTGATCAATTCCCAATTTATGAACTTAATCGCTTTTTTTAGACTTCATCATTTTTAGAAGCGAATACTCTTTCCTTTAAATAGCCTAGTATAAATATAGCCGTTTGAAATATTATTGGCTATTGGAAAAGAGACGTTGCATAATAGCTAGCTGTACTGACACATCTCCTTTTTGCTGTGGGAAAAGTGACGGGATATATCTTTCTTGGGCGCAGTGTACAGTTACTCACAACGGTAACATGTGACTTCTGAACTTCAGAGGCTTTTGATGGTTAATTGATGAAGCATGAGTAGAGTCTTCTTAGCATGATATCTGATACGTCAAGTCTTCAGTTATTTGAAGAAGTCCATTAGGAATCAGTCTTCAAAACATCAGCACTTATCTTTGAGCACGTTATCCTTTACTTCTTCAAGTTTTCCGAAACTTCAGAACTTGTCCATTAGGAATCTATCTTCAGAGTCTTCAAACCTAATCTTCAGAACCTTAATCTTCAGAACACATAAGTCTTCAGAGTCTTTCTGCACTTGGTCTTCAGATCCTTCCGCCTTCAGAACTTCAAGTCATGAGAGTCTTCATCACTTCGGTTCTTTTCTTCAGGAGCTTCGCAATCTTCAGAATCTTGACCACTTTCAGAGAGCATCCACAAGAGCATTGCATTAGAAATATCGGCATCATTGGATCTGACTGATCACTATTAGATACAGAAGCGTTCTTGCTTCTTACGACTTGTTTCACACATAGTAACTTCGCAATCAATTTTCGCTCATTAGGCTGGTGCTTGTTGGATCTGATAATTTCTATGAATATGATCTGCACACAACACACGTTAGAACGTAAAATGGTTCTTTCACAAATACGTATTGTTATCATCAAAACATAGATTGACTTGTAGAGACAATTCTTGCTCTCACAATCTCCCCCTTTTTGATGATGACAAAAACAAGTATTTTGATTGAATATTTTATACAAGGTAATCACCAAAACAAACATATTAAGAGTCTGGAACAACAAATCCCCCTGAATGTGTTATCCTCGAAGTTTTATCTTAGATCATCTAGAATCTTATATGATCCAAAGACATACAGAATAACAACTTGAGTTGTCAGACGAAGAATAGAAAAGGACTACTTCTCTATCTTGTCTTTAAGAGAACAGAGATTCTTTAACATCTGGACTAGTTCATCATAACTTCCATCTTCAGATCTTCAGAACTCAGTTCCTTTGTGGTCGTATCAGAGGTTGTAATCTTTAGATTCTTCTGAAGCATTTCTACTTTTCAGTAGATTCATTTGAGCACAAATAGACCAGTTCTTATCTGATAAGATGGCCTCGCTATTCATCAGAGACATACACTGTCTTTCAAGAAACTCCCCCTGAGTTTCAGAATTTGTGAAGATTATAGGATTTATCATTTGAATCTTCTGGGTAGTCTCCCCCTAATTTCTATAAGTCAGATATTGGGATCTTTCAGAACGTAGTTCAGGAATATTAAGTTTTAATCACCAATAAAGATCATGACTTTTCAGAGTTTGACTTTTGAACACAGGTCTTCATCTCAGAACCTTGTTATTGTCACAACTCAGTGGTTCATCAAAGCTTGATTTTTTATCAGATACTAATTGAAGGTTAATATTTGTGATCAATCAAAGCTTGATTCTGAATCTGGTACTCATGATTTGATTCTGGTCTGATATCATGTGATGTGCTGAGTCTTATACCAGAGTATGTTGAGTCTCATACCAAGTGAAGAATTTCTTCTCATACCATTTGAAGGGTATTTCCTTTAGAGTGTTGAGATTGATACTAATGAAGGTATTGAAAGCATTAAACAGCTTAGCTCTGATTGATATTACTGCAGACTGAGTCTGATACCAATCTTTGTGTATTTGATCTGATTATTAATTGTTGATTTAGTCTGATACCAAATCGTTTTCATTTAAATTTGTTTCTGGTTAACATCAGAATGGCTTCTTTCTTGGATCTTCAATCCAGATCTTCAGACAGCTCTTGACTTCTGATTTGCACAGTTCCTCTGAGTAAGCATCTTGAGAATGTGTACTTTGTCTTGACTACTTTCAGAGTTTTCTTATTTCTTCTGATTCTTAGACAGCTTCTATTATATGACCAGAGTTCTTCATTCTTAACATGTTCCCGTTCTTAGAATGCCTAGTGAACTTGTTTAGAGTTCCTCGGATAACATCAAACAACGTTAGTAGCAACATATTTTTATATGATTGATTACTTGTTTGAGTTGCATTCTTTGGATTTCCTCTTCTCAATTATTTCCTCTTCTCAATCAAAATCGTTATATTTCTCCCCCTTTTTGAAATCATCAAAAAGTGCTAAAGCATATAATTCCTCTTTCCAATGAACATCATATATTTCTTCCTTATTTCAACATTTAAGCATTTAAGCATATTAACATCATCATATCTATACTGGATATGTTAAACAACATAGAACCAGCATTTGAGCAGTTAAGAGCAATCCAAGTCATTTAGTGATAACCATCTTTGACCATAGTAAATTTATTTGAAGGATTTTTAAATGGAATCATCTGATTACTAATTGAAGGTTTTAGATCATCAGTAAAGATTAATTACAACACTTCATTTATTAACAATCAGATAGAAGCATCAACATAAAATAGTTTTAAAAAGTATAGCATAGGTTGAGCTTAATCTTGAAAAGTTCAGGATAATCAAAACATAGATACTTCATTTGATAATCTTAATAAGAGTACATAGTGTAGGGAACAACATATCAAGACAGAAACCTTATAACTTAATTTTATTTCTCCTTATGAACTTCCAGATAGATTTGTAAAATCTATGGGTGAACATTCAGTGGTTTCTCCTAAGTGGTTTAGCCTGGTAATCACATCTTGAATTTCTAGGACTCGAGATATGACTCTTCCATACAGAATGATGAGAGAGGGTTTGTTTTTAGACAACAGAATTTGTTCTTTCAAATGATTGAACATAGTTAGAGGAAGGTTTATTTTCCTTCTGTAGATCAGAAAGAAGATGAATAGTCTATCTGAATGAGTTAGCACTTGTTCTCATACTTCTCTAGGTCGAAGGTTTGTTTCCATTATTCTGTGCCAGACTTTAGCTGAGGGTTTGAGTGTGGAGACATAGCTGGAGGGACCCTTTCCAAAATGAATTTTATAGATGACATCATTGAAGATTTTCCTTTCCTTGTAGTCTTCAGTGGTGTTACTGTTTTCATCGCACTTGATTGCTTCCGCAATGACAAAGGGTTTAATTACCACTGGAATTCCAGAGACGGCTGAATGAATGATGTGTTGGTTGTATTCGTTAGAAAACACATCAGAATTTGCCCAGAATTTTTAACAAGATCTGTGTAAATGAGATCTGGAAGCATCTCAAGATAACCTTCCCAGTTCTGACATCTTAATTCAGACGAAGTTCTTGTGAAGCCAAGTTCCTTGAGAGAACTGGTGTTCACCGAGAATTCATTTAGGACTCTTAACTTAGCAATTTCACTCTCAGTAGGTTTTGGACGAGAGGTGGACATCCTGGAGAAAATATTAAAGAAGGGTACTGACTGAGATGGTTTAGAATGATGAAGAGAGGAGTGGATACGGTGCCTTAAGTAGGCAACGAATAGAGAGTCAATTAAAAACTCGTGACTCCAACCGTCAGGTTCGTCATTTCCTAGACATCTTAGGTTGTGAATTAGAACTAGTACAGAGTCTGACAGATTACCATTCTTAAAAAAAAACAACAAATCACGCGTAGGATTCTCTAATTGATTCTTGACAGGAGTCCAGGATTTGCAATAAGTGAATATCTGAGAGTATTATCATTCTCTAGCGTTGAAAACATATTTCCTTCTTTCAAGAATTTTGTGCACTTATATAGGAGAAATGCATACTTCATTAATTTAAGGCTTAATACCCTTTTTGGTCCTCTAACTATAGGCCTGGGTCCATTTAGGTCCTCTTTCTTTTAAAAGTTCCAATTTGGTTCCTTACGTTATCTAACTTAATCAAATTGGTCTTTTCCGTCAAATATTTGTAACGCCGTTAGAAATAAATGACGTGGCATCTGAGGTGGCAATTTTTGATGACGTGGCATAGGATTTATTAATTTTTTTATTGTTTATAATTTTTTTTCATTATCCATGTCATTTTATTAGTAAATTATTAATTAATTTTTTTTTTGTTGAAATTCATATAGAATATAAATTTATACAAATTTTGTTGTGATACAAAATTTTTGGGCCACAGGCCCAAGTTCTTTAGGGTAGGAGCCCAATAGTCAATATTTGTTGTTATATTGTGAACAAATCCTTTATATAATCACTCAATTCTATTGTTCCAATTTCAATGTGGGACTTGAGTTAATGGAAATAACTATGGAGCTAATAATTCCATATTATAACACCAAAAAAGCTCTGAATTCATTCTCATGAAAATAAAAGATGGCAGTGAGGATGAAAACAAGGGTGTGGCACTCATCATGGTACAGACAATAATTAAAGATGGCAGTGAGGATGAAAACAAGATCAGTTTCTTTTTTTCTTGGGAGGAGTTGGACTGTGTCAACATAAAATAGAGTTGTAAAGAAGTTAATGTATGAAATGAAAGACACTTTTGGAGATCAAGACAACACAAATTATCACTTCCAGTGATCAAACCGCAAAAGTAGATGTCAAATTATATCACAATTGTAAATGAAGGCACCATTATTTTTGCACCTAACTTCAGACCCAACCCAGTACCCTTTCTTCCACCTGTAATTGACAACATACTTACATATCAGTCCATCGCACATGCTGGGCGCCCTATTCTCAAACACCGCAACATTGGCCAGAGGAAAGTAAAGATAGAAGAATCTAATACTTGCGTTGACTCCAGGGCGCAGTGGTTTGAAGAAGCTATTCCAGTTTGAAGACTATATATGTGAACTTTGAATTACTGAAAATTTTTTCCTTGAATCTCAAAATTCTATCCATCATATGTATTCATGTATTGCTTTCAATCTTAAGAAATAAGAGATTATTCATGATTGTTATAATAAGGAAAGAGTATATCATTTCATTACCTTAACAAGTTGAAATGTTTTGAACTAGTTGATACAAGTGATTCTTGCGAGTATCTTGCCAACAGAAGAGCTATGGCTATTGGTGGAATAAGCCAAAAAAGATGTTTTTTATTTTATTTTCATGAGAATGAATTCAGAGCTTTTTTGGTGTTATAATATGGAATTATTAGATTCTTCTATCTTTACTTTCCTCTGGCCAATATAGCCAATGATAGATTTTTGGAGTCAACGCAAGTAACCCAATCAACATAAGTAAAGCCAAGAAACTGCAGTGAGGAATCTATGGGAAATAATGAACATTTGCCCGAGCAATTTTTGAGGTATTGCCTGATGATGGATAACAGAAGGTTTGTGGGTTCAAAAGCAGATCCTTTATCAAACATGTAGTGCAACAAAATTTATATAAATTTCAACAAAAAAATTTTATAAATTTATATTCTATATGAATTTCAACAAAAAAAAAATTATATGAATTTCAGCACTCCAGTTCTCTTCTTCAGGAGCTTCGCAATCTTCAGAATCTCGATCACTTTCAGAGAGCATCCACAAGAGCATTGCATTAGCAATATCGGCATCCTTGGATCTGACTGATCACGATCAGATAGAGAAGCTTTCTTGCTTCTTGCAACTTGTGTCACACATAGTAATTTCACATATTATCAATTTCGCTCATCAGGCTGGTGCTTGTTGGATCTGATAATTTCTATGAATATGATCTGCACACAACACACGTTAGAACGTAAAATGGTTCTTTCACAAATACGTATTGTTATCATCAAAACATAGATTGACTTGTCGAGACAATTCTTGCTCTCACACGTGCCTCTTGGAACAACTTCCTATATTCCTCGTTTCAACGAGGAGCATCGTTCTGGTCGAATACAAACCTTGGGACATGTGGCTTATCCCCTCGCGGCATCTCTTTCTTTCCCGCCTCGTATTTTTCAGTAACTTTCTCATCAAAGACAGCATTGCACCAAGGGCCTAACACCGCCTTCGACCCACTTACCCTGCATTTTTCTTGGAAATCTGCCAAGCTCTTGCCAGCTTGAGGGTAAACTGCCTCGAGCTCTTCCTCAGCATTTTTGTCAAAACCGTCAGTCGTTTTGACCATCATGCATTCCACAAATTAAGTTGTCGATTGTTTGTTGAGACCCCCAGTAGTCTCAACCATCATGCACTCGTACAACTCCGAATACAAAGCCCATTAGACCTTCAACGGGTCGGTATCAACCTGCATCTTTGGCCTTTCGCCAAATTGAAGCTGACCCTCCTTCAAAGCCTTTTGCACCAAATCCCTAAAAAGAACACATTGAGCTGTTTTATGACCGAGGAAATTATGAAATTTACAAAATCCCCTTTTCTTCTTTTGTTATAAAGTGGGCTCTTTTAAACCAGGAGGAACAATTATTTGACCATCTTTAACCCGTAAATCAAATATTTCGTCACATTTAGACACATCAAACGTATAAGTTTTAGTAATGTATTTGTCTGTTTTTTCGGTTTCGACGGGATTTTTCCCGTTTGATGGTTTAAATAATTTGCATATGTATGGAGGCCCTGGCTTGAGTTCAGCCACGTTGAACTCGCTTTCGTCGACGAGTTCTTCGTCGTCAGAAGAATATTCGTCAGTAGCTACGTATGACACTTTTTCTTTCTTACAGTATCTGTTAGTCTGAGTTTTTTCACCTTTCAACCGTTCGACTTGTCGGACTCAGTCAGCCAGCTGCGCCATATCCTTGAGATATTGCGTGTCCAGCTTTTTCCTGATGGAATAGTCTAAACCACCAGCTTCCATGTCGACTAGCTCATGTTCAGGGACTTGAGTAAAGCATCGTGCTTTCAAAAGTCTAAACATGTTAAGATATTGGTCCACCGACTCCGTGGTCTTCCGTTTAACATTGGTCTATTCTTTCAAACTAATTTTCGATTGTCCCATGTAAAACTGTTCGTGAAACAATCTTTCCAATTGTGCCCAGGTATGAACAGGCTGAGAGGGCAACATGGTAAACCATGTAAACGCATTCTTCGCGAGGGAACTTGGGAAATACTTCATTTTCAAGTCCTCATTATTTGCTATGTCACCGGCTTCGATTTGATACCTGGCGATGTGTTCGACGGTGGACTCTTCAGTTTCTTTGGCGAACTTGGTGAACTTTGGCACTTTCCAACCCCTAGGTAATTTTGTCTGTAAGACAAAATCTGGTAATGGGGACGCGTACGTTGGCCATCAAAGGCCTGGATTCGCCCCATTTCGGACCACGATACGTTCGACCATGGCTTCTAAGTTTGGTTCGCCTGTCAAAGCATCGTGTCGAACTTGTTTGACCATATAGTCAGGATCTTGGTTCCTATGAACCATCACAACAGGAGGCCTTTGGGCCCTTCCAGGGGTTTGTTCAAACTCGGGGGGTTGGTCAATTATCTCGTCGAAGACCTCATCTTGAAGAATGGGTGTCTCCGGTCGAGGCGGAGGAGTCTGTCAACCCTGTGCCCTAGGAGCGCCTTGGAAGTCACCTATTAGTGTCATCTGAATTGCCAATTATTAGTAACTCTACTGGAATCTTGTATTAATGGTCTCAATATGGTGTCCATTTGCTGAGTCAACATATGAACCATCTCGTGATTACTCTCATCCATTTGCTGCCTCATGACCGCGATAGACTTGAAGTGAACGTTGGTATCTGTTTGGATAACAGACTAAAACCTAGGGGTCGAGTAACTTGGTTAGCCAAAGGCCTTAAGCCTTGGTATGGTGAGAAAACTGGAGACGAACTTTCCCTAAACACCGAACCTCATCAAATTTAGACTCGACATGAACTATGTCGGCATCCCAAAGGATCGAGGGATGGGCATTGTGAAACCAGACACATGCTGCCCTGTAGTCCCTACCATTGTCGGCCTCGGGTCGGATCGACGTGATGTCACGGTTGGCCCGCTAGGGGCGGTCGAAATCGCAGACACAGTCCCAGAGCAAATGTCAGTTGTTTGCGCTACAACTGTACTTTCCGTCGAAGATGATTCTTCGTTCGGATGTGGTGTCACCATCTTACCACTGCGCAAATGCATACAGTCAACTCAAATAGGTCCCACCAGGTATGCAAATTTGTTCGCACGTGATTCTCGCGCGAACAACCGTTGGCCTTCTATCGTAGGTATATTCGCGGGATCGGCCTCTGAATCCTAGAACAATCGGGCTGAAGTGTACATCTATGTTGATATGACGGTTTTAAGTTTAGAGCAGTTGTAAGAAACTTGAATAAATAAAAGGGTTTCGAAGTGATAAGTAAAACAAAGTGAAAAAACAGACAAGTAAAGGGCAAATTAACTTAAACTTTAGTCATATAAATTGCATTAAAATAACAAGTGTGGACGTTATCATACATTTCTGCGGGACGAAACTCGTTTCTCTTAACGCTTGGTACTTTGAGTGTTTTCCCTTTTCAATGTTACAAAATGCGACCTCTAAAATGGAAAAAACTATTGCTTTAAATAGGCTAAAAAAAACTGTTCATCTCCCAAGATTTGTCCTTGCTATGACACGTGTCACCCCACTATCTTTCTAACTTTCCATGTTCTTGTCTTTCAAACTTTTCTCGCTCAAAACTTATCAGCTTTGTGTTGGCTTCATGGGCCACCAAGTGATGCCCTTAGACGACCATGTTTGTCTGCTTCCTTCTGACGCGCCATTCACTCATGTCGACCCAGCTTTGGCTTCCTCACTGTCCTTTCTCCTGGCGTCGACCCACTTGCTTGACTTTTTCACCATTTCTTCATTTCTCATGTTTGGTCGGAATCTACTGGCTAACAGTAGCAAATATAATTTTTACAATTATCGTATCCATGGAGACGAGTAGTTTTAATGACCGTTCAACAATTTTAAGTAGGGAAAAGGTTGTGTATTGAGTGTGATGCGTGAAAGTAAATAACATAAAAATAAATTATAGAATGTAAAATGGAGATTTCAGTGTTAACATTAAGAATGCTTACTAGGGGTAGATTTCGTTATAACGTATTTATCTTGCACGTCCATAGGTCATTAATATGCTCCTACACTCAGCTATTAATATTACCACCTATTTCTCTCATTTGTATCTCCTTTCACTCTCGACTCCATGAGAATAGTGCATTACCCAATAGATTATATATGATACTATTAACCAACACAGAGCATTAAGTTCCAATAATTATAAAGCAACAAGACTCCACATTGATTCATACTACAATACATGTGAATATTAAACCTTACCCTAACATTAGAAGTTAGTATCCAACATATGATTATCTTGGATCTAGTAATCCCAAGGACCTTTAGATGTCATGTCAATCCATGAAAACATGTTTTAGGTAGCAAAGCTAAAATAAGCATTGAGATTAGAGAGTCGTCAATATTAAAGCAGAGTAGAATATGACCTATTTAGTACATGAATATAATGATTATATTTTACCCCCAAAAAAAGAGATTTAAGCTACGCTTACACATTGTTAGCTTAAAAACGAGTAACTCCAAGAAGCTGATCATAGAAATGACATATGCATTATTACTTGAGCAATGATTTTGCCTTCAGGATTCCACTTTTATTCTCTTATTGTAGATCAAAGTGAACCTATTCCAATTGTAATTAACTCAATCAACTGAAACTCTCTTTTCATTGAACAAGAAACTCTTATTTATAGGTAAAAATATCAACTTCTCGTTGGGTACATCGCCTTCTCGACTAGCGAGCTAAATCTTGCTTCAATGTTTGCCCTAGTCTACCCAGCCTGCTTTTCTTCCTCAACAAGAAACACTTGTATGTCTACCATGTGGCCTTAGCAACCTTTTCTCGCTAGTGTGTAACACCATAAACCTCGAAATAGTTAAATCATAGAATAGTTCAAGTATTGATCATAATGCACACATTTAGGATGTCACTCATCATAAAACAACGTCAGGTCCATAACAATTATCAATTGAGGTAAAACATTCTAATATATATATCATTGCATGTTCACCTTCACTTAGGGTATCATCACAGTGGAATCATCAAATAAGCATGCTTCATAATAATTAAGTCACATTAAAAATACTTCATTTGAATTAAAACAATGTGCCAAAAGTCTCCATTATAACATAAACTAGAAACGTCAAGAGTATAACATACGACTGTCGATTAGAAAAACACAAATTGAATAAAACAATCAAGAATTCCTAATCACGTTGTTACAGGATCGGAGTAAAAATTCTAAACACTGATAAACTAAATGAGGTAACTCTAAGAGCTAACTTCCACTTATTGCCGCAACTTTACTCCTGAGTATCTGCAATATGTCCGTGGTTGACAAGATTAAAGAAAAGGGGTGAGAAACAACAAAACAAATATAAAAGGTGTAAAGAATGCTAAGGTAAAGAATACACAACAAGCACACATTCATTACACACCCATCGACAACGTGTTCTCACACTCGAAACATAATAACATTTATACAATCACATCCAATCATCATCATCATGAACAATCAACTACATATGAAATCATGTATGCAAATGTACTCCATAACTAACTCATCATGCATGCAGTAACATTCATGAACACTCAGGTTTATCTCTCTCCTGATCCCCACCATAGGACTAGAGCACACCAAATCGTTACCACCACCATAGGTAACACTTCACCGATCTCCACCTGAATTCGGTTACTCGATCTCGATCCCCACCATAGGACTATAACACATCAAAACTAGGCCGAAGAATGTACACCATGAAGCATGACTCTTAATAACATGCATTATCACAAAAAAAAGGTTCACCAAAAAGATCCCTATACACATTTCACCATTTATGCATCACACTATTCATCATACACAACAATCAATCCATGTTACAACATTAACAAACAACAACAAACATCATTGACTCGTCGAATGTAAATTTATAGACATTCATTCATGTACTTCACCAAAACAACAACACATCATCGTATAAACATAACGATTTACAAAATTATCCATTCATTCCATAATATGTATTCACACGTCACTTCAATAAGTTGATTCATCATATTAAACATTTGTTGTTGGCATCAGAAAAAAGACTGACAAATTGACAGAAACAACAATTCAACATTGTCACTTTTCGCTGAGTGAAGCCATTGCTCGCTATGCAAACTATCTCTTGCTAAGAGAAATCCACAAAATACCAGAACCCGCACCCTATCACGTTCGCTAGGCAAACAACATCCCGCTAAGCGAACTATCGCTGAGCGAAGCATTCTTGCTAAGTGAAGTCGTTCAAACCTACAAAAATACAGAACGCGATTTGCTTCTGCAGCAACCCCAAAACCCCTCCAATTCAGTCTCAAACATTCCCAATCGCCCAGAAAAATAAATCACAACATTACATCATCTAATTCATCCAATCTCATTAATTTATGTTTACTCTAAAATCTTCAAAACCTTCAAACATGCTGGAAAACATTAATACCTCAAAACACAAAATAACATACATATAGGCACATAAAATTCATAATTAAAACAGCCAACAACATCAAAACTTCATAAACAATTTCAGAATAAATCACATCTTAATTGCCCTAGGAGAGTAAGGACCTCTCATCTCTACCCGGTCATGCAATACACCTGAATTTATAGCCAGTTCTTCTCCCTTACCTTAGATTTTCAGCAATTGATGATGAATTGTACAGCTTCTATGAGATCCGTCTTCAAGTTTTAAGCTTGCTCTTCCTATCCTATATTTTCCCCTTTTCTATGTATATCCGTTGTTACTTTAAAAACCTAATTTTTTCTCTATTTTTAGAATATATACTCCTCACCACGCTGTTCAATTATGAATTTTGCCCAACTCACTACTAGCCTCTCTATTTTACCACTTATTTAATCCAATTCTCACAAATGGCTCAATTTTATCATTTATATCAAATAAATAATTAATTCAAATAAAATACTATTTATTCTAATAATTAATTAAACAGTCACACCCAACTCTTACTCTCTCTATACATTTATTCTAAGGATACCTCCCCCACAATCACACAACAAATAATTAAAACATCAATTAATTAAATAAAAATCTAAATAATTCAATTAAATTAAATAATCGAATTTGACATGTTACACAATGCACCACCTCTTTAACTATCAAACTAACCCTTACTTAACCATGAAGTTGTTGCAGTTGATTTTTGCATGCTGAATCGTAATTTTCCAATTATTTTTGAGCATTTCTTAATGCACCACCCAAGTTTCTTAGGCACCACTTGAAATTATTTTTTTGCACCTTGATTCCGGATGTGCCCATCCGGACGCACCGTATCCTTAAAAAATAAAAAGTGGTTCTGGATGTGCATATCCGAAAGACCTCCGGATCTGTATATCCGGACAAAAAAAGGTGATATATTTGAAGCTGCATGATCACTCGCCCTCCCCATTCTCAACATTTCTCCTACTACACTCACTCTCACCAACTAAAAAAACCCTACTTCATCAATCCCATTTCTCACTCAAAAAGTTCAAGTTTTTGGTGCAATAGATCAAAGGGAGCAAGGAAAGACTGAATTTCAGGTAAACATTCAACTTCATCCACTACATTGCTCACATTATCAATCTACATTTTTGAAAAAACAAGTTACGTTGTTTCCGGAGCTGCACATCCGGAACGAATTGAGCATGAACATTTCCGGATGTGCACATCCAGATAAATGCCTGAAGCTAATTAATTTAAATTTTCAGAATTTTTGAATATATTTTATTTATACATATTAATTGTTCTATTCTTGTTTATAAATAGATATGGTGCACCCCGATAACATGGCAAAATAATTAGTTGCGCCGATTTCCCCGAAAGATGAAGGCATGCTCGTAAAGTCGGTTGATGTCGACGGTGACTATAACAACAAGCACGACTTTGATGATCTTGAAAGCATGATCGTATACATTCGTAGGACAGCTGTTGAGCTTGGCTTTGGTGTAAATATTGGGAGATCGGATAATGGGTCGGATAGAAGAAAAGAATTTTTAATTTTGGGTTGCGAAAGAAGCGGCAAATATCAAGCACCTCTACGGAAGTTATAGAAAGACGAGACCGGTACTAGAAGATGTGAGTGCCCTTTTAAGATTGGTGGTTACATGTTAGTTTCCAAGAAATGGAGATTTACCATTTGTTGTGGTATACATAACCACGAAATGTGTTCAAAGCTTCAAGGCCATCCAAGTGTATGTCGGCTCAAGGCGGAAGAGAAGACACGTACACCACCTAAATCACCGCAATGGGCAACGCATTCAACCGCATTTGTCGAGTCTTGGCCGGATAGTTTTGTCGAAAGGATGCTTGAATTCGAAATATTGCACGCAATTGAAAAGGCATCAAATGCGGAAAAGTCGAAAGTTCAAGCTCCTATAGATTTAGACGGAGAATTTTGTTTTAACTCTTTTGTATAATCATACGACACACTGTACATTATTGAAGTGAAATATATTGTATTTTTATTCAAATGTCTTTTTAATACACTTATGAATTTTATTGCAATGAAAGTATTCCAAGTGGCTGCATAACATGTCGAATTCTGTTTTATAAATGTATCAGTAGAACATTCTGATTTGCATATCCGGGAAATTTTCGGATGTGCACATCCAGAACAATTATTTGTAGGGTTTGTCCGGATTTGTACATCCAGAACGAACTTAGGCATAAATAACTTTACCCTAACTTTTCTATAAATTAGGGGTTTCATTTGATATCATTCACACAAACACTAAATGTCTCAATTGTATAATATCAAGATCCATTGGAATGTCGCAACTGTCTCCTATACCGACGTATAACAATCGGTCGCAAGTATAAGTTAATGAGAGACATCTCAATCGGCGAGATCATTGACGACATCGAACATCTCCTACCTTACGGAGACAAACAGAAGGTTGCAAAGCTTCAGTACGTTCACCTTCCGTTGATAACAAAGGGAACGTCGCTTACAGCCTTGTTGAGCTCAAGAATCAAGAGGATGTTAGAGCGATGTGGCGAACATTTTTCGTCTACGAAGAACGATTCCCGCTCGAGTTCGAGGCGACCGTCAAAATCCGAAGAACGGTCGATGACATCTTAGAGATGTGCAAGCGTCCACCGGGCTATTGATCTTGTAATATCACTACGCCGAAATTGGCTTTTCACAGCTCACCAAAGACAGCGCTTTTTGGACAAAGCGCTGCTATAGGTCTTTAAAAAATTTCGCTAAAAAAAAGCGCTGTAAAAGACAGACTTTAGAAAGCGCTTTTTAAAAGCGCTGTTAAATGCCCTAAATAGAATCCACCTTAGAAAGCGCATTTTGAAAAGCGCTGCTATAGGTTTTACCTTAGAAAGCGCTTTAAAAAAGCGCTCTTATAGGTTAACCTTAGAATGCGCTTTCAGAAAGCGCTGCTATAGGTCTTAAATTCTCCTCACTTTAGAAAGTGCTTTATAAGGAAAACGCTCTCATAGGTAGCACTTAAGAAAGCGCTTTTTGAAAAGCGCCCTCTAAGGTCATTTATGAATTAAAATATAAAACATATTTCATATCATTTTCAGAAACATCTTTTCATTTTCTTCTCTCGACCGTTCTTTCTGCTGAAACCCTTGTGACGTTCAATCGTTCTTGCATGCTGAAACTGCTTTCATTGTCGTCGTTCTTGAAAACGTTGCCGTCACCGTAGCCGTCGTTCTGAAAATGTTGTCGTCACCGTTGCCATCGTTCATTCTTGCATTCGTGAAGGAGAAGACAAAAACGAAAAGAAGAGGTACGTTGTTGTTGTTGTTCTTGCTTCATACATTGTTCTTGCCGTCGTTGTTGTTGTTGCCGTTCATTCTTGTCGTCAGCATTGCCATCGTTCTGTTGTTGTTGTTGTCGTTTTGTTGTTGTTGTACATTATATTTATGTTCCATTTCTGTTGTTGTTTACGAGTTAGTGTTTTTTAAGAAGTTTTGTTCATGTGTATTGCGTATTCGATTGCGAACCGTTTCGATTGTGTTGCAGCTAAGTAGCTATGTTAGTAACCTCTGTTGCGGTTTATGATTTGGTGTTCATGAGAAGTTTTATTTTTGTTATTACATGATATTACACAGTACATGATATTACATGAGAAGTTTTATTTTTGTTATTACATGATATTACACAGTACATGATATTACATGAGAAGTTTTATATTAGTACAAAACCCGCAGCTAAGAATAAAGGGGTTTTGCGGCAAAACGAGTCTGTTGCATCACAAAGAGAGGTACATTTTAAGTGTTATTCTATTATCCGAATTCAAAAGTTTCATGATTTTCTACTTTACCTAACTTATATGATTGTTACATGATATTACACAGTACATGATATTACATGAAAAGTTTTATATTAGTACAAAACCCGCAGCTAAGAATAAAGGGGTTTTGCGGCAAAACGAGTCTGTTGCATCACAAAGAGAGGTACATTTTAAGTGTTATTCTATTATCCGAATTCAAAAGTTTCATGATTTTCTACTTTACCTAACTTATATGATTGTTAGGTTCCTGCTCAAGCTTCACAACAGGCCAGCAAGAAAAAAGCTTCTACTAGGACCGTGCAGGAAAAAAGAGCTCCTCCTCGCTTTCAGTCGTGTCTAGAAACACTTATGGCAATGTTAGATTTGATGGATGGTGCTATTCGTCAAATAGAAATGGACGAAGGTGTTTTTGGTTTTCCTCATTCCGAGATAATCAGAAGAGAGGACATGGAGCAGATTTTCAAGCATATTGAATTAGGCATCGGTGTTATGCATTCATACATCTGGTACTCCGATCAATCTATTATTTATTTAGATGAACAATTTATTTACACATTTCAATGAAAATAGTCTAATGTTTATTATGTTTTTATTTAAGGTGCTTGTATGAAAAATTGATGCGAGGGACAGAATTGTCAAACAGATTCCGTTTCTTCTCTTGCACCCTTGTCAATGCACCGGCAATTGGTATGAATGCACTTTCAGTAAGAGACCACTTAACTGAGAGATTTATGGCCAGCAAGACAGAAAGTTTGTTTCTTTTACCGTATAATACTGGAAACGGGTAAGATTTTCATTCTAATTTCATTCTAATCTTTAATTTGTATCTTTTGCGTAGAAATTATCCATCTAAACTTTTCTTATATTTTACAGTGGACACTAGTTGTTGGTTGCCATTAATCCTACAAGAGAAGTGGTCTATTATCCCAATTCATTGGATACTGATTGGTCAACATATCAGGATATGAAGGATGTGGTTGATACATAAGTGAGATTGTTCGAAATATTCGTGTGTATTTGTATATTTAATTATTTCTGTGAGATTGTTCTAAATTTACATTTTTCTTTTATAGAGCAATACTCGTATACCGAGTACAAAGAGAATCTCGAGTAGCACGGGCTAAAGCAACCAACGTTACATGGGTCAAAGTGGAGGTATATTAATTTTCACAATGTTGCTTATTAGTGATGCTACTTGATAACACAAAACAACTATATATTAATTCTTATTTGTTTGTCTATGTGTAGTGCCCTCGTCAGCGTAATGGCATATATTGCGGGTATTTCGTTTTGAGGTTTATGAGGGAAATCCTTCAAATGGATCGATTAGAGATTCATATTACGGTATGCATGGATTTATAACTTAGGATTTATTTTAATATTTATCAGATATGTCATATAATTTATTATTTTTAACTAAATCATGCATATTTTGTTTTGTTATGTAGTACTTTGATGAGTACGCGTGTTCTCATTACACGAATGATAAATTGCAAGAAATTAAGGAGGAATTGTGCGAATACCTTATTGAAAAAAGAATCCTATATATATATAAGGTATAGGATTATGGGATTATGTGAATGTATAGTTTTGTGAATGGTTTATTTTATGGGATAGTATAGTTTTGTGAATGGTTTATGTTATTTATGTGATTTATGTGATTTATGGGATTATGTGAATGTATAGTTTTGTGAATGGTTTATTTTATGGGATAGTATAGTTTTGTGAATGGTTTTGTGAATGGTTTGTGAATGGGATAGTATAACACAGATATTAGTTTTATGTGGTTTATGTGATTTATGGGATAATATAGTTTTGTGAATGGTTTATGTTATTTATGTGATTTATGGGATTATGTGAATGTATAGTTTTGTGAATGGTTTATTTTATGGGTTAGTATAGTTTTGTGAATGGTTTTGTGAATGGTTTGTGAATGGGATAATATAGCACAGATATTAGTTTTATGTGGTTTATGTGATTTATGGGATTAGTGAAAATGGTTAATGAATCATACTAGAAATTGTTAATGGAAATGTGAAATATACAGGTTTATTGAAATGACTTGAATTATACAGGTTTCTGCATAAAAAAATGGTTAAAATGAGATTTTTAAAAAAAATCATTAAAATTATACGTAGAGAAAAGACAGCGCTTTCTAGAAAAAGCGCTGTCTATAGTTCACAACAGAAAGCGTTTTTTTTAAAAAGCACCCTCTAAAGGTATAGAAAAATTGATAACTAAAATTATAGGCATACATTAGACAACGCTTTAAAAAGCGCTGTCTAAAGGGGGCCTTTAGAAAGCGTTTTTCCTAAAAAGCGCCCTCTAAAGTTATAGAAAATTGATTATAGGCATACATTAGACAGCGTTTTTTCTTAAAAAAAACACCCTCTAATGTATACTTTAGAGAGTGCTTTTGCATAAATAAAAAGCGTTGTCTTTACCTACGACGGCCCTACCTTAGGCAGCGCTTTTAAGCGCTGCCTAAGGCCTAAAAAAGCGTTGTCTAATGTCTTGTTTGTCGTAGTGTATGTATATTTCTGTTGATGTCATGGCGATTTTCTCAATGTAATCCCGCTTTTATTTTATGAATGTGAGAAACATTGTTGGATTTTTGGTGTTCTGCATCAGGTTTTATTCCGGATTTGCAAATACGAACGTTTACCGGATGTGCACATCCGGTAAAAACTGAAAATTTTTAAAACCATGGTGCGTCCAAATTTTCACATCCGGAACGCAGGGGTATTTTCGTCAGCGCGCCAGGTGCCTAAGAAGGCTGAGTGGTGTGTTAAGAAATTCTCTTATTTTTTCCTATTGTTGATTAATGTATACAAGAAAAGTCCAAACCATTGGTCCCATTTATCTCCTTTGCTAGTCAAGAAAGGTAAAGAAATAGATAATGAAAATGTAAGGAAGAGAATCAGTCATAGGAAAAAATGACGAATGTGTATCTCAACCAAGCTTTGTCTTTAGTATCTAATGGAAGGATCTTTTTACTCAATATGATATGTTAGAATATTACAAAGATAATAATCGTTCTGTCCAAGGCGCTCCTCTTCATCAGTCGGAGACCTTGCTTTTGAAAGTCATTTGGAAGACTAAAGTTCCTCTGCAGATTGAAATTTTTGCTTGGAGATTAGCTCGTGATAGATTGCCGACTCATTCCAATCTGGTGGTTAGAAGTGTTATCTCTTCTTTTCAACATAAGGAGTGTGTGTTGTGTTACCATGATGAAGAGGATGATGCTCTTCATCTTTTCTTAAATTGTCCTAGAATTCAATCTCTGTGGTTGAAAGTTTCTAGTTGGTTAGGCGTCCAACCGATAGTGGCGGATAGCATTAGTAGCAACGCGTTATTACGGTTTTTGGCTCTTTTTCATAAAGGGAAGGAAGATATGAGTTGTTTTATTTGGATCGTTTCTTCTTGGTGTATTTGGAACATGAGGAATAACATTATCTTCAAAGGCCTTGCTTGGGATGAGGATGAAGTTTTCAGCCGTATTGTTTCTATTTCTTGGAGATGGTTAGAAATAGGGCGTAAGAGATGTAATTTTTATGATTGGAAGTATCATCCTTTAGATATCTTGTAGTTTTCTTTGGGTTGTTTTTTCCTTCCCTTCTCCTTTTGATTGGCTTTTTGTAATGGGTTGGAGAATCTCTGTTTCTCCCTTTTAATACAAATAGCTTATAAAAAAAATAATAATTGTTGTAATCTAAAAACATATCGCCCACGTTTTTGTAAAGTTTGACGATAATTGTCTTGTGAGGATTGAATTTCTACAAACTAATTTTGTTTGTTGGTGCCAATTCCAATAGCTTTACATGATAACATAAGCAATGAACCTCTTTATTACACGATCCAGTTTGTCACAACAACGTAGCACCAATCTTTTTTATTTTGTTTTTTTAACGGTCAAATAATATATAACTAAAAAAAAGTCCACCAATCCTTAATTTAAGCTTCTTGTGCTGTTTGTATTAAGAAATAATAATTGAAGGAGAGAGTGACTTATATATCGTCAATTAATTTCTTCTTTGTATTTAGCATACCTGTAGTCTTTTCATGATTGTGAAGGAGTCACCTATTATTCAATACACTGTCTTAATAACAATCACATACTAGATAATAGGCCGCGCATGCGCGGGATTATTTGATATTATTATCCATAAAATAAAAATCATCTAATCTAATACATATCTTACAAAAAATTACTGTATGATATCAAAAATTTTGGTTAAGAAAATAAAGTAGTGTCTAAACATTTATAAATTTGATTACTTAAGACTTGCATATCTTTTTTATATCATTTTGTGTGTAATATTGCATCTAAATATGTGAAAAAAATTATGCAATAAGCTAATGTTATGATATAGCATGTATACAATTATCAAATTATAAATGTTACATAAATAAAACAAAATTGATAAAAAAAATTTGTTTATCTCTATATTTTAATTGCAATGGTGAAATATAACAAATCTTTAAATTATTAAAAAAAATTAATATGCAATTAAAAATTAATTGCATAAATTAAAATTTATAAGTATAATAATGAAATTTAACATACTTTTAAAGTATTTTTTAAAGTCACGACTTTTAAAAGTAGTATATTTAAATTAAATTTATATTGCTAATAAAAGTAGAGAGTTAATAGTGTCATACCCCAAATTTTGACCACAAGATTTCTCATCATTGTGCAAATCATTACCACAATATGGGTGTGCTTTCACACCTCATCAATCCTCTCAAAGATTGTTGAGCATTCACTACAATCAAGAATTAGGATTTTGGACCCTCTCAGAGTGCTCAGACAAAGGATCAATCAAGAATGGATATGATCCTCAACTTGTCAAGCCTCTCAAACATTCATGAAGGATCAAGAGGTCTCCCACATCAAGAATCAAACACAATAGTGCAACATTTTAAGTGGATTAAGCCTCAAAATCATCAGTGTCACCAAATTAGGGTTTTGGTCGACCAAGGCCTCCAGAGAGAGATTTTCATCTGGGCATGAGGAAATACTTCATAAAATGATCCAAGAAGCTCAAAGCGACCACATGGATCCAATAACAAAGTCAAAATAGCCTCCGGGGATTCATTCATCAACAATCAGGAATTCGGGTTTCTTGACCTAATTCACCCCTAAGTTGACTTTTGGAGCAATGCATGAGCCAAGACCTCAAGAAGTGTTTTGAAGACCTCCAATACATCATTTTGATCCATTTATAAGATTGGATTGATCCAAAGAACTTGGTTCATAAGCAGTACAAGGATTCAAATTCATCTGGGCCAATTAGGGTTTCCTAATGAAAAGTCAACTGCATCTTTGACTTTTGACTAAGACATGATCCCAAACCTTGGGACATAATTCAAAGCACTCTATAACACCTATGGAATCCTTCCATTAGGTTTGAATTAGGTCAAGGACTTGATTTCATAGAGGATCACAAAGTTTGAAATTCATCTGATAAAAAGTCAACTGTGCCAAAAAACCAAGTTTGACTTTTTGAATTTCTTGACAAACAAGGCTTCCCTAAGTAAAAAACAATGTTAAATTATGGTTTAGATCATCATCCATCAAGAAAAATTAAGAAAAATGGGGTTACTTGCAAAAGGGGCAACCATAAGAAACTTGAAATTTCACTAAGTTATGAAAAAAAAAAGTGATTTATACCCAATTTTGCAAGGCCATAACTTGTGATCCAAGCAACCTTTTTCTTCCATCTAAAGCTAAAATGAAAGCTCTCATTACACACTACAAAATTGTCAAATACATCAGATTCCAAATCCTCATGGATTTTGAGTTATGGTTTGATCAAAATCACAAAAATATGAAAATGACCATTTTTCCAACACTTAGTGAAATTTTGGACAGAATCTGTTTTTCACTTTCACCAACTTTGAGGCCATTTTTCATTATGATCCAAGATGATTCAAGACCAAATTTGGACATCAAAGTTAAAGTATGTTATTGGGGCTTTTCAAAAAGTACAAGAGCCTCTCATGGTTCAACTTGAGTAAGGAGTTATAAGACTCCAAAAATGGCATTTTTCACCTGCCCACACAAAGGCATTGGTACATAACTTGGTTCCCACGATATCTTGAGACAATTTTGGACACTTGCATCATTTAATTTCTGTCCAAAATCTACTTGAATGATGAAGAATATGATCACAAGGCCATCAAGTCCAAAATCCAATCCTTTAGGCATGTGACATTCAAAGTTCAAATCCAAAAACTTCAAACTTGTCATGAGGCATTGAATGGATGCATAGAGCTGGCATGTATCAGTCCACAACATTGCAAATGATTCAAGATAAACTCAAACATCAGAAGACCATAGGTCTGCAAGATTGACCCAAGTCAATGGCTAGAGGAGACTTTGGCTACATGACAAAGTTCAATGGGTATTGGAGTGATCCAGCCTGCAATCACTATTTCTCCTAAAATAAAGTTGATCTACTATAAATAGAGGTTCTTTTTTATCAATTCAAGTACACTAAAGCATAAAATTTCATGCTTTCCTTCCAATCACTCTACAAAAGCAGATTTTGCTTCTCTTTCAAGTCACTATCGAATTTTCAAATAAAGAGCAGTTCCATCAAAACCAACCATGCCAACACCTCACATATATCATAGATAAGTGATCCATAACCTCAAAACACATCTGGAACAACAGAATCACAAAGTCACCCCCCATTTGCTCAAGCTTTTTGGCCTTCTTGCAGTTGAGGTGCCACAATAAGAACCATGTGCATTCAATCCATTCCAAGCTTCCAAACACCTTATATTAGGTCCATTTAAGATGTCCAGATCATCACACAATAGCTGTAACACATACAACTGAGGATTCGATTTCCTCTTGCAGAGGTAAGCCTGACACTCTCAAACTCTATGATCCATGCATCATAAATGTGTTTTCAAGTTACAAACATGTTTCTGCACTTATATAGAGTGATTCCCCTCAATCAATTGGTTTGTAGCTTTCGTGTATAAGATTGCATAGTGTTCTTGCAGAAATTAGTTTATATCATTAGAATCCTTGTTCAAAAATACATAACTTTCGTGTTTACAAAAGTCAAAACCATTACATATTGAGAGAGATATATGAGGTTTTAAAAAATGGTCATGGCGGGTACACACGAGGAAGAAGATGGTCTTGGCGCCATTTTCAAATTTTTGAATTTTTGAATATTTGATATTTTTATTAAATGATTTCAAAAATTAATTTTTCTCTAAATTTTTATCATTTTTAATTGGTTTTTTTTTTAAATTCACAAAAATGTTGTAATATTTTATTTTACAAAAAAACCACATTTATCTTATTTATTTAATATAGTTGGAATTTTTGTAAATAATTTCATTTTATTTGTTTTTTTTACATTTTAAAATGAAATTTCCACCTTGAATTTTCAAATTTAATTGAATTTCAAGCTTTCATGTGATTAAACATGATTTTTCAAAATATTTTTCAAAGTTGACAAATTGTTTTTGAATATATTTGATATTTTATATCATTTTTTATTTAATTTCCTTTGAAAATTATATTTTAAAATTAGAATTAGGGTTTTCTCTAAATTTTGATTTTTTAAACTTCACATAAACACTTTTGGGCCTCTAATAGAGTGTAAGACCCATCCCTTGTCACACAAAATAATTTTGGGCCTCAGTCATTGTATAAGTCCCACCGTGTTTTCCGAAACCGCGACGCGATCGTCACCTTTTAAACAAAAATCATCTGGGCCTCCCCTTTGTCATATGCCAAATTTGACCACAAGATTCCCATCATTGTGCAAACAATCACCATAATATAGATGTACTTTCATGCCTCATCAATCCTCTCAAAGATTTGTTAAGCATTCTTTACAATCAAGAATTAGGGTTTTAAGCCCCCTCAGAGCACTCCCACAAAAGATCAATCAAGAATGGACATGATCCTCAACTTTTCAAGTCTCTCAAACACCCATAAAGGATCCAGAGGGCTCCCACATGAAGAATCAAGCACAAGGTTGCAACATTCCAAGTGGATCAAGCCTCAAGAACACTAGTGTCACTAAATTAGGGTTTTGGTCAACCAAGGCCTTCAGAGAAGAAATTTTCTTCTGGTATGAGCCAATACTTCAAAACATGATTAAAGAAGCTCAAAGGGACCTCATGGACCCAATCATAGAGTCAAAATAGCCTTAGGGGATGCATTCATAAAAAATCAGCAATTAGGGTTTCTTGACCTAATTCACCCCTAAGTTGACTTTTGGAGCAAGACATGAGCCAAGACCTCAAGAAGTGCTTTGAAGACCTCCAATACATCATATTGATACATTTATAAGATTGGATTGACTCAAAGAACTTGGTTTACAAGCAGTACAAGGATTCAAATTCATCTGGACCAATTAGGGTTTTCCGATGAAAAGTCAACTGTACCATTGACTTTTGACCAAGACATGATCCCAAACCTTGGGACATGATTCAAGACACTCTATAACACTTATGGAATCCATCCATTTGTTTTGAATTAGGTAAAGGACTTGATTTCATAGAGGATCACAAAGTTTGGAATTCATCTGACAAAAAGTCAACTGTGCCAAAAATCAAGTTTGACTTTTTGAATTTTTTGACAAACAAGGCTTCCAAAAGTCAAAAACAATGTTAAATTATGGTTTGGATCATCATCCATCAAGAAAAATCAAGAAAATGAGGGTTACTTGCAAAATGGGCAATCTTAAGAAACTTAAAATTTTCTAAGTTATGGAAAAAAAGTGATTTGGTACCAACTTTGCAAGGTCATAACTTCCAAACCACAAAACCTTTTTCTTCCATCCAAAGCTCAAATGGAAGCTCTCATTACATACTTCAAGATTCCCAACTACATCAGATTCCAAATCCTCATGAATTTTGAATTATAGATTGATCAAAATCACAAAAACATGAAAATGGACACTTTTGCAACACTTAATGAAATTTTAGACAGAATCTGTCTTGAATTTTCACCAACTTTGAGGCCATTTTTCATTATGATCCAAGTTGATTCAAGACCAAATGGACATCAAAGTTAAAGTATGTTATTAGGGCTTTCCAAAAAGTACAAGAACTCGTCCTAACTCAACTTGAGTAGGGAGTTACAAGCCTTGAAACATGGCTAAAAAACCTTATTTTTTCAAGACAGCATTAAAACCAAACTTGTGCCACACGATTTTGCCCTTCAAATATTGTCACTTTTCCAACTTTGTCATCTTCAAAAAACACAAAATATCTTATGACTCACTTGGTTCATGATCAAAGAGGCAAGAAATTCAATTTGGCATGTGAAAACCATCATGACATGAAGTTTGAAATTCAACTTTGGCAAGGTAACATCAATGCAATGCATTGAGGTGTCATGAACCAGATCACAACACTTCAAGCCAGTCAAGATTGCAGTCCAAACTCTGAGTATTCAAACCTGCAAAGTTAAATGGAGTCAAGATAAGAAGAGTTAACTTGGCACTTTTGGATTATCCAAGTCAATGGCTACAAGCTACAACCATGATCAGCCTTCAAACACTATTGCTTCCAAAACAAACTTCCTCTACTATAAATAGAGGTCATGTGAGACTGATCAAACCACCTAAAAACATCTGAATTCATGTTTTCTTTCACTTCACTGTCAAAAACCAGATTTTTGCTTCTTCTTAAAGTAACATTCGAATTTTCAATTTGAGAGCAATTCAATCAAAACCAACCATGCCATCACCTCACATACATCATATATGAGTGATACATGACCTTAAAACACATCTGGAACATCAGAATCACAAAGTCATCCCTCATTTGCTCAAGCTTTTTGGCCTATTTGCAGTTGAGGTGACACAACAAGTTCCAGGCTGTTTCAATCCATTCCAAGCTTCCAAACACCTTGTATTAGGTCAATTGAAGCTGTCGAGATCATTACACAACATTTGTAACACCTCCAACATAGAATTTGAATTCTTCTTACAAGAGGTAAGCCTGATACTCTCAAACTCTATAATCCATGCATCATAAATGTGTTTTCAAGTTACAAACATGTGTTTGTACTTATGTAGAGTGATTCCCCTCAATCAATTGCTTTGTAGCTTTTGTGTATAAGATTTCATAGTGTTCTTGCAGAAATTAGGGTTCTTGAGTTCATCACTTGATTTCTCACTCCACACTTAATATAAATGCAATTAATTTATATGACTGAAATCCTTGTTCAAAAACACACAACTTTCATGTTTATAAAAGTCATTTTCATTGAGTAATCAGAGATATATGAGAGGTTTTGCAAAATGGTCATGGCGGGTAGTCGTGAGGTCGAAGACGACCGTTGGCGCCATATTTCAAATTTTTTAATTTTTAATTATTTTCTTAATTAATTTCAAAAATTAATTTCTCTCTCATTTTTTATCATTTTTTATTGGTTCTTTTTTTAAAAAGTTACAAAAATTATTATCTTAATTGATTTCAAAAATTAATATCTCTCTCATTTTTTAAAAATATATCTTGAATTTTTGTAAATAATTTCATTTTTATTGTTTTTTAATATTTTTAAATGAAATTCTCACCTTGATTTTTCAAAACCAATTGGATTTCAACCTTTCATGGGATTAAACATGATTTTTCAAAATATTTTTCAAAGCTTACTACTTGTTTTTAAATATATTTGATATTTTATATTTAATTTCCTTCGAAAATTATATTTTTTAATTAAAATTAGTGTTTCTCTTAATTTTAATTTTTCAAACTTCTTTTCAAAATAATTTTGGGCCTCTTTGTAAAGTGTAAGTCCCATCCCTTTGTAAATAAATTATTTTGGGCCTCAGTCATTGTATAAGTCCCGATACAATTTTAAAAATCTCGCCGCGATCGCCATTTTCAAACCAATTTTCATCTAGGCCTCTCCTTGAGTTGTAAGCCCCGTTTTTCTTCTTTTTCAAACACTTTGGGCCTCTAATATAGTGTTAGACCCATTCCTTCTTATACATAAATAATTTTGGGCCTCAGTCATTGTATAAGTCCCTCTGTGGTTTTCAAAATCACAGTGTGATCGTCGCCTTTTCAAATAAATCATATGGGCCTCTCCTTGAGCATAAGCCTCATTTTTCTTTCTTCACAAACACTTTTGGGCCTCTAATAGAGTGTAAGACCCAAACCCCTTTTTGTACAAAAATAATTTTGGGCCTCTACTGTAGTATAAGTCCCACAACATCTGTCGGTATCGCAGTGCGATCAATGTTATCAAATAAGTCATCTGAGACTCTCCTTTAGCTATAAGCCCTAAACAAATCTTTTTTAACAACTTTCTTTTAATTCAAATTCAAACTCAATGTTTGTCTTTGACAAAACTTTCTTCAATTTCTTGAAACCCTAAAAGGGGAATACAGTTGTAGTAAATACAACAGATCACATTGTGCTTGGGCTTCTTCTCAGAAGGTAAGTCCCCAAATCTTTTTCAGTGCTTATTTCTTATATATATATATATATATGTGTGTGTGTGTGTGTGTGTGTGTGTCAATATAATTGTCTGTATATATACTTGTGCATATCTTGCTTAGAGTTTCCCTAGTAGTTAGGTCTATGTTTAGGTCAAACCAGAGGTTACTTTACAACATAGTCAAAACCAGTTCCCCATAGGAAATTCCCTATACAGCCTTGCCTCCTCTTGGGCTTATACAATATGGAACAGAGAAATGAATTATTCCTGGTGAAAATTTTCTCAAGACTGTAAAAAACTTAGAAATATATATATGTGTACAAGAAATTCATTTCCCCAGAGAGGATTAATTCCCGGTGAAACTTCTTTTGAATTTCTTCAAGCCCTAGAACTGTTCAGCAAAGAAATGATTAATTCCCGGTGAAACTTTTCTTGAACTTTTCTTTGGTGTAGACCCACAGGCTTCCTAAAAGCATCCCCAGCCTCCTCTTGGGCTTTGTACAAGGATTCACAGGCTTCCTAAAAGGATCCTCAGCCTCCTCTTGGGCTTAGTACAAGGACCCTCAGGCTTCATAGAAGTTCCTCAGCCTCCTCTTGGGCTTATTACAAGGACCCAAAGGCATCCTACAGGTATAGGATAGAAATTAGTCATCTTTGCTAGTTCAATACTCAGGAGAGTCAGAATTCAAAAACATCAGACCATTCTAGGGTTGATCTTCATCCCTTAAACCTTTAGCCTCCTCTTGGGCATCATACAAAGATCTCTCTCTACATTAGAGCCTACCACTTTTTGAGAGACTTGGATAATCTCAGCCTCATCTTGGGCTTCATACAAGTAGACTTGGAAAGTCTCATCTCATCTTGGATCTCACCAAGAAACCTTGAGTTTCCTAAAAGCACAGGAAAAACCCAGATCAGACTACCACTATATCAGTCTCCAGCAGTGTTTAAAACCTCCATAGGTTTTCAAACTCAACTTTAAACCCATATGACCGCCTAACAATGTTTAAATATTCACCTTAAAAAAATCCCCAGACAGGGTCAATTTACCATAAATAAATCCCTAAGAGAAACAGAGCCTCCTAGCCTTTGATATCTCAACTCTTCCCTGATTCCCAGAAAGAGTAAAACCTTTGGATTCCCCAACACAATCTGTACCTGCTCCTGGATTTCCATAATCCTCAGTAAAAGTTAGCCTCCTCTTAGGTTTCATATAAGAATTTCCCCTAGTGGAGTCAGTCAGCCTCAATCTTGGGCCTTGTACAAGAAAAATAAAATACTCCCCAGTGGAGTCAGTTTATTTTAGCTTCAACCTTGGGCTTTGATCAAGGCACACAAAAATCAACATCCCCTCAGATGAGGCCATACGTCCACTATGCAGGAGGACATTTCTTCTATACATCACATCTCAAAACAAACAAACAAAATATTTTTTTCCAGATAATTGTTGTAAGTGGCACACTTGTTGATTCAAAATCCAAGCTGGTGTCCTTCCTTTATCCTGGCTAAAATTCAGCTTTCATCTAACAATTGTAAGTGGAAAACTTCTGGATTCCTAACATCCAAGCCAATGTCCCTCTCTTAGCATGAATGATTCATAAGGAAAAAGTGGCATTGCTCTAGACTGAGTTAAAGCTTTATTCCTTCATGACACCATCCTTATAAAGGCAATTATGGCATTGTTGGATTCTACATATCCCAGTTAAAGTAATTTCCCTTGTAATCAATTACCCAACATTTTGTGATGAATATATGGGATATTCTCCCTTTAGAGATGACAAATTCTCTCTCAATCACCCTTTAGCTTCAATCTTGGGCTTTGAACAAGACACAAATCCCCTTTTTAGCTTCAATCTTGGGCTTTGAACAAGACACAAATACTCAGCTAGCTTCAATCTTGGGATTTAAACAAGACACCAAACATTTTCCTCCCAGAGAATAGGAGGAACTACAATTGCTCTGATTTCCTAGATATCTTTACGAGAATACGTAGGCATAAGATTGTGAAATCTTTGCAAGCACACAAATCAAAATCTTTAGGTCCAATACCTTCCCAAAAACAACAGAAAACCCAAAAACAGCAAAAACACTCTCTCAACGCTCTCAAAGGAGAAACTTTCCCCAGACACGGCAGATAAACACAAGAAAGCAACTTAAATCAACAGAGAAACATAAAAATCCTATGGATAACCATATATACACTGGGTGTTAATAGCTTCCCTTTGTATAACCGGATCCTGTTCCCCGATCTCTTAGCATTTGTTAAAGAAAACATTTGCGTGCAAGGTTAGTTTTAGATATCTTCCCTTTCCTTTTCAGCTTTATAGGATAAATAAGAAATCAGAAAGTAGCACCCAATTCCAACATTGAGGTAAGGTGGTCGCGTCACCGACAAAAATCGCACGCTACAGAAAAATGGCGACTCTGATGGGAAATTTTAGGATTAGAGTTCCTAAGAGGTCTAGTATTTGCTTTACTTCTCTATTTATTTATTTTCTCAGTTTTCTGCTATATATATCATTTACTGTCATATTACTTGATACCCGTGTTTAAATTTCTGCTAACTGGGAATGCGATTGATACGCATGTGGAAAGTTTGAGAGAACATTAAGATAAATGGTGGCGTCTCCAGGAAAGGTTTATAGGATATGAATCCCGACCAAGCTAACCTGACAGTCCACCGAATCCGCCGAGGTACCCATGCGGTACCCATGACACTGAGGATTTAGTAGAAATTTAACCATTTAAACCATTAGGTAGTGCGGTGACTATCGGGAATAGTTGGTACATGATACTACACTCAAAAGAGATTCGTCTTAGGATATTACAGCTTGCTCGAGTGAATCAGCTTGCTGTTAATATCCCTAGGAGGGGTCAATGATTTTGGGAACATTTTAGAACCCATTCTACAGGTACAAAAAATTGACCAATTAGTTCACACCTTTGGGGATAGGTAGATACATGGCTCCATGCTCGTGACGATGAACCCCTAAAGCCATGTTGTAAAATGTTTTTATTTGCTGCATTCATAAAAAAAACTTTTTTTAAAAGAAGAAAAAATCTTTTTCAAAAGAACTAAAACAATAATTGCAAATATCAGAAAGGTTGCGTTATGGATTTCGGAAGAAGAAAAACGCACAAGTACACCTTTAAGGTTCCAAAACTGGACGACCTAAGGAAATTGGGAAGGATGATTGCTAATCCCGAGGCTTTCAGAGCTAAGCACGGAAGACTGTTATCTCTTCTAAAGATCAACATGGTTGAAGGGATCCTGTCTACGCTGATTCAGATTTACGATCCGGTTTACCACTGCTTCACAATCCCGGATTATCAGCTCACACCAACACTGGAGGAGTACTCCCACCTGATTGATTTACTTATCACTGATCGAGAACCATTTTTTGGACTGAATGAAATTCCAAAAGAACAAACCATTGCAAGAGCAATCTCTTTGGATGAGTCAGAAGTCAGGACTCACATGACCACCAAAGGAGAAATCCAGGGTTTACCAGCTAAATTTCAGATGGAGAAAGCTCTATACTTTTCTAGTATTGGAAATATATCTGCTTTCGAGGATGTCTTTGTTCTGCTCACATATGGGCTATTCCTCTTTTCCAACATCGATAACTTCGTCGACACCAATGCTGTTAAGATATTCTTGATTGGAAACCTGATACCAACCTTGCTCGCAGATGCTTATCATTCTGTACACTTAAGGAATTTGTACAGTGGAGAAATGATCACATGCTGTGTACCATTACTCTACAAATGGTTTATTTCCCACTTGCCAAAGTCTGCTGCTTTTTGGGATCACAAGCGTAATCTGTGATGGTCGCAGAAGATTATGTCTCTCACCAATACAGACATAGATTGGTACAATCCGATTTATGAAGGGATAAAGATCATTGACAGATGCAGAAATTTCTCCTGTGTACCCCTCATTAGTATTAAATGAGGGATCAACTATCATCTAATTTTGGCTCACCGTCAACTCGGATACCCGACGAAGAATATCCCACATAATGCTCATCTGGAAGGTCTTTTCTTTAAGAAAAGAGAGAATAACAGGGCACTAAAGAATGAAATAGTGCATGCCTAGAAATATATTCACAGGAAAGGGAGAGAATCTCTGGGAAGCCCAAATTGTTCCTCTGTAGAACCTTATCTCCACTGGATACAAACTAGAGCTATCAAACTAAGGATGCCTTACCCTCGTCAAGAAGTTTTTCCCTTAAAGGAATATGTCCTTTATTTAATGTATGATGCGGAAAAACTCCAGGTCTCTCTCAACAAAGTCCAACGTAAGAAAAACTCTTGGAAGAAAAAGTATCAGATCCTTAATTTGGAATGTACCAAGATTCAGGAACTGCTGAAGGAAAAGGATGCTCTGATTGAGATATTAGAGCAGCATGCTATGGAAAGTCATGAGGAACAAAGAAATTTGCTCACTCCTTTCACTTGGCAGAGAATCGTCGACCCGACAACGATTGAAGGAGTCCAACCAAAGAAAAGAAAAGTCCAGGAACCAGCATTTGAGTTCTCTTAGAGAGGACTCAGGATCGATAAGCCTAATTTTCCTTACTTGTACCTTTGTAAAATACTGCAAGCTTTCGAGTTCAATAAAAGGGTCTCCCCTACTATGTGATATTTACAACATAACTGTTAACAATTCTTTTAACAAAAAACTAAAAAATAAATCATTATCAGTCTTTACATATCATTCATTATTCTCACATAGAACATCTTTGCCTTTTAGTCTCACATATGTGTTGCACTCTAGAGTCAAACTGTCTCATTTGTACAACACTCGGGCCAATCGACAAAATAAAATGGACAATCTCAAGGAATAGAATAGAGAGCTGAGATAAGAAATCAATCCTCTAAAGGAGAGTTTGGAGAAACTCCACCATGACATGCAATCCCTGGCAGTAGCCCAGAAACAACGACATCAAAGGACTGTGATCTCGGAGATTACATTCACACCAGCATTTGAGATGCCTGGCAGTCATCCTCAGTACAACATGCCTAAAGGTTTCCCCTGGGGCATGCCTCATAACTTTATATATACCTGAAGGATACATCCCACCAGTCACTGAAGACCCAGAAGTCGTAGCAAGAACAGCCAGACCTGAAGGTTACAAACTTCAGGGAAATGAAGATGCAAAGGTTACAACAGAAACTCCGGAAGGTTACAAACTTCAAGTCACCAAAGCGCCAAGAATTACCGCCGTAATGTCTATACCATAACCAGTGGTACACACGTCCTGGAAGGGTAGATTCCGCAAGTAATTTCTGGCGGAAATGAAGACGTATACGAAAGGATGAATGAGCTCCAGGAATAATTCATGGAAATGCAGAAGGAACTACATGCCATTTGCGGTCAAGACTTATTCGGAAAGGATGCCACCGACCTCTATTTGGTCCCTAATGTAAAGATCCCGCACAAATTCTAGGTGCTTGACTTTGAAAAATACAAAGGAAACTCTTGCCCTCGAAGTCATTTGGTGATGTACGCTCGGAAAATGTCTACCCAGATAGATAATCAACAGCTACTAATCCATTACTTCCAAGACTGTTTAACTAGTGCCGCGCTCAAATGGTAGATGGGTTTAAAACTCACCAAGATCAGTACTTTCAGAGATCTCGGGGCAGCCTTCGTTCAGCATTATAAATACAACTTGGACATGGTACCAGATAGGGACCAACTTTGAGCAATGTCACAAAAGGATAAAGAAACCTTCAAAGAATATGCTCAAAGATGGCTTGAAATCGCCGCCCAGATTTGTCCCCCTCTCGAGGAAAAGGAAATGACAAAGATCTTCCTAAAAACATTGAGCTCATTTTATTACGACTGAATGGTCGCCAGTGCGCCCAGTGACTTCACTGAAATGGTAAACATGGGAGTACGCCTTGAAGAAGCAGTCCGAGAAGGATGACTGGTCAAAGATGCAGAACCATCCAGCAGTACCAAAAGATACGGTAGTGCTTTCCAAAAGATGAAAGAGCAAGATATCAGTAATATCTCTCTGGGAAAGCAAAGGCAAAGGTATCAACCAGTATAAGCGGTAACTCCAGCTATCAATCCAAAGCCAGCTCCGACATATCAGCCTCATGTTGCTCAGAGCCAACCAAGTCAACAACAGTATCAGCAAAGGCCGCAACAGCCTCTTCAGCAGGCTTGCCCTCAATACAATAATAAAAATCGTACAACACGACCATCATGGTTCAACCACTATACCAATGTCGTATGCAGAGTTATTTTCACTTCCACTGGCCAAGGGGCACGTTCAAACCAGGACTTCTCTTAAGGTACCAGAAAATCCACCTTTTTGGTTCAAAGTAGATCAAACTTGCCCTTACCATCAAGGATGATCAGGACATAACATTGAGAATTGTCTCAGCTTCAAGTCTGATGTAAAGAAGCTTGTCAGGAATGGGGTTTTATCTTTCAAAGATACTAATCCAAATGTTCAGACGAACCCATTATCGCAACATGAGAAAACCACAGTAAACCTGATAGAAGAAGAACCTGTCAGCAGTTATCAAATTCATAATGTACGCCTGCTAGGAACTAACTTGGTAAAGATGAATTGCAAACAGAGTGGGTACAACCATGTGCCATCTCACGACTATCATCTGTGTGATATCTGCTCCAAGGACAATCAAGGGTGTGCCATTGTACAAACAGCTCTACAAGAACAAATGGATCTGGGCTGGATTCAAGATCACATGATTCGTGAAGTAAACATGGCCCATGCACATCCCAACATTGTTCATAGCCACGACATCCATGCAATGAACGTCAATCTAGTGGCATTGCATTCAAGACCAAGTCGGTATTACAATTTGTCGCGGCACGATTACAACGCTTGTCTGATCTGCTCAAAAGACAATCAGGGATGCTCTTTTATACAAGAGGTCCTCCAACGTCAAATGGATCTCGGATGGATCCAAGACTACCATGAAAAAAGTGATCATCAAGTCAATATGGTCCAATATTTAACATACGCCTGATGAATACCAGTCTAGTAGAATTACACGCCAAACATGTCATACTTGGTTTTCTGGCCTCACATAATTATCAAGATTGTAAAGAATGCTGCGAAAACAACCAAGGGTGTGCACTTGTGCAAAGGACTCTTCAGCATCTATTGGATCACTGGTGGCTTCCGATCTACCTAGATGAAGACACACAATAGATTAGCATGACTGATGGGAACCCTAGTAGACATCAAAGTTGTGATGTCCGCTTAATAGAAATGGATCTAGTGAGGATGCACTGCATACAAAGAGGATATGGCCGAGTACCACCTCATAATTATGAACACTATAGAGTATGCTCGGAAAATAACCAAGGATGCTATCTAGTGCGAGTAGCCCTCCAGCATCAACTAGACCGAAGAGAGATTCAACCATGTTTAAATTCTGAATCAATCAACATGATACAAGATTACCTCCCTGGTCAAAGCAAAAATGCCGTCATAATATCCAATCATGGAATAACCAAGGATGTTTGTGCCATTATTCCTCTGCTCAATGAGTCAAAAGTCTCTCTTGACAGTAGGAAAATTCCAAACTTAGAGTTAATCGAGGTTGCATATGACGGTCAAAAGGCCCAAAAAGCCCCTATGGTTATCTACTTGCCCGGTCCAATACCATACAAGTCATATAAGGCTATCCTATGCAAGTACGGTGCAACAACCATAGAAAATTGAAAGGAAACTCCATTACCCTCCATTGTGAACTTTGCCGACATCAGTCGAGTTACCTGGAATGGTCTGATCTTCAGCAGAGGAGTTGGAGAGTCTACCAAAGAAAAGGAACCTCAAGTCGAACTTCATAACCAACAAGTCAGTTAATCAAGTAACTCAGAACCTGTAAGGAACAATGATGAGATGCTGAAGCTCATCCAGAAAAGCGAGTACAACATTAAGGATCAATTGTAGCAAACTCCGTCTCGAATCTCTGTGTTATCTCTCCTGCTTAGTTCAGAAGCTCACAAGGAAGCTCTATAGAGAGTCTTAGAACAAGCCTTTGTGGAACAAGATGTGACTATAAGACAATTTGACAGCATCATCTCCAACATCACTTCATGCAACAACTTGGGATTCAGTGATGAAGAACTGCCATGGCACTCAACATCACAGTCAACTGCCAGGACGATGCTTTTTCCAGCGTACTGGTAGACACATGTTCATCTTTAAATGTCATGCCAAGGTCAACTTTGGTTCGACTATCTTTTCAAGGAACTCCGATGAGAGGAAGTTAAATCATCGTCAAAGCCTTTGACGGATCCAGAAAAACAATTATCGGCGAAGTCGATCTTCCCATAACCATCGGTCCTCACACTTTCCAAATCACTTTCCTGGTCATGGACATCCGAGCAGCATACAATTGTTTATTAGGAAGACCTTGGATACACGAAGCTGGGGTAGTCACTTCGACACTTCACTAGAAGCTGAAGTTCATCAACAATGACAAATTAGTCACAGTGTGTGGAGAGCAAGCCTTAATCGTAAGCAACTTATCATCCTTCTCCTATGTAGAACCAGAGGAGGTTGTTGGAATTCAGTTATAAGAACTCTTGGTGAGCAATAAGAATCAATAAGAAAGAGGAACGTCGATTTCGTCATACAAGGACGCTCTCATAGTAATAGGGAGTGGTGACGTAAAAGGATGGGGACAGATTGTAATTCCTACCAATTACAAGACCAAGAACGGTCTTGGTTTCTCTCCAACTTGTACCCACATTGCTAAGAAGGATGAAAGTTTTCATCCCATTCAGGATTACTTTCACAGTGGAGGTTTCCTCCACCCAGTATCTCAAGAAGTACACACCATCGATGGGAATGACTCCTCCGATACAGATGAGGAGTGGAAGTCTTATCTCAACGATGAAGGTTATATCTCAAGGAGAAACGCATATTCCATTCTATTTTCCAAAACAGAGCCCAAGATATATACCAAGATCAGACGTCAGAATGATCTATGGAGATTATGATCCTGAAGGATTCCGCGCTCCACGTAACTCATTAGAGGAAGACAATCTAATGAAAGACAACTTTGACTATGATTATTATGATCCCCTGGATGACTTGCCTATCTGGAAGCCATACACGGAAGACTTGGGATAAAAGAGTCAGCTGGACAATGCCTATCAACTGAGTAATTTTGAAAAGAACACCCATGTTCCCATAGAGTCATGGAATCATTACACAGGACATTTCAAAAATGTCCAACACCATTGTGATGAATTTGCAAAGATTGCAGGATGAGAATTCATTAACTATGCATTTCCCGAGGTCAACGTCATTGAGGAAGATGACTCCTCTATTCCAACAAAAACCTGGGATACCTTGGGGCAGCCGAGCGGCAAGTATGACTTTCTAGTCAAATACACCGCTCCCGAAATCTTTCGCATCAGATATGAGGACATCCAGCCAACTGGATGGGGAGATCCTCTTGAGAGTGAAACATTATGGAAGATGCGACAGAATAGTCCTCTTATGATAACTCTGCATGGGAGGAAGACTCCAATGATCCTACCCAGCCATAAATCAATTCCATTTCTGAAAATAAACCAAGAAGGGAAGTGCCAGACTTTGTGATTCACAGAGGAGTTCGTCGCCATTGGGTTGCAGTCGATGTCCCGAAAGTCGTCCTTAAATCAAATTAATTACCATCTTTGTTTTGACCTTTCACTTCGCCCGGGTGAAATGGATGTTTTATAGGGCTCACTTTTCTAGTAAATGTCCCTCTTCGCTTCGCCGAAAGCGACAGAGTTTTGTTTTATAGGGTTGTGTTTCAAGAATCGACAAATCATAAATAAATAATGTTATTCTGAATTCCCGCATTTATTGTTGTTTTCACTTTTCATTTTTTTCTTTCAGAAAATGGTAATCCTAAAAAACAACCCAAAATAAAAACAAGCGTTTTTGGAAAATACACTGCATACACTCTTGAATTCTCTCTGTCTTTTCTAAAAATGGAATCATCACGTCATGCAGATTGCTTGTTTTAAACCCCATCGAAACATACGATCCAATGCCTTCTCCCAACTTTGAATTCCCAGTATTTGAAGTTGAAGAAGAAGAAAACGAAGAAATTCCAGAAGAGATCTCCCGATTACTCAGACAAGAGGAAAGGTCCATTGAGTCTGACAAAGAGCCGTTGGAAACGGTCAATTTCAGCTAAGAAGAAAAGAGGTAAGAAGTTTAGATAGGAGTACTGCTCAGTCCAACTATCAAAGAAAGCTTAATAAAACTTATCAAAGTTATTCAAGCATCTGAGAAAATAAAAACTCGGCTTGAATCCCAGTAACTGCACATTCGGTGTCAGCTCAGGAAAACTCTTGGGATTCATTGTCAGCTAGAAAGGAATTGAGGTTGATCCTGACAAGGTCAAGGCCATTCAAGAAATTCGTTCACCAAAGACTGAAAAACAAGTTAGAGGATTTTTGGGATGTCTGAATTACATCTCAAGATTTATATCCCTCATGACTGCGACATGCGCGCCGATATTCAAACTACTCAGAAAAAATCAAAGCTGCGTATGGACAGAAGACTGCCAAAAGCTTACGACAGCATCAAAGAATATCTGTTGAATCCACCTATTCTGTCTCCTCCAGTGGATGGGAGACAACTGATTATTTACTTAACAGTCTTGGAAGACTCCATGGGTTGCGTGTTTGGCCAACAAGACGAAACAAAAAGAAAAGAGTCTGCCATCTACTACTTAAGCAAGAACTTCACGGACTGTGAAACTCGATACACTATGCTTGAGAAAACTTGTTGTGCTCTTGCTTGGGCAGCAAAGCATCTTCGCCAGTACATAATTTGTCTCACTACTTGGTTAATCTCCGAAATGGATCCGATCAAGTACGTCTTTGAAAAGCCTGCTATCATGGGAAGGATTGCCCGTTGGCAGATGTTGTTATCGGAATACGACATCGAGTATCACACTCAGAAAGCCGTCAAAGGAAGTATTTTAGCCGATCATATGGCTCATCAACCGATCGAAGATCAGGAATCGATAGAATTTGACTTCCCAGACGAAGATGTCATGTACTTGATAGTGAAAGATTGCGATGAACTGCTACCTAGTGAAGGGCCAGAGCCAGGTTCCCAATGGGGATTAATATTCAACGGAGATGTCAACACTTATGGAAACGGAATAGGGGAAATCATCTTAACCCCTCAGGGTACCCATATTCCTTTCACTGCCAAATTGACATTCAAATGCACGAACAATGAGGTCGAATACGAAGCTTGTATCATGGGTCTCGAAGAAGCTATCGACTTAAGGATAAAGAAATTGGATGTATATGGAGACTCAGCCCTGGTTATCAATCAGATCAAACGAGAGTGGAACACGTACCAATCAGGATTGATTCCTTACAAAGATTACGCGAGAAGGTTGTTACCATTCTTCAACAGAATCGAGTTTCATCACATTCCTCGTGAAGAAAATCACATGGCTGATGCATTAGCCACCCTATCCTCTATGATTAGGGTAAGTCAATAGAACGACGTACCTAAGATTGACATAATGCGCCTTGAAAGGACCACTTACATCTATACGATTGAAGCAGTCATATATGACAACCCACAGTATCATGATATCAGGTGCTTCCTTCAAAGACAAAAGTACCCACCTAGGGCATCCAGTAAAGATAGGAAGACTCTCAGAAGACTGGCTGGCAACTTTTTCCTGAACAATGATACACTTTATAAGAGAAACTTCGACATGGTTTTGCTCAGATGCGTAGACAGACAAGAAGCAAACATGTTGATGAAAGAGTTTCACGAAGGATCCTTTGGCACTCATGCCAATGGACACACAATGGCAAGAAAAATTCTGAGAGCAGGATATTATTGGCTGACAATGGAATCCGATTGCTACAAGTACATGATAAAGTGTCACAAATGTCAGATATACGCTGACAAAATCCATGTACCACCTACGCATCTCAAATTTATTTCTTCTCCATGGCCTTTTTCTATATGGTAAATCGACATGATTGGCATGATTGAACCCAAAGCTTCAAGCGGACATCAGTTCATCCTGGTAGCCATTGACTACTTCACGAAGTGGGTCGAAGCAGTATCATACACCAATGTAACCCGACAATTGGTGGCCCGATTTATCAAGAACAATCTCATCTGCCGTTATAGTGTTCCAAGCCAGATCATTATTGATAATGGATCCAACTTACACAGTAAGATGATGAAAGAGTTGTGTGTTGAGTTCAAGATCGAACACCATAACTCATCTCCCTACCGACCTAAAATGAATGGAGTGGTAGAAGTAGCTAACAAGAATATCAAAAAGATCATTCAAAAGATGGTTGTAACCTACAAAAATTGGCATGAGATGCTACCATTTGCTCTTCACAATTATCGCACATATGTTCGCACTTCAACAGGAGCAACCCCTTTCTCTCTAGTATATGGCATGGAAGCAGTGCTCCCAAAAGAAGTAGAGATACCATCAATAAGGGTATTGATGGAAGCTAAGCTAACGGAAGATGAATGGTGTCAATGCCGACACGATGAACTGAACCTAATCGAAGAAAAGAGAATGACGACTTTTTGCCATGGTCAGTTGTATCAGCAAAGAATGAAGAAAGAATTTAACAAAAAGGTACGACCTCGTGTCTTCAGAAAAGGAGACGCCGTGCTTAAGAAGATACAATCATTCCTCACTGATTCTCGGGGAAAATGGACTCTGAATTGTGATAGCCCTTATGTGGTTAAGAAAGCCTTCTCAGGCGGTGCCTTGAGACTCACAACCATGGATGGAGAGGAGTTTACCTCCCCCACGAATATTGATGTAGTCAAGAAATACTTCTCCTAAATAAAAAAAATGTCTCGGTGGATTGAAAACCTAAAAGGGCAGTCCAGGAAAAAATTAAAGACTTAAGCAAAAATCATCCCGATGGGTTGAAAACCTGAAAAAGGAAATCCATGAAAAAGTTAGGGATACATGGAAAGTAACTATATCCGACAATATTGACTCCTCAGAGACAACGTCGCCTGTTAGGAAAACTTCAGTCAAGGTCACCTTCAGCAGAAGCTCAGAATGTCTAAATTCAAAGTTGGTGGGAAGATAACGGTCGTTATGTTTCAATGTAGCCCCTTTCCCTTTAAATTACCATTTTCTAAACTTTGTAATGCTCTATGGGATCACACGCTTGGCTGGTTACCATTCTATCAATAAAATTTGAGCCCGTGTGCCTTTTGTTTATAATTCTAATTTATTTTGCTTTACAGAATGACATTTTTAATATGATCAACGATTCTTGAAACAAAAATGAATTTACTTTTTCGAAACGGGAAGTTCAAGTTTTACTTTTAAAATAAAGATGGTAATTTCCTTCCGATTAATGAGCACAAAAAAGGGAAAATTGACTGTTTCTCTGATAGTGATCTAACTTCAAAATGCCGAATCAAAGTACTCCCCTAATGAAGGATCAACTACTTCAGACATAATGATCCATCTATCATCCCCGACAGAGTTCTTGCCTCTGATAACCAATTGATGGTTTTTCACCCCAGTAGGGTCCACCACTAAAAACAAAGACGAATCTTTATCTTTAGCAGGTTTGTACCTCCAGAAACTGGAACAAGCGCAGTAATATCTATTCTTGAGAAAAAATACTACCTTTAGAACCTCCAGTGATACCCCGTCTCCTAAAGTTGGCGAGAATCCAGTTGCGTTCATTACCAGTCTGTATGTTGCATCTGTTTTTTCAGCATAAACATACATACATCATGCATGATTAATTAATATTCATGCATATGTTGCATTAATATCACTCTGGTTATTTTCATCCCCAAGTGATATATGTCCTCTCACCGATAAAGTTGTAAGTTCTTTCCTCGTCCGGAAACGTATTGTCTGAGCAATCTCTCCCCATTTTATTTCTGGATTGGAGACTGTCTTCGACCACTTTGACAACTTAAACCTCTGAAAGGAAAGAAGACATTCGATAGACACCTTTGGAACATCACTCTTCACCATTGAAGATGATATTTTTGCTTTCCAAGATTAAAGAAAATCCCCAAAGAAAGCCTCTCAACAAAAGACTCTTGGCAATACGGTGGTTCCTCCCCGAAAAAATTTATTTTCAACAAAGTCATCACCACCTCAAAATTGGATTACGTCACATGGCATTTCTTCGAAAAAGGTCTCGAAGAAAAGTATGTGTCACACCCTAATTTTTTACCCTAAGATCCCCACCTTGTTCTTTGCATAACATATTAGGTCAATCATCTGTGCATAACTAACTGCTTTACCTAGTTGTCGTCTGTTCGTTTCATTTATGAGTACAGATGGCGCTGCAGAAAGTTCAAGGTTTTGAAAGTTGTGATGTGTATGTGCTTGTGGAGTTTCTCTGGTTCTTACAGGATGTGTGGGGATTCCTGTGGGAGTGTGCCTTCATCATGATGGTCTTCAAAGCCACTACAAAGTCCTTCTTTCTCAAGGCTCCACAAGGGAATTATCTAAGGAAGATCAGGGTTTATGGCCAACTGTGATCAAGACTTTGGAAGTTGGATCAATTATCTTTCAATCTTAAAAGGGTGTGACTTTCTTGTTGATAGTTTGTAACCAATCTATGTGGAAATGGTAAGTTTTTGCGACTTAAGGCCTAGCAAGGAGTTCTCAGATTGAAATTCATGATCATGTTCTTTACAAATCCTCAGAATGATTTACTACGTTTCTACAAATACTTAAAGTGGCAAATTTGGATTCATGCCTCACCATGAATGTGCCATCAAAATTTTAAGGCATAAAGAAGGAGCAAGTTTATGGACAATACGTGTTGAATTGGAAATTTTTTCTTGATGTGAGATTGGATCATTATTTAATTATCTTGTCGTTGAATTCGTGAGCATCATGAGTGGGAAGGATGTTTGAAGTCAAGGTTTAATTCATTCAAAATTAATTCTTTTAAACTTGGCAAATATGGATTCACGTGAAGCTCATTTCAAGTTATGTAAGAATTTACTCAAGTTGCCTAATCTTTCTATCATTAAACTCATGAATTTTGATATAAGGATAAAAAGATACCATCGTGCAACTATTCACAGGCTGCGCATTAATCAGTGTAAAGTATTGACCTCCTGTTCATGGTGTTTTGCGCTAAACAATTTAGGATGTATTTTTGTTCAGTACATATGGAATTTTAGAGTTTTTCCACACACACATGTGTTTAATCCATTATGGTGAATATAGTGCTATCATTAGCCAGTTGCAATATGCATTCTTTAAGTGTCTGCCGCAATTTTGTTGCTAAGTCTAGTACTATTGGTTTACTATATTAACACTCAGCCATGCCGACCCAAACACAGTGATCACCTTCGGCTGGTTAAAAAATGGTTTTCTTAAAAGCACTCCCAAGTAAAAAAAGAAAATCAAAGAAACAAAGAAGAATTCACCAAATTGCATACACCATGAACCATCCTAAGTCTGAATACAAGTTGAGTTGCAATTACAAATCCAAGCATAAGAAAATTTTAAAAGTATCAAATTCAATTACAAGACAAGGGATTCACATAAGTTACGAGGTGTGATAGCTTTTATTCCTCTTCGGAGAACAAAAGTTGAAGAATATGTCGATGATCTAGTTTCCAATAATCTTGCCATAAAAGTTACGGTTAAAGAGGCTGGCCTTGGTTGGGATACTCACTTGAACAAATGCACCTGGGTCGATGTATGCTAAATGAAATGACCTATAAGTATTAGAGTAATCAATGGTCATCAAGATTGAATGAACATATACGACCAAACAGCTTCACGAATCATATCCGCGATAAGCTAGAAAGGGTGACATAGAATCCTCAGTTAAATCCAAGCAGTGAAGTTAGGAATGAGAACAGATGCAATTACCTTGATCCTCATGGAAGTACACACCCTTCTCTCCTTTCTATTTGATGAGTTCTCCCGCGGTTGTGAGATTGGGAAGTCAAGTGACGGAGTTTGTTCTCCAGAATAAGCACCTGTGAACACAGAAGACGGATAGCATATGGTTACAAATAAATTGCCAAACCATCAAAATCTACTCAAATTCATTCCAAAATAATGAATTGCAAGATAAGGAATTGGGTTACAGGAAGAGTTTTCTTTTGTTACAAACAATTGCAAAAGGTCACCTACCCAACGAGAAGACACAAACGAAAAACCTCCTAAGATATTAGCCAGTGAAAGACTATTAATTGAACAACCATCACTTGTACTCCGAATTTCCATAAGCCTCATAAACCAAAAGTCCAAGTTCAAGACCAAGCCAAGCGACATTGTCGAGGATGATAATGGAGTGTCATTCAAGTTGAATCACCTTTCAAGAACAAGAACAGTACCTGCAGGTAAAATAACTCACATTTGTGTCAGGATAATAAATAAAGAAACAAGGGAAGTTAATGGAGTGCATAAGACAGAGATTGCTTGGAACCGAGTTATTGTACCTGATGTTCTTTTCTTCCGGCAACCGCAAGTTGATATGGACCAAGCATTCACTCACAAATCCAAACTTAAAGAAAGAGCATAATAATCAACCACATCAGAATTCATAGGGGAGATCATTGTTTTTGAACCTGTTATTAGCGTTGGTCTGGCTGCTCGATCGAGGCATATCTCTGTTTTCACACCTTCAGCTCACAACTTGAGACACAAAAGTTAGCGTAAACCTTGAGATCTTGGGTATAATCGGAATGGTAAATTTTCTCACATATTTAGGGCAAAAATTACACGTTAGGTTTGAGAAAAGAGAAACGATATCACCATCATCGAGCCTTTCCAAAACAATATCAAACATTGTTCAGACAACATCATTTGTTTCCAAAACAGTCACCCAACATGTCTAAGATAAAAAGAGAAAACCTTCCTAAACTAGCAAAACATGTTCCAACAAAATTCAAGAGCATTCAGTACAAGGTTTTTTTCTAAAGCCTATAAAAGGCCATGAATCATATGCATCAGAAGGCAACAACCATTCAAAGACCAATCATACAAAAATTCAAAAACCGTACTCGAGACTATCCATCAAAACCTTACTCAAAACTATCCAGAAAATCTTCATCAAAACTCTCATACATCAATTCATCAAGATCCTTATACAAACCATCAAAATATTCACGCATAACCTAACATCCAAGTCCTTACCCAATTCATCAAATCCCATATACCGAAAAATTCATCAATTACACCAGAAAACCAACCAAACATCATACACCGAATCACTCATACATAAACCTTCCTCACCCAATTTCTTCAACCTCACAAATCCATTATCATAAACTCAAGATAAAACCACCCTCCAAAATTCAAAAGATACGTATACACATCACAGAAAGAGGATACACACAGCTCGGAATAGAGGCATCGCAGCGAAGGAGGAAAATTCACTTAAGGCATTCATACGATTGGTAGCAGAGAAGGTCATACACAAGCATACACGCAGTAGAACTCACGCATAGCAGATTAAAAAAACAACAGCGCCACAAAGCCATCAATAAACCATAAACCAAGGAACAACATAAAGCAGACAAGGCTCGCGAAAGGTAAAAGACAGAAGAATCTTCCCTTAATGAGGATTTATTGAAGCCATTCATGCCATGATCGCCACTTCGCCGGATCTTTTCTTTTTCATCTTTTATTTTTGCTTGTAATCATTGTAAAATGTAACCTCTGAAAACATAGTGAATTGGGGTATTGGGTTTGCTTGGGGTCAGGGTTTGATCTGTATCGCTTGTTTGATCGGAGAATACGAGAGGGTAGTGGCGGCAGCTGCTAGGGTTTCTAACTATAAATTTGAGAGAGAAAGGAGAACGGGAGAGTGAGAGATGATAGGCCGTGGGTGATTTCTTTTGTTTTTTCCTTTCTTTTGTTTGGTTTTATCCTATACACACGCACACACATAACATGTACTGTACATCCCTCATCACACCCGTTAGATCGCATTTCATGCAAATCACAGGGCTATGATCTGAGGGTCCGCGATGGACCCTCTTCCCCTTAGCACATGGGATTCCTCTGTTTCAATCTTTTTTACCCTTTCTTATTTTCTTTTTTTTTATATTAATTAAGTTTGTTTTATAACTAAAAATAAATATAAGGAACTTTTTTCACATAATTATAATCTCTTTTTTTGGATAACTTTTAAAATAATTAAAATATCTTTTTGTTTCTCTTAATAACAACTTTTTTTTACAATAAAAATAAACCTTTTTTTAAAACATTAAAATTAATCTTTTTCTAAACAAAATAAGCCTTCAACTCTTTTTTTTCTTAAAAATTTATTATTCACTTTTTAACATAATAACTTTTAAAGATAAATAAAATAAAACTTTAAATATTAAAATCTTTTATACTTTGTTAATATAACTTTAAAACTAAAAGATAATAAAACTTTAAAAATAATTAAAACCTTTTTAGCAAGAAGAAAACTAAAAAATAATCTTTAATACGTCTCTAAAATAAAAAATAAATCTTTTATTAGTTCAAAAATCTTTTCTTAATAAACCGTTCCCCGTTAGAATCCCTCGCGATTGATAGTAGGCTTGTGTGTGAAATAGTTGAGTCTTGTTTGATAGCATGCCTTGTTTATTATTTTGTTCGTTTATCATTATATGTGATGTATGCTTGCTTTTATGTGCTAAACCTTTCAAAATATCAAAAAATCTCGATCCAACGTCGAGCCATTTTCCACCTATGTAAGTCGATCGCCTTTGGGCATCGCTACCAACCTTTGGTCACTAGACACAAGACTAGCACCACTTTGCTAGCACTATCATTTAATTCATTAATAATCAATTGCATTAATATCCAAGGGAAAATCCCATGCATGATAATCAAGTTATTGTGCATGGTGCATTTCATTTCCATCATACCTCCCCATAGATTTCACACCCTTAAGATAAGTTTCTTAGACAACTTTAGGATAGACTTCCTAAGTTAGTCTCCCCTAATTTTGATTCCACAATCAAAATTTAGCTCACCTAACTCTCCACACAAGAGAATTAGATGTGAATCATCTCAAAGAAGGGACATACAATCCCATACCCCACAAAATACAAACAATTTCAAAAAAATCTGTGGTGGTTTTCTTAAGATGATGACTCATCTTTTCTCCTAAACCTTTAAACAACTTTAGAATCCTTTAGAGGGGAACTACATGTGCTATGATTCCTTCCCGACAGGATATATAGGCACAAGATGCAATATCTTGTCGAGCATGCTTAGGAATAGAATTCTAGGTCACCTACCCTTAAACCCTTAGAAAAACAAAAAAATAAATAACATAATAAAACAAGAGGTTCCTATAGAGTACTACAGATATCTAGGGTGCTAACACCTTCCCTAGGTATAACCAACCCCTGAACTTTAGAATCTTAGTTTGCATTTGCATTGCATTGTGGGTAATTCGATCTTTCTCCCTTCCCTTGGATAAATCAAAGACGGTGGTGAAATAAAAGAAATGTGATTCAAGTTAACATAATAGCTTGGTATCCAATTATCATTGTGACAGTATGATGTAACACCACCAAGAAACAAGCAATCTCTCAAGAGACTTGCTTTCCCCAGTAGGTCGACAAATGGCATCTCCAAACAGAGAAGTTTGCACACCTCTATAGCTCAGACCAATGGGTTTCCCCAGCAAGTCTGACATCAAATCTTTTTCCATCAAATGCATCTCCCCAGTAAAAACTCGGCGAGAAGTTTGATGAAGACCGCTAGAAATAGCATTCCTTGTTAAGAAGAGAACTCGACAAGAAGAAACCAATACCAGTTCCATGGCAGAAAACCAGGATCGAAGGGAAGTTTATTTCAAAAGAAAACTGAGACCAGTTTGTCATACCCCAAATTTTGACCACCAAGATTTCCCATCATTGTGAGAATCATCACCACAATATGTATGTACCATCATGCCTCATCAATCTCCTCAAGGATTGTTGAGCATTCACTACAATCAAGAATTAGGGTTTCGAGCCCTCTCAGAACTCTTATGCAAAAAGATCAATCAAGAAATGACATAATCTTCAACTTGTCTAACCTTTCAAACACCTATGAAGGATCAAGAGGACTACCACATCAAGAATCAAGCACAAGGTTGCAAAATTCCAAGTGGAGCAAGCGTCAAAATCTTTAGTGTCACCAAATTAGGGTTTTGGTCGACCAAGGCCTCTAGATGAAAATTTTCATCTGGGCATGAGCCAATGTTTCAAAGTATAACCCAAGTGTCATACCCCAAATTTTGACCACCAAGATTTTCCATCATTTTTTAAATCATCACCACAATATGGATATACTTCCATGCCTCATCAATCTCCTCAAAGATGGTTAAGCATCCACTACAATCAAGAATTAGGGTTTCAAGCCCTCTCAGAGCACTTAGACAAAGGATCAATCAATAAATGACATGATATTCAACTTGTATAACATCTCAAACACCTATAAAGGATCAAGAGGACTCCCACATCAAGGATCAAGCACAAGGTTGTACCATTCCAAGTGGATTAAGCCTCAAGATTACAAGTGTCACCAAAATAGGGTTTTGGTCGAATGAGGCCTCCAGATGAAAATTCTCATCTGGGCATGAGCCAATGCTTCAAAACATAACCCAAGATACTCCAAGGGACCTTATGGACCCAATCATCAAGTCAATTTAACCTCAGGGGATGCATTTATCAAAAATCAGGAATTAGGGTTTCTTGACCTAATTCACCCCTAAGTTAACTTTTGGGATAAAACATGAGCCAAGACCTCAAGACATGATTTGAGGGCCTTAAATACACTACATTGATCCATTTGCAACAATGGATTGATCCAAGAAGCTTGATTCACAAGTTTCAATTTCATCTGGACCACAATTAGGGTTTTGAGGAAAAATTCAATTGTGCCTTTGACTTTTGACCAAGACATGCTCCCAAACCTTGGGACATGATTCAATATACCCTATAACACCTATATAATCCATCCATTAGGTTTGATTTAGGCCAAGGACTTGATTACACAAAGGATCGCACAGTTTGGATTTCATCCGATAAAAAGTCAACTATGCACAAAATCAAGTTTGACTTTTTGGAATTTTTCACAAATATTGTTCCCCTAAGTAAAAAATAATGTTTATGTGTGATATTGATCATCATCCATCAAGAAAAATCAAGAAAAGTGAGGTTTCTTGAAAGAGGGGCAACCTTGAGAAAACAAAATTTTTCTAAGTTATGGAATAAAAGTGATTTTGGTACCAACTTCCAAGGATCATAACTTGAGATCCAAGCAACCATTTTGGGTGATCCAAAGCTAGATTTGTAGGTCTTGCTACACTCTACAAAAGCTTCAACTACCTTATACTCCAATTCCTCATGGATTTTAAGTTATGGAACGATCAAAATGACAAAAAACATGAAAATGACACTTTTCCAACACTTAGTGAAATTTTCAACAAAAGTCAGAATCTGCCTTACTTTTTCCAAAATGTTGGGACATTTTTCACCTTGATCCAAGTTAAACCAGGTCTAGGGGTTAACATCAAAGTTGAAGTATGCCAAGAGGGCTTTCTAACAAATACCAGATCATCTCCAAATTCCATTTTAGCAAGGAGATACAACCCTTGGAACATGGCATCATGAACTGGTTTTTACAAGGCAGAATTTGTGCATTTTGCTCGATTTGTCCAAATCTGATAAATCTAAGCCTTGTCATCAATTTGGACACATCTAAGGATAAAAAAAGAAGGGAATGATCTGATCCCCAAGCCTCCAAAGTCCAAGGATCTACATTAGCCATAACAAACCTAAAAAGGCTAAAAAGGTGCCAAGACTCCAATTTTGTTTTAATGCATTTAATGGATACACCAAGGTGGCATGGACTGACATATTTCTAACTGAATGAGTCAAGGATCAGCACTGAATCATAGGACCATAGGCATGTTCCCTAATCTCAAGTCAATGGCTAGAGAAGACTTGAGATTCCTTTTGCTCGACATTGGCCAAAGGCCTGCTGCAACTGCCATTCACTATTGCTTGCAAAACAAACTTGCTATACTATAAATAGAGCTCATTTGTGCTTAGTTTGAGTACAACAAAGAACTACAACACTTGCCTTCCTCAAAATCCCTCTCTTTAGGCCAAAATGCATTCTTTTGTAAGGTATCTCTGAGTTTTTGAGTTAGAGAGCAATTCCACCATAGCTCATGATCCAAACACCTCTAATATGTTGTATCTAAGCTGTTCAAACACTCACTTGTGACCTGAAACACCAAAATAAAAAAGTCCACTTCCAAAACCACAAAATTGGACTTTTATGCATTTTTCAAGCCATGTCTTGATCCAGTCACTTCCAAAACCAAACAAAGCCTCAAACACACTCCAAATAACATCCTTGAACTGTCCCAAATGGTTCCCCTCATCTGGAACACCATTTGAGAGAGTTGCTATATTGGTCACTTTTGCCCCTTTTGCAAGAAAGTGCCAAAACTTATTCCTGAGGATTCCAGCTGGTTCTTGTCGTAACCCAAAATTTGACCTCCCTCTTTTGTCTTTTACATAAGCATGTGCATTAGCATCGGCGGCATACGCATTGGCACTTTTCTCTGCGTGTTTCTTGTTGCAGGATTTTCAGGTTCTCCAAGTTCGATTAATCACATTCTCACAAGGCCCTTACATCATCAAAATAAGCTCAAAATAAAGGTTTCCATGTTTATTTATCAAGACAAGAGATGGAAAATCAAAAGTGGGACTTCAACATCATTTTTCAGCAAATTTGTGGAAATTTGGCTGAAGTAACCGGTTAGCACATATGCTGTAACCGGTTACTATGTGCAAAATTTCAGTTCCTGCTGCATTTTTGGGACAACCTCCTTCCACACTCTTTGGTCATTAATTCTACAATATTCTAGCAGCATATGGAATATTCTAGACTTCTCTAGACATTTCAAGGCTATTAAATTCAATCCAAGTGCATTTACTCTAATGCTTCACTCTAATTTAAGTGCACCATGTTCCTTGTTTTACAAGCATGCCAACCTTTGGATGAGGAAGTTCACTTTTGGATTGTTACCAAGTTGGTTCTAACTAACCGAGTTAACCACCTTGACTCAGTGAGGCAAACCCAATTAACTCCAACCCTAACTCCAAACCACCCAAAGCTAAGTCCAAACCTCTCACACTCCAAACCAAAAATCTATATAAGCACACCTTCACTCACTTTTCAAGTCTCTCCATCATCTCCCACATTTCTCACACAAATCCATCATAATTTCACTCTCAATTCTCTTATATTCTCTCTGATTTTTTCTGCTACATCTTCATCTTCATCTCAATTTTCTTCCAAACCCTCACCAACGCTCATTTCTACTTTGAAGGATAATCACCTTTACATCAAAAGTGATTATTTCTTGAGCTCAATCTTCATTCTTCTTGCTATTCTACTTGAATTTCTGGAGTTATCGTGGCTTGTGGATTAATCTCAAGTATTTTCTTCAACATTCAACGGTTCGAATTTGCATTTCAGAGTTTCGAAGTATTTTGCTCAGTTTCGATACGTTTCGTCTACTAATTGAAGATTCCTCTAGTTTTCTTTGATTTTCTACATCAAGAATACTTTGCAACAATTACCAAGGCACATCTCCGCCTTGTAGGTTGGTGGATCTCACTAACTTTACTGTTTCGAGCATTTTCGCATCATTCGCGATGTAGTCAATAATTTTGCGTGTGAATTGATTTTGCATTATTTGATCCATGATCTTGATGTGTTAATTGATTCTATCACTGTTTATTTGCTGTTTTCAAGTTCAATTTTCCTGCACAAATTTGTGTCCTAGCATGTGGTGTTTGACATAAGTGATTATGTGCTGAAAACTACTTTTGAAAAGTTGTTTTTCTGTTATTTTTGCCTCTGTTACAGTGGTAACCGGTTAGCAGATATGATGTAACCGGTTACACAATGCAATTTTCACTAAAAAATACTCATTTTCAAACATGAAACCAGTTAGCAGATATGCTGTAACCAGTTACCACTGTACAGAATGCCATTTTCTTACATTTTCAAGTGTGTTTGCCATGCTTTCTTCATTTTAACTTCCATTGATTGTCATGCTTGATTTTATGGATGTTTTAAATGTCATTTAACTTCTGTTTAAAGCTTATTCATGAACTTTTGTTGCACACTTTCCATTTTTCAAATTGTTGCATCATGTGAATATAATCATTCTTACATTTCTCTTTGATCACCATATCATGACTTTGTGTTGCATATTTGTTGATCATTTGGTACTGTTTTGTACTCCATTCCTTGGTTTTGCATTAAGTTTCATTCTTCATGGATGAACTTAATTTTGTATAATCAATAATTCACACCTTTTGCCTTAACGATTTTCCACTCTCTTTGTAAAATTATTGGCATGGCTTTCCCTTTGATTAATTGATCGAAACCATGTTTCGATTACTTGATCTTCCCCTTTCCTCTCTTTAGGCTTCCTTTAGAGCTTTCTCTCTCGATCCTCCGTGGAGTTGGAGTTTCGCGCTGCGCCTTGCATCGGAGCACTGTATAATTGAAGCTGTTACGCTGTCCGTTTCTCCACGCAGGAGCACTGTACAAATTGGGGCAGTTACGCTGTCTGTTTCCTTTTCCCCACTATACTTTGAGTGCTAGAGAATGATTGAGGAGGGAGTTGTCCTACCCTCATTCTGACTATTTCTTGGGTAAGGGTGTTGGCCCTCTCGCTGAGAATAGTCACCTCTATCCTCGAGCTATAGTGTTCCTCATTCCCCAGTCGGATCGACCCTTGATCACTTTTTGCACCTCTCAATATCTCTCTTGATTAATCACCATCCTTCTTGGTTAAGATCATTGTCTTGACTTAGCATTATTCTCCATTTTCTCAACATTCTTTTCTTGTGGCCAATCATTACTATTTTGATTCCCCTGAAGAGTCTCAACCCCTTTTCTTCGATTAATCACAGGTTTTCTGTTAAAAACGAATCCCCAGGAGTTCGCAACCTTCTTTTGGTTCTCCTCCCTTCGTTTGGTTAACCACTGCTTGTCAGTTAAAACACCAATTTGCACTCTCTTTTCCTCAATTAACCACAGTCTGTATGTTAAAATACTGAGTTCCTCTTGGGTTAATAACCTTTTCTTGGTTAACCACCCGTCTCTTTAGTTAACCACAGTCCGTCTGTTAAAATACTGAGTTTCCTTGGGTTAATCACCTTCTCTCGGTTAATCACCCTTTTCTTCAGTTAACCACAGTCCGTCTGTTAAAACATTGAATCCCTTTTTTGAGTTAATCACCTCCTTTTGGTTAATCACTCGTTTTTCTCGGTTAATCATAGTTCTCCTGTTAAAACCGAACTCCGTTGTTGGCAACCTTTATTGGTTCGAATACTTGCACCCTTGGGCTAGTAACCTCTTTTGGTTCAATACCCTCCTTTGTTGGTCAAGTGCTCTTTGTTCAGTCAATACCAACACCCATTTTGGGTTACGACCTTCGATCGGTCCTACACTCGCTCTTCTGGTTTATCACAGTTTTCTCTGTCAAAACCAATGCTTCTCTATTCCCACAGAGTTGCAATCCTTGTTTCCTCGGTTAACCACTGTTTATCAGTTAACATACCGATGTCCCCTTCGAGTCAAACACCTTCTCTTGGTTCAACACTCTCTCTCTTAGTTTATCGCAGTCCGTCTGTTGACACCAACCACTTTTCCCCGCCAGATTCTTACTCTCTTTCTTCGGTTAACCACTTCCAGCCAGTTAATATACCGAGTCTCCCTTTTCTTTAGGTTTTGACACTATCCCTTTATTTGGATCCCCGACAGATTCTTTTCTATACCATTTGCTCTTACTTTCTTGGTTTCGACACCATTTCTTTCTATTATCCCCAGCGGAGTTTCTTTCCTTCTTGGTTTTGACACCATTCTTTTCCTAGTCTCTTATGCAATCGCTCTTACTGTGTGGTCTTCCCTAGTAGAGTTTTTCTATCACTCTTTCTCTTAGTTTTGACACCACTCCTTTTGTTTTCCTGTTTCTTTCTTGTTTTGTTTTAGGTTCAGTTCCCCGAACTACGGAAGCTCTGATTCTGCATTCGTTCGAATGTCAGATACGTAGGCACGAGACGCGATGTCTTGGCGAGCACACTTCCACCCTTCTTTCCTTCTCCTTTTCTTCCTTTTCTTCCTTCTTTTCTGTCCCCTAGTTCCATGAACTACGACGCTCTGATTTCCTCATTGCACTATGAGGGTACGTAGGCACGAGGGCCATAATCCTCCTTGAGCACTTTCTTTCTTTTCTTTCGTTTTTCCCATTTCTCTCTCTCCTCTTTCTTTTAGCTGGAAGCCTTATATAGATAACCCATCCAAGCCTAGAAGTAAGCGAAATAGTTCCCGTCGAGTACGACGGATGCGTTAGGTGCTAATACATTCCTTTCGCATAACCAATCCCCTGTTCCCATTTCTCTTCCCCTTGGGTTTTATCGATATTTTCCCTGTCCTCTGGGACTAAATAAAGTTTGGTGGCGACTTTGTTGTATCTTTGAGTGTGCGATTCACTCAGGATGTAAACCAACCATCTTCAGCTGGCGACTCTGCTGGGGACAGATGGAGCTCTTGCTGGTCTATGCCTTGAGGGGTTTAGCCTAGTTTTGTTTGCTCTCTTGCTTGTTTGGATGTTTATCTTTTGCACTTTACTCGCTTTATTTTACTTGCTTTAGCTTTCTGTTTATTTACTGCATTTCTTTACTGCTTTAAATATTCATATGCTGTATATTCTAGATGTCTTCTATTTTCTTTGCTGTTGTCGGTTGGGTTGCTACTTGAGAGATAAGCCCACTACCCAGGCTTGAGCATACACATAGTGTCATACCCCAAATTTTGACCACTAAGATTCCCCATCATTGTGCAAATCATCATCACAATATGGATGAATCATCATACCTCATCAGTCTCCCCAAAGATGGGTGAGCATTCACTACTATCAAAGATTAGGGTTTCAAGCCCTCTCAGAGCTCTTAGACAAAGGATCAATCAAGAAATGACATGATCTTTAACTTGTCTAGCCTCTCAAACATCCACAAAGGATCAAGAGGACTCCCACTTCAAGGATTAAGCACAAGGCTTCTCCCTTCTAGGTGGATCAAGCCTTAAGATCGCCGATGTCACCAAATTAGGGTTTGGTCGACCAGGGCCTCCAAATGGAAATTTTCCTCTGGGCATGAGCCAATGCTTCAAATCATAACCTATGATGCTCTAAGGGACATCATAAATCCAATCATCAAGTCAATTTAGCTTCAGGGGATGCATTCACCAAAAAGCAGGAATTAGGGTTTCTTGACCTAATTCACCCCTAAGTTGACTTTTGGGACAAAACATGATCCAAGACCTCAAAGAAAGATTTGAGGGTCTCTAATACACCACATTGATCCATTTCCAACAATGGATTGAGCCAAGAAGCTTGGGCAACAAGTTTCAATTTCATCTGAACCACAGTTAGGGTTTTGCGAGAAAAGTCAACTGTATCTTTGACTTTTGACTAGGACATGCTCCCAAACCCTAAAACATGATTCAATACACCCTATAACACCTATTAAATCAATCCATCAAATTTTATTTAGGTCAAGGACTTGATTTCATAAAGGATCGCACAGTTTGGAATTCATCTGACAAAAAGTCAAATGTGCACAAAAGTCAAACTTTGACTTTTTGAGATTTTTCACAATTATGGTTTTTTAACCCTAAAATGATGTTAATGTGTGATTTGAATCATCATTCATCAAGAAAAATCAATAAAAGTGGGATAACTTGTAAAAGGGGTCACCATAAAAAACTTAGAAAATTTTCGAAGTTATGGAACAAAGTGGCTAGGGTACCAACTTTGGAGGACCATAACTCCTAAACCACAAAGCTAGTTTTCCCCGTCCAAAGCTGGATTTGTAGCCCTCATGGCCCTCTACAAAAGCTTCAACTACACCTCATTCCAATTCATTATGGATTTTGAGTTATGGAATGATCAAAGTGGCTGAAAACATGAAATGCCACTTTTTCCAACACTTAGTGAAATTTTCACTAAGTCAGAATCTGCCTTCACTTTTTTTCCAAATTTAGGGGCATTTTTCACTTGGATCCAAAAATATCAAAACCAATTATGATCAAACAGTTATTGTATCATATGAGGGCTTTCCAAAATAGCCAAGAACTCCATCAAATTCCACTTGAGCCATGAGATATGACAATGGCAATATGCCTTGCTGAAAACTGCCAAGGCTAGGCAGAATTTTGCACTTTGGCTCGATTTGGAAAAATCAGATAATTCCAAGCCTTGTCATCACTTTGGACACATCTGAGGATCAAATCTAAAGGGACCAAACACTGATTCAAGCCTCCAAAGTCTTTGGAACAAGAAGTAGCATGCCAAACCTAGAAATCCCTAAAAGAGGGACAAGACTCAAATTTTGGATTGGAGCATTTAATGGATGCACTAAGGTGGCATGGACTGACACATTTGCAACTGAATTCAGTCAAGAATGATCCAACAACTAGGGAACCACAGCTCCGTGCTCTAACCTCTAGTTAATGGCTAGAGGAGACTTGAGATTCCAAAGTGCAACCATTGGCCAAACCTCTGCAGCAGTTGCCATTCACTATTTCTTGCAAAACAAACTTGCTCTACTATAAATAGAGCTCATTTGTGCTCAGTTTGAGTACACCAAAGCACTACAACACTTGCTTTCCTCAAAATCTCTTTCTCCTGGCCAAAATGCCTTCTTTAGCAAGGTAACTCTGAGTTTTTGAGTTAGGGAGCAATTTCACCATAACTCATGATCCAACCACATCCAATATGTCATATCTAAGCTGTCCAAACTCATACAAGTGACCTGTAATCCTTAAAACTCAAAGTCACCTCTCAAAACCCCAAAATAGGCTTTTTTTTTGCATTTTCCAAGCCATGTCTTGATTCAGTCACTTTCCAAACCAGATAAAACCTCAAACACACTCCAAATATCATGCTTGAACTGTCCCAAATGGCTCCCAACATCTGGAAACCCATTTGAGGGAGTTGCTATTTTGGCCATTTTAACCCCTTTTGCAAGAAAGTGCCAGTTTTTGTTTTTGCAGGTTCTAGCTGATTCCAATCATCCTAAAAGCTTCTAAGGGATCATTTGAGAGTGTCCAAAGCATCAAACCATTTCTGGAGCAAGAAACTTGGCAGATTGCACAAAAAAACTTCAAAAGCTCAAAAAGAGGTAAGCATCATGACTTGAATTTTCCAAAATATGCATTGCTTTTAAGTCCACTGCTCATGCACATCTTGTACATGTTATATGTGTTGTGTTTGCACCAAATTGTCATGCAATCCTTGCTTGTATCATGAGATATCACAGAAAATGCAATTAGAAGCCTATTTGAAAACCACCATCGGATTTTGAGGAGGGAGCATGATCTGGAAAAAATACCACCACCATTGGATTCCTTGTGAAATTCTAGGCCAGATGCATATAAATTTTCTCCCCAACCATGGAGAAATGAGAAAGTTATGACCTTCACGTTTCTGAGCCAAAACTTTCCTTGCCTTGCCTTGGCCAGGCCTAGGACACAAGGCAAGCCTTGTGTATTTGTTGTTTTGTTTCAATCAACGGATGTATCACCACCCCAGTGGTAAGGCGCGCGCCCTATAACCTTGAGGTCGTGGGTTCAAACCCCACCCAGACCATTTTGTGTTTTCTCACATTTTGCTATTTTTTCCAATATTTTCATGTTTTATTAATTAATTGGAAAATTAATAACTCCTTCGATTTTAATTGTTTTTTATTGGTTCTTTTTGCAAAAAATCACAAAAATGTTGAAATATTTTATTCCCCAAAAAACTTAGATTTATATTATTTGTTTAATATAATTAGTAATTTTGTGAATAAATGTCTTTTATTTGTTTTTAAACCTTTTAAAAATAAATATCCGTATTCGAAAATCAAAACCAAGTAGGTTTTAATTCATCTTGTGATGAAAGCCTCATTTTTTAAACCTAAAACCAAAATCACAAGTTGTTTATTTAAACTTATTTGGAATTTTTATCATTTGTATTAATTTTCTTTGAATAATTATATTAAAAAATGATGAAATTAGGGTTTTATTGATTTTCACCCTAACAAACTTTTTTCAAACACTCATGGGCCTCTAATAGAGTGTAAGACCCAATCCTTTGTAAATACAAACCTATTTTGGGCCTCAAATGTTGTATAAGTCCCGTTGTATTTCAAAAGTTCGGCGCGATCATCGCCCGTTTAAAATAAACCATCTGGGCCTCTCCTCGAGCTATAAGACCCATTCAAAACCATTTTTGGGCCTCTAATAGAGTGTAAGACCCAATCCCTCTTTGAAACCAAAATAGTTTGGGCCTCAGTCATTGTATAAGACCCACGGTGTTTTCAAAACCTCGGCCCGATCGTCGCCCTTTTCAAAATAAACCCTGGGCTTCTCCTTGAGCTATAAGACCCATCTTTGTTCACTTTCAATCATTTTGGGCCTCTTGAGAGAGTGTAAGACCCATCCCCTTGTACAGAAAACCTTTCTTGGGCCTTAGTCACTTGTATAAGTCCCTGTACAAAATGACAGTGCTATCACTGATAAAACCTTGGGCCTCTCCTTGAGCTGTAAGCCCCAACAATCTTTTCAAAACACTTTCTCCTTTGATTTTGAATATAATATTGTTATCAAAGTTTTCTTTGTTGAACAACTAACAATATAGTATGGAAGCTCTACAATCGAGTAAGTGTTTACCCGCTTTCATTTACCGCTTTCATATGTATATAACTGTACTGCGGGGCTGTTTCACTGTAAGTCTTCTTTCATAAACTCATATCGACTGTGTAATACTGGTATAAATATTTAGAGTTTCCCTGGCAACTACGTCTAGAACTAGACAAAACCTCATCTCCTTACCTCCGACGTTCTCCCGGATATTTCAAACATAACCTAAACCATGCAAATTTTCTTTTACAATAATTTTAGATAACTAGGTCTAAGAAATCTCCCCCTTGAACAGTTCTTATACAGAAGGCTAATGTTCCAAGTGAAACCCCTTCTGGAACTGTTCATCAGCCTCCTCTTGGGCTTAATGCAAGGACCCACAGGGTTCCTAAAAGCATCCCCGCCTCCTCTTGGGCGTTGTACAAGGACCCGTCGGCTTCTTAGAAGTTTTCACAGCCTCCTCTTAGGCTTCATATAATGATTCTTCCTCCTGGAAGATAGCCTCCTCTCGGGCTTCGTACAAATTGTCCCTTCGGCTTCTTAAAAGTTTTTTTAGCCTCCTCTTGGGCTTCGTACAAATTGTCCCGACGACCTCTTAAAGGTATAGGAACAAAAATTAGTCATCTTAATAGAACAGTCTTTCAAGAGTCTAGATCTTCCTACCGCGAACATACTGTCTCTTGATCTCTCTTAGGCATAGTACAAAAGATAAAACTCTAGACTTGGACAGTCTAATCTCCTTGAGTCTCGAAGACATTCTCAAGTTCCTTTCAAAAATAGGAAAAAAAACACCCGTAGACTTGGGCAGTCTCAATACCCTTCGGATTCCCCGTTTCCTTAAAGAACAGGAAATAATCCCGGTCCTCAGATCAAATCCATGAGTACAACATTACCCATATAAGAACTGATTTTCTCTTTTAACCCACATACTGGACCTGTCACTCAACTGAAACAGTAACCCTAGCCTCCTCTTGGGCTTTGTACAATGATTCTCCCCAGCAGAGTTAATACTTGTAGCCTCTATCTCGGGCTTCGTACGAGATACAAATCACTCTCTTGTTGAGTATAAAAGACTCTCTTGTTGAGTCAATCATCCTTAGCCTCTATCTTGGGCTTCGTACGAGATACAAATCACTCTCTTATTGAGTTTAAAAGACTCTCTTGTTGAGTCAAACATTTTTAGCCTTCATCTCGGGCTTTGTACGAGATACAAAACACTCTATTGTTGAGTATAAAAAGACTCTCTTGTCAAGTCGATCACCTTTAGCCTCTATCTTGGGCTTCGTATGAGATACAAATCACTCTCTTGGTGAGTATAAAAGACTCTCTTGTTGAGTCAAACCCTTTTAGCCTCCGTTTAGGGCTTCGTACAAGACACATATAAAAACACTCTCTCGTTGAGTCAAACCTTTTAGCCTCTATCTCGGGCTTTATACGAGACACAAAAGCATCCTCTTGTTGGGTCAATAGCCTTCTCTTAGGCTTTGTATAAATAAATCCCCGTTCGATTCAATCAACCTTTTAGCATCAAATCATGCTTTGGTCATAGAATACAAACATCAACAACTCTTTTCCGCTCGTCTAATTGCTGTAAGCAGAAAGCCTCTGGATTATTTACATCCACGCCACTGTCCCTCTTTTAGCATGAGAAATTCCTAAGGAAAGATGGCATTGCTCTAAACTGAGTTAAGTCTTCTCCTTCAGGTTGAAAATCCTCTATAAAGGAAATTATGGCATTGCTGGATTCACATATCCTAGTAAAGTAATTCTCCTTTATAATCAGTCACCTAACAATTGTGACAAACAGACCCCTTTAGAGATGACAAATTCTCTCTAAGGTCCACACCCTTTTAGCTTCACATCTTGGGCTTCGAACAAGATACAAATAGACCCCTCAGCTTCACATCTTGGGCTTCAAACAAGATATAAACCACCTTTAGCTTCATGTCTTGGGCTTTGATAAAGACACCAAAACACCATTTCCTCCCATAGAAAAGGAGGAACTACGATCGCTCTGATTTCCCTATCCCAGGAATATGTAGGCATAAGATTGAAAAAGAATCTTAGCGAGCACACTAATCAAAAAACCCCAAAGTCCCCTACCTCCAGCCAATCTGGCGCAGGATCCCAACAAATTCCCCATGAACAATCCCGGTATTTCGTTCTGAACAAAATAAGGAGAGAGAGGCCCACGAACTAAAGCCGCATCTGTAACCCAACAGTTTTGACTGTTTAACCTCAGTTTGCAAGCAGGGTTAGTTGGAGACATCTATTTCCCTTCCTTCATCAGCTTCAATAGGATAAAAAATGAATCGAACTGTAGTACCAAAACGATAGTGATTTGAAACAACAAAAACTGCGGTACAGAAAAATGGCGACCATAGTGGGAAATACTTGTTCTTCTCCCGTCTCTTAGGAGCAAACCTTACGTTTAGACAATTCCACAGGAAAAATGGCGCCCACCGTGGGGCCAAACAAAGGAATCTTGTCTCTCTTGTCTCTTTGGTTGAAACCTTCTCTTAGGACGAGTCCTTGGGTTCACAAGGTATCACCGAATGACGGTTCCATCGGGGAATGTCATTATTAGGATCGGTCCTCACTAGGATCTTAGGTCAAAAACCTTTAAGTTGGGAAGGTACCACAAAATGGCAACTCCGCTGGGGAGCCATTTTCTGTTAGGATCTTAGGATTCATAGCTCTTAAATAGTCTAGGACATTAGGACAAATATATATACTGCTTTTCCTAATTGGTGTATGTGTTTATTTTTCTGCTAATGGGAATGCGTGTGATGCCGCATGTGGAAAGATTGAGTATACACCTAGGAAAAACCTCTTTCAGTAGTACGGAAGCTATCAGAAATAGTTGTCACGCGATACTACCCTTTTCTGAGATTCTTCAAAATACATCACCTAGCACGCTTCCCGGCCCCGTGATGTTATCTCGAAAAGAATCAATGATTTTGAGAGACAGGTACAAAAATCACTAGTATAAACCTTTGGGATGGGTAGAGCCTTGACTTCATGACACCGACCCTTTGACCCCATGTTTTTTCTATGTTTTTGTGTGTTGCATTCATAAAAAAAACATTAAGCAAAGAAATTTTTTTTCTTCTAGTCTCTCTTTTTCAGATTAAACTAAGACAATGATTGCAAATGTCAGAGAGAAAAGGATTGCGCTCATGGATTTCGGTAGAAGAAAAACTCACAAGTAAACCTTCAAGGTTCCAAAACTAGAGGATTTGAGAGGATTAGCAAGGATGATCACTAACCCTGACGCTTTCAGAGCCAAGTATGGAGGTCTGCTACCTCTGTTAAGGGTTCATGTAATTGAGAGAATCCTGGAGGCACTCATTCAGTTTTACGATCTGGTCTATCACTATTTCACATTCCCGGATTACCAACTCGCACCAACGTTGGAGGAGTATTCTCATCTGATTGATCTACCCATTACTGATCAAGCTCCCTTTTCTGGACTGGAAGAAATTCCAAGGGATCAGACCATTGCAAAAGCAATTTATTTGGATGAGTCAGAAATCAAGACTCACCTGACCACCAAGGGAGGAATCCCAGGTTTACCAGCCAAGTTTCTGGTAAAGAAGGCTCTGTACTTTTCTAGAAAAGGGATCGTGACTACTTTAGAAAGCATCTTTGTTTTACTCACCTACGGATTATTTTTGTTTCCCAACATCGATAACTTTGTAGATATCAACGTCGTTAAGGTTTTTCTCATTGGAAACGCCGTACCAACCTTGCTCACAGATCCGTATCATTCTGTACACTTAAGGAATTTATACAGCGGAGGAATGATCACGTGCTGTGTACTGTAGCGAGCGATTTTGGACGCGGTTCTTAAGCGCTGGTCGCACTCTGCGGTTTGAGCTTGAACTACAGGTCGATTCATTTTTTATCCTATTGTGAGCTGAATAAGGAAGGGAAATAGATGTCTCCAATTAACCCTACTTGCATACTGAGTTTAAACAGCGGTCTGTTAGGTTACGGATGCTATCAATGTGGGGGGCCTTTGTACTGGTTATTTGTATTTTCGCCAATACTATTTTCTTTCTTTTTTACCTGGGCAGAAGGTTTCTGGCGGGGAACAAGGATTAGGATGTTAGGACTGATGCTTTTGAATTACTGCTTTTGATTGACTGAGATATGGGATTTGGGTTTTTTGTTGATTGCGCTCGCTAAGATCTTTTCTTTCGATCTTATGCCTACATATTCCCGTTTACCGATACAGGGAAATCAGAGTGTTCTTAGTTCCTCCTATTCTATGGGAGGAAATTGGTTTTTGGTGTCTTGTTCAAAGCCCAAGACGTGAAGCGAAAGGTGGTTTGTATCTTGTTCAAAGCCCAAGATGTGAAGCTGAAAGGTCTATTTGTGTCTTGTTCAAAGCCCAAGACGTGAAGCTGAAAGACCTTGACTTTAGAGAGAATTTGTCATCTCTAAAGAGGGGAGAAGGAGAATTACTTTAACTGGGATACGTGGATCCGAGCAATGCCATAATTTCCGAAGAAAGGGTTTTAACCTGAAGGAGAAAACTTTAACTCAGTGTAGAGCAATGCCATCTTTCCTTAGGAATTTCTCATGCTAAAAGAGGGATAGTGGCATGGATGTAGATGATTCAGAGGCTTGCCGCTTACAGCGATTAGATGAAAGGGAAAGGAGTTGTTGATGTTTGTATGCTGTGAACGAGGCACAACTTTGATGCTAAAAGGTTAATTGGATTAACCAGTGGTTTTCTTATACAAAGCCTAAGAGGAGGCTAATTTCCGCTAGGAAAATCATTATACAAAGCCTAAGAGGAGGCTAATTTGTGTCCTGTACAAAGCCCGAGAGAGAGAGGCTAAAAGGTTTTGACTCAGCGGTGGAATCTTTTGGTATCTAGTACGAAGCCCGAGATGGAGGCTATTTGACTCAACAAGAGAGTTTTTTGTATCTCGTATGAAGCCCGAGATGGAGGCGAAATGGGTAATTGACTCAACGAGGGAGTCTCTTATGTGTCTCGTATAAAGCCCGAGAGAGAGGCTAAACATTGTTTGACTCCCCTGGGGAGAATTTTGGTATCTCGTACGAAGCCCGAGATGGAGGCTATTGTAACTGTTTCAGTTGAGTGACAGATCCAATATACTGATTTTAAAAGAGAAAATCAGTTCTTATATGAGCAACACTGTACTCAGGGATTTGATTTGAGGATCAGGGATATTTCCTTCTCTTTGAGGAAACGGGAAATCCAAAGGGTATTGAGACTGTCCGAGTCTGCGGGTTTCCTTCCTATTTAACGAAGGGGGTCACTTGAGAATGTCTTTGAGACTCAAGGAAGTTAGACTGTCTGTGTCTAGAGTTTTATCTTTTGTACTATGCTTTGAGAAACAGTAGTAGACTCTATGAAAGGACTGTTCTATGAGGATGACTATGTTCTGTTCCTATACCTCTAGGAGGTCGTCGGGAAAATTTGTATGAAGCCCAAGAGGAGGCTGGAAACTTTTAAGAAGCCGACGAGTCCTTGTACGAAGCCCAAGAGGAGGCTATCATTCCTGGAGGAAGAGGTCATTATACGAAGCCTAAGAGGAGGCTGTGAATACTTCTAAGAAGCCGTAGTGTCCTTGAATAATACCCAAGAGGAGGCCGATACTTTTAAGAAGCCCGTGGGTCTATCATCTCCTTTCCATTAGGAGAGATAACTCTTTTAAAGATAAAAACCACTGGTAAACGTGCGAGGTTTACTATCCAGCGACTTTTAGCTTTTAAAGAGGGTTCCTTAGTTAAGGTCCAAGATTATGACCGTAGTGGGTACCCAAACCCCGAGACATTCAAGGCAAGCTATCCACGAGGAATAGATCAAGTCAGGAAAGTTCGAGAACTGGGAAGAAACTCAAATATGCCATTCACGGAGAATACATTCATCTTGGGGAGTAGAGCTTCTTGACGATTCCTAAGGTGGACAGCCGAAGAGAAGACTGTATCTGGTGCTCCTATTGGGGATCTAGGCGTCTATTTCTACGAATAAATGAAACGGCGTCACCTAGTTCTAGACGTAGTAGGCGGGGAAACTCGAAATATCTATACTATTATTACACAGTAGATATGATTTTATGAAAGGAGACTTACAGTGAGCAGCCCCACAATACAGTTTATAATATGAAAGCAGTAAATGAAAGCGATAACCACTTACTCGGTTGGAGTGCTTCCATGTTGTTTGGTTAGTTGTTCAACAAAGAAAGATTGAAAACAACAGTATATTCAAAATCAAAGGAGAAAGTGCTTTGAAAAAGAAAGATTTGGGGCTTACAGCTCAAGGAGAGGCCCAGGGTTTTATCAGTGAGCACACTGTTTGACTTTGTACAGCGGGACTTATACAAGTGACTAGGGCCCAAAAAAGGTTTTCTGTACAAAGGGATGGGTCTTACACTCTCTCTCTCAAGAGGCCCAAAAAGGTTTAAAGAAAAAGAGTGGGGCTTATAACACGAGGGTAGGCCCAAATGATTTTTCCGTTTAAAAATGGCGGTCGCACCGATGTTTTCTTTTAACGCAGAGGGACTTATACAATAAGTGAGGCCCAAAATGTTTTGGTTAAAAGGGGGGGTTGGGTCTTACACTCTCTCAAGAGGCCCAAAAAGTTTTAAGAGAAAGAAATGGGTCTTACTACTCAAGGGTAGGCCCAGATGGTTTTTATTTTTAAACCGGCGACGATCGCGCCGTTTACTTGTACAGAGGGACTTATACAATGAATGAGGCCCAAAAAGTTTTTGTACAAGGGGGGATGGGTCTTACACTCTCTCAAGAGGCCCAAAGAGTTTTTGAAAATGATTTATGAAGGTTGAATTAATCCAAAACCCTAATTTGTTTTCAAAATGTATTTAATTGAATAAAAATTCAATTAAAATGATCAAAAATTGTTTAACACATGGAAAACAAATTGTGATCTTGGATTAATGCCTCAAAAATTAAGTATTGACCTACAAAATAATTAGAAAGCATTAAAAGTTGCAAAATCAATGTAGAAAAAATATTTAAAATGTCAAAAAGCAATTAAAATATTAATTCTTTGCAAAAATATCAATTATATGAAATAAATAATATTTTTGTGATTTTTTGATAAAATAAAATATTTTAACATTTTTGTGAATTATTAAAAAAAGAATCAACTCAAAATCATTAAATCTCAGAGAGAAATTAATTTTTGAATCAATTAAACAAAATCACAAAAATTCAAATATTTGAATTTGGAAAAATGGCGCCAAGAACAGCTGAAGAACACGCGCGTGTTCTTGGTTTCTCAGATTTGTATTTTCTATCCAATCTCCATGAATACGTAATCATATCATGCAATCCACATATCATTATGCTCGCCTCAACCTCACGATCATGTCTATGTACTTTAATTTCATTTAAATTAAACATACAACAAGAAATCACGAAGAGACCTCAAGAACCCTAATTTTTGCATGAAGGCTAGGATTTTTGATACACGATTCAAACAATGCAATTAATTGAGGGAAAACATTCCATGCAAGATTATGAACATATGGCCAAATTATTGTGCGAGGAAATATACATAGATTGAGAGATGACCAAGTATGTGCTTACCTCCAAGTCGTGACAGCAAGTTCAAAGTGATTTTTGATTTGGAGGTGTTACAGATGAGTTGTAATAATCTGAACAGCTTCCCTACACCCTATGGATTGTGTTTGGATGGTTGGACTTGATTGAAATTGGCTGGATCATTTTGTGGTACCTCAGCTGCACTTTGGTTAAAACCTTGAGCAACCAGCTGGTGATTTTGTGAAATTGATGTTTCAGAAGTAATCTAAGTGTTTGATCAGCTCATATGTGATGTATGTGAGGTGTGTGAGTGATTGGTTTGATTGGAATTGCTCTCAAACTCAAAACCCGATAGTGACTTGCCTTAGAAGGCAAAATTGGAGTGAAATAAGAGATTTTGAGGAAAGCATCTGTTAGATGGATTTGGTGTACTCAAATTGACCACAATTGAGCTCTATTTATAGTAGAGCAAGTTTGTTTTGCAAGGAATAGTGCATGGCAGCTGGTAAGTAGGTTTGGCCAATGTTGGCAAATGAAAATCCAAGTCTCCTCTAGCCATTGACTAGAGGTTAGGGCACAGAGCTTTGGTCCCCTTGGTCTTGGATAAGTCTTGACTGATTTTAGATGAGAATGGCTTAGTCCATGCCACCTTGATGGTTCCATTGAATGCCTCATTCCAAATTTGAAGTCTTGTCCCTATTTTGGCCATTCTAGGTTCAACATGCTATTTCTTGTTCCATGGACTTTGGAGGCTTGGCTCAGTGATTGTCCCCTTTAGATTCAATCCTCTGAGGTGTCCAAGTGGATAGGAACTATTGAAATTGGCTGATTTTGGCAAATCGAGCCAAAATGCAAATTCTGCCTTGCTTTGACAGATTTCAGCAAGGCAACTTGCCAATGTTGTATCTCATGATGTAGGTTGAATTTGGCAATGTTCTTTGCCATTTTGGAAAGCTCTTACATGATACAACAATTGTTTGAACAAGTTTGGTTTTGATCTCTTTTAATTCCAAGTGAAAAATCCCCCTACATTTGGCAAAAAGTGAGGCAGAATCTGACTTAGTGAAAATTTCACTAAGTGTTGGAAAAAGTGACATTTTCACTTTTTAGCAACTTTGATCACTCCATAACTCAAAATCCTTAATGAATTGGAATGACTTGTAGTTGAAGTTTTTGTAGGTGATAATGAGGGCTACAAATCCATCTTTGGATGAGAAAAAATGGCCTTGTGGTTTAGGAGTTATGGTCCTCCAAAGTTGGTACCCTTGCCACTTTATTTTTAACTTAGAAAAATTTCTAAGTTTTATGGTTACCCCTTTTACAAGTTATCTCACTTTTCTTGATTTTTCTTGATGAATGATGATTCAAATCATACATTAACATCATTTTAGGGTTAAAAATCCATTTTGGTGAAAAATCTCAAAAAGTCAAAGTTGACTTTTGTGCACAGTTGACTTTTTATCAGATGAATTCCAAACTGTGCAATTCTTCAGGAAATCATGTCCTTGACCTAAATCAAACTTGATGGACATGTTCCATGGGTGTCATAGGGTATATTCAATCATGTATTAGGGTTTGGGAGCATGTCCTGGTCAAAAGTCAAAGTTACAGTTGACTTTTCCCTTAAAACCCTAATTGTCGTGCAGATGAAATTGAGACTTGTTGCTCAAACTTCTTGGATCAATCCATTGTTCCAAATGGATCAATATGGTATATTAGAGACCCTCAAATCATCTCTTGAGGTCTTGGTTCATGGTTTGTCCCAAAAGTCAACTTAGGGGTGAATTAGGTCAAGAAACCCTAATTCCTGATTTTTGATGAATGCATCCCCTGAGGCAAAATTGACTTGATGCATGGGTTCATGAGGTTCCATGAAGTATATTAGGTTATGTTTTGGATCATTGCCTTGTGCCCAGATGAAAATTTCCATCTGGAGGCCCTGGTCGACCAAAACCCTAATTTGGTGACACTATCGATCTTGAGACTTGATCCACCTAGAAGGGAGCAGCCTTGTGCTTAATCCTTGAAGTGGGAGTCCTTTTTGATACATTGAGGATGTTTGAGAGATTAGACAAGTTGAAAATCATGTCATTTCTTGATTGATCCTTTGCCTAAGCACTCAGAGAGGGCTTGAAACCCTAATTTTGATTGTATTGGATGCTCACCCATCTTTGGGGAGACTGATGAAGCATGATGGTTTATCCATATTGTGATATTGATTTCCACAATGATGGGAAATCTAAGTGGTCAAAATTTTGGGTATTACAGATGCCCCTATTTAATCTTCTTGGACCCGAAGGTGTGAATGACGAAGGGATTCGGGCATTCGGGGTGCAAGAGGATTAAATATCGGAATACCCGAAATTTTGATGGTGGTTATGAATGGTAGCTTATGCATTCATCTTCTTTTGCTAAGCAATGATGCTTAGAAAAGATAAACTTCCCCTCGATCCTGATTTCCTACCAAGGAACTGGTCTTAGTTTCTTTTGTCAACTTCCCCTCGTTCCTGGTTTCCTACCAAGGAACTGGTCTAAGTTTCTTTTGTAAACTTCCCCTCGATCCTGGTTTCCTACCAAGAACTGGTCTTAGTTTCTTTTGAACTTCCCCTCGATCCTGGTTTCCTACCAAGAACTGGTCTTAGTTTCTGATTTAAACTTCCCCTCGATCCTGGTTTCCTACCAAGAACTGGTCTTAGTTTCTTTTGTCAATAAACTTTATTGACAAGGGACGCTATGTGTAGCGGTTTTCCTTCAAACTTCTCGCCGAATTTTCCTGGGGAGATGCCATTTAACGGAAAAAGGCTTGATGTCAGACTTGCTGGGGAACCCAATGTCTGAGTTGTAGAGTTGCACAAACTTCTCCGTTGGAGACGCCATTTGTTTCTACTGGGGAAAGCGAGTCTCTTGAGAGACTGTTTTCGTTTGGGATCTTTCATCATACTTTTCTCGGGATCTTCCCAGAGAAACGCCATATGATGGGGTCCAATTTTGAGGTGCCGATGACCTTTTCATCAGCAGGTTGTTTTTTTTTTGGAGAAAAACTGGCGTGCTGCCGAATCTCTGATCACGAGGCTTTCTCTGTGGATTTTCCTTAATCCGGGAAAGAAAGGATATCATCTTCAATGGCGAAGAGTGATGTTTATTGAAAGTTCTCTGATCTTTTAGAGGTTCAAATTATCAAAGTGGCCAAGGACCAACTTCTTTCCAGAATTAACTGGAAGCGAGGTTGTTCAGACACAGTATTTCCTGACGAGGCAAGAACTGACAACTCGATTGAGAGGATTTCTACCACTAGGGGACAAGACCGACTAGAGTGATAGTGATGCAATATGAAATATGAATGCAAATAAAAAAATGCATGATGTATGTATGTATATGCTGACAAAACAGACGCGACATACAGACTAATGGATGAACACAATTGGATACTCGGCCATCGCGGGGCGAAGAAGTACCGTTGATTCAAAATAGCAATTCCACCTTGCTTAGGAGAGATAGTCCCGTTGGGAGCTATGTTGATCGGGCTTAGGAGATGAGAACTCGGCCGAGGCGTGTCAGACGAAACAAGGTCTCTGACACAGTTGATCCCTTCATTCAGGCATACTGGCCTAGAAGGAGTACTTTGATTCTGCACTTTGAAGTTCGCTTACTTCGGGAGAAGCGATCGATGTTCTTTTGATGTTCAACAGTCAAAAGAAATGCCATCTCTAATTTAAAAGCAGAAAAAGTTTAACAAGTAAATTCATTTTTGTTTTATTTCAAGAATCGCTGATTAAGTTTAAACAACATCGTTCTGTAAAGCTAAAACAAGTAAAGAATTACAAACAAAAGCACGAGGGCTCAAATTTTATTGATAAGATGGAGATCAGCCAAACGCGTGATTCCAAAGAGTATATACAAAGTTAGAAAATGGTAATTTACGGGGAAAAGGGCTACGTTGAAACATAACGACCACTATCCTTCTACCAACTTTGAATTCGGGACATCCTGAGCTTCTGTCGAAGATGACCTTTGACTGGAGATTTCCTCCGATAGATGATGCTGTAACTGCTGCTGAGAGACTTGCCTCTGTTGAACATAGTTACTTGCCATTATCCCTAATTTTTGCCTGGATTGTACTATGAGATTTCCAATCCATCGGGATGATTTTTTTGATGTCTCTAACTTTTGCCTGGACCGCCCTTTCGGGTTTTCAATCCACCGAGACGTTTTTTTTTTTTAGTTTTTAGTTTTAGGCAAAGTATTTCTTGACTACATCAACATTCGTGGGGTAGGCAAATTCCTCTCCGTCCATGGTCGCAAGTCTCAAGGCACCGCCTGAGAAAGCTTTCGTGACCACATAGGGGCCATCATAATTTGGGGTCCATTTGCCCCGAGAGTCAGTGAGAAATGATTGTATCTTCTTGAGCACGAGGTCTCCTTTCCTGAAGGCACGAGGTTTGACCTTTTTGTCGAACGCCCTCTTCATTCTCTGTTGATACAACTGACCGTGGCATAGTGTCGTGATTCGCTTCTCTTCGATCAGGTTCAGTTCGTCGTGTCGACTTTGACACCATTCAGCTTCGGTGAGCTGAGCTTCCATCAATACCCGGATTGATGGGACCTCTACTTCTATGGGGAGCACTGCTTCCATGCCATATACTAGAGAGAAAGGGGTTGCCCCTGTTGAAGTGCGGACAGATGTGCGATAACCGTGAAGAGCAAAGGGTCGCATTTCGTGCCAATCTTTATAGGTTACAACCATCTTTTGAACAATCTTCTTGATGTTCTTGTTAGCCGTTTCTACCGCTCCGTTCATCTTGGGTCGGTAGGGAGATGAGTTATGGTGTTCGATCTTCAACTCTGCACATAACTCTTTCATCATCTTATTGTTCAAGTTAGATCCATTATCAGTAATGATCTCGCTTGGAACACTATAACGGCAGATGATATTTTTTTTGATAAATCGGACCACCACTTGTCGGGTTACATTGGCGAATGACGCTGCTTCGACCCACTTGGTGAAATAGTCAATGGCTACAAGGATGAACCCATGTCGGTTTGAAGCCTTGGGCTCAATCATGCCAATCATGTCGATTCCCCATATGGAAAAAGGCCACGGGGAAGAAAGAACTTTGAGATGTGATGGCGGTACATGAATTTTGTCGGAGTATATCTGACACTTGTGACACCTCCTCATGTACTTAAAGCAGTCGGATTCCATTGTCAACCAATAGTACCCGGCCCTGAGAATTTTTCTCGCCATTGTGTGTCCGTTAGCATGAGTGCCAAAGGATCCTTCATGAATTTCTTTCATGAGCATGTCTGCTTCTTGTCTGTCGACGCATCGGAGCAAGACCATGTCAAAATTTCTCTTATAAAGAGTGTCACCGCTCAGGAAGAAGTTTCCAGCCAATCTTCTGAGGGTCTTTCTATCTTTTCTGAGTGCCCCAGATGGGTACTCTTGTTTCTGAAGGAAGCATTTGATATCGTGATACCAAGGTCTTTCGTCTATGACTGCTTCAATCGCGAAGATGTAAGCGGGCCGTTCAAGGCGCATGATGTCGATCTTAGGTAAGTCATTCCATCGACCTACACTAATCATGGAAGAGAGAGTGGCTAATGCATCAGCCATGTGATTCTCATCACGAGGGATGTGATGAAAGTCGACTCTGTTGAAGAAGGGTAACAACCTTCTTGCATAGTCTTTGTAAGGAATCAATCCTGATTGGTATGTGTTCCAATCTCCTTTTATCTGGTTAATAACCAAAGCTGAGTCGCCGTATACGTCTAAGTTTTTGATCCTTAAATCAATCACTTCTTCGAGACCCATGATACATGCTTCGTATTCGGCCTCGTTGTTCGTACATTTGAACGTAAGTCTGGCAGTGAAAGGAATGTGGGAACCCTGAGGGGTAACAATGATTACCCCAATTCCGTTTCCATAATGATTGACTGCTCCGTCAAAGATAAGTCCCCACTGGGAACCTGGTTCTGGCCCTTCACTGGGTAGCGGTTCATCGCAATCTTTCATCTTTAGATACATGACATCTTCGTCTGGGAAGTCAAACCCAATTGATTCTTGATCGCCAATCGGTTGATGAGCCAAATGATCGGCTAAAATACTTCCTTTAACGGCTTTCTGAGCATGGTACTCTATGTCATATTCTGATAGTAACATCTGCCAACGGGCAATCCTTCCCGTGAAAGCAGGTTTTTCGAAAACGTACTTGATTGGATCCATTTCGGAGACCAACCAAGTAGTATGACGAATCATGTACTGGCGAAGACGTTTGGCTGCCCAAGCCAAAGCGCAACAAGTTTTCTCAAGCATTGTGTACCGAGTTTCGCAATCGGTAAATTTCTTGGTTAGATAGTAGATGGCAGACTCTTTCCTTTTAGTTTCGTCTTGTTGGCCAAGTACACATCCCATTGAGTCCTCTAGGATTGTGAGGTAAATGATCAGTGGTCTTCCTTCCACTGGAGGTGATAGAATCGGAGGATTCAACAGATATTCCTTGATACTGTCGAAGGCAATTTGGCAATCTTCTGACCAAACGCAATCCTGGTTCTTTTTGAGTAATTTGAAAATCGGCGCACACGTCGCGGTCATAAGGAATATTAATCTGGAGTTGTAGTTCAAACGTCCCAAGAATCCTCTGACTTGTTTTTCAGTTTTCGGAGAAGGCATTTCTTGAATGGCCTTGACCTTGTCAGGATCAACCTCAATTCCTTTCTGGCTGACGATGAACCCTAGTAGTTTCCCCGAACGGACACCGAAGGTGCACTTGTTGGGATTCAAGCGGAGCTTGAATTTTCTTAGACGTTCGAACAATTTTGACAGATGTTCAACGTGCTCATCCTCTGTTCTTGATTTTGCAATCATATCATCGACATATACCTCGATTTCCTTATGTATCATGTCATGAAACAGAGTAGTCATGGCCCTTTGATAGGTTGCCCCGACATTCTTCAAACCGAACGGCATTACCTTGTAACAAAAGGTACCCCATGGGGTAATGAACGAAGTTTTCTCCATGTCTTTCGGCGCCATTTTGATCTGGTTATAGCCCGAGAATCCATCCATGAAGGAGAAAATTTTGAACTTTGCTGTGCTGTCAACCAGCATGTCAATGTGTGGTAAAGGAAAGTCGTCCTTTGGACTTGCCTTGTTCAGATCTCTGTAATTAACACACATTCTGACCCTTCCGTCCTTTTTGGGAACGGGTACGATGTTGGCTAACCTTTGAGGATATTCAGATGTAGCGAGGAAACCCGCGTCGATCTGTTTCTGTACCTCCTCCTTGATTTTGATGGCCATGTCCGGGTGAGTACGTCTCAACCTTTGCTTTACTGGCGGACATTCTGATCTCAACGGTAAGTGATGTTCCACGATGCTGGTATCCAACCCTGGCATATCCTGATAGGACCAAGCGAACACATCGGGGAATTCTTTGAGAAGCTTTATCAAACCCTCTCTGGCAGTTGGACTGAGCAGTGCTCCGATCCTGATTTCTTTTCTCTCTTGCTCCGAACCCAAGTTTACCGTTTCCAACGGCTCTTTGTGAGGTTCGATGGACCTTTCCTCTTGTCTGAGTAGTCGGGAGATCTCTTCTGGAATTTGGTCGTCATTTTCTTCTTCAGCCTCGAATACCGGGAACTCAAAGTTGGAAGAAGGCATCGGATCGTACGTTTCAACGGGGTATAAAACAAGCAATCTGCATGACGTGATGATTCGTGTTTAGAAGAGATAGAGAAAATGCAAGTGTGTGCAGTGTTTTGATTTTACTGCTTGTTTTTATTATTGAATGTTTTTTAGGATTACCATTTTCTGAAAAAGCAAAAACAGAAAACAACAATTAATGCGGAAATTACATAACGACGTTATTTTATTAATGAACAAGTCGAATCTCGAAACTACAGCCCTATAAAACAAAACTCTGTCGCTTTGGGCAAAGCGAAGAGGGAAATTTACAGAAAGTGATCCCTATCGAAACATCCGTTTCACCTGGGCAGGGTGAAAGGTTAAAGATGGCAATTACTTTGACTGACGAACGACCTTCGGAACCTCGACAGCAACCCATTGGCGGCGAACTCCTCGGTGAATCGCAAAGTCTGGCACCTTCCTTGATTTGTCTTCAGAAATAACACTGATTTCTGGTGGAGCAGGATCATTGGAATCTGTCTCCCAGGCAGAATTGTCGTAGGAGAATTCCTCTGTTGTATTTTGCATAGCATTTGTGCTCTTAGCTGTATCTCCCCATCCAGTTGACTGGATATCTTCGAGCCTGATACGAGAGCTTTCGGGAGCAATGTACTTGACCATAAAGTCGTATTTTCCACTAGGTTGTCCCAGAGTGTCCCAAACTTCTTTGGAACTGGGGAAGTCATCCCTCTCGATGACGTTGACCTCGGGAAAAGCATAGTTGATGAATTCTAGTCCTGCGAACGTTGCAAATTCATCTTCATGTTGAGTAGTTTCCGAATGACCTGAGTGTTGATCCCATGACATGGTGGGAACACAGGTATTCTGTTCAATGATGCTCAGCTGAGTTTCATTACTCGGCTGACTTTCTTGCCCCAAGTTTCCTGGGTAAGGCTGCCACATTGGCAGACCATCCATTGGGCCATAGTAATTGTGGTCAAAATTGTCTTTCATCAGAGTGTCTTCCTCTAATGAATTTGGCGGAGCACGGCATCCTTCCGGATCACAATCTCCATATATCATTTCGACATCTGATCTTGGTATAAATCTCGGACTTTCTGTAGGAAAGCAAAAAGGCATAGGCACCTCTTCCTGAGACATATAATCGTCCTTGTTAAGGTAGGACTTCCATTCTTCATCTGTGTCAGAGGGATCTTCCTCATTGATAGCATGAACTGTCTGAGACACTGGGTGAAGAAAACCTCCACTGTGGAAGAAGTTTTGAAGGGGATGAAGACTTTCATCATTGGTAACTGTCTGGGTACAGGTTGCAGAAAAACCAAGACCCTTCTTTGTTTTATTGTCAATAGGAACGACAAGCCGTCCCCATCATGTCGTATCGGTACTCTCGACCGCTTTGATAGCATCTTTGTATGAAGAAATTGAAGTTCCTTCCTTGAACTGATTGTCCTTGCTCACCGATAGTGCTTGGAACTGAGTTCCAATAACCTCCTCGGGTTCCACATAAGTAGATGATGATAAGTTGCTCACAAGCAAGGCTTGTTCCCCACAAACCGTGACAAGTTGATCGTTCTTGACGAACTTTAGCTTTTGGTGGAGGGTTGAAGTAACCGCTCCAGCCTGATGTATCCAAGGTCTTCCTAATAAACAACTGTATGTTGCCCGGATGTCCATGACCTGGAAAGTGATTTGGAAAGTGTGAGGACCAATAGTTATGGGAATATCAACTTCGCCGATAACTGTTTTCCTGGATCCGTCGAATGCCTTGACAACGACCTCGCTGACTCTCATCGGAGGGCCCTTGAATGATAATTGCATCAAAGTGGACTTCGGCATAACATTCAGGGCTGACCCTGTGTCTACCAGTACGCTGGCTAAAGCATCGTCCTGGCAGTTAACTGTAACGTTGAGCGCCATGTTATGACGGCGACCCTCTTCGGGTAATTCCTCATCACTAAATCCCAAATTGTTGCAGGAAGTGATGTTAGAGACAATACTATCGAACTGTCTGATTGTTACATCCTCTTCCATAAAGGCTTGCTCCAAGACTTTCTGTAGAGCCTCTCTGTGTGCTTCTGAACTGAGTAACAGTGATAATACTGAGATCTTTGAAGGAGTTTGTAATAGTTGATCAACAATGTTGTATTCACTCCTTTGGATGAGCTTTAGCATCTCATCTTTGTCTTTTGAAAAGTCGGGATTACTAGATTGACTGACTGGTGGATCAGGAATTTCTGCCTGAAGTTCCTTTTCTTTGTTGGATTCTCCAACCCCTCGGTTGAAGATTCGACCGCTCCGTGTTACACGACTGATGTCTGCAATATTCACAACGGGTAATGGAATTTCCTTTCCATTCTCGATTATTGTTGCACCGTATTTGTAAGGGATTGCCTTAGCTGATTCATACGGTAGTGGCCCCGGTAGATAAATGACTATGGGAACCTTCTGATTTTTCTGACCATCATAAGTAACCTCGATCCGTTCCCGGTTGGGAACTCTAGATTCGTCAAGTAGAGGGATGATGGCAAAAACATCCCTGGTCCTGTGATGACCAGAGATCGTGACAACATCCTCAACTTGCTCAGTAAGGTAGTTCGGCGACCAAATGATGGGTCCTGAACCTGGATATGGACGAATATCTCCATGATCGACTTGACCCTGAAGAGCTGCTCTCACAAGGTAACACCCTTGGTTACTTTCCGAACAGACGCTACAACTGTCATAGTTGTGTGGTGGCACCTGGACACGCCCACTTTGAATGCAATGTAACCTCACTAGGTTATCTTCCATTGGTCGGACATCCTGACTTTGACGACGAGTAGGATTCCTGTGATTGATACTAATCTGCTCAGTATCTTCGTCCATATAGATTGGCATCCACCAGTAATTTAACAAGTGCTGAAGTGCCTCCTGGACAAGGGTACAACCTCGATCGTTTTTGCAACCCGCTTTACAGTTTTGATAATCATGTGATATTAAGAATCCGAGTCGGACCTGCTCAGCATGTAACTCTACCAGGTTGGTATTCATCACGCGAATGTCAAAGATCTGAACCATGTTGATTTGATAGGAGTTCCTATCATGGTAGTCTTGGATCCATCCAAGATCCATCTGATGCTGGAGGGCCTCTTGTATGAAAGAGCATCCCTGTTTGTTTACCGAGCAAATCAGACAGGAACTGTAATCGTGCCACGGCAGATTATGATATTGGCTTTGCCTTGAGTGCATCGCCACCAAGTTGATATTCATCGCACGGATGTCGTGGTTTTGAATGACGTTGGAATTCGTGTAGACCATGTTAACTCCACGAACTCGGTGCTCTTGGATCCATCCAAGATCCATTTGTTCCTGTAGAGCTGCTTGCACTACAGAACATCCCTGGTTGTCTTTAGAGCAGATATCACACTGGTGATAATTATGAGGTGGCACATGGCCATATCCACTCTGTCTACAATGCATCTTGACCAGATTGGTCCCCAATAAGAGTACATCGTGAATTTGATAGACATAGTTAGTCTCTTTCTCAATCAGATTGACTGCAGCTTTCTCATGTTGAGGCAGCGGGTTCATAAGAACATTAGGATTCGTATCTTTGAAAGATAAGAGCCCGCTCCTAACAAGCTTTTGTACGTCGGATTTGAAATTGAGACAAGTCTCAATGTTATGCCCCGAACCTCATTGATGATAAGGGCATGTCTGATCCGCTTTAAACCAAAAAGGCGGATTTTCTGGAACTGAAATGGGAGACTTAGTCTGAATGTGCCCCTTAGCCAGCAGTAACGGAAACAGCTCTGCGTACGTTACGGGTATAGGATCAAACCCTGATGGCCGTGGTGTACGGTTGTTGTTATATGGAGGACGAGCCTGCTGAAGAGGCTGTTGTGTCCTTTGTTGGTCAGGTTGGCTCTGCGCAACCTGAGGTTGATACGTAGGAACAGGTGCGGGGCCGATAGCAGGAGTAACAGCTGCTACTGGCTGATAACGTCGCCTTTGCTTTCCGAGAGAGATATTCCCAATATCTTGCTCTTTTTTCTTAGGGAGAGCACTACCGTATTTTTTAGTACCACTCGTCAATCCAGTGTCTTTTACCAAACGTCCTTCTCGGACGGCTTCCTCAAGACGTACACCCATGCCGACCATCTCGGTGAAATCACTGGGCGCACTGGCGACCATTCGGTCATAGTAAAATGAGCTTAAGGTCTTTAAGAAGATCTTTGTCATCTCTTTTTCCTCAAGAGGTGGACAAATTTGAGCGAAAATTTCACGCCACCTTTGAGCATACTCCTTAAAGGTTTCCTTGTCCTTTTGTGACATTGATCTGAGTTGATCTCTGTCGGGTGCCATGTCCAAATTGTACTTGTATTGTTGGACGAAGGCAGTACCAAGATCTCTGAATGTACTAATCATAGTACGGTTTAAACCCATGTATCATTTGAGTGCGGCACCGATTAAACTATCCTGGAAGTAGTGAATCAGCAGGTCCTGATTCTCCGTCTGAGCTGACATCCGCCGAGCGTACATCACCAGATGGCTCTGAGGGCAAGAGTTACCCTTGTATTTTTCAAAGTCGGGCACTTGGAACTTGTGCGGGACTTTCACATTTGGGACCAAGCAGAGGTTTGCGGCGTCCTTTCCAAATAGATCCTGGCCGCGAATGGCTTGCAGCTCTTTCTGCTTTTCCAAGAACTGCTCCTGGAATTCATCCATTCTGTCAAACATAGTTTCCTTCTTACCAGAAGGTGTCTGTGGAATCTGTCCTTCCGGGACAGTGTGCACCACAGGGGGTGGTACCGTGACTACGACGTTGAATCTTGGCGTCTCCCGAAGTTTGTAACCTTTAGGAGTCTTGAGTATGCCCCTGGCATCTTCGCTTTCCCGAAGTTTGTAACCTTCAGGCCCAGCGGCTTCTGTTGCAATTCCCTGATCTTCAGTGATCGGCGGAACATATCCTTCCGGGATATAGTTAACAGGCATGCCCCAAGGACGATCTTTCGGCATCTGATACCTAGGATCATACTTTTCTATGATGGGCGTTGAGGTGATCTCTGAGATCACAGTTCTTTGTAGCTGAGCTTCTGCCATGGCTTACATGTCGTTACGAAGCTTTCTCATATCCTCTCTCAGAGCGTCGATCTCTTCTTTCAACTCTCTGTTTTCTTCCTCAAGATCATCCATCATTTTCTGACGATTGGCCCGAGTATTATACGAATGAGACAGTTTGACTCTAGAATCGAGACACAAACATAAGATTCGTAGGTAAGGAGAATACGCGATGTGAGAATGACAAAATGCAATGATTTATATTAATTGTTTTTTGGTTTAATCAAAATAAACTTCGACAATTAGATTGCAAATATCAAACAGTGGGGAAACCCCTTTTAATTACAGAAACAGAAACCTAAACTAATGGGTCCCGAGTCCTCTTCTTTGACCGGGGCGCTTGGGCCTTTGTCGGGTTGTCATTCCTTTGCCAGGTGAAAGGAGCGAGCAAATTCCTTTGGTCATCTTGATTCTCTACAGCATGCTGCTCCAAAATTTCAATCAGAGCATCTTTCTCTTTTAGTAGTTGCCGTATTTGGATACACTCTACGTCGAGGGTGCGGTACTTGTTCTTCCAAGATCTTCTTTCCTTTTGAACTTTGTTGAGAGTAACCTGAATCTTTTCAGTTTCCGTCATGAAGTACATGACAGTTTCCCTTGGTGGAAGAATTCCGTAACGAGGATAAGGCATCTTTAGCTTGAGAGCTCTAGTTTGTACCCAATGGAGATAAGGCTCCACCGAGACACAGTCCAGTTTTCCCAGAGACTCTCGTCCTTTCTTATGAACATGTTTCCAAGCTTGCACTATTTCCATCTTTAGTGCTCTGTCGTTTTCTCCTTCCTTGAAGAAAAGACCTTCCAGATGAACACCCAGTGGGATGTGTCTCATTGGGTATCCAAATTGACGAAGAACTAATATCGGATGATAATTGATTCCTCCTTTAGTTCCTATGAGGGGTACGTTGGAGAGGTTTCCACAACGGTCAATGATTCTGATTCCCTCATAAATCCTATTACACCAATCTATATCAGAGTTGGTAAGAGACATGATCTTCTGCGACCAACGTAAGACACTCTTGCAATCCCAAAAAGCAGCAGACTTGGGCAAGTGAGAGATAAACCATTTGTAAAGCAAAGGTACACAACATGTGATCTCCCCTCCGCTGTACAAATATCCCAAGTGTATAGAATGATACGCATCTGCAAGCAAAGTCGGCACAGGGTTTCCAATGAGAAAAACCTTAATAGCGTTGATATCGACGAAATTATTGATGTTGGGAAACAAAAATAACCCGTAGGTGAGCAAGACAAAGATGCTTTCAAAAGCAGTCCCATTCCCTATACTAGCGAAGTATAGAGCCTTTTTTGTCAGGAACTGGGCTGGAAAACCTTGGATGCCACCCTTAGTGGTCATGTGAGTCTTGACCTTAGACTCGTCCAAATGAATTGCTATTGCAATAGTCTGATTCTTTGGAATTTTTTCCAGTCCAGAAAATGGAGCTCGATCAGTGATATGTAAATCAGTCAGATGAGAATACTCCTCCAGCGTTGGTGCAAGCTGGTAATCCGAGAAATGTGAAACAGTGATAAACCGGATCGTAGAAGTGAATGAGCGCGTCCATGATCCCCTTAATCACATGGACTCTTAACAGTGGTAGCAAACCTCCGTGCTTGGCTCTGAAAGCCTCTGGGTTAACGATCATCCTCGCTAACTTTCTCAAATCCCCTAGTTTTGGAACCTTGAAGGTATACTGGTGAGTTCTCCTTCTACCGAAATCCATTAATGCAATCTTTTTCTCTGATATTTGCAATCACAGTCTTAGTTTAATTTGAAAAACAGAGAGACTAGAAGAGAAAGTTTTTTGAATGTTTTAATGTTTTATTAAATGGATGCATGAATGCAGCACACAAAAACATAGAAAAAACATGGGGTCAGAGGGTCGTTGTCATGAAGTCAAGGCTCTACCCATCCCCAAAGGTTTATACTAGGGTGATTTTTGTACCTGTACTCATTATCATCAGCTCCTCCCAGGAAAGCAAAACAACAAGCGGATCGCTAGCGAGTTGTAAAGCAATCTTAGAGTAAGTGCCATTCACCGAGAATAGATCACCAGCCTCAAATGAGGGTAGTATCGCGTAACAACTATTTTCGATAGTTTCCGCACTACGAAAGGGTTTGGCTCCTCAGCTTCTCAGACTTAACAACCGGCCCATTGGCTATAAGAGTGAATGGGTTGCGTTGGTCAGCCTCCACTGAGGTTGATGGTCGACCCCGTCGCCATCACTTATCTTAAGTGTATACTCATTCTCACCACATGCGGCATCACACGCATTCCCAGTAGCAGAAAAATAAACACGTATAGCAATTAGGAAAAGCAGTATATATATTTGTCCTAATCATCCTAGACCTTTAAAGCTATGATTCCTAAGTTCCTGACAGAAAATGGGTTCCCAGGCGGAAGCCCCAATCTGTGGTATTCACACAAGTGAAGAGGAAAAAAGGAAAAAGAAAGACGGGCCCCACGGTGGGCGCCTCTTTTTCTGTTGGCGGCCACCTCCATGAAAATGACTTACCCAAGGTTTAAATTGTAAGAAAGAAAGAATCGGCCCCACGGTGGGCGCCACTTTTCTGTAGCGAGCGATTTTGGACGCGGTTCTTAAGCGCTGGTCGCTCTCTGCGGTTTGAGCTTGAACTACAGGTCGATTCATTTTTTATCCTATTGTGAGCTGAATAAGGAAGGGAAATAGATGTCTCCAATTAACCCTGCTTGCATACTGAGTTTAAACAGCGGTCTGTTAGGTTACGGATGCTATCAATGTGGGGGGCCTTTGTACTGGTTATTTGTATTTTCGCCAATACTATTTTCTTTCTTTTTTACCTGGGCAGAAGGTTTCTGGCGGGGAACAAGGATTAGGATGTTAGGACTGATGCTTTTGAATTACTGCTTTTGATTGACTGAGATATGGGATTTGGGTTTTTTGTTGATTGCGCTCGCTAAGATCTTTTCTTTCGATCTTATGCCTACGTATTCCCGTTTACCGAAACAGGGAAATCAGAGCGTTCGTAGTTCCTCCTATTCTATGGGAGGAAATTGGTTTTTGGTGTCTTGTTCAAAGCCCAAGACGTGAAGCGAAAGGTGGTTTGTATCTTGTTCAAAGCCCAAGATGTGTAGCTGAAAGGTCTATTTATGTCTTGTTCAAAGCCCAAGACGTGAAGCTGAAAGACCTCGACTTTAGAGAGAATTTGTCATCTCTAAAGAGGGGAGAAGGAGAATTACTTTAACTGGGATACGTGGATCCAAGCAATGCCATAATTTCCGAAGAAAGGGTTTTAACCTGAAGGAGAAGACTTTAACTCAGTGTAGAGCAATGCCATCTTTCCTTAGGAATTTCTCATGCTAAAAGAGGGACAGTGGCATGGATGTAGATGATCCAGAGGCTTGCCGCTTACAGCGATTAGATGAAAGGGAAAGGAGTTGTTGATGTTTGTATGCTATGAACGAGGCACAACTTTGATGCTAAAAGGTTAATTGGATTAACCAGTGGTTTTCTTATACAAAGCCTAAGAGGAGGCTAATTTCTGCTAGGAAAATCATTATACAAAGCCTAAGAGGAGGCTAATTTATGTCCCGTACAAAGCCCGAGAGAGAGGCTAAAAGGTTTTGACTAAGCGGGGGAATCTTTTGGTATCTCGTACGAAACCCGAGATGGAGGCGAAAGGGCTAATTGACTCAACGAGGGAGTCTCTTATGTGTCTCGTATAAAGCCCGAGAGAGAGGCTAAACATTGTTTGACTCCCCTGGGAAAAATTTTGGTATCTCGTACGAATCCCGAGATGGAGGCTATTGTAACTGTTTCAGTTGAGTGACAGATCCAATATACTGATTTTAAAAGAGAAAATCAGTTCTTATATGAGCAACACTGTACTCAGGGATTTGATTTGAGGATCAGGGATATTTCCTTCTCTTTGAGGAAACGGGAAATCCAAAGGGTATTGAGACTGTCCGAGTCTGCGGGTTTCCTTCCTATTTAACGAAGGGAGTCACTTGAGAATGTCTTTGAGACTCAAGGAAGTTAGACTGTCCGTATCTAGAGTTTTATCTTTTGTACTATGCTTTGAGAAACAGTAGTAGACTCTATGAAAGGATTGTTCTATGAGGATGACTATGTTCTGTTCCTATACCTCTAGGAGGTCGTCGGGACAATTTGTATGAAGCCCAAGAGAAGGCTGGAAACTTTTAAGAAGCCGACGGGTCCTTGTACGAAGCCCAAGAGGAGGCTATCATTCCCGGAGGAAGAGATCATTATACGAAGCCTAAGAGGAGGCTGTGAATACTTCTAAGAAGCCGTAGTGTCCTTGAATAATGCCCAAGAGGAGGCCGATGCTTTTAAGAAGCCCGTGGGTCTATCATCTCCTTTCCATTAGGAGAGATAACTCTTTTAAAGATAAAAACCACTGGTAAACGTGCGAGGTTTACTATCCAGCGACTTTTAGCTTTTAAAGAGGGTTCCTTAGTTAAGGTCCAAGATTATGACCGTAGTGGGTACCCAAACCCCGAGACATTCAAGGCAAGCTATCCACGAGGAATAGATAAAGTCAGGAAAGTTCGAGAACTGGGAAGAAACTCAAAGATTCCATTCACGGAGAATACATTCATCTTGGGGAGTATAGCTTCTTGACGATTCCTAAGGAGGACAGCCGAAGAGAAGACTGTATCTGGTGCTCCTATTGGGGATCTAGGCGTCTATTTCTACGAATAAATGAAACGGCGTCACCTAGTTCTAGACGTAGTAGCCGGGGAAACTCGAAATATCTATACTATTATTACACAGTAGATATGAGTTTATGAAAGGAGACTTACAGTGAGCAGCCCCACAATACAGTTTATAATATGAAAGCAGTAAATGAAAGCGATAACCACTTACTCGATTGGAGTGCTTCCATGCTGTTTGGTTAGTTGTTCAACAAAGAAAGATTGAAAACAACAGTATATTCAAAATCAAAGGAGAAAGTTCTTTGAAAAAGAAAGATTTGGGGCTTACAGCTCAAGGAGAGGCCCAAGGTTTTATCAGTGAGCACACTGTTTGACTTTGTACAGCGGGACTTATACAAGTGACTGGGGCCCAAAAAAGGTTTTCTGTACAAAGGGATGGGTCTTACACTCTCTCAAGAGGCCCAAAAAGGTTTAAAGAAAAAGAGTGGGGCTTATAACACGAGGGTAGGCCCAAATGATTTTTCAGTTTAAAAATGGCGGTCGCGCCGAAGTTTTCTTTTAACGCAGAGGGACTTATACAATAAGTGAGGCCCAAAATGTTTTGGTTAAAAGGGGGGGTTGGGTCTTACACTCTCTCAAGAGGCCCAAAAAGTTTTAAGAGAAAGAAATGGGTCTTACTACTCGAGGGTAGGCCCAGATGGTTTTTATTTTTAAACGGGCGACGATCGCGCCGTTTACTTGTACAGAGGGACTTATACAATGAATGAGGCCCAAAAAGTTTTTGTACAAGGGGGGATGGGTCTTACACTCTCTCAAGAGGCCCAAAGAGTTTTTGAAAATAATTTATGAAGGTTGAATTAATCCAAAACCCTAATTTGTTTTCAAAATGTATTTAATTGAATAAAAATTCAATTAAAATGATCAAAAATTGTTTAACACATGGAAAACAAATTGTGATCTTGGATTAATTCTTCAAAAATTAAGTATTGACCTACAAAATAATTAGAAAGCATTAAAAGTTGCAAAATCAATGTAGAAAAAATATTTAAAATGTCAAAAAACAATTAAAATATTAATTCTTTGCAAAAATATCAATTATATGAAATAAATAATATTTTTGTGATTTTTTGATAAAATAAAATATTTTAACATTTTTGTGAATTATTAAAAAAAGAATCAACTCAAAATCATTAAAACTCAGAGAGAAATTAATTTTTGAATCAATTAAACAAAATCACAAAAATTCAAATATTTGAATTTGGAAAAATGGCGCCAAGAACAGCTGAAGAACACGCGCGTGTTCTTGGTTTCTCAGATTTGCATTTTCTATCCAATCTCCATGAATACGTAATCATATCATGCAATCCACATATCATTATGCTCGCCTCAACCTCACGATCATGTCTATGTACTTTAATTTCATTTAAATTAAACATACAACAAGAAATCACGAAGAGACCTCAAGAACCCTAATTTCTGCATGAAGGCTAGGATTTTTGATACACGATTCAAACAATGCAATTAATTGAGGGAAAACATTCCATGCATGATTATGAACATATGGCCAAATTATTGTGCGAGGAAATATGCATAGATTGAGAGATGACCAAGTATGTGCTTACCTCCAAGTCGTGACAGCAAGTTCAAAGTGATTTTTGATTTGGAGGTGTTACAGATGAGTTGTGATGATCTGAACAACTTCCCTACACCCTATGGATTGTGTTTGGATGGTTGGACTTGATTGAAATTGGCTGGATCATTTTGTGGTACCTCAGCTGCACTTTGGTTAAAACCTTGAGCAACCAGCTGGTGATTTTGTGAAATTGATGTTTTAGAAGTAATCTAAGTGTTTGATCAGCTCATATGTGATGTATGTGAGGTGTGTGAGTGTTTGGTTTGATTGGAATTGCTCTCAAACTCAAAACCCGATAGTGACTTGCCTTAGAAGGCAAAATTGGAGTGAAAGAAGAGATTTTGAGGAAAGCATCTGTTAGATGGCTTTGGTGTACTCAAACTGACCACAATTGAGCTCTATTTATAGTAGAGCAAGTTTGTTTTGCAAGGAATAGTGCATGGCAGCTGGTAAGTAGGTTTGGCCAATGTTGGCAAATGAAAATCCAAGTCTCCTCTAGCCATTGACTAGAGGTTAGGGCACAGAGCTTTGGTCCCCTTGGTCTTGGATAAGTCTTGACTGATTTCAGATGAGAATGGCTCAGTCCATGCCACCTTGATGGTTCCATTGAATGCCTCATTCCAAATTTGAAGTCTTGTCCCTATTTTGGCCATTCTAGGTTCAACATGCTATTTCTTGTTCCATGGACTTTGGAGGCTTGGCTCAGTGATTGTTCGCTTTAGATTCAATCCTCTGAGGTGTCCAAGTGGATAGGAACTATTGAAATTGGCTGATTTTGGAAAATCGAGCCAAAATGCAAATTCTGCCTTGCTTTGACAGATTTCAGCAAGGCAACTTGCCAATGTTGTATCTCATGATGTAGGTTGAATTTGGCAATGTTCTTGGCCATTTTGGAAAGCTCTTACATGATACAACAACTGTTTGAACAAGTTTGGTTTTTATCTCTTTTGATTCCAAGTGAAAAATCCCCCTACGCTTGGCAAAAAGTGAGGCAGAATCTGACTTAGTGAAAATTTCACTAAGTGTTGGAAAAAGTGACATTTTCACTTTTTAGACACTTTGATCACTCCATAACTCAAAATCCTTAATGAATTGGAATGACTTGTAGTTGAAGTTTTTGTAGGTGATAATGAGGGCTACAAATCCATCTTTGGATGAGAAAAAATGGCCTTGTGGTTTAGGAGTTATGGTCCTCCAAAGTTGGTACCCTTGCCACTTTATTTTTAACTTAGAAAAATTTCTAAGTTTTATGGTTACCCCTTTTACAAGTTATCTCACTTTTCTTGATTTTTCTTGATGAATGATGATTAAAATCATACATTAACATCATTTTAGGGTTAAAAATCCATTTTGGTGAAAAATCTCAAAAAGTCAAAGTTGACTTTTGTGCACAGTTGACTTTTTATCAGATGAATTCCAAACTGTGCAATTCTTCAGGAAATCATGTCCTTGACCTAAATCAAACTTGATGGACATGTTCCATGGGTGTCATAGGGTATATTCAATCATGTATTAGGGTTTGGGAGCATGTCCTGGTCAAAAGTCAAAGTTACAGTTGACTTTTCCCTTAAAACCCTAATTGTGGTGCAGATGAAATTGAGACTTGTTGCTCAAACTTCTTGGATCAATCCATTGTTCCAAATGGATCAATATGGTATATTAGAGACCCTCAAATCATCTCTTGAGGTCTTGGTTCATGGTTTGTCCCAAAAGTCAACTTAGGGGTGAATTAGGTCAAGAAACCCTAATTCCTGATTTTTTATGAATGCATCCCCTGAGGCAAAATTGACTTGATGCATGGGTTCATGAGGTTCCATGAAGTATATTAGTTATGTTTTGGATCATTGCCTTGTGCCCAGATGAAAATTTCCATCTGGAGGCCCTGGTCGACCAAAACCCTAATTTGGTGACAATATCGATCTTGAGACTTGATCCACCTAGAAGGGAGTAGCCTTGTGCTTAATCCTTGAAGTGAGAGTCCTTTTTGATCCATTGAGGATGTTTGAGAGATTAGACAAGTTGAAAATCATGTCATTTCTTGATTGATCCTTTGCCTAAGCACTCAGAGAGGGCTTGAAACCCTAATTTTGATTGTATTGGATGCTCACCCATCTTTGGGGAGACTGATGAAGCATGATGGTTTATCCATATTGTGATGATGGGAAATATAAGTGGTCAAAATTTTGGGTATTACATGTACCCCTGCTATATAAATGGTTTATCTCCCATTTTCCTAAGTCTGTCGCCTTTTGGGATCATAAGAGTGTCTTGTTGGTCGCAGAAAATCATGTCTCTTACCAACTCTGACATAGATTGGTACAATAGGATTTATGACGGGATCAGGTTCATTAACCATTGTGGAAACTTCCCCTACATAGGAACTAAGGGAGGAATCAATTATCATCCAATCTTAGTTCGTCGTCAGTCTGGATACCCGATGAGGCATGTCCTGCGTAATGCTTATCTGGAAGGTCTTTTCTTCAAGGAAGGAGAAAATGACAGGGCACTAAAGATGGAAATAGTGCACGCTTGGAAACATGTTCATAAGAAAGGACGGGAGTCTCTAGGAAAACCGGATTGTGTCTCGGCTGAGCCTTATCTCCACTGGGTATAAACTAGAGCTCTCAAGCTACAGATGCCTTATCCTCGTCACAAAGTTCTTCCGCCAAGGGAATCTGTCATGTACTTCATCACTGAAACGGAAAAACATCAGGTTATGCTCAACAAAGTTCAACAAGAGAGGAGGTCTTGGAAGAACAAGTACCGCATTCTCAATGTGGAGTGTACCAAAATACAGCAATTACTGAAAGATAAAGATGCTCTAATTGAGATTTTGGAGCAACATGCTGTTGAAAATCAGGATGACCAAAGGGATTTGCTCGCTCCTTTCACTTGGCAAAGGAATGACAACCCGACAACGGCCCAAGAGCCCCGGTCCAAGAAAAGGAAAGTACCAGAATCAGCACCCGAGTTCTCCTCAGAAAGGACTCGGGACCCATTAGCTTAGGTTTCTGTTTCTGCACCTTGTAATTTACTGTATTTCCATTTCCGCAATCCTTTGAATTCAATAAAATGGGGGTGTCCCCACTGTTTGATATTTGCAATCTAATTGTCGAAGTTTATTTTGATTAAACAAAAAATAATAATTAATATAATCAATGCATTCATCATTCTCACCTCACGTATTCTTCTTACCTACGAATCTCACGTTTATGTCTCGGTTCTAGAGTCAAACTGTCTCATTCATACAATACTAGGGCCAATCGTCAGAAAAAGATGGATGATCTCGAGGAAGAGAATAGAGAGTTGAAAGAAGAGATCGACGCTCTGAGAGAGGGTATGAGAAAGCTTCGTAACGACATGCAAGCCACGGCAGAAGCTCAGCTACAAAGAACTGTGATCTCAGAGATCACCTCAACGCCCATAGTAGAGAAATATGATCCTAGATATCAAATGTCAAAAGATCGTCCCTGGGGCATGCCAGTTAACTATATCCCGGAAGGATATGTTCCGCCGATCACTGAAGATCAGGGAATCATAGCGGAAGCCGCTGGGCCTGAAGGTTACAAATTTCGGGAAAGCGAGGATGCCAGAGGTATAATGAGGACTCCTGAAGGTTACAAACTTCGGGAAGCGCCAAGATTCACTACCGTAGTAACGGTACCACCCCCTGTGGTGCACACTGTCCCAGAAGGACAGATTCCACAGATACACCTTTTGATAAAAAGGAAAGTATGTTCGATAGAATGGATGAATTCCAGAAATAGTTCCTGGAAATGCAGAAAGAACTATAGGCTATTCGTGGTCAGGATTTATTTGGAAAGGACGCCGTGGACCTTTGCTTGGTCCCCAATGTGAAAGTCCCGCATAAGTTCCAAGTACCCGATTTTGAAAAATACAAGGGTAACTCTTGCCCTCAAAGCCATTTGGTGATGTACGCTCGACAAATGTCAGCTCAGATAGAGAACCAAGAGCTACTAATTCACTACTTTTAAGATAGTTTAACCAGTGCCGCATTAAAATGGTACATGGGTTTAAACCGCGCTACGATCGGCACTTTCAAACATCTTGGCGCTGCTTTCGTTCAACAATATAAATACAATTTGGACATGGCACCAGACAGAGATCAACTCAGATCAATGTCGCAAAAGGACAAAGAAACCTTTAAGGAGTACACTCAGAGATGGCGTGAAATTGCCGCTCAGATTTGTCCCTCTCTGGAGGAAAAGGAGATGACAAAGATCTTCTTAAAGACCTCATTTTACTAGGACAGAATGGTCGCCAATGCGCCCAATGACTTCACCGAGATGGTGGGCATGGGAGTTTGTCTTGAGGAAGCTGTCTGAGAAGGACGTTTAGTTAAAGACGTTGGATCGTCAAGTAGTACAAAACAATACGGTAGTGCTTTGCCTAAGAAAAAAGAGCAAGATATTGGCAATATATCTCTCAGAAAGCAAAGGCGACGGAACCAACCAGTAGCAGCTGTAACTCCTGCTATCTGCCCTGCGCCTGTTTCTACGTATCAACCTCAGGTTGCTCAAAGCCAACCGCATTCACAGTAATATCAGCAAAGGACACAACAGCCTCTTCAGCAGGCTCATTCTTAATACAACAACAACTGTACAATGCGGCCACCGGGATTTGATCCTATACTCGTATCATACACAGAACTATTTCCGTTACTACTGGCCAAAGGGCATGTCCAGAATAAGTCTCCTCTTACAGTACCGTAAAATCTGCCTTTTTGGTTTAAGGTGGATCAAACTTGCCCTTACCATCAAGGAAGACCAGGGCATAACATAGAAAACTGTCTCAGTTTCAAATCCGACGTGCAAAAGCTTGTTAGGAGCGGGGTCTTATCTTTCAAAGATACGAATCCGAATGTTCTCATAAACCCGCTCCTCAACACGAGAAGGCTACAGTCAATTTGATAGAGGGAGAGTCTAACAACACCTATCAAAGTCACGATGTACTCTTATTGAGGGCCAACTTGGTCAAGATGCATTGTAGACAGAGCGGATATGGCCATGTGCCACCTCATAATTATCACCAGTGTGATATCTACTCTAAAAATAATCAGGGATGTTCTGTGGTGCAATCAGCTCTACAGGAACAGATGGATCTCATATGGATCCAAGAGCATAGAGTTCGTGGAGTTAACATGGTTTATACGAATTCCAACATCATACAAAACCACGATATCCGTGCAATGAATATCAACTTGGTGGCAATGCACTCAAGGTAAATCCAGTATCATAATCTACCGCGTCACAATTATAATTCCTGCCTGACTTTCTCGGTAAACAAACAAGGATGCTCTTTTATACAAGAGGCCCTCCAGCGTCAGATGGATCTTGGATGGATCCAAGACTACCATGATAGGAATCATTATCAAATCAACATGATTCAAATCTTCAATATTCGCTTGATGAATACCGCCTGGTGGAGTTACATGCTAAACAGGTCTGGCTCGGGTTCCTGGTATCAGATGATTATCAGTGCAAAGCGGGTTGCGAAGATGATCAGGGTTGTGCCCTTGTCTAAGAAACACTTCAGCACTTGTTGAACCACTGGTGGCTTCCAATCTATATGGATGAAGACACCCAGTAAATTAATATCACTAACGGGAATCCTACTAGATATAAAAGTCAGGATGTTCGGTCGATGGAAACAGATCTAGTAAGGTTACACTGTATTCAAAGCGGACGTGGCCAGGTGCCACTACACAAATATGAGTGGTGTGGAGTTTGCTCAGTGGATAATCAAGGATGCTACCTCATGTGAGAAGCCCTTCAAAGTTAGTTGGACCGCAAAGAGATTCAACCATGGTCAAGTTCTGGATCAGTCAACTACTTCGCTGATCAAATCGAGGACGTTGTCGTGATCTTTGATCATCAGAGGACTAGGGATGTTTGTACCATTATCCCTCTACTTGACGAATCGAGAGCTCCCAACCAGGAACGGATCGAAATTACTTACGATGGTCAGAAAAATTAGAAGGCTCTCATAGTCATCTATCTACTGGGACCGTTGCCGTATGAATCAACTAAGGTTATCCCTTACAAATACGGTGCAACAACAATTGAGAATGGAAAGGAAATTCCGTTACCCTCTGTCGTGAATATTGCAGACATCAGTCGAGTAACACAGGGCAGTCGAATCTTCAACCGAGGAGTTAAAGAACCTAGGAAAGAAAAGGAACCTCAGACAGAAGTTCCCAATCCACCAGTCGGCCAATCCAGTAATCTCGACCTTTCAAAAAACAATGATGAGATGCTGAAGCTCATCCAAAGGAGTGAATACAACATTGTTGACCAGATGTTACAAACTCCTTCAAATATCTCAGTATTATCACTGTTACTTAGTTCAGAAGCGCAAATGGAGGCTCTACAGAAAGTCTTGGAGCAAGCCTTTGTAGAACAGGATGTAAAAATTAGACAGTTCGATAGCATTATCTCTAACATCACTTCCTGCAACAACTTAGGATTCAGTAATGAGGATTTTCCAGAGGAGGGCAAAAGTCACAACTTGGCGCTCAACATTACAGTTAACTGCCAGGGCGATGTTTTAGCCAGCGTAATGGTAGACACAGGGTCAACCCTGAATGTTATGCCGAAGTCTACTTTGATGCAATTATCATTCAAAGGACCTCCGATGAGAACCAACGAGGTCGTCGTCAAAGCATTTGATGGATCCAGAAAAATGGTTATCGGCGAAGTCGACCTTCCCATAACTATTGGTCCTCACACTTTCCAAGTCACTTTCTAGGTCATGGGCATCCGGGCAACATGCAATTGTTTATTAGGAAGACCTTGGATACATCAGGCTGGGGCGGTCCCTTCAACCCTCCACCAAAAGCTAAAGGTCGTCCAGAAGGGCCAACTTGTCACGGTTTGTGGAGAACAGGCCTTGCTCGTAAGCAACTTGTCATTATCTACTTGTGTAGAACCCGAGGAGGTTGTTGGAACTCAGTTCCAAGCGCTTACGGTGAGCAATGAGAATCAATCAGAGAAAGGAACCTCAATTTCCTCATACAAAGATGCTATAAAAACGGTCGAGAATACCAATATAACAAGACAGCGACAGCTCGTCATTCCTACTGAAAATAAGAAAAAGAAAGGTCTTGGCTTTTCCTCAAACTGTACTCAGACATCTGCTAATGATGAAAGTCTTCATCCCATTCAGAACTTCTTCCATAGTGGAGGTTTCCTTTAACCAGTGACTCAAGACGTGCATACCATCAATAAAGATGATTCCTCCAATACGGAGGAAGAATGGAAGTCCTATCTCAACGAGGACGGTTATACGTCTCAGGGCGAAACGCAGACTCCCTTTTCCTATCCAGCACAGAGTCCAAGATTTATACCGAGGTCAGATGTCAAAATGATATACGGATATTGTGATCCTGAAGGATGTCGTGCTCCGCCAAATTCATTAGAGGAAGACACTCCGATGAAATACAACTTTGACCACGACTATTATGGCCCAATGGATGGCTTGCCTATCTGGCAGCCGTATCTTGGAGACTTGGGGCAAGAAAATCAACCGAAAAATGAAAATCAACTGAGCATCATTGAACAGAACACTTGTGTCCCCATCATGTCATGGGATCAACACTCAGGTCATTCCGAACTTATCCAGTACGATGACGAATTGGAAAAACTTGTCGGACAAGAATTCATCAACTATGCTTTTCCCGAGGTCAACGTCATCGAGAGAGATGACTCCTCTAGTTCCAAAGAAGTGTGGGACACCCTGGGACAACCAAGTGGAAAATTTGACTTCATGGTCAAGTACACCGCTCCTGAAAGCTCTCATATCAGGCTCGAAGATATCCAGCCAACTGGATGGGGAGATACAGCTGAGAGTACAAACACTACGCGAAATACAACTGAGGAATCCTCCTACGACAACTCTGCCTGGGAGACAGATTCCAATGATCCTGCTCCACCAGAAATCAGCGTCATTTTCGAAGACAAATCAAGGAAGGTACCAGCATTTATGATTCACCGAGGAGTTCGCCGCCAATGGGTTGCTGTTGATGTTCCTAAGATTGTTTATAAGTCTAAGTAATTGCCATCTTTACTTTAACCTTTCACCTTGCCCAGGTGAAATGAATGCTTTGATAGGGCTCACTTTCTAGAAATTTCCCTCTTCGCTTTGCCTAAAGCGACATAGTTTTGTTTTATAGGGCTGTAGTTTCAAGAATCGGGTTGTTCATTAATAAAATAACGTTGTTATGTAATTTCCGCATTAATTGCTATTTTCTCTTTTCGTTTTTCAGAAAATGGTAATCCTAAAAAACTGATCAAAAATAAAAACAAGCAGTTTTCCAAAGAAAAAACACTGCATACACTCTTGCATTCTCTCTATCTCTTCTAAACACAAATCATCACGTAATGCAGATTGCTTGTTTTAAACCCCATTGAAACATACGATCTGATGCCTTCTCCCAACTTTGAGTTCCCGGTATTTGAGGCTGAAGAAAAAGAGGACGAAGAAATTCCAGAGGAGATCTCCCGATTACTCAGACAAGAGGAAAGGTCCATTGAGCCTCACAAAGAGTTGCTGGAAACAGTCAACTTAGGATCGGAAGAAGAGAGAAAAGAAGTCAAGATTGGGGCAATGCTCAGTCCACCTGTCAAAGAAATTTTGACGAGACTTCCCAAAGAGTTTCCCGATGTATTCCCTTGGTCCTATCAGGATATGCCAGGGATGGATGCCAGCATCGTGGAACATCATCTACCGTTGAGATCAGAATGTCCTCCAGTAAAACAAAGGTTGAGACGGACTCATCCAGACATGGGTGTCAAAATCAAAGAGGAGGTACAGAAACAGATTGACACGGGTTTCCTCTCTATGTCAGAATATCCTCAATGGTTAGCCAACATCGTACCAGTTCCGAAAAAGGACGGAAAGGTCAGAATGTGTGTGGATTACAGAGATCTAAATAAGGCTAGTCCAAAGGATGACTTTCCCTTGCCACACATAGACATGCTGGTAGACAGTACAACAAAGTTTAAAGTTTTCTCCTTCATGGATGGATTCTCGGGCTATAACCAGATCAAAATGGCATCGAAAGACATGGAGAAAACTTCGTTCACTACCCCCTGGGGTACCTTTTGTTACAAGGTAATGTCGTTCGGTTTGAAGAACGCCGGGGCAACCTATCAGAGGGCCATGACTACTCTATTTCATGACATGATACATAAAGAAATCGAAGTGTATGTCGATGACATGATTGTAAAATCTAAAACAGAACAGGAGCATGTGACCCACCTGTCAAAACTATTCAAGCATTTACGAAAGTACAAACTCCGCTTGAATCCCAATAAGTGCACTTTCGGTGTCCGTTCAGGGAAACTCTTAGGATTCATCGTCAGTCACAAAGGAATTGAGGTTGATCCTGACAAGGTCAAGGCCATTCAAGAAATGCCTTCTCCGAAAACTGAAAAACAAGTCAGAGGATTCCTGGGACGTTTGAACTACATTTCCAGATTCATATTCCTTATGACCGCGACATGTGCGCTGATTTTCAAATTACTCAAAAAGAACCAGGACTGGGTTTGGACAGAAGACTGCCAAACCGCCTTCGACAGTATCAAGGAATACCTGTCGAACTCGTCGATTCTCTCACCTCTAGTGGAAGAAAGACTGCTGATCATCTACTTAACAGTCTTGGAAGACTCCATGGGCTGTGTGCTTGGTCAACAAGACGAAACGAAAAGGAAAGAGTCTGCCATCTACTATTTTAGCAAGAAATTCACCGACTGCGAGACTTGGTACACTATGCTTGAGAAAACTTGTTGCGCTTTGGCTTGAACAGCCAAACGTCTTCGGCAGTACATGATTCGTCGCACTACTTGGTTAATCTCAGAAATGGATCCAATCAAGTACGTCTTCGAAAAACCTGCTCTCACGGGAAGGATTGCCCGTTCGCAGATGTTGCTATCATAATATGACATAGAGTACTGTAATACCCCAAAATTTGCCCTCTCATTTTTCATATCATTTAGCATGTGCTTTCATTGCATTACATTGCATTCAAGTCATAAAAAAAAATTCAGCATTGGTTCATGCATAGGGCATGTGATCAGTTGATTTTCAAAGTATTGAGCATCCAGAGAAAGAGAGCAAGAGCCAAGGGTCTCCCAACAAGCCTCAAGGGTCTCTTATATCATACGTCATCCCATTTGATCCCACAAGTCATTGGAAGATGGGAATTCATCAAGGAGATTGGACAGTTCATCATCTCCTATCAAAAGCAGTCAAAATTAGGGTTTTGGATTCAAGCAGTCAAAAATGTTTTCTACATGATATCAAATATCTAAGGATGGAAGATTGCTCATTGGTTCATTTCAGAAAAGGTTTAATTGATCAGTTGCTTGAGAATCAAGAAATTTGGGGAAAAGTCAACTGTGCAAAGTAAAAAGTCAACTCCTGACTTTTTAAGGTCAAATTCATGAAATTCAAGTCACATATGTTCATTGGACAAGATTTTATCAAGAAATGTCAAGAGATTCATGAAAAATCAAGAATTATCACAAAACTGCCCAAAATAGAAACTTAGGGTTTCTAAAAATGGCAAGTTTGGACCATTTTGCACTCTACTTTAAGGCATTATTTCTTCAAGATAAAAGCTTCAAACTTCAGGCCCAAGTTGAGCCAATTAAAGATCACATTCCAAGCTTTAAATCCATACCAAGAACTCTTCCATTGGATCAAAATTGAGGGAGTTATGATCAATCAAAGTTTGGTAAAATCAAGGCAAATTCCAAGTCATGACCAAGCAAGACTGGGCTAGCACGCAGTCATTTTATCAAACATGTGGTGTGCCAAATGTCAAGCTAATTTTCTCCATCAAGAAGGCTTCAAATGAAAAATTGTTGAACATCAAAGTTGTTCATCTCCATGTCCTCTTTAACTTTGATGTTGGGCATTTTCTCATTTGAACAAGTTATGGAGATCATATGAGGGCTCAAACATGGTGGTCTTACACTGAAACTCCATAGGCACCAAGGCCTTGCCTGCAGACCAAGTCACGTGTGTAACACCTCAAAATTTGCCCTTTTGTTTCTAACTTAACTGGTTTATGCTTCCTTTCATTTGCATTATCATTCCTGCATCTGCATTGTCCTTTTAAGCATGGGATCAAGGTATTCTCTAGCAGTTCACGGCATCATCGGTTCCAGTATGATTTTTAATGGTGTTCAAAGCCAAGCAGATAGCTTTCTAAGTCTTTTGAGCATTTATTTTGCTCATTAAGCGATTGGATGATTAGAAATTCCGGCAGTCAATTTTTGATCAGTCATTCAGCACCAGACAGTTGTTATCAGCAATTTAATCGGAGTACGGAAAAACAGGTCACAACACATTTCAAGTGTTTTCCAGTGGTAATATCAAATGGCAAGTTTCAGAGGTCTATCATGGTCCAGAACAGGTGGAACCGGGCGAATATTCAAGTTTCCCTCCTTTTGGCACCATTTTTTGAATTTTTGAATGGAGTAATCGATTACTCAAAGTGAGTAACTGATTACTCTGGGCGAAATTGCAAAAAATGTGGTATTTTCAGCACTGCAGAATTTTGGGGTGTTTTGTGGTCATGTGCTTGGCTTGTGCATGTGTGGGAAGGATCTAGAACTGATCTTTTTACATCATTTTCCACCCAAAATTCAAATTCTCTCCATCACTTTTCCACTCTAATTCCTCATTTCATTTCCTAATCCATTTTTCACCCCAATTTCCACTCACTTAACCTCACTCCCAACCCAAACTTAACTCCTAACCTAGGGGTTATTTAAACCAATTCATTCCAAACCTCTAAAACCTAGATCATTTTCACTCTCCAATTTTTTTTCAGAATTTCTCTCAATTCTCTCTCACTATTTCCACTTTTCATCTTCATCTTCAACCCCAGACCAAAGCTCCATATCTATAGATTCACAAATTCTTCATTGGAATTTGTGAATTCTTAGATTAAACGTCCATCACATCATCATTCTTGGTTCAATTCTGATATAGCTACTGGTTTGGATCTTGGAATCACTTTTAGGAGCAGCTTTTGATTATTTGGAGTGTTCTTGCTTGGATCTTGAAGTTTCTTGCTAGGATCTTGAAGATTATTGTATAGATCTCTGGTTTTCTTGCTTAGATTCACCAATTTTTGTGCTCAATGATCACCAAGGCAAATCTCAGCCTTGTAGGTTGGTTTTCCTTAGATCTATGTTTGATTTAGCTTAATTTCAACGTATCCAATGTAGATCCTTGGTTTGTGATGTGATTTGATCCATTTGCTTGATTTGATTTGTGATCTTGTTGTTTGATTGATGAAATTGGTGTTTGATTCCTGATATTTGATGTGAATTTTGTGATTAATTGATTGCATGATCATATGGATGTTTGCATAAGTGATTGGATGCTGAAAAGTGCTTTTCAAAGTTGATTTTCTGCCTCTGTTTCAGTGGTAATCGATTACCCTAACAGGGTAACCGATTACTCTGCCTAATTTTCACGTTTTTGGTCAAAATCAACTGAGTAACTGATTACTCAAAGTGAGAAATCGATTACCACTACTGCAGAGTGATTTTTTCTTGCATTTTCTTGGTTGTTTGAGATCCGACGCATGCCTAAACTTCATGGATTGATGCATTAATGACTTGCAGACTATTCTTGAGCTGTTGCACCTCACACTATTGCATGAACACGATTCTTCAACACGCGAGTCTTGGTCTTCGTCGATAAATGTTTATGTTTGCGTTGTTGATTAATTGATGCGATGAACACATAACACACACTTCTTAAGCATGTTGATTGTGACTCGCTGTTAATGTTGCTAGAGTTGTTTGTTTGAACTTGATTGCGTGCATTTAATTTCATGAGATACATGCTTGTTTTCAACTTTGTTCATATGCTTGATGTTGTGCATCCTCTCATGATATGGTGCATTCTTTCATGTCGTCTCCAAGTGTGGTTTACCATGATATATGATGTGTTTGTAATCATAATGCATGATGTTGATGCGTGTTTGCTTTACCATGCTTGATTTGTATTCAAATGTATCGCGTGCTGCCCGGTTTCTACAGCTGTCTATGTGTATGTGTGCTGTTGTATGTGCTGCTGGCTTACATTTTACACCCTTTCTTGTGCTAAATTGTATGCTGTTGTATGCTGCCTTGATAGTGTGCTGCTTTTTACCGCTGTTTTGGTGCATGAACGTTGTGGTAGCTGCAGTTTTTATTTATTCGCTTATTTTCCTCTTTTGTCTCTTTCACTCTTTTCTTCCCTTGGATATCAAGACTTGTTTAAGTCTTGGATTCTTTTCCCCTTATAGCTACCTAGTCCAACTTAATTTCCGATTAAGCTTGGAGTAGGATTAGCATTAGGTCTTAGATAGTTGTTTCTCCCCTAAACTTCACTAACCATAGGACCACCCTTTTGCATGACAACACTAGGATAGTGATTCCCTTAGAGTCACCCTTCTTCCTTGTGTCTTCTCTTCTGATCTCTTAACACTTCTAAAACACTTAATAAATATAAAGAATATTGCGCTCGAGCCTTAAGTGTAGGAAGTGAAGAACGAGGGGTCTCCCCTCCTCTTCTAGAGTGTTTAGCATACGTCCCATTTGGGGGCGACCATGCGATTCACTCGTTCCCGCATGGTAGACTTTGGTGATATCTGAGTTACGAACTAACTCAATCCACTTCTGTCTAAAAAATACAAAAACAAACCCAAATCTTTTTATCCTTTGGGATCGTTAATTTCAACTCATTTTCAGAAAAAGGGCACGTTACTTCCGTCTCGTCGCAAACAGGCATCGACCCTAACTACCGGACGCGAATCTAACGTCGCTCATAAAAAACACTAACCGACCTCGTTAGGTCGAACTACAACTACTCTGATTTCCTCTTTATCGTCTGATTGAGGATACGTAGGCACAAGACGGCGATGTCTTGGCGAGCAACCTCCCCCCTTAGTTCGTGTCCGAACTACGTTGACTCTGACTTTCCCATTGCACAAGGGAATACGTAGGCGTAGTGTCGCTCCCGAAAGATTCGCATCCAACGGTACAAACGCGAGAGTGGCGCAAAAGACACAGAGTCGCCAGCAAAGTGTATTTATCCCAAGAGAGGGAAAGGAAACACTGCGTAAACCTGAAAGAAGGAAAGAGCATGGTCTCACGACCAAGAGAACGGGTACGGGAGTCGGTTACGCGAAGGGAAGGTGTTAGCACCCAACACGTCCATCGTACTCGATGGGATCCACGCTTGTTGTCTGCATCAAAGGGTGTCGTCATCTGGAGCTCCACTGCTACTGGATCGGCGAAGAAACGAGAACGGAAAGAACGGAGAAACGAAGAAGAAAAGAAAAAGAAGTGACTCGATAGGACAGTATCGTTGTCCTAGGCCTACGTACTCCCTCAGTGTAATGGGAAAGTCAGAGTCAACGTAGTTCGGACGGGAACTGTGGGGAAAGGTTGCTCGCCAAGACAATCGCTGTCTTGTGCCTACGTATCCTCAATCGGACGAGAGAGAGGAATCAGAGCTGACGTAGTTCGTGGGTACGACCACGGGTAGGTAAGTGTTTTTTACGTGAGCGACGAGCTCTTTCCTGAAAAAAAGAAGTTTGAAACCCAACAATCCCGGAGGATAAAAAGATTTGAATTGGTTTGGTGTTTTTTAGACAGAAGTGTTTTGAGTTAGTTCGTAACTTACATTGCACCAAAGTCTACCATGCGGGAACGAGTGAGTCGCATGATCGCCCCCGAATGAGACGTATGCTAAACACCCTAGAAGAAGAGAGGAGACCCCTCGTTCTTCATTTCCTACACTTAAGGCTCGAGCGCAATATACGTTATATTTTATTAAGTGTGTTCAAGAAGTTTGAGATGAGAAGAGAAGCGACACAAAAGAAAACTCTACAGGGAAACTAAGAGTCCTAATGTTATCATGCATGGATGTCCTATGGTTAGTGAAGTTTAGGAGAGACGACTGCCTAACCTAATGCTAATCCTACTCCAAGCTTAATCAAAAATTAAGTTGGACTAGGTAGCTCTAAAGGGAGAGAATCCAAGACTTAAACAAGTCTTGCGACTCGAGGGATGAAAAGAGTGGAAGAGAAGGAGGAGAAAGAGAAGTGAAACACAAGTGGCCTAAGCTCACTTCAAACACAAGTATGAAAGTTAAAAGGTAAAGGAAGAAAGTAAAATGTGGAAGCATATCCACATTCAAACAACTTACCATTTGCCCCTGAAAATGTTAGAAGTATTCACATATGACAAAATGAAACTCAAACAAGCATAAGGCCATAAAGAAACAAGTTCTAAAGTACATCAAACATCAAGTTCAGAACCTAATGGTCCTACTGACCTCTACTATTAATCATGCACAATTATTCAAAAAGAAAAGGGAGAAGTCACTCAAGTACCAATCAAGTCATTAAAGAAGGAGTGAGATGAAAAGAAGTGATCATGTAAAGCAACCAAGTCAAAATTTCACAAAGTGAACCAAGTCCAGAAGTGACACAATCCTAAATATGTGCCTAAAAAAGATCTTCAAACATCATTCAAGTCATACAAACACTTTCACAATCAATTAAGAAGCAAAGAAGAAGAAGTGAAGTGAAGTGAAACATGATTCATTCTTGTGAAACAAATGACTTAAGGTGCAAGGCAAATATCAAACATGCAAAGATGAGATCCAAATATCACAACCAGAAGTCAATTAACATGCTATCAATCCTCAAACAAGACCTAAAATTGTGGCACAAGTGCCTTCATGATCAAGCAAACCAAACATGAAGCATATATTCACAAATTGGACAAGTTAAAGCTCATGCTTCAAAGAAATAACAAACATGCCTCAAAAATTATGTCATTCAGTATTCAAGCATCTCAAACATGTATAATTGACATATCAAATCCACAAGCAATGAATCAGAACCAAAGTCAATCAACAATTAGGTCAAAGCATCAATAGGATTTCATACATTCATGCTCAAAGCAACACATCAAAAGTCATCCAAAAAGAACCTAAAAATCATACCAAAAATATCAAACATACTTCAACATGTTATGAACACAACCCAAAAAGAATCAGGATCAAATCACTTTCCAAATGAGAGAAATAAAAAATGTAACATGAAGTATGCAATATGAAGTGCAAATGAGAAAAAATACTTTGGAAAATTAATATTTAATGCAAATTTATTGCAAAAATAATAAAATAAAATGTGAAAAATTAATTTTAATAGTGAGGAGAGATGATGAATTTTTTTGGAATTTTTTAGCACATGCAAGTATTTTTAACAATTAATTATGAAATGGTACGAAAATAGAAAATAAAAAGAAAATGAAATGAAGCCAGGGGTGCATCAGCAATTATTGGATCAAAAGGAACACAGTTAAACGCGCAATGGGCCTCAAATGATGGGGTGTGAAAAACAAAATGCTAAGCCCAAAATCATTGTTCATTCAGAATCAAACAAAACAAAAAAATAAAATAAATGAAACGATGCGTTTGGATCCTAACACGGCCATGTTGGCAGTCCACGCGTGCTGACCTTGTTTCCATTGGCTGGTCAACCGGTCAGTGCAACAACACGTCAGATGCCGGAGCCCTAGCTCCGGTCATCTTCTCCGGGAGGCTCGCCGGAGCTTTGGATGAAATTTCACCAAAATGAATAAAAGAGGACAACATCTTGCATAGAATTTCAAGGAGATATCAAATCCACTCTCAAAAACAATTTTCAACCGCAAAAACACCACGAATCGAAGCGAAAAATAAAACATGTCCAAACTGAAACTCTTTCAAACTAAAACAACACACATTCAAACAGTGCCTACCCAGTGGTAGGACTTCAGAATCACTAGCAACAAGCATGGTGGACGTATATCATGGCAGATTCGAAAGGAAGAGTATTACCTAACGGAGAAGTTCTGTTGACTCTTCTCAGCAGCTATTAGCTTCAGGAAACGATATGGAAAACTTCAAAATGCCTCGTAGGAGATAGATCAAAGCTTAATCTGTCCAGAAAGTTGCTGAAAATCTTCAAACCAACTCAAACCGATAGTGAAGAATATGAGCTTGCAGAGCTTCAAACAATGAATCCAGAAGTGATTCTTCGCATACAGAAGCTAGATGATGTATGATAGATGATGATCCAGCCAAGAAAATGCAGAAATCTCTCAAATAAAAAAGAATTCGAAGATGAGAAAGATGAGAGAGATTTTTTGATTCAGATCTGAAAATGAAGAATGCTCTCTAGGTTTGGAGTTGAGCAGCTTATAAATGAGTGTTTTAGGGTTGGAGAGAGGTCTGGAAACGAAGCACATGACCTGAAGTGGTTATCTTTGGTTTGGAAAGAGAAATGAGGGTGAAGCTTCTCATGTGCATGGCACGGGTAATGGTTTGTTTTCAGCCTTGGAGCCAGGTTTGGAATGATGATTTGGCAATGGAAATTCTTATGTGAGTGGGATCATTGGATGAGCACGTGAGAGCATCAAGTTTGTTATGAATTCCATTCTTTCAATTCCTATTTTTTTGCATGATAGTACACATACGTGCATGGTAAGAAAATGACATTATTTGGCTCATTTAGGCAAGATTTTGGCATATGGGATCAAAGGATGATGGCTGGTACGATTAGTGAGGTACAATGCAGAATTTGGTACCCTTTGGCCATGGTATGCAAAGTTATCACAATCATCATGGGAGCACATTCAAATAACCATAAGTTGATGAATTCTTTACCAATCCGTGAACTCTCTAGCTCAAATCAAACTAAGGAAATCATAGAATGAATGCCATGTTTGAAAGATCTTAAAAGATCATTTGAATCCAAAAGGAGATGATCACGAAAAGATGTCCCCAAAATCTGACAAAGCAAACTTGAAAATAAGTCTAAATCATCACCATTTTTCATTTGAAACCTTGAGGTTTGAATGACCATAACTTGCACCACAATGATCCAAGTGAGACAATCTTGAGCTCTTTATAAAGTTAACATGATGAGGAACAAGAATGGTGTTGGAATCAAGTTTAAATAACACTTGTAAACACATGAAACCTTGCCTTGAAATCGTGTCTTTGAAGCTGCCCAACAAGACTTAGAAAAAAAATCTAAATGTTGGAATTTTTGCAAGTTGTAAGTGTCTCACTTTAATCAACCATAACTTGATGTATAATGATTCAAATGAAATAAACCTGGACCCTTTGGAAAGGTGAGATTTCACTCTACAATTCTTATGTTAGAAGTTTCTCAATCCAAGGCTTGGAAGTCATCCAAAAGTGAGCATGAACATGAGTGCACCAAACTGTCCAAGAACAACTTAGAAAAAATTCTAAGTTTTCAAGTTTTTACAACTTAAAACCTCCATCTTTGAAACATCATAACTCTCTCAAAAATGATCCAAATGGCATGGTTCTTGTGCTTATTTTGAAGGGAAAACTTCAATCTACAACTTCCATGTGGAAAAGGTTTTTGAATGAGGCCTTGAAAATGGTGAAAAATGGCTTAGAAAGTGATTAAAAACTTACTAAAAATAGTAAGTTTCTAAAAAACCTAATTTTCCAATTTTAGCAACTTTCCCAAATTCTTGATTTTTTATGAACCTTTGAACATTTCTTGACCAAATCTTGTCCATGGACCATATTTGACTTGAAAATCATGATGTTGACCTCAAAAAGTCAGGGGTTGACTTTTCCACTACACAGTTGACTTTATTCCCAATTCTCCTGATTTTCAAATTTCTGATCAATTGAAAACCTTCTGAAGCAAATTGATGGACAATTCTCCAATCCTAGACACTTGAGGACATGAGGAATACCATGAGGTCGAGTCTTGTCCTAAAAATCAGAAATAAACTGATTCTATAGGAAACCCTAATTTTGGCTCCTCTGGTTAGGAGAAATCTGCACATCCTTCAAATTCAAATTCCTCTGAGTATGAGGTGTGTCATGTCCACCAATGATGATATGTGCCATTTAGAGATAATAAACAATCAAAGAGCTTGCTCATTTAAGGGTTAAATCTCAGAATCTCCAAAACCCTAATATAAGAAACCAAGTTAGGAGAGTGTGATTCTTTTGAATTCCCCTGCCAATCTTGATCTTGTGATGAGATGATGGACCAAATAAAACACCTTGAGGCTCAAGGCTCATTTGTGGTTCAAGAATTGATAGCATCAAGAATTTTCTCTCCTCTTAGCCCCTTGGACAAAGCACATGAACTGTTGTTTGAAAACCTGAAAAACCTCTTCTTCCTTTGAGTTAAACCAAGTACCTTGATCCCATGCTAGGACCCAATGCTATGCACAAATGCTAATGCAAGAAATGCAAAGAAACATAAGCCAGTTATCTAAAAACAACAAGGCAAATTTTGGGGTGTTACAGCTGCCCCTATTCAATCAACTTGATCCTGAAGGTATGATAGTGACGGCTATCATGCGTTCCAAGGATTCACGAAGATTGAATACCATAAGAAACCTGAAATTTGCAATCCTCAAAGGAGGGACGATTCCGCTGGGGAACAAACAATAAATGTTGCACTGTCACAACACATACGAGTGTTGGCAACTAAAACTGTATTGAAAAGTCCTGAAATAAACACAAACGAAGGTTAGCTATACTGGGGATAAACACGGATGGGTATAAAAGATTTCAATAAGGACGGGTATTGAAAAAGGTACACGGACGGGTGTAAAAGGTTTCAATACGTACGGGTATTGAAAAAGGTACACGGACGGGTGTAAAAGGTTTCAATATGGACGGGTATTGAAAAAGGTACACGGACGGGTGTAAAAGGTTTCAATACGGACGGGTATTGAAAAAGGTACACGGACGGGTGTAAAAGGAGGTTCAAGATGACCTCTCTAGGGATTGAGAATGCACACGGACGGGTGTCGAACATTCAATACGGACGGGTATTGAAAAGGGTACACGGACGGGTGTAAAAGATTTCAATACGGACGGGTATTGAAAAAGGTACACGGACGGGTGTAAAAGATTTCAATACGGACGGGTACTGAAAAGGTTGTAAAGCAACTTTATCGGGAATTAATCTTGCTGGGGGATGGAAAGAAACACGGACGGGTGTCATCAGAAGGTCAATACAGACGGGTATTGAAATCAAATGTTCAAACACGGACGGGTGCTGAAAGAAACACGGACGAGTGTCTGATATCAATGCGGACGGGCGTTGAAACAAAAGAGTCAAACACGGACGGGTGCTGAAAGAACACAGACGAGTGTCAAATGGTAAAATTTTGAGGGAATAAACCAAAGGACCACCTGGACGGAGGGGTACAAATAGAATCAAGGATAAACAATCCTGGCAAAACGCCCTGTCGGGGAATTGTCAAATATTGCTTAACCCACCACCTGTGGAGTAGAGATATCTTTTTGAAATACGGCTTTTCCTGACGAAGGAAAACTCAAACCTGGCTTACGCTTCGGATGCATATGTTTGAATTTTGCCGTAATGCCCCACATGAAGTGGAAATGCTACGCATTTGGGAGGATGCTATGCAAAACAAATGCTTATGCAATGCAAAAGAGACATCCCAGCAGAATAAATGCTGAAGACCAGAAGTAACTCCGCTAGGGAAGGCAAACTAAATTGCCACCAAACCAAAGAAATCCTGTTGAGAAAAACTCCTCCCTGCTAGGGAAGATCATAATCACCAATTCTGCCGGAAATGGGCGAATCTCCGAGAGAATACCTGCTCTGTTGAGGAATATCAAGATCAACAACTCTGCTGGAGATGGACGAAGCTCCGAGAGGATACCCACTTAGCTAGGGAGGGATATGAATACTGAAGATGGAAATTCCACCGTTGGGGACGACCAACTATTTCAGAACTTGGCTTCGGTGCCTGCCAAAAACGATTGGCCTTAAGACCTGCTGGGGATACCACTCACCACCAGACTCTGATTGGGGAAATGAGCTTAATCTGCTGCTAGGGAAGTAACTTTACCCTCACCCTGCCGGGTACTAGATCAAACCATTGTCGACGAAACTATACTTTCTGACTAACCGAGGAAAGTAGACACCAGGACCCTGTGGGGATGATAACATCTTTGTCCACAAACTTCCTGCCGGAGGCACGACAACACTCACCTCAAAGCAATCAACTTCTGAGTACTTGCTAGGGAATAATAATCCCAAACACAACTTCGGCTGGGTATATAATCCTCTGTACTTTGCTGAGGAAGACGATCCTCAACTACTCCGCTTGGGAGAGAAAGCAATTGTCAACATTCACCTGCTAGGGGATAACACATGCTTCCTGACTAGCTGGGGGACAAATAAATGCCCCATGCTCCGTGGGGAGACTTCACTTGCTGAAGAAAGATGTGCCAAGTCACAACTCTGGCCTGGGAAAAAACCTCTTATATCCTGCTAAGGAAAACAATCCTTAACGATCCCGCTTAGGGAATTACTCCTTTATATTCTGATGGGGAAGAGTAATAACCTGCTGAGGACGATCAGACTTCAAAGTTGAGGAGAGCTCTACTTTACTGGGGAAAGTACACCTGTCATCCTGCAAAACCAACAAAAGTCTACGTGCAAGAATGAATACATTGATTATCCACATGGTGACTGTCGCCTAAGCAATTGCCACTGTTTTTCCATCTTGTGTCATAAAGCTCAACGTTTTAGCATGTAATGTTTTTATCAAAAATATTGGACATTTTCACAAACAAAACAGGTAAAACAGAAAACAAAAGCTCTTTAACTGAAATGCAAACTTTATTGAATGAATTGGCCTGTAAATAGGCATTTACATCTGGAAGCAATTCCTGGAAAGAGGTAATTGCACAAAAAGCAAAAGAAAATACAAATGTCGGCAATGTGGGGAACAGACATCCACCATGACTCAACTCAGCTATAACCCATATGACTTGTTCATCCGCAGATACTTTGGCCTTCGAAGACGACTAACTGGACTGATCCCTTTCCTCCGAATTTTCCAAGTGCGAACAGTGATCACAGATCGAACGCGGATCGTAGTCTTTGCCTTAAAAATCCCTAACTTTTGCCTGGATCGCCCTTCTCGGGTTTTCAATCCACCGGGATACCCATTTTTGCCAAGGTTGCCTTTTCAGGTTTTCAACCTTGCGGGTTTATTCTTTTTCTTTTTATCCCTAATTTTTGCCCGAACCTTTTCTTTTTATGGTTTGCCAGGATGCCCCATTTTGCCTGAACCTTCTTTTTATGCTCAGCGGGTCTCTTTTATGCAAAGTATTTTTTGACTACATCCGCGTTCACAGGGGACGTAAAATCTTCGCCATCCATAGTTGAGAGTAATAAGGCTCCACCAGAGAAAACCTGTCTTACTACATATGGCCCTTCGTAATTCGGAGTCCACTTGCCCCTGTGATCTGTTTGAGGAGGAGTGATCCTTTTCAGAACTAATTCACCAGCTTGAAAACACCGAGGACGGACCTTCTGATCAAAGGCTTTCTTCATCCTGCTCTGATACAACCGGCCATGCGCAATGGCTTTCAATCTCTTCTCTTCAATGAGGTTCAATTCATTCAGCCGGGAACGCACCCATTCAGCTTCATCCAGCTTCACATCTGTCAGAATTCTCAAAGAAGGAATCTCAACTTCCAATGGCAAGACTGCTTCCATGCCATACACTAGTGAGAAAGGAGTTGCCCCAGTCGAGGTGCGTACCGAAGTACGATACCCATGCAAAGCGTAAGGCAACATCTCATGCCAGTCTTTGTATGTCACTACCATCTTCTGCACAATCTTCTTTATGTTCTTATTAGCCGCTTCAACAGCCCCATTCATCTTCGGACGATAGGGAGAAGAATTGTGATGTTCAATTTTAAAGCTCTGGCATAGCTCCTTCATCATCTTGTTATTCAGATTTGAACCATTATCAGTAATGATTCTCTCTGGGACTCCATACCGGCAGATGATGTCCTTCTTAATAAACCGGGCTACCACTTGTTTGGTGACGTTGGCATACGATGCTGCTTCCACCCACTTCGTGAAATAATCGATAGCCACCAGGATAAAACGATGTCCATTTGAAGCAGTCGGCTCGATCTTCCCAATCATGTCAATACCCCACATAGCAAAAGGCCAAGGTGACGATAAAACCTTCAGAGGAGTAGGCGGTACGTGCACCTTGTCAGCGTAAATCTGGCATTTATGACATTTCCGGGCGTATTTAAAACAGTCAGACTCCATAGTCATCCAATAATACCCCGCTCTCAACAATTTTCTGGCCATAGCATGCCCATTGGCATGAGTACCGAAGGAACCTTCGTGAACCTCTTCCATTAACAAGCCTGCCTCGTGTTCATCAACACAACGTAGCAAGACCATGTCAAAGTTTCTCTTGTACAACACATCATCCTTGTTCAAGAAGAAGTTTCCTGATAACCTCCTCAATGTCTTTTTATCTTTGGAAGATGCCCCAGCTGGGTATTCCTGACTCTTCAAGAAGACTTTAATGTCATGATACCAGGGCTGGCCATCTGATACCCCTTCAACTGCAAATACAAAAGCAGGTCTATCCAAGCGCATGATTCTGATTGAGGGAGCTTCATTCCAAAGATTCACTTTATACATTGATGACAACGTTGCCAACGCATCAGCCATCTGATTCTCTATCCGGGGAATGTGATGGAAGTCTACTCTGTCAAAGAAAGGTAACAATCTTCTGGCATAATTGTTATATGGAACGAGATTTAATTGACGAGTCTCCCATTCTCCTGCAATCTGATTCACCACCAACGCAGAATCACCATAAACATCGAGGTTCTTGATTCTCAAATCAATTGCTTCTTCTAACCCCATGATGCATGCTTCATACTCCGCCTCATTGTTGGTACATATGAACGCTAATCGGGCAGTAAAGGGTATATGAGAACCCTGTGGAGTCGTAATGATTGCCCCGATTCCGTTTCCATATGAATTAACAGCCCCATCAAAAACCATCTTCCATTGAGATCCAATCTCAGGTCCTTCATCAGGCAAAGGCTCTTCGCAATCCTTCATCTTCAGATACATGATGTGCTCATCCGGAAACTCAAACTTCATCGGTTGATAATCCACAATTGGCTGTTCGGCAAGATACTCTGACAACACACTTCCCTTAATGGCCTTTTGGGAAACATACTGAATATCATATTCTGTCAGAACCATCTGCCAACGGGCTATTCTACCAGAAAGTGCTTGCTTCTCGAACACATACTTGATTGGATCCATCTTCGAAATCAAAAGGGTTGTATGGTTTAACATATACTGCCTCAAACGCTTAGCGGCCCAAGCGAGTGCACAACATGTTTTCTCTAGCATCGAGTATCTTGACTCGCAATCAGTAAACTTCTTACTCAGGTAATAGATGGCGTGCTCTTTTTTACCTGACTCGTCTTGTTGACCTAGCACACAACCCATTGAATTCTCAAGAACCGTGAGATACATAATCAAAGGCCTTCCTGGTACTGGCGGCATAAGGACCGGAGGTTCCTGCAAGTATTCTTTAATCTTTTCAAATGCCTTTTGACAATTTTCATTCCACCTGACCGCTTGATCTTTTCTTAGCAGCTTGAAGATTGGTTCACACGTGGCTGTGAGATGCGAGATGAACCTAGCAATGTAATTCAATCTCCCCAAGAAACCACGAACCTCTTTTTCTGTTTTCGGCACAGGCATTTCTTGTATGGCTTTTACCTTTGCAGGATCAACCTCAATACCTTTTTCACTAACAATAAACCCCAGCAATTTTCCTGATCTCACCCCGAAGGTGCATTTGTTTGGATTCAACCTCAGTCTGAATTTCCTTAACCTTTCAAATAACTTCTGAAGATTCACCAGATGTTCTTCTTCCGTCTGTGACTTCGCAATCATGTCATCAACATAGACTTCAATCTCTTTGTGAATCATATCATGAAAGAGAGTCACCATCGCCCGCTGGTAAGCTGCCCCTGCATTTTTCAATCCAAAGGGCATCACTTTGTAGCAGAAAGTTCCCCACGGTGTTATGAATGTTGTTTTCTCCATGTCCTCTGGGGCCATCTTGATTTGGTTATACCCAGAGAAGCCATCCATGAAGGAAAACACAGAATACTGAGCAGTATTGTCAACTAACACGTCAATGTGAGGGAGCGGGAAATCATCCTTTGGGCTTGCTCTATTCAAATCCCTGTAATCAACACACATCCTGACCTTCCCATCCTTCTTAGGTACAGGCACGATGTTAGCAACCCATGGAGGATAATTTGTTACGGCAAGAAATCCGGCGTCTAGCTGTTTCTGAACCTCTTCCTTGATTTTGACCAACATCTCCGGTTTAGTTCTTCTCAACTTTTGCTTGACCGGAGCACAACCTTCTTTGAGTGGTAGCCGGTGTACAACAATATCAGTATCCAGCCCGGGCATGTCTTGGTAAGACCAGGCGAAGATGTCCACATACTCACGGAGCATTTCAATCAATCTTCCCTTGACACTGTCCTCCAACGCAGCCCCTACTCTTACTTCCTTTCTAGCGTCCTCGATTCCCAGATTCACAATCTCAATTTCCTCCTGATGAGGTTGGATGACTCTCTCCTCTTGCTTCAACAATCTGGCCAACTCTTCGGGCAATTCACACTCTTCGTCAGCCTCTTCTTCAGCCTGATAAATTGGATTGTCAAAGTCATACCGAGCTATAGCTGAGTCATGATCGGTGTCATCTGAACAAAAGGACCTGCAATGATTGATGAGGTATGTTTTATTATGATGCAACAAAATAAACACATTGCCATGTTGATGTGGGTTTTTAAATGCATAAAAATAAAAACAGAAAGACAGAGATCAAAATATTTGAGTGTGAAAAGTCCTTTATTGATGATAAAGCAAAACATGCGACAGTTAAAAGCCCTACAAACAGAATCACTACGTCTTGGGCAGAACGTAGGATTAACAAAATAGGAAAACAAAGCAATTACTCGAAGCCTGTCACTTGAATGACTTTCTCGGAAGACCAGTTGTGCAGACTTTCCCCTGGGACACAAGGACGGATCCAGCTATCCATGTCGCAATCACTGTCTCCTTCTTCATCAATAGCATTAACTCTGTTGAAGAAAACTCCAGCGCTAGTGAACCGGACAGGGCCATAGAATCTTGGGGGATCCTCATCTCTTTTGGATGGCTTATATCCCAATCCATAAGTATCCTTCTTTTTCTGGATTTCAACCACCTGGCCCCACCTCTGTGAGCTACCCGCTTCAACCACAGCTTTGGCGTCTTTTAACGAAGACATGGAACCCTCAGGTTGATTTGCCACTACGGGCTGCACTACAGCTTCAGACTGAACAACTTCTTCAGAAACTTTCACCTTCTCAAATCCCTGGCACAACGTCTCGTGGATTTCCCCATCCACTTCCACGTATTTGAAGATTGACAGCTGACTGATCATTATGTCTTCTTCTCCGCATACTGTCACTACGTGACCATCAACCATATACTTCAGCTTTTGATGTAAAGTGGAAGTTATAGCACCTGCCCCATGGATCCAAGGACGACCCAATAAACAGCTGTACGCTGGCTGAATATCCATAATGTAAAACGTTGCATTAAAGATTTTCGGTCCAACCTTGATCGGAAGCACAATCTCGCCAAAAACAGACCTCTTCGAGCCATCAAAAGCTCGCACCACCAAGTCACTTGGTGTACAAATCAAACCGCGAGTATCTAACTTCATTAACGCTTTCTTGGGCAATACATTCAACGATGAACCCGTATCAACCAAGACATGTGACATCAACGAGCCACGACATTCGATCGAAATATGCAGGGCATATGATTCCTGCCAGCAGAAGTCAGGTCAAGATCTGTAAAACCCAGGCCGTTACCCGCATTCACGTGCGCTACAACCCCTTCCAGTTGATTAACAGAAATCTCTTGAGGAACGTAGGCTGCATTCAAAACCTTCAAAAGAGCATTCCTGTGAGCCTCAGAACACAAGAGCAGAGACAGAATAGAGATCTTGGATGGGGTCTGATGTAACTGGTCCACGATCTTATAATCACTTTTTCGGATGAGCCTCATGAATTCCTCTACATTTTCCGAAAAAGCATCATCAACCGGTTTCACTGTAGATTCCACAATCACTGGGGTCTGAACAGAACCATCCATCGCCTGTTTTCCTCTATCCTGCCTAGAGGTACTGGGTTGATCGTTAACCGGAGGGAGCACTCTACCACTTCTGGTTATGGCATCAGTCTCAACTTTAACCCCTGAACTAGAACCCACTGGTGAAATATTCATTAGCTCTTGCTTTTGCCCATTGACAAATACCTCTGCACCATAATTCCACGGAATAGCCTTAGAACTCTCGTACGGAATGGGTCCAGCCCTTGTGATAATGACTGGAGGTGGCCTTGCTGGACCAGAAATAGTAATTGTTTTGAACGGAATAGTGATAGTGGCAACCTTTTCATTAACAACCTCTTCTAGCTGACTACCTCTGTCAAACTGTAAGCAGCCCTCATCAATCAGATTCTGAATACCCCTCTTCAACGAATCACAACCATTAGCCTTTATCAAACAATCTGAGCAATTCTCACCATAGCCCGGATAGACATCACCTTTCAATAACTTGTTCTTAACCACCACCAATGGAGTCTTCAGTTCCTCCACATCCACGATCAAATTCCAAGTTTCACAGTCCTCAATTATAGCATTCACCCTTGGCCCATTGTGATTAGGCATCGGGTTTTGAATAACATTGGGTCCGTCATTCGAGAAATTGATGGCTTTAGAGTCCACAAGGTCCTGTACCTTGTGCTGAAACGCCCTGCACTTCTCCACCGTGTGCCCAGGAGCACCAGAATGAAAATCACAGTGGCGTTAGCATCGTAGCCTCGTGGGAGTTCCCCTGTTGGTGGAGCCAGGGTACGAAGCTCAACTAGACGCAACTGTAGTAAATGTTGCAACAATTGTGCATATGACATTGGGGGTTGATCAAAATGACTCTCTGCATTCCTCTGTCTGTTCTGATACTGTCCCTGCTGCCTATTCTGATTAGCATTACCCCTTTGCTGCTGTGGCGGTGGTAACGTTGCTGGAATGGTTACTGATGCTACCTGTTGATTGTTAAACTGGCGTTGTTTCCCTTTTCCCCTGTGGGATGATACAGCGTTGGTCTCTCCTTTCTTCTTATAATTATCAAACGGCTTTTTTCCCTGTCCGGAAGACGATCCATCACCGCTAGAAACCTTCCCAGCCTTAATTCCGACCTCTATCTTCTGCCCAATAGCAATCACATCTGCAAACTTGCCTAGAGAACAAGGAAAAAGCTTCTCATAGTAGTGCTTCGGCAGTGTGTCCATGAACATATCTAGCATCTCTTTCTCTAGCATTGGTGGCTGCACCCTAGCCGCCAATTCACGCCACCTTTGCGCGTATTCTTTGAAACTCTCATCATTCTTCTGGGACATGCTCAACAACTGAGTTCTGTTGGGAGCCATGTCCGTGTTGTACTGATAATGCTTGATGAAAGCTGCAGCTAGCTCTCTCCAGGTACGAACATCTCTGCTTTCTAGCCCCATGTACCATTCCAAAGACGCGCCAGACAGGCTGTCTTGGAAGAAGTGCATCATTAACTTTTCATCCTTAGCGTGAGCAGCCATCTTCCGGGTATAGGCCTTCACATGAGTCCTTGGGCAAGTAGAGCCATTGTACTTTTCTAGCGTAGGAATCTGAATCTTGTGTGGAATAACAACATCAGGGACCAACCCTAAGTCGTCCAAATCAATCCCCAAATCATCCTGTTTCACTACTCCTTTCAATTGAGCTTCGATTAAACGGATTCTTTCATCACTGACCACATGAAGGGCAGCATCTAAACTCCTGACCGAGAACACATCGTCCTGTTGATCATCAAAATGATGGCCATGGATAGCCCGAACAGTACTTCCCTCTCCAACCACTGTAGGGATTCTGCCCTGTCCACCAGCACCAACTCCGCCCGGAGGGATATTACGGTTAATAAGACCACCGTGTAGGATACCATTTTCGTCGACCTGCGCCACTAACGGCTGAACCAGAGTTCTAAACTCGTTCTGACTTTGCACCACACCCCGCATCATTTCCATGAACTGGTCGATGCGAGCTTGCATAGCGGCCATATCTGCCTGAACTTTGTCCATCACTCTGTTTTGATTGAGCCGAGTAGAATAACGATGAGTTGGTTGATCAATCCTGACTGAAAGAAAGAGAGAGCATAAGAAAACCAGAGAAACCAAGATAACCTGCAATGCAAAAATGATTATGATTATGCAAATGCAAATGCAAACATGTTTGTATATTTGCAGGGTGATCCACCCCTTGATTCCAGTTTAAAGATGAAATAGGATGAAACTGCTGCTCATATAAATCAGAGTGAATCACTGTCAGAAATTACAACCCAAAGTACCAAAAATAGCCTGAAACAAAAATAAGCAGAGGTCCCAGCCAACAATTCTGGTGGTGACCCAAAATACAAAGAAAGAACAAAATACAAACTACTGAGTAAAGTTCCCTTCAAGGGTCTTGCACCGTATGAGGGCCACTGCCTGAGCTAGAGCACTCCCACTTAGACCTCTTCACTCCTGCTTGTATTTTCAGCTCTTCCATGGTTGCTATGGCTTCTTTGAGCCGTTCCTCAACTGCGTGTCTTCGGAACGTCCCTAACAAGATCTCTTCGTCCTTCTTCCTGAGCTTCAACTTCAGACTCTCAATCTGCTCCAAATGCTTATCTTCTTTCTGTTTGTTGGCCGTGATTGCAGTATCTCGGTAAGCATTGAACCTGCGAATCTTCGCCCAAGCCTTGGCTAAGTCATCCTTCTTGGATTTGAGAGTCTTGCAAACGCCTTTTAGAGCTTGTCCTACCCTTTTCCTAGCTGCTATCACTTCAACCAGCTCCTTTTCTTTTTCAGCGAGACGTTCTGTCTTCAGCTTGGCGATATGAACAGCCTCACCTCGCTCATGTTTTAACTGGTAGATTTCCTTTTGCAACTCACGATTCTCCTCTCGAATCTTCTCCTTTTCAGCCCATAATTGACTGTACTTCTCCATCTCAATCATGGTTGGGGGTTCAATCAGCAAAGGGTAAGAAGGAGGTTCCCTGCAGAATGGCAAAAGTACACTCTCTACTCTGCTCTGAACCCAGTCTTCATACGCACGAAAAGCTTTGTTGTTACACTTTCCAAAAGAAGTCTTTCCTTTCTTATGGCGATCTCTCCAAGCGTTTGCAGCTTCTTTCAACACCTCCAGATTGGCTTCCTCACCCAAAAATAGAGACTCTTGCACATCTTGGCCTTTTGGCGGCTCCTTTAAAGCATACCCAAATTGCCTAATAGCAAGAATGGGGTTGTAGTTAATTCCCCCCTTCCTTCCTATTAAAGGTACGTTTGGGTAACCTCCACAACTAACCAGGATCTCTCGGCCCAACAAATCACGATTGATCCAAACTAAGTTGTCAGCCCTTAACCCCATTAATCTCTTTGCCCAATCTAAAGTTCCTTTAGTGTCTTCGAATGCCCCAGATTTGGGAAGACGATCAGCAAACCACTTATAGAAAATTGAAGCACAACAATAAAGAGGTTCGCCTCTCCTTTTCTCATTCTTATAGTGCATCGAATAATAAAGATCCCCAAGCAAGGTAGGTACCGGATTCTTCGTGGTGAATATCCGGACAGCATGTACATCTACAAAATCTTTCACATTAGGGAATAACGCTGTTCCATAAACACACATAGCCAGAATTTCATTGAACACTGACCAACACTTAGCCTTAGCACAAGTAGCAGCCTGTTCGATCAAAAACTTCGTGTGAAAACCTTGATAACCCCCTTTACTAGCAATATTTTTCTTCAACAGTGACTGATCCAAACGTAAAGTAGCAGCAACCCTTTCCAAATCAGGAAACTCCTTAGAAGGATAGAAGGGAGCTCCCTCTTTGACCGAAACATCCAAAATAAGAGCAAATTCTTCCAACGTTGGAGCCAAAAGATAATCAGCAAATAGAAAACACCGGAGTTGAGGGTCATAGAACTGTGCCAGAGTGTGCAGGGCCCTGAACTCATAATTGGTAACATTCCGGGCGAAACTCAGAATCCTCCCATATTCTCCTCTGAACTCTGCCAATGCCTCAGGTTTTGCCATAGCCGAGATCTTGTGAACAACGTCTAGATGAAGCTCCGGGAACTTGTACGGGATGATGTTCTTTCTTTTTTCAGCGCTAATACTCATCATGGACAGTCTTCAGACAACCGGAATCAAAGTTAGGATGCAACCCTACAAATGAACAAACATGTCAGAATGCAAAAAGATGATGCAAAATGCAGGCATGGGATCAAGGTATCCAAAATACTCAAACTGCTGCTGTTCTGCTGACTGAATAAGACCCAGAATACCAGAAACCCAAAAATCCAGAATAACAACCCAATCAAACTGCCAGAATGCCAGGATGATAATAGTACACTGATGAGAAACCTAGAAACCAGGTAGGTTGAAGGTCTCGGTTACCTGCAAACCTACAAACACCTATCCCCTCTCACATGTGGGTACTAGGATGTTCAGTATCCCGGGCTCTCAGATCGAGAAATGATGATACGTTCACCATTTCTGGTTTGGCATCATCATCAAAAGAGGAGGCCTCAACCGATTCTCCAAAACAAAAGATCCTCAGCTTCAGAGGTTTGAGAAGCAATAGCACATTCAGCCCGAAGGATACAATGCTATCGCCAATCAAAGAGGTCGTCTGCTGATTCACTACAAAAGGGAAATCCTATAGCAAGTTCCCAGCATTGGGTCCTCGGATCGATAATTTGCAATGGGTTTGCCACAGAAAGTGGGCTGCCACTGTCACATCTCGGGAGGAGTGCCGCAACTGAGTCCTCGGGGATGGTCGCCAGAGTCGACAGCTTTCCAGGTTATATTCCATCATCTGCCCCAAATGGACAGGACAGAATATTACCAAGAAAACCTCGTCTGGATGTGGAGTTTTCATGTATACTTCGTCTGGCCAAATGCCAAACAAGTCACACTACTTTCCACGCTAATCATAGGTGTATGCTCAAGCCTTGGTATTGGGCTTATCTCTCATGAATCCAGCCCACCCTACAAACAGAAAAACCAGCAGCAGAACAGCACAGTAATATCCAGTATGACAGTAATAATATGAAATGCAATGCAATAAAAGCTGTAAACACAGTAAAGCAGTAAAGTAAAAATACAGTAAATAGCAATACAGTAATATACAACAAAGCAAAGCACCATAGAAACACCCAACAAAAACAAACAGACAAGCGCTAGGATCGACTCGCTAAAGGGGAAGGACCAGCGTAGGTCAACCAGAGTCCCCAGCAGAGTCGCCAGCTGTCGCTCCCGAAAGATTCGCATCCAACGGTACAAACGCGAGAGTGACGCAAAAGACACAGAGTCGCCAGCAAAGTGTATTTATCCCAAGAGAGGGAAAGGAAACACTGCATAAACCTGAAAGAAGGAAAGAGCATGGTCTCACGACCAAGAGAACGGGTACGGGAGTCGGTTACGCGAAGGGAAGGTGTTAGCACCCAACACGTCCATCGTACTCGATGGGATCCACGCTTGTTGTCTGCATCAAAGGGTGTCGTCATCTGGAGCTCCACTGCTACTGGATCGGCGAAGAAACGAGAACGGAAAGAACGGAGAAACGAAGAAGAAAAGAAAAAGAAGTGACTCGATAGGACAGTATCGTTGTCCTAGGCCTACGTACTCCCTCAGTGTAATGGGAAAGTCAGAGTCAACGTAGTTCGGACAGGAACTGTGGGGAAAGGTTGCTCGCCAAGACAATCGCTGTCTTGTGCCTACGTATCCTCAATCGGACGAGAGAGAGGAATCAGAGCTGACGTAGTTCGTGGGTACGACCACTGGTAGGTAAGTGTTTTTTACGTGAGCGACGAGCTCTTTCCTGAAAAAAAGAAGTTTGAAACCCAACAATCCCGGAGGATAAAAAGATTTGAATTGGTTTGGTGTTTTTTAGACAGAAGTGTTTTGAGTTAGTTCGTAACTTACATTGCACCAAAGTCTACCATGCGGGAACGAGTGAGTCGCATGATCGCCCCCGAATGAGACGTATGCTAAACACCCTAGAAGAAGAGAGGAGACCCCTCGTTCTTCATTTCCTACACTTAAGGCTCGAGCGCAATATACGTTATATTTTATTAAGTGTGTTCAAGAAGTTTGAGATGAGAAGAGAAGCGACACAAAAGAAAACTCTACAGGGAAACTAAGAGTCCTAATGTTATCATGCATGGATGTCCAATGGTTAGTGAGGTTTAGGAGAGACGATTGCCTAACCTAATGCTAATCCTACTCCAAGCTTAATCAAAAATTAAGTTGGACTAGGTAGCTCTAAAGGGAGAGAATCCAAGACTTAAACAAGTCTTGCGACTCGAGGGATGAAAAGAGTGGAAGAGAAGGAGGAGAAAGAGAAGTGAAACACAAGTGGCCTAAGCTCACTTCAAACACAAGTATGAAAGTTAAAAGGTAAAGGAAGAAAGTAAAATGTGGAAGCATATCCACATTCAAACAACTTACCATTTGCCCCTGAAAATGTTAGAAGTATTCACATATGACAAAATGAAACTCAAACAAGCATAAGGCCATAAAGAAACAAGTTCTAAAGTACATCAAACATCAAGTTCAGAACCTAATGGTCCTACTGACCTCTACTATTAATCATGCACAATTAGTCAAAAAGAAAAGGGAGAAGTCACTCAAGTACCAATCAAGTCATTAAAGAAGGAGTGAGATGAAAAGAAGTGATCATGTAAAGCAACCAAGTCAAAATTTCACAAAGTGAACCAAGTCCAGAAGTGACAAAATCCTAAATATGTGCCTAAACAAGATCTTCAAACATCATTCAAGTCATACAAACACTTTCACAATCAATTAAGAAGCAAAGAAGAAGAAGTGAAGTGAAGTGAAACATGATTCATTCTTGTGAAACAAATGACTTAAGGTGCAAGGCAAATATCAAACATGCAAAGATGAGATCCAAATATCACAACCAGAAGTCAATTAACATGCTATCAATCCTCAAACAAGACCTAAAATTGTGGCACAAGTGCCTTCATGATCAAGCAAACCAAACATGAAGCATATATTCACAAATTGGACAAGTTAAAGCTCATGCTTCAAAGAAATAACAAACATGCCTAAAAAATTATGTCATTCAGTATTCAAGCATCTCAAACATGTATAATTGACATATCAAATCCACAAGTAATGAATCAGAACCAAAGTCAATCAACAATTAGGTCAAAGCATCAATAGGATTTCATACATTCATGCTCAAAGCAACACATCAAAAGTCATCCAAAAAGGACCTAAAAATCATACCAAAAATCTCAAACATACTTCAACATGTTATGAACACAACCCAAAAAGAATCAGGATCAAATCACTTTCCAAATGAGAGAAATAAAAAATGCAACATGAAGTATGCAATATGAAGTGCAAATGAGAAAAAATACTTTGGAAAATTAATATTTAATGCAAATTTAATGCAAAAATAATAAAATAAAATGTGAAAAATTAATTTTAATAGTGAGGAGAGATGATGAATTTTTTTGGAATTTTTTAGCACATGCAAGTATTTTTAACAATTAATTATGAAATGGTACGAAAATAGAAAATAAAAAGAAAATGAAATGAAGCCAGGGGTGCATCAGCAATTATTGGATCAAAAGGAACACAGTTAAACGCACAATGGGCCTCAAATGATGGGGTGTGAAAAACAAAATGCTAAGCCCAAAATCATTGTTCATTCAGAATCAAACAAAACAAAAAAATAAAATAAATGAAACGATGCGTTTGGATCCTAACACGGCCATGTTGGCAGTCCACGCGTGCTGACCTTGTTTCCATTGGCTGGTCAACCGGTCAGCGCAACAACACGTCAGATGCCGGAGCCCTAGCTCCGGTCATCTTCTCCGGGAGGCTCGCCGGAGCTTTGGATGAAATTTCACCAAAATGAATAAAAGAGGACAACATCTTGCATAGAATTTCAATGAGATATCAAATCCACTCTCAAAAACAATTTTCAACCGCAAAAACACCACGAATCGAAGCGAAAAATAAAACATGTCCAAACTGAAACTCTTTCAAACTAAAACAACACACATTCAAACAGTGCCTACCCAGTGGTAGGACTTCAGAATCACTAGCAACAAGCATGGTGGACGTATATCATGGCAGATTCGAAAGGAAGAGTATTACCTAACGGAGAAGTTCTGTTGACTCTTCTCAGCAGCTATTAGCTTCAGGAAACGATATGGAAAACTTCAAAATGCCTCGTAGGAGATAGATCAAAGCTTAATCTGTCCAGAAAGTTGCTGAAAATCTTTAAACCAACTCAAACCGATAGTGAAGAATATGAGCTTGCAGAGCTTCAAACAATGAATCCAGAAGTGATTCTTCGCATACAGAAGCTAGATGATGTATGATAGATGATGATCCAGCCAAGAAAATGCAGAAATCTCTCAAATAAAAAAGAATTCGAAGATGAGAAAGATGAGAGAGATTTTTTGATTCAGATCTGAAAATGAAGAATGCTCTCTAGGTTTGGAGTTGAGCAGCTTATAAATGAGTGTTTTAGGGTTGGAGAGAGGTCTGGAAACGAAGCACATGACCTGAAGTGGTTATCTTTGGTTTGGAAAGAGAAATGAGGGTGGAGCTTCTCATGTGCATGGCACGGGTAATGGTTTGTTTTCAGCCTTGGAGCCAGGTTTGGAATGATGATTTGGCAATGGAAATTCTTATGTGAGTGGGATCATTGGATGAGCACGTGAGAGCATCAAGTTTGTTATGAATTCCATTCTTTCAATTCCTATTTTTTTGCATGATAGTACACATACGTGCATGGTAAGAAAATGACATTGTTTGGCTCATTTAGGCAAGATTTTGGCATATGGGATCAAAGGATGATGGCTGGTACGATTAGTGAGGTACAATGTAGAATTTGGTACCCTTTGGCCATGGTATGCAAAGTTATCACAATCATCATGGGAGCACATTCAAATAACCATAAGTTGATGAATTCTTTACCAATCCGTGAACTCTCTAGCTCAAATCAAACTAAGGAAATCATAGAATGAATGCCATGTTTGAAAGATCTTAAAAGATCATTTGAATCCAAAAGGAGATGATCACGAAAAGATGTCCCCAAAATCTGACAAAGCAAACTTGAAAATAAGTCTAAATCATCACCATTTTTCATTTGAAACCTTGAGGTTTGAATGACCATAACTTGCACCACAATGATCCAAGTGAGACAATCTTGAGCTCTTTATAAAGTTAACATGATGAGGAACAAGAATGGTGTTGGAATCAAGTTTAAATAACACTTGTAAACACATGAAACCTTGCCTTGAAATCGTGTCTTTGAAGCTGCCCAACAAGACTTAGAAAAAAAATCTAAATGTTAGAATTTTTGCAAGTTGTAAGTGTCTCACTTTAATCAACCATAACTTGATGTATAATGATTCAAATGAAATAAACCTGGACCCTTTGGAAAGGTGAGATTTCACTCTACAATTCTTATGTTAGAAGTTTCTCAATCCAAGGCTTAGAAGTCATCCAAAAGTGAGCATGAACATGAGTGCACCAAACTGTCCAAGAACAACTTAGAAAAAATTCTAAGTTTTCAAGTTTTTACAACTTAAAACCTCCATCTTTGAAACATCATAACTCTCTCAAAAATGATCCAAATGGCATGGTTCTTGTGCTTATTTTGAAGGGAAAACTTCAATCTACAACTTCCATGTGGAAAAGGTTTTTGAATGAGGCCTTGAAAATGGTGAAAAATGGCTTAGAAAGTGATTAAAAACTTACTAAAAATAGTAAGTTTCTAAAAAACCTAATTTTCCAATTTTAGCAACTTTCCCAAATTCTTGATTTTTTATGAACCTTTGAACATTTCTTGACCAAATCTTGTCCATGGACCATATTTGACTTGAAAATCATGATGTTGACCTCAAAAAGTCAGGGGTTGACTTTTCCACTGCACAGTTGACTTTATTCCCAATTCTCCTGATTTTCAAATTTCTTATCAATTGAAAACCTTCTGAAGCAAATTGATGGACAATTCTCCAATCCTAGACACTTGAGGACATGAGGAATACCATGAGGTCGAGTCTTGTCCTAAAAATCAGAAATAAACTGATTCTATAGGAAACCCTAATTTTGGCTCCTCTGGTTAGGAGAAATCTGCACATCCTTCAAATTCAAATTCCTCTGAGTATGAGGTGTGTCATGTCCACCAATGATGATATGTGCCATTTAGAGATAATAAACAATCAAAGAGCTTGCTCATTTAAGGGTTAAATCTCAGAATCTCCAAAACCCTAATATAAGAAACCAAGTTAGGAGAGTGTGATTCTTTTGAATTCCCCTGCCAATCTTGATCTTGTGATGAGATGATGGACCAAATAAAACACCTTGAGGCTCAAGGCTCATTTGTGGTTCAAGAATTGATAGCATCAAGAATTTTCTCTCCTCTTAGCCCCTTGGACAAAGCACATGAACTGTTGTTTGAAAACCTGAAAAACCTCTTCTTCCTTTGAGTTAAACCAAGTACCTTGATCCCATGCTAGGACCCAATGCTATGCACAAATGCTAATGCAAGAAATGCAAAGAAACATAAGCCAGTTATCTAAAAACAACAAGGCAAATTTTGGGGTGTTACACGTAGGATGCGCGATGTCCTATCGAGTCACTTCTTTTTCTTTTCTTCGTCGTTTCTTCGTTCTTTTCCGTTCCCTTTCCTTCTCGTTTCCGGTAGCAGCGGAGCTCCAGATGATTACACACTTTGATCGAGACAACAAGCGTGGATCCCATCGAGTACGATGGACGTGTGGGGTGCTAACACCTTCCCTTCGCGTAACCGACTCCCTTACCCGTTTCTCTTGGTCATGAGACCATGCTCTTCCCCTTCCCTTCAGGTTTACACAGTGTTTCCTTTCACTCTCTTGGGATAAATACACATTGCTGGCGACTCTGTTTTCCATGCCACTTTTGCGTTTGTACCATGGATGCAAATCCTCGGGAGCGGCAGCTGGCGATTCTGCTGGAGACAGTTGACCTCTTGCTGGTCCATCCCCTTTTGCGAGTCAATCCTAGCACTTGTTTGTTTTATCTCATTGGGTATTTATCTGTTGTGCTTTATTTTGCTGTTTTATTGTATATTACTGTTTTATTGTATTTACCGCATTTATAGCATTGCATATCATTATTGTTGTACTGTTCTGCTGCTAGATTTTCTGTTTGTAGGGTGGGTTGGATTCATGAGAGGAAAGCCCAATACCCAGGCTTGAGCATACACCTATGATTAGCATGGAAAGTAGTGTGACTTGTGTGGCATTTGGCCAGACTTAGTATACATGAAAACTCTAGACCCAGACGAGGTTCTCTTGTTAATATTCTATCCTGGGCATTTGGGGCAGAAATGGAATATAACCTGGAAAACTATAGACTCTGGCGACCATCTCCCGAGGACTCAGCAACGCCTCTCCTCCTGGCATATGATAATGGCAATCCAGAAATGGCAAACCCATTACACTTGTCGATCCGAGGACCCAATGCTGGGAACTTACTAAAGGATGACCTTTTTTTAGGGGGAATCAGTGGACGACCTCTTTGTTTGGCGATAGTATTGTACCTCGAGGGATGAATATACTATTGCTTCTTAAATCGAGAATCCGAGACTGAGGATCCGGTCTTCTAGAACCCACATGTGAGAGGGGATGGGTGTTTGCAGGTCTGCAGGTAACCGAAACCTTTAACCTACCCGATTTTCTGGATTTCTCATCGGTGTACTGTTATTATCCTGATTTTCTGGAAGTTTGAATGGGCTGTTATTCTAGACTTCTGGTTTTCTGATATCTGGGGTTTTATTCAGTCAGCAGAACAACAGTAGTATTGAGTATCATGGATACCTTGATCCCATGTTTGCATTTTCATCATCATTTTGCATTCTAACATGTTTGTTCATTTGTAGGGTTGCATCCTAACTTTGATTCTGGTTGTCCGAAGACTGTCCATGATGAATACTAGTACTGAAGAAAGAAAGAATATCATCCCGTACAAGTTCTCAGAGCTTCATCTAGATGATGTTCACAAGATCTCCGCTATGGCAAAACCTGGGGTATTGGCAGACTTTAGAGTAGAATATGGGAGGATTCTGAGTTTCGCCTGAGACGTTACCAACTATGAGTTCAGGGCTCTGCACACTCTGGCACAGTTCTATGACCCTCACGTACGGTGTTTTCTGTTTGCAGATTATCTTTTAGCTCCGACATTGGAAGAGTATGCTCTCATTTTGGATGTTTCTGTCAAAGAAGAAGTTCCCTTCTATCCTTCTAAGGAGTTTCCCGATCTGGAAAAGGTCGCTGCGGCGTTATCTTTGGATCAGTATTTGCTGAAGAGGAATGTTGCAAGTAAAGGGGGTTATAAAGGCTTTCACACGAAGTTTTTGATCGAGCAGGCTGCTATTTGTGCTAAGGCTAAGTGTTGGTCGGTGTTCAATTTAATTCTGGCTATGTGTGTTTATGGAACGACATTGTTCCCTAATGTGAAGGATTTTGTAGACGTGCACGCTGTCCGAATATTCACCACGAAGAATCCGATACCTACCTTGCTTGGGGATCTGTAACACCCCCAATCTAATATCCCCAATAAATAAAGTGATAAATAAATTTCAAAATTTCATCAGAGTATATTTAAAACATTCACGGCATAGACCGAGGGGTCACATCTATTGAAACAAACATACAACAACCTGCTCAAATAGATATGCAACAATTCAGGTAGCACATAACCAAGGAACTTAGTTCCTAACACCCACAATTCAGATACAAAATTAAAGCGGAAAATCTGTAACTGAACTCATATATATACATCACAAAAAGTTTGTCTGACATATCCAATATCATACATGTACAATCCAAAAGATACATATACATAATACAAAATAATCACACTCGATCTCCACGACTACCCAGTGCTACATATCAGAGCCGACCGACAAAAGAATGAAGACCTAAGCTTCACAAAAAGACCTCCAGCATCTAATCTGCAATGCCTCATAGAGCATTAAAATAGCAGAAGGGTGAGAAACACAATCATAATATAATTGCATATAATTATATAATAACACGAAAATACACATATAAAATATTCTCACCACAACCTATATGAGAATTCAAACACAAAACAACACAATGTATATTTCATATATCCATCGCCAAGGTATATCAACCATGCACAATACACATATTGCCAACATATATACATATATCAACTCCTCAATTTCATCCACAATTCCACACGCAATCAATCTATTCATGATTTATGCAAATGCAAAGAGACCGACACAACGACTCTATGCAAATGCACATGCGGTACCATCCATCTATCACCCCAACACTAGTTCACTCAGGAACTATTGGAACCATCGCTTGTTACTTAGTGTAACTCCCCGTTGGGCAAATGATGTTCCCCGTCGCTTTCGATCCTCTTGGTATAAGGCGCACGACGTTTATGGATCGATTTCAGTCCTCTTTGTATAAGGCGCACGATCGTCTATAATCATCGCTTTCAGTCCTCTTTGTATAAGGCGCACGATCGTCTATAATCATCGCTTTCAGTCCTATTTGTATAAGGCGCACGATGTTATATCGGATTCCCTCTGGAACCGTTTTGTCGCTCACACCCACTAGGGCACACGACATCACCAACATGCATATCATGATGCTTGGAATACAATGACTCATGACATTCAAATTCACACATATACACGTCCATAATCATGCATATATCATCAAATACAACAAATTGCATTTACTAACCCTTAGGCCACAAACCATCATCACAACATCTTATCACATGCATTTTCATCACACAACAACACACAAGTCATACAACATTCATATCAACAGCATATTGCATAATACACATCAATTACACACACTTACAATGGTACAAGTTGACAAAACGAAATCATTCCAATTCCCGACATAATTAAATCTACCACTAGTCTTTAAACCAATAATATAAGAAAGAACATGTCAAAAGCTTTCCAACGCACTAAACCACGCCTCAAACCGACTCACGGATCAAAAGTTATAAAGAAAACAAATTGGGAAAAGTTGTCATGTTCGCAGTGCAAAGCTCCTAGCGAGTCCTTCGCTTCTTCATTCACAGTGCGAATGCCCCAGCGAACCATGGCAGAAAGGAAAATAGCCTCAAAATTCCCAACGTTCGTAGTGCGAACACCCAGCGAATCTTCGCTTCCCCCTTCGCAGTGCGAGTCTCCTAGCGAACAGTGGTAGAAAGAAAACAAAAAAAAACAACACAAAGTTCACAGTGCGAGTCTCTGGAGAATGCTCGCCCTCACCTTCGTAATGCGAATAGCCATCGAATGCTCGCTTTCCCCTTCGTCAGGGGATTCGCAGTGCAAACCTGCGAATTCAGCAAAACCCAGCAGCGCTGTTACATAACCCAAAACCATATTTTCCCCATCAAAACACTTCCAACCCAACACATAGCAATCAAAACATAACCCAATCATGGTAACTAGTATTCTACAACATTTACACAGATTTCCAACCGCGGAAACATCGATTTCTATTCGTTTATCTCATTTCGACCTATATTTAAAAACCAATAAAACTTCCACACAAACATACATAATCATACACAAACATAGTATAATCGAGTTTCGCACCCTTACCCGATTAAATCGCGTTTGAAAAGTCGGTTGAATCGGTTCCTAAATCCACAAGTTTTCCTCTCTTTTCTTCTTTCTCTTCTCTTTCCTTCTTTCTCTTCTCTTTCCTTCTTTCTCTTTTTCTTCTCTTCTTTTTCTTTCCTTACTATTTTTCTCTTTCTATTTCTATTTATATGAAAAATATAATATCTACCCAATCAAAATACCAAAATACCCCTACACTCAAATATCTCGCAAACGTTCCCAAAACGCGCTAACACATAATCCCAATGAAAAATAATATATTTTCAAATAAAAGTGAAAAATAAAATAATATAATAATAAAATAATCAAAACGACTCAATTAAATAAAACTAACTAAAACTGGGGCGTTACAACTCTCCCCCACTTAGAAATTTTCGTCCTCGGAAATATTACCTGAGACGAACAACTCTGGATACAACTCCCGCATCCGACTCTCCAACTCCCAAGTCAAATTGCCCTCAGCAGCGCCTCCCCACGCCACTTTCACAAGTGCAATATCCTTGCCCCTTAACCGCTTCAACTCGCGATCCAAAATCCTCACTGGTAACGCCTCAACCGTAAGGTTCTCCCTTACCTCAACCTCGTCCATCGGAATCACATGCGACGGATCCGGAACATACTTCCGAAGCTGTGAAACATGGAACACATCATGCAAATTCGACAGACTCGGTGGCAACGCCACCCTATAAGCCACAACACCCACTCTCGCAAATATCTGGTAAGGACCAATAAACCGAGAAGTAAGCTTCTTCGACTTCAATGCACGACCAACACCCGTCACCGGTGTAACTCTAAAAAATACATGATCGCCCTCTTGAAACTCGAGATCTTTCCTCCTTCGATCATGATAACTCTTTTGCCTACTCTGAGAAGCCTTCATTTTCTCACGAATAAGTTTTACCTTTTTTGTAGTCTGTTGCACTAACTCCGGTCCAACCACCGAACTCTCACCAAATTCGTGCCAACACAATGGTGTTCGACATCTTCGTCCATACAACGCTTCAAACGGTGCCATTCCAATACTCGAATGGAAACTGTTGTTATATGTGAATTCAATCAACGCAAGATAACTATCCCAAGAACCACCTTGCTCCAGAACACAAGCCCGCAACAAATCTTCCAACGACTGAATCGTTCTCTGCGTCTGTCCATCCGTCTGAGGATGATAAGCCGAACTCAATCTCAACTTAGATCCTAAAGCCTTTTGCAAACTCTCCCAAAATCTAGAAGTAAACCTCGGATCTCGATATGACACAATACTCAATGGAACACCATGCAATTTCACAATCACACTGATATAAATCTCAGCTAGCCTCTCCAAAGAAAAACTGATGTCAATCGGAATGAAATATGCCGATTTAGTCAGCCTGTCCACAACCATCCAAATAGCATTATGTCCCCTCAGTGTATTCGGCAACCCTGCCACAAAATCCGTAGAAATGTTATCCCATTTCCACTCAGGAATATCCAACGGTACCAACAAACGACTAGGCTTCAGATGTTCCACTTTTGACTTTTGGTACGTCAAACACGCATACACAAACTGAGCCACATCTCGCTTCAATCCAGACCACCAAAAAATCTTCTTCAAATCTTGGTACATCTTATTAGCTCCCGGATGTATACTCAAATTACTCCGGTGTCCTTCCTCCAAAATCATCCTTTTTAACTCCGCATCATCAAGAATACAGATTCTACCTCGGAACCTCAAAACACCATTACCATCCACTTTAAAGTCCTCATTTTCACTTTTGTCACCAATCGTCATCAAATCCACAAATTTCACATCCAATTTCAGTTTCTCGCTAACGGTCAACAGAAAATCATTAGTAACCTTTAACATACCAAGCCTCACACTGTTAGACGTCAATTCACACACCAAACTCAAATCTCTAAACGCTTCGAAAAGTTCCCACTCTTTCATCATCAAAACAGACATATGCAATGATTTTCGGCTCAACGCATCAGCTACCACATTAGCCTTACCAGGATGGTAATTCAAGCCAAAGTCGTAGTCCTTTAAAAATTCCAACCATCTACGTTGCCTCATATTCAACTCTTTCTGATCAAACAAGTATTTCAAACTCTTATGATCACTAGAGACTTCAAATCTTGCACCGTAGAGATAATGCCTCCAAATCTTCAACACAAAAACCACCGCCGTTAATTCCAGATCATGAGTAGGATAATTTTTCTCATGCACCCTCAATTGCCTCGAAGCATAAGCTACAACCTTACCTTCTTGCATTAACACTCCACCTAACCCAGTCAATGACGCATCACAATACACCACAAACGGTTCAGTAGGATTCGGCAAGATCAAAATCGGAGCTGTCGTCAATCTTCTCTTCAGCTCACTAAAACTTTCCTCACACCGAATATCCCAAATGAACGCTTGCCCTTTACAAGTCAACTGGGTCAAAGGAAGTGCTAACTTAGAAAAACCTTTAATGAATCTCCGATAATATCCGGCTAATCCCAAAAAGCTTCTAATTTCAGTAACAGATCTCGGAGCCTCCCATTGTAGAACTGCATCTACTTTAGATGGATCCACAGCTATACCATTACCTGAAATCACCTGACCAAGAAAACTCACTTCTGACAACCAAAACTCACACTTGGACAATTTGGCAAAAAGTCTCTTTTCCTTCAAAATTTGCAACACAACACGCAAATGCTCCGCATGCTCCTCCCGGGACTTAGAATAAATTAAGATATCATCAATAAACGCAACAAAAAAACGATCCAAATGCTCGTGGAAAATACGACTCATGTACTCCATAAACACACCTGGCGCATTAGAAACCCCGAACGGCATCACAGAATATTCATAATGACCGTAACGTGTCCTAAAAGTTGTCATCTGAATATCTTCCTCTTTCACCCTTATCTGATGATACCCTGACCTCAAATCAATCTTACTAAACACACACGCACCTACCAACTGATCCATCGGATCATCAATTCTTGGAAGAGGATACTTATTCTTAATCGTCACCTTATTCAACTGGCGATAATCAATACACAGTCGCATACTCCCATCTTTCGTTTTCACCAATAAAACTGGAGCACCCCAAGGCGACACACTTGGCCTCACAAACCTCTTTTCCAATAATTCATTCAACTGCTTCTTTAACTCAACCAACTCAGATGCCGACATTCTAAATGGCGCCATCGACACAGGTCTAGTACCAGGAACTAGATCTATAGAAAACTCCACCTCTCTCTCTGGCGGTACATCCGAAATATCCTCAGGAAACACTTCTGAAAAATCACACACAACAGGAAACACATCAAGTGAAACTTGACTATCCACAATCAACGATGTAAACAACCCAAACAACTGAGCTTCATCCGCCAAAAGTTTCTTCAACTCTTTGGTAGATAAGAAACTTGAGTCCTCGTCTTCCTCAAAAGAAGGAAATCTTACAAGCTTATGATAACAATTAATATAAACCCGATTGAATTGCAACCAATTCATACCCAGAACCACATCTAAACCCTCCAACGGTAAACACACCAAATCCATCTCAAAGTCTTTACCATAAATGGTCAAAGGACAACTTAAACAGACCAAAGAAGTAGTTACTGACCCCATTGCTGGAGTATCAATAACCATCTCACCACCCATCGAAGACAACACAAAATTCAAACGCTTCGCGCACTCAGACGAAATAAATGAAAGAGTCGTTCCAATATCAATAATAGCAACTAAAGGCGTACTATTAATAAAACAAGTGCCTCTAATCAGCGATCTGCACTTGTAGTCTGAGTTTCCGCCAAGGCAAAAACTTTCCCACCAGCTGGAGCTTGCTTCGGTTTCGGACACTTCGTACTAATATGACCAGGTTCACCACAATTGAAACACTTCGCCACATTCTTCCTCTTGCACTCAGCTACAACATGCCCTAAGCCTCCGCAATTAGAACACTTCTTCAAATCCTTCCTACATTCGAACTGACAATGTACCACTTCACCACATCAATAACATCTCAAAGAATTAGACATACCTCCTCCACTTGGCCTTTTGTCAAAACTACCCCTTTGTTTACCCTTATCAGCTGGTGTTACATAAGGACCGCTACGAAACTGTTGCTTCCCTTTCCTCTCGCTCACACTCTTATAGTGAGTAGAACGAGCCTTACGATCCTCCTAAAAAATCCTACAACAGTCCACCAAATCAGAAAACCTCCTTATCCTCTGATAACCAATTTCCTGCTTTATCTCAGGATGCAACCCGTTCTCAAACTTCACACACTTAGAAAACTCTGCAGTCGCTTCCGCATAATGTGGATAAAACTGCACAAGCTCCACAAACTTAGCAGTGTAATCAACAACAGACATATTACCTTGTTTCAACTCCAAGAACTCAATCTCTTTCTTTCCTCTTACATCTTCAGGAAAATACTTCCTCAGAAACTCAATGCTAAACACAGCCCAAGTGATCTCCTCCTCTGCAGCTTCCAACACACGACGTGTACTAACCCACTAATCATCAGCTTCTTCCAGCAACATGTGAGTTCCCAGTCTCACCTTCTGATCCTCAGCACAATCCATCACTCGGAAGATTATTTCAATCTCCTTAAGCCAAATCTGAGCACCATCAAGATCATATCTTCCTTTGAAGATAGGCGGTTTGTTCTTCCTGAACTCATCATTGCCAGCAGCATTAGGTGCACCCTGCACAGCCCGAGCCATAACTTGCATAGCAGCAGCTAAAACAGCATTATTCCTACCAGCCATATTTTGTTCATTTCCAATAACAGCAACTATGGTTAAACAAACAGCTCACCGAACCACAAAGACCAACAAGGACTGACACAAACTGACACAGACTGGCTCTGATACCACTTAATGTAACACCCAATCTAATACCCCCAATAAATAAAGCGATAAATAAAATTCAAAATTTCATCAGAGTATATTTAAAACATTCACGGCATAGACCGGGGGGTCACATCAATTGAAACAAACATACAACAACCTGCTCAAATAGATATGCAACAATTCAGGTAGCACATAACCAAGGAACTTAGTTCCTAACACCCACAATTCAGATACAGAATTAAAGCGGAAAATCTGTAACTGAAACTCATATATATACATCATAAAAAGTTTGTCTGACATATCCAATATCATACATGTATAATCCAAAAGATACATATACATAATACAAAATAATCACACTCGATCCCCCCGATTACCCGGTGCTACATATCAGAGCCGACCGACAAAAGAATGAAAACCTAAGCTTCACAAAAAGACCTCCAGCATCTAATCTGCAATGCCTCATAGAGCATTAAAACAGCAGAAGGGTGAGAAACACCTTCATAATATAATTGCATATAATTATATAATAACACGAAAATACACATATAAAATATTCTCACCACAACCTATACGAGAATTCAAACACAAAACAACACAATGTATATTTCATATATCCATCACCAAGGTATATCAACCATGCACAATACACTTATTTCCAACATATGTACATATCTCAACTCCTCAATTTCATCCACAATTCCACACACAATCAATTCATTCATGATTTATGCAAATGCAAAGAGATCGACACAACAACTCTATGCAAATGCACATGTGGTACCATCCATCCATCACCCCCACACTAGTTCACTCAGGAACAATTGGAACCATCGCTTGTTACTTAGTGTAACCCCCCGTCGGGCAAACGATGTTCCCCGTTGCTTTCGGTCCTCTTGGTATAAGGCGCACGACGTTTATGGATCGCTTTTAGTCCTCTTTGTATAAGGCGCACGATAGTCTATAATCAGCACTTTCAGACCTCTTTGTATAAGGTGCACGATGTTATAGCGGATTTCCTCTGGAACTGTTTCGTCGCTCACACCCACTAGGGCACACGACATCACCAACATGCATATCATGATGCTTGGCATACAATGACTCATGACATTCAAATGCACACATATACACGCCCATAATCATGCATATATCATCAAATACAACACATTGCATTTACTAGCCCTTAGGCCACAAACCATCATCACAACATCTTATCACATGCATTTTCATCACACAACAGCACACAAGTCATACAACATTCATATCAACAGCATATTGCATAATACACATCAATTACACACACTTACAATGGTACAAGTTGACAAAACGACACCATTCCAATTCCCGACATAATTAAATCAACCACTAGTCTCTAAACTAATAATATAAGAAAGAACATGTCAAAAGCTTTCCAACGCACCAAACCACGCCTCAAACCGACTCACGAATCAAAAGTTATAAAGAAAACAAATTGGGAAAAGCTGTCATGTTCGTAGTGCGAAGCTCCTAGCGAGTCCTTCGCTTCTTCATTCGAAGTGCGAATGCCCCAGGGAACCATGGCAGAAAGGAAAATAGCATCAAAATTCCCAACGTTCGCAGCGCAAACACCCAATGAATCTTCGCTTCCCCCTTTGCAGTGCGAGTCTCCTAGCGAACAGTGGCAGAAAGGAAACAACACAAAACAACACAAAGTTCGCAGTGCGAGTCTCTGGAGAATGCTCGCCCTCACCTTTGCAGTGCGAATAGCCAGCGAATGCTCACTTTCCCCTTCGCTAGGGGATTCGCAGTGCGAACCTGCGAATTCAGCAAAACCCAGCAGCGCTGTTACATAACCCAAAACCATATTTTCCCCACCAAAACACTTCCAAACCAACACATAGCAATCAAAACATAACCCAGTCATGGTAACTAGTATTCTACAACATTTACACCGATTTCCAACCGCGGAAACATCAATTTCTACTCGTTTATCTCATTTCGACCTATATTTAAAAACTAATAAAACTTCCACACAAACATACATAATCATACACAAATATAGTATTATCGAGTTTCGCACCCTTACCCGATTAAATCGCGTTTGAAAAGTAGGTTGAATCGGTTCCTAAATCCACAAGTTTTCCTCTCTTTTCTTCTTTCTCTTCTCTTTCCTTCTTTCTCTTTTTCTTCACTTCTTTTTCTTTCCTTACTATTTTTCTCTCTTTCTATTTCTATTCATATGAAAAATATAATATCTACCCAAACAAAAGACCAAAATACCCCTACATTCAAATATCCTGCAAACGTTCCCAAAACGCGTTAACATATAATCACGATGAAAAATAATATATTTCCAAATAAAAGTCAAAAATAAAATAATATTATAATAAAATAAGAATGAGAAGGGGAGAGGAGAACCTCTTTACTTTTGTGCTCCAGTACTCTACAGGTGGTTTGCCGATCGCCTTCCCAAATCTGGGGCATTTGAAGACACTAAAGAAACATTGGACTGGTCAAGGAGATTGATGGGATTAAGGGCTGACAACTTGATTTGGATCAATCGTGATTTGCTGGTCCAAGAGATCCTGATTAGCTGTGGAGGTTACCCAAACGTACCTTTAATAGGAAAAAAAGGGGGAATTAATTATAATCCTATTCTTGCTATTAGGCAATTTGGGTATGCTTTGAAGGAGCCGCCAAAGGACCAAGATGTTCAAGAGTCTCTATATGTGAGTGGAGAAGCCAATCTGGAAGTGTTAAAGGAAGCTGCAAATACTTGGGGAGACCGCCATAAGAAAGGAAAGAATTCTTTTGGAAAGTGTAACAACAAAGAATTAACTGCATACGAGGACTGGATTCAGAGGAGAGTAGAGAGTGTACTTCTACCATTCTGCAGAGAACCTCCATCTTACCCACTGCTATTTGAATCTCCGACCACAATTGAGATAGAGAAGTATAACAAACTGTGGGCTGAAAAGGAGAAGCTTAGAGAGGAGAACGGTGAGCCACAAAGATAAATCTACCAGTTGAAACATGAGTGAGGTGAAGCTGTTCATGCCGCCAAGTTGAAAACAGAGTTGCTCGCTAAGAAAGAAAAAGAGCTAGCTGAAGAGTTTCATACCCCAAATTTTGACCACTAAGATTTCCCATCATTGTGCAAATCATCATCACAATATGGATGAACCATCATGCCTCATCAAATTCCTCAAGGGTTGTTGAGCATTCACTACAATCAAAATTAGGGTTTTAAGCCCTCTCAGAGCTTTAGACAAAGGATCAATCAAGGAATGACATGATCTTCAACTTGTCTAACCTCTCAAACATCCACAATGGATCAAGAGGACTCTCACTTCAAGGATTAAGCACAAGGCTGCTCCCTTCTAGGTGGATCAAGTCTCAAGATCGACAGTGTCACCAAATTAGGGTTTTGGTCGACCAGGGCCTCCAGTTGGAAATTTTCCTCTGGGCATGACCCAATGATCCAAAGCATAACCTAATATACTCCATGGAACCTCATGGACCCAATCATCAAGTCAATTTTGCCTCAGGGGATGCATTCGCCAAAAATCAAGAATTAGGGTTTCTTGACCTAATTCACCCCTAAGTTAACTTTTGGGACAAATCATGAACCAAGACCTAAAGACATGATTTGGGGGGCTCTAATATACCATATTGATCCATTTGCAACAATGGATTAATCCAAGAAGCTTGAGCAACAAGTCTCAATTTCATCTGCACCACAATTAGGGTTTCGCGAGGAAAGTCAACTGTAACTTTGACTTTTGACCAGGACATGCTCCCAAACCCTAAGACATGATTTAGTATACCCTATAACACCCATAAAATATGTTCATCAAGTTTGATTTAGGTCAAGGACATGATTTCCTGAAGAATTGCACAGTTTGGAATTCATCTGATAAAAAGTCAACTGTGCACAAAAGTCAACTTTGACTTTTTGAGATTTTTCACCAAAATAGATTTTTAACCCTAAAATGATGTTAATGTATGATTTGAATCATCATTCATCAAAAAAAAATCAAAGAAAGTGGGATAACTTGTAAAAGGGGTAACCATAAAAACTTAGAAAAATTTCTAAGTTATGGAAAAAGTGACACTAATGTGCCAACTTTGGAGGACCATAACTCCTAAACCACAAGGCCATTGTTCCCCATTCAAGGCTTGATTTGTAGATCACATTGCCCTCTACAAAAGCTTCATACTGACCTATGTCCAAATTCCTCATGGATTTTGAGTTATGGAGTGATCAAAATCAAGAAAAGTCACTTTGTTCCAACACTTAGTGAAAATTTCACTAAGTCGGAATCTGCCTTTACTTTTTTCCAAATGTAGGTGGATTTTTCACTTGGATTCAAAAGAGATCAAAACCAAACATGTTCAAACAGTTGTTGTATCATGTAAGGGCTTTCCAAAATTACCAAGAACATTACCAAATTCAATTTGAGCCATGAGATATGACATTGGCAAGATGCCTTGCTGAAATCTGCCAAGGCAAGGCAGATTTTTGCACTTTTGGTCGATTTGCCAAAATCAGCCAAATCTAAATGCTCCTATCCACTTGGACACCTCTGAGGATTGAATCTAAAGGGGACAATCACTGAGCCAAGCCTCCAAAGTCTTTGGAACAAGAAATAGCATGTTGAACCTAGAATTGCCAAAATAGGGACAAGACTCCAATTTTGGATTAGAGCATTCAATGGAAGCATCAAGGTGGCATGAACTGAGCTCTTAGCAACTGAATTCAGTCAAGACTTATCCAAGACCAAGGGGATCAGCAGCCTGTGCCCTAACCTCTAGTCAATGGCTAGAGGAGACTTGGATTTTCATTTGCCAACATTGGCCAAACCTACTCAGCAGTTGCCATTCACTATTCCTGGCAAAACAAACTTGCTCTACTATAAATAGAGCTCAAATGTGATCAGTTTGAGTACACCAAAGCCATCAAACAGATGCTTTCCTCAAAATCTCTTCTTTCACTCCAATTTTGCCTTCTAAGGCAAGTCACTATTGGGTTTTGAGTTTGAGAGCTTTTCCAATCAAACCAATCACACACACACACCTCACATACATCATATAGAAGTGATCCAAACACTCACATAACATCTGGAACACCAAAATCACAAAATCACTAGACAATTGCTCAAGTTCTTGACAGATTTGCAGTTGGGGTACCATCTCAAGTTCCAGATCATTTCAATCCATTCCAAGCATTGATACACACTCCAAGGCACCTAGGGAAGCTATCCAGATCATTGGAACCTAGCTGTAACACCTCCAACACAAAACACGATCACCAGCTGCAAGTGGTAAGCATGAGCTCTTCTAACTCTATGATCCATGCAATTTTTGCTGCACAATAATTTGTCCATATGTTCATAATCATGCATGAAATGTTTTCCCTCAATAAATTGCATTGTTTGAATCGTGTGTGAAATTTCTGAACCTTCATGCAGAAATTAGGGTTCTTGAGGTTTCTCTTTGATTTCTTGTTTTATGTTAAAAATAAATGAAATTAAAGACCATAGACATGATCGTGAGGTTAAAACGAGTTGATTGATATGTAGATTGCATGATATAATCAAGTATTCAGTGAGATTGGATAGAAAATCCAAATCTGGGAAACCCAGAACACGCGCGTGTTCTTGGTGTGTTCTTGGCGCCATTTTCAAAAATTCAAATATTTGAATTTTGTGATTTTATTTAATTGATTCAAAAATTAATTTCTCTCTGAGTTTTAATGATTTTGAGTTGATTCTTTTTTTTTATAATTCACAAAAATGATAAAATATTTTATTTTATCAAAAAATCCCAAAAATATTATTTATTTCATATAATTGATATTTTTGCAAAGAATTAATGTTTTATTTGTTTTTGCCATTTAAAATGTTTTTTCCCTCTTGATTTTGTAACTTTTAATGCCTTCTAATTATTTTGTAGGTCAATACTTAATTTTTGAAGCATTAATCCAAGATCACAATTTGTTTTCCATATGTTAAACAATTTTGATCATTTTAATTGAATTTTTATTCAATTAAAACACATTTTGAAAACAAATTAGTGTTTTTGGATTAATTCAACCCTCATTAATCATTTTCAAAACACTTTGGGCCTCTAATAGAGTGTAAGACCCAATCCTTTTTTGACCAAATCATTTTTGGGCCTCAGTGTATTGTATAAGTCCCGATACCGTTAAAAACAAACGGCGCGATCATCACCTTTTGAAAAATAATAATTGGGTCTCTCCTTGAGCTATAAGACCCATTCAAAACTTTTGGGCCTCTAATAGAGTGTAAGACCCAACCCCCTTTTAACCAAAACAATTTTGGGCCTCACTTATTGTATAAGTCCCTCCGCGTTAAAAGAAAACCTCGGCGCGATCGCCATTTTTAACGAAAAATCAATTGGGCCTACCCTCGTATTATAAGCCCCACTCTTTTTCTTTAAACCTTTTGGGCCTCTTAAGAGAGTGTAAGACCCATCCCTGTGTACAAAAAACCTTTTTGGGCCACAGTCACTTGTATAAGTCCCTCTGTACAAATTCAAACAACAGTGGAATCACTGATAAAATCAATTGGGCCTCTCCTTGAGCTGTAAGCCCCAAATATTTCTTTTTCAAAGCACTTTCTCCTTTGATTTTGAATATACTATTGTTTTCAATCTTTCTTTGTTGAAACAACTAACCAAACAGCATGGAAGCTCTACAACCGAGTAAGTGTTTATACGCTTTCATTTACCGCTTTCATATACATATAACTGTATTGTGGGGCTGTTTCGCTGTAAGTCTTCTTTCATAAACTCATATCAACTGTGTAATAATAGTATAGATATTTAGAGTTTCCCCGGCAACTACGTCTAGCATTAAGCCCGTTGATCACTCTTAAATAGTCAAAACTAGATCCCCATAGGATTACCAGACACAGTCTTCCCTCCTCTTGGGGTTAAACAATATGGAGACATGAAAGGCAGCATTCTCAGTGAACCCTTTCATAGACTGTCACTCGTAGAAGTTGTCAAAGAAACTCTATTCCCCAGAGATGATCTTTTCTCCGTGAATGGAATCTCTTGAGTTTCTTCCAAATTCTCGAACTTTCCTGGCTTGATCTATTCTCGGTGAATGGCATATCTTGAATTTCTCAGGGTTTGGGGACCCACAGGCTTCTTAAAAGCATTTGTCAAGAAACTCTATTCCCCAGAGATGATCTTTTCTCCGTGAATGGCATCTCTTGAGTTTCTTCCAAATTCTCGGACTTTCCTGGCTTGATTTATTCTCGGTGAATGGCATGTCTTGAACTTCTCGGGGTTTGGGGACCCATCGGTTTCTTAAAAGCATCGACCTCCTCTTGGGCATCGTACAAGGACCCACAGGCTTCCTAAAAGCAACCCCGCCTCCTCTTGGGCTTAGTACAAGGACCCGTCGGCTTCGTAGAAGTATTCACAGCCTCCTCTTAGGCTTCGTATAATGATCTCTTCCTCCGGGAATGATAGCCTCCTCTTGGGCTTCATACAAGGACCTCTCGGCCTCTTAAAAGTTTCCAGCCTCCTCTTGAGCTTCGTACAAATTGTCCCGACGACCTCCTAGAGGTATAGGAACAGAACTTAGTCATCTTCATAGAACAGTTCTTTCAAAGAGTCTACAACTGTTTCTCAAAGCATAGTACAAAAGATAAAATTCTAGACACGGACAGTCTAATATCCTTGAGTCTCAAAGGCATTCTTAAGTGACCCCTTCGTTAAATAGGAAGGAAACCCGTAGACTCGGACAGTCTTAATACCCTTTGGATTTCTCGTTTCCTCAAAGACAAGGAAATATCCCTGACCCTCGAATCAAATCCTTGAGTACAACATTGCTCATATAAGAACTGATTTTCTCTTTTAAAATCAGTATATTGGACTTGTCACTCAACTGAAACAGTCATATTAGCCTCCTCTTGGGCTTTGTACAATGATTCTCCCCAGCGGAGCTAACAATTTTAGCCTCCATCTCGGGCTTCGTACGAGATACCAAAATTCTCCCCAGGGGAGTCAAACCTTTTAGCCTCCATCTTGGGCTTTGTACAAGACACAAATCACTCCCTTGTTGAGGATAAAACCTTTCGCCTCCATCTCGGGCTTTGTACGAGATTAAAAAACACTCTCTTGTTGAGTCAACCCTTTTAGCCTCTCTCTCGGGCTTTATACGAGACATATATTAGCCTCCTCTTAGGCTTTATATAAGAAAACCACTGGTTGATCCAATCAACCTTTTAGCATCAAAGTTGTGCCTCGTTCACAGTCTACAAACATCAACAACTCCTTCCCCTTCATCTAATTGCTGTAAGCGGCAAGCCTCTGGATCATCTATATCCATGCCACTGTCCCTCTTTTAGCATGAGAAATTCCAAAGGAAAGATAGCATTGCTCTACACTGAGTTAAAGTCTTCTCCTTCAGGTTAAAAATCTCCTATAAAGGAAATTATGGCATTGTCGGATTCACACATCCCGGTTAAAGTAATTCTTCTTTATAAACAGTTGTGACATACAACCCCCTCTTTAGAGATGACAAATTCTCTCTGAAGACAACACCTTTTAGCTTCACGTCTTGGGCTTTGAACAAGATACTAAAACCTTTCACTTCACGTCTTGGGCTTTGAACAAGACACCAAAACAACCATTTCCTCCCATAGAAAAAGAGGAACTACCAAAACTCTGATTTCCCTGTTTTGGTAAACGGGAATACGTAGGCATAATATTGAAAGAAAAATCTTAGCGAGCACACTAAACAAAAACCCAAAATCCCATACTTTCATATATCTGTCCTAACATCCTAACCGATAGCCTAAAAAACCCCTTGTCAACAAAATAACCTAGGAGAGACCCCGAAACTTTGTAGCATTTGTAAACCAACAGTTTTGTCTGTTTAACCTCAGTATGCAAGCAGGGTTAGTTGGAGACATCTATTTCCCTTCCTTCATCAGCTTTAATAGGATAAAAAATGAATCGAACTGTAGTACTAGAGCGATCGTGCTTCGCAACCACATCCAAAAATCACTCGCTACAGAAAAATGGCGACAATGCTACGGAGTCACATGAGGATCTGTTTTACCTTAGTCATCATCGTCCCCATTTTCCACAGAAAAATGGCGACTCTGCTGGGGAGTCACATGAGGATCTGTTTTACCTTAGTCATCATCGTCCCCATTTTCCAACAGGAAAATGGCGACTCTGCTGGGGATACTTATCTTTAGGGATCTTGTTCTTTTCTCGTCTCCTAGGTAGAAACCTTGACGTCACTAGGATCTTAGGTCAAAACACCGTTAATTTGGAATGAAACCACAGGATGGTGACTCCGCTGGAAAACCATTTTCTGTCAGGAACTTAAGATTCATAGCTTTTAAAGGTCTAGGACATTAGGACAAATATATATACTACTTTTCCTAATTGCTATACCTGTTTATTTTTCTGCTAATGGGAATGTGTATGATGTCGCATGTGGAAAGATTGAGTATACACTTAAGATAAGTGATGGCGACGAGGTCGACCATTAACCTCAGTGGAGGCTGACCAATGCAACCTATTCCCTCTCATAGGCAATGGGCCGATTGTGATGTCTGAGAAGCTGAAGAGCCAACCCTTTTGTAGTGCAGAAGCTATCGGAAATAGTTGTCACGCAATACTACCCTCATTTGAGGTTGATGATCTATTCTCAATGAATAGCATTTACTCTAAGATTTCATACAGCTTGCTGGCGATCCACTTGCTGTTTGTTATCCTGGGAGGAGCTGATGATTTTGAGTACAGATCCAAAAATCACCCTAGTATAAACCTTTGGGGATGGGTAGAGCCTTAACTTCTTGACAACGACCCTTTGACCCCATTTTTTTCTATGTTTTTGTGTGCTGCATTCATGCATTCATTTAGAAAACATTAAAACATTCAAAAAAAATTTTTTCTCTTCTAGTCTCTCTGTTTTTCAAATTAAACTAAGACTGTGATTGCAAATATCAGAGAAAAGGATTGTGCTAATGGATTTCGGTAGAAGGAGAACTCATAAGTACACCTTCAAGGTTCCAAAACTAGATGATTTAAGAGGTTTGGCGAGGATGATCACAAACCAAGAGGCTTTCAGAGCCAGGTACGGAGGTCTGCTATCTCTGTTAAGGGTCCAAGTGATTGAGGGAATCATGGACGTGCTCGTTCAATTCTACGATCCGGTTTATCACTGCTTTACATTCTCGGATTACCAGCTAGCACCAACGCTGGAGGAGTATTCTCATCTGATTGATTTACATCACTGATCGAGCTCCATTTTCTGGACTGGAAGAAATTCCAAAGGATCAGACCATTACAAGAGCAATTCATTTGGATGAGTCAGAAGTCAGGATTCGCATGACCACTAAGGGTGGCATACAAGGTTTGCCAGCCCAGTTTCTGAAAAAGAAAGCTATGTACTTTGCTAGTATAGGGAACGGGACTGCTTTTGAAAGCATCTTTGTTTTACTCATCTACGGATTATTTTTTTTGTCCAACATTAATAACTTCATCGATATCAACGCTATTAAGGTTTTTCTCATTGGAAACCCTGTGCCAACTTTGTTCGCAGATGCGTATCATTCTGTACACTTAGGGAATTTGTACAGTGGAGGGGAGATCACATGCTGTGTACCTCTTCTTTATAAATGATTTATCTCTCATTTACCTAAGTCTGCTGCTTTCTGGGATCACAAGAGTGCCTTGCGCTGGTCGCAGAAGATCATGTCTCTCACTAACTCTGATATAGATTGGTGTAATAGGATTTATGATGGAATCAGGATCATTGACCGTTGTGGAAACTTCCCCAATGTACCCCTTATAGGAACTAAGGGAGGAATCAACTATCATTCGGTATTGGTTCTTCGTCAATTTGGATACCCGATGAGGCATGTTCCCTGGAATGCTCATCTGGAAGGTATTTTCTTCAAGGAAGGAGAAAGTGACAGAGCACTAAAGACAGAAATAGTGCATGCTTGGAAACACGTTCATAAGAAAGGATGGGAGTCTCTAGGAAAACCGGACTGTGTCTCGGTGGAGCCTTATCTCCACTGGGTACAAACTAGAGCTCTCAAGCTAAAGTTGCCTTATCCTCGTTACGGAATTCTTCCGCCGAGGGAATCTGTCATGTACTTCATGACTGAGACTGAAAAGTTTTAGGTTACTCTCAACAAAGTTCAACGGGAGAGGAGGTCTTGGAAGAACAAGTACCGCACCCTTAACGTGGAGTGCATCAAAATACAGCAACTGCTGAGAGATAAGGATGCTCTGATTGAGATTTTAGAGCAATATGCTGTGGATAATCAGGATGACCAAAGGAATTTGCTTGCTCCTTTCACGTAGCAAAGGAATGACAACCCGACAACGGCTCAAGAGCCCCGGTCAAAGAAAAGGAAGATACCAGAATCAACACCCGAGTTCTCTCGGGACCCCTTAGCTTAGTTTTCTGTTTCTGCACTTTGTAATCTACTGTATTTCCATTTCTGTAATCCTTTGAATTTCAATAAAAAAGGGGTTTCCCCACCGTTTGATATTTGCAATCTAATTTTCGAAGTTTATTTTCATTAAACCAAAAAAATAATTAATATAATCATTGCATTCATCATTCTCACATCGCGTATTCTTCTTACCTATGAATCTCACGTTTGTGTCTCGGATCTAGAACTTCTTGGGGTTTGGGGACCCATCGGCTTCTTAAAAGCATCGGGCTCCTCTTGGGCATCGTACAAGGACCCACAGGATTCCTAAAAGCAACCCCGCCTCCTCTTGGGCTCAGTACAAGGACTCGTCGGCTTCGTAGAAGTATTCACAACCTCCTCTTAGGCTTCGTATAATGATATATTCCTCCGGGAATGATAGCCTCCTCTTGGGCTTCATACAAGGACCTCTCGGCTTCTTAAAAGTTTTGAGCCTCCTCTTGGGCTTCGTACAAATTGTCCCGACGACCTCCTAGAGGTATAGGAATAGAACTTAGTCATCTTCATAGAACAGTCCTGTCAAAGAGTCTACTACTGTTTCTCAAAGCATAGTACAAAAGATAAAACTCTAGACACGGACAGTCTAATATCCTTGAGTCTCAAAGGCATTCTCAACTGACCCCTTCATTAAATAGGAAGGAAACCTGTAGACTCGGACAGTATCAATACCCTTTGGATTTCCCGTTTCCTCAAAGACAAAGAAATATCCCTGAACCTCGAATCAAATCCTTGAGTACATCATTGCTCATATAAGAACTGATTTTATCTTTTAAAATCAGTATATTGGACCTGTCACTCAACTGAAACAGTCATACTAGCCTCCTCTATGGCTTTGTACAATGATTCTCCCCAGCAGAGCTAACAATTTTAGCCTCCATCTCGGGCTTCGTACGAGATACCAAAATTCTCCCCAGGGGAGTCAAACCTTTTATCCTCCGTCTTGGGCTTTGTACAAGACACAAATCACTCCCTTGTTGAGGATAAAACCTTTCGCCTCCATCTCGGGCTTTGTACGAGATACAAAAACACTCTCTTGTTGAGTCAACCCTTTTAGCCTCTCTCTCGGGCTTTGTACGAGACACATAAAAGATCCTCTCATAGGATCAACCCCTTTTAGCCTCTCTCTCGGGCTTTGTACGAGACCCCATTGGTTGATCCAATCAACCTTTTAGCATCAAAGTTGTGCCTCGTTCACAGTCCACAAACATCAACAACTCCTTCCCCTTCATCTAATTGCTGTAAGCGGCAAGCCTCTGGATCATCTACATCCATGCCACTGTCCCTCTTTTAGCATGAGAAATTCCTAAGGAAAGATAGCATTGCTATACTCTGAGTTAAAGTCTTCTCCTCCAGGTTAAAAATCTCCTATAAAGGAAATTATGGCATTGCCAGATTCACACATCCCGGTTAAAGTAATCCTCCTTTATAAACAGTTGTGACATACAACCCCCTCTTTAGAGATGACAAATTCTCTCTATAGACAACACCTTTTAGCTTCACGTCTTGGGCTTTGAACAAGATACAAAAACCTTTCGCTTCACGTCTTAGGCTTTAAACAAGACACCAAAACAACCATTTCCTCCCATAGAATAGGAGGAACTACGAAAACTCTGATTTCCCTGTTTCGGTAAACGGGAATACGTAGGCATAAGATTGAAAGAAAAATCTTAGCGAGCACACTAAACAAAAACCCAAAATCCCATACTTTCCTATATCTGTCCTAACATCCTAACCGATAGCCTAAAAAACCCCTTGTCAACAAAATAACCTAGGAGAAACCCTGAATCTTTGTAGCATATGTAAACCAACAGTTTTGACTGTTTAACCTCAGTATGCAAGCAGGGTTAGTTGGAGACATCTATTTCCCTTCCTTCATCAGCTTTAATAGGATAAAAAATGAATCGAACTGTAGTACTAGAGCGATCGTGCTTCGCAACCACATCCAAAAATCACTCGCTACAAAGAGATCATAGCCAGACAAAAGGTACGACAAGCGCTAAAAGGTGTTGGCAGGATCCACAAATCCAAGAAGGAAGACCTAGCCAAGGCTTGGTCAAAAACCCCCAAGTTCAACACTTACCAAGATACTGCAATAACAGCCAACAAGCAGAAAGAGGATAAGTTCCTAGATCAGATCGAGAGTTTGAAGACGAAGCTCCAGAAGAAAGATGAGGAGATCTTATCAGGGACGTTCCAGAGACTCGTAGTCGAGGAGGCCATAGTGACCATAGCAGAGCTGAAGATACGAGCTGAGGTGAAGAGGCCTAGGGGTAAAGGCTCTAGATCAGGCAATGGGTGATACTCTGTAGTTTGTTTTTCTTTGTATCTCGGGTCACCACCAGAATTGTTGACTAGGATCTTTGCTTCTTTTGTTTTCAGACTTATTATTGTTATTTTGGGTTGTAATCTATGACGATTTTTTTCTCTGATTCATATATGAGCAGCAATTTCATCCTATCTCGTCTTTAAACTGGAATCAAGGGGTGGATCGCCCTGCAAATATTCAAACATGTTCATTTGCATATGCATAATCATAATCATCTTTTTTACATTGCAGGTGCTCGTTCCGGTTTGTTCTAACCTTTATTTGGTTGTAGGCAGGATTGATAACCAGCTGATTCACCGGTATTCTACTAGATCAAATCATAAGAGAATTATGGAGAAGATGCAAGCTGATATGGTTGCCATGCAGGCCCGTATAGACCAATTCATAGAACTGATGCAAGGTGTTGCCCAAGGGCAAGAGTAATTGGGGACTTTGGTCCAACCCTTAGTGGCAAGGGTGGATGAGGATAGGGTTCTTCATGGTCGAGTCCATAATGGTGTTGCTGGTAACGGTGCTTAGGGAGGCCCTGTGGGCGTGGAGATCCCTATTCCTGGTGTTGTGATCCCTCCGGGCGGAGGAGAGCAGCTTGTGATTCCTTCTGTTGTGGGAGGAGGAAGTGTTTGTGTTGTTCATGGTCATCATTTCGAAGACCAACAAGATGACATTTTCTCTCTTCCAGGCGGGGATGCTGGTCCTCAAGCGGACAATGATCAAAGGTTCCGACTCATTGAAGAACAACTAAGGGGAGTGGTGAATCAGAATTCTGTAGGAGTGGATCTAGAGGATTTGGGGCTGGTTCCCGATGTTGTAATTCTGCACAAATTTAAGGTGCCCACTTTTGCGAAATACAATGGTACCACCTGTCCCAAGACACATGTCAGGGCGTACGCGAGGAAGATGGCCGCGTATTCTAAAGATGAGAAATTGCTGATGCATTTTTTCCAGGACATCCTGTCTGGGGTATCCTTGGAATGACATATGCAAATAGAGAGATGCCATGTCCGTAATTGGAGAGAGTTGGTTAAGGCCTTTATCAAGCACTACCAATATAACACTGATATGGCTCCCAACAGGACCCAGCTATAGAATATGTCCCAGAAGAATAATGAAAGCTTCAAAGAATATGCGCAGAGATGGCATAAACTAGCGGCAAGGGTGCAGCCGCCCATGTTGGAGAAGGAAATGTTGAATTTGTTTATGGATACTTTGCCGGGACGTTATTATGAGAAACTGTTACCTTGCGCGTCAGGCAAGTTTGCTAATTTGATCAGGGTCGGGGAAATGCTAGAGAGTGGAATCAAAGCGGGGAAGGTAGCAAGTAGTGATGGGTCGTCTTCAGGTCAAGGGAAGAAACCCTATGCTAATTATAAGAAAAAGGAGGAAACCAATTCTGTGTCGTCTCACCGAGGTAAAGGAAAGCAGCATCAGAGTTATAACCAGCAGGTACCTTCAGTGACAATTCCTGCAGCGCTTCCACCTCAGCAGCCGCAAAATCAGGCTCCACGTCAGTATCAGCCAAGGCCTAAATAGAACCGACATTTTAATACTCCACCTCTACCATATTCATAGTTGTTTTAGCATTTGCTACAGTTGCAGTTGATGCAGAAAAGGACTCTAGCTCCTCCCACCGGTAATCCACCTCCAGGTTATAATCCTAATGCCCACTGTGACTTTCATTTTGGGGCACCCGGACACTATATTGAAGACTGTAAAGCTTTTAAGCACGCAGTCCAAGACTTGGTGGATTCGAAGGCCATTAATTTTTCAAATGACGGGCCAAATGTCATCCAAAATCCAATACCGAACCATGATGGGCCAAGGGTTAACGCTGTTGTTGGTTCTTGGATTGACTAGAATTTTGGTAAAACAAAGTGTTCAATGTTGATGTCATATGGGTGATGTCTTAACATTGAGTCTTAACATTGGTTTATGTTAAGGATTTAACTTGTTGAAGTTTTGAAGTCTGATGTCACATGCGATGTCATGACATCAGATATGCAGATCAGTAAAACATCAGGTTTGAGATGTTTTTAGGGTTAAGCGTTTTAGATGGAATTTGGGAGAGCTGGCAGAGTTATTGGATGTGAATATCTTGGAGGAGATATTTTCTGTTACAAACAGATTTGATGCAGATTTGTGGGAGTGTTTAAAGGCTGAAGATCTAAGAAGATTTTGAGAGAGAAAATCTATTGAAGATTCAGTTTTAAATAACAAATCAGGTCAGATATTGTAGCAGGTCCAAGCCCAATTCAGATAGCTATATAAAGCGCATCAATCCTGAAGGAAAAGGAACGGAGAAAGAGAGCTAAAGACTGAGAGTCGTTTGAGTCATCGTGTTTGTAAACCATTCTAGTGTGAATTGGTGTTGTTGTTTTGAGTTGTTCTTGATCAAGGCTGTGAAGCAGAATCAAGTTGTGTTTTTCAAAGTGTGTGATCTTTGAATTATATCACTGAAGTGATTTAGGGATTGAATAGTGTTCTCATACTTAAGTGGTCTCTTAGGTAGAAGGTTCATTAAGTAGTGATTAAGTTTAGGAGATGTCAACTGGGTTGTTGAGTCTGTAAATTAATTCTACTGATAGTGAAATTCATCCATGGCTTGGTAGCCCCCAGACGTAGGTAGTTAGACCGAACTGGGCGAACAATTCTTCGTGTACTCTTCGGTTGTTTTACTTTGTCCATTGCAGAGTGTGTGGTTGTGACATCACACGTAACATCACATATCTGGTACCAGAATTTCAGCTGTGTTAGAGGAGAATGAATCTTTGAATTTGGTTACCGATGTTAATGAATTAAGGACTCCTCTGATGGTGGTAAAGGAGAGGTTATTGAGGGGTGGGGTGTCCCCCGGATGTGATGAGAATTGTTCAGACTATATGTCGCAAGTGAATGGGTGTCATTTTTTGAAGTCAGGAATTCAAAAGCTGATAGATGAAGGTCGATTGCAGTTTGACCGATGTGACCAACGGAAAGAGGTTGTTAGCAGGAAGAATGAGGTTGCTACCATTATTATCCCTTTCAAAACAATCACTATTTTAGGGCCGGTAAGACCAGCATCGGTTATTATCACAACTCACGGACCCATGCCATATGAGAGTACCAAGGACATTCCTTGGAACTATGGGGCCGAAGTGTTTGTCAATGGACAGAAACAATAACTGGTGGGAACTTTTGTTTTGAACTCTTGTGTCGAAAGCAGTGTTGAGGAAGGGGCTATCACGAGAAGTGGTAGGGTCTTTACCCCTTCTAATGATCAAGCTGGTAGTTCTAGACAAGACAAAGGGAAACAGGTTGTAGGTAATTCTATGCAAGCACCAGTAGTGAATGACTCCACGACAGGGCCGGTTAATAATTCTTTCTCCGAGAATGTGGAAGAGTTTATGAGATTGATCAGGAAGAGTGACTACAAGATTGTTGATCAGTTGCATCAGACTCCATCCAAGATCTCCATCTTGTCCTTGTTATTGTGTTCCGAGGCACACCGAAATGCATTGCTAAAGGTACTGAATACTGCTTACGTACCTCAAGAGATATCTGTTAATCAGTTAGAAGGGGTCGTGGCTTACATGAATACTGGTAATGGTTTGGGTTTCACTGATTTAGACTTGACTCCAGCTGGGAGAAACCATAACAATTCCTTGCACATTTCTGTTGAATGTCGTGGTTCGTTGATGTCTCATGTGCTGGTGGATACTGGGTCCTCTTTAAATGTTCTGCCTAAGAAAGCCTTGATGAAGCTGGACACCCGAGGTTGATATGCACACCTAGTGATTTGGCGGTGCGCGCTTTTGACGGCTCGAAGAGGTCTGTTTTTGGTGAGATTGTGCTACCAATTAAGGTTGGGTCGGAAGTTTTCGATGCTACCTTCTATATCATGGACATCCAACCTGCCTACAGCTGTCTGCTGGGTCGTCCATGGATTCACAGTGTTGGGGCTGTGACGTCTACATTGCATCAGAAGTTAAAGTATATGGTAGACGGGCATGTGGTGACGGTTTATGGAGAAGAGGATATTATGATAAGCCAGCTATCTACTTTCAAATATGTGGAGGTAGATGGCAAAATACTCGAAACTCTATGTCAGGGTTTCAAAGCAGTGAAGATCACTGAGAAGCCTCTCAAAGAAGGTAGCCAATCTGAAGTGGTTCAGCCTATAGTGGTACACCAGCCGGAGATTTCAATGTCTTCCTTTAAAGATGCTCGGGCCGTGGTTGAGGCCGGCGGTTCACAAAGGTGGGGTCAGGTTATTGATATCCAGGAAAAACGGAATACTCATGGACTGGGTTATAAGCCACCCAGGCGTCCTGAAGAGCCTCCTAAGTTCTATGGCCCAGTCCGTTTCACCAGTGCCAGTGTTTTCTTCGACAGAGTCAATGCAATTGAGGAGGATGGGGATAGTGATTGTGATATGGATAGTTGGATCTGCCCCTGTGTCCCAGGTTAGACCCTTCGCAACTGGTCGTCAGAAAGAGCCATTCAAGTGACCGGACCAGAGTAATTGCTTCTGTTTATCATCTATGTTAATCCTACGTTCTGCCCAAGACGTAGTGATTCTTGTTTGTAGGGCTTGAATGTTTTTGTATGTTTTTCTTTATCATTAATAAAGGACGTTTTTGCATTCAAATGTTTAGATCCCTGTTTTTTGTTTTTTCATTAAAATCACATCAAAATGGCAATGTGTTTTTGTTTGATGCATCCATAATAAACATATATCATCAATCATGCAGGTTTTCTTGTTCAGATTCCACCCATCATGATTTGGCTATAGCTCGGTATGACTTCGATAATCCCATATATCAGGCTAAAGAGGGGACTGATGAAGACTGTGCCTTACCAGAGGAATTAGCCAGGCTATTAAAACAAGAGGAAAAGATCATTCTGCCTCATCAGGAGGAAATTGAGGTTGTTAACTTGGGTACCGAGGTACGAATTGGGGCTGCTTTGGAAGACACTATCAAGGGAAGATTGATTGAAATGCTCCGAGAGTATGTTGATATCTTTTCTTGGTCTTATCAAGACATGCCTGGGCTCGATACTGACATTGTGGTACACCGGCTGCCGCTCAAAGAAGGATATGTTCTGGTTAAGCAGAAGCTGAGAAGGACAAAACCGAAAATGGTTGTCAAGATTAAGGAAGAGGTTCAGAAATAGTTAGATGCTGGGTTTCTTCCTGTAACAAATTATCCTCCGTGGGTTGCTAATATTGTACCTGTACCTAAGAAGGACAGAAAGGTCAGGATGTGCGTTGATTATAGAGATCTGAATAGAGAACGCCCAAAAAACGACTTCCCGCTTCCTCACATTGACGTGTTAGTGGACAATAAAGCTCAGTATTCTGTGTTTTCCTTCATGGATGGCTTCTCTGGGTATAACCAAATCAAGATGGCCCCAGAGGACATGGAGAAGATGACGTTCATAACACCGTGGGGAGCATTCTGTTACAAAGTGATGCCCTTTGGATTGAAAAAAGTTGGGGCAACATATCAGCGGGCGATGGTGACTCTCTTTCATGATATGATTCACAAAGAGATCGAGGTCTATGTTGATGACATGATTGCGAAGTCACAGACGGAGGAAGAACATCTAGTTAATCTTCAGAAATTATTTGAAAGGTTGAGAAAGTTTAGACTGAGGTTGAATCCGAACAAGTGCACCTTCGGGGTGAGATCTGGAAAGTTACTGGGTTTTATTGTCAGCGAAAAAGGTATCGAGGTGGACCCTGCTAAAGTAAAAGCCATTCAAGAAATGCTTGAACCAAGAACAGAAAAGGAAGTTCGTGGTTTCTTTGGGAGGTTGAACTACATTGCAAGATTCATCTCTCATCTTACAGCCACGTGTGAACCGATATTCAAGTTGCTAAGAAAAGATCAAGAGGTCAGGTGGAACGAGAATTGTCAAAAGGCGTTCAAAAAAATAAAAGAATATTTGCAGGAACCTCCGGTCCTTATTCCGTCAGTGCCAGGAAGGCTATTGATTATGTATCTTACGGTTCTTGAGAACTCAATAGGGTGTGTGCTCGGTCAACACGACGAGTCAGGTAGAAAAGAGCATGCCATCTACTACTTGAGTAAGAAATTCACTGATTGTGAGTCGAGGTACTCGATGCTGGAGAAAACATGTTGTGCACTCGCTTGGGCAGCTAATCGTTTGAGGAAGTATTTTTTAAACCACACAACCCTCTTGATTTCGAAGATGGACCTGATCAAGTATGTGTTTGAAAAGCAGGCACTTTCCGGAAGAATAACCCATTGGCAGATGGTTCTGACAGAATACGATATTCAATATGTTTCCCAAAAAGCCATCAAGGGAAGTGTTTTGTCAAAATATCTCGCTGAACAACCAATTGAGGATTATCAACCGATGAAGTTTGAATTTCCTGATGAGCACATTATGTATCTGAAGATGAAAGAATTTGAAGAGCCTCTACCTAATGAAGGGCCAGAAATTGGATCCCAATGGAAGCTGGTCTTTGATGGGGCTGTCAACTCATATGGTAACGGAATCGGGGCAGACATTACAACTCCAAAAGGTTCTCATATACCTTTCACTGCCCGATTAGCATTCATATGCACCAACAATGAGGCGGAGTATGAAGCATGCATTATGGGGTTAGAAGAAGCGATTGATTTGAGAATCAAGAACCTCGATGTCTATGGTGATTCCGCGTTGGTGGTTAATCAGATCACTAGAGAATAGGAAACTCGTCAAGCGAACTTGGTGGCTTATAACAACTATGCCAGGAGGTTGTTACCTTTCTTTGACAGAGTTGATTTTCATCATATACCCCGATTGGAGAATCGGATGGCCGATGCGTTGGCAACGTTGTCTTCAATGTATCAAGTGAATCGTTGGAACGAAACTCCTTCGATCAGAATCATGCATCTGGATAGACCAACTTTTGTGTTTGCAATTGAAGATATGTCAGATGGTAAACCTTGGTATCATGATATTAAAGTTTTTCTAAAAAGTCAGGAGTATCCAGAGGCTGGTGGGAAATTTCTTTCTAAATGAGGATGATGTGTTATACAAAAGAAACTTTGACATTGTCTTGCTACGTTTTTTTTGATGAACATGAGGCAAACCTGTTGATGGAAGAAGTTCATGAAGGATCTTTCGGTACCCATGCCAATGGGCATGCTATGGCTAGAAAGCTATTGAGAGCGGGGTATTATTGGATGACTATGGAATCTGATTGTTTCAAATACGCCCATAAATGTCACAAATGCCAGATTTATGCTGATAAGGTGCATGTACCGCCTACTCCTCTGAATGTGTTATCATCACCTTGGCCTTTTGATATGTGGGGCATTGACATGATCGAAAAGATTGAACCTACTGCTTCCAATGGGCATCTTTTCATTTTGGTTGCCATCATTTACTTCACGAAGTGGGTAGAGGCAGCCTCGTTCGCTAACGTCACCAGACAAGTGGTAGCCAGATTTATCAAGAAGGACATCATCTGCCGGTATGGAGTCCCAGAGAGAATCATTACTGATAATGGTTCAAATTTGAATAACAAGATGATGAAGGAGCTATGTCAGAGCTTTAAGATTAAACATCACAATTCTTCTCCCTATCGTCCGAAGATGAATGGGGCTGTTGAAGCAGCAAATAAGAACTTCAAGAAGATTGTACAGAAGATGATAGTGACCTATAAAGACTGGCATGAGATGTTGCCTTATGCTTTGCATGCTTATCGTACTTTGGTACGCACATCAACTGGGGAAACTCCTTTCTCATTGGTATATGGTATGGAAGCGGTTCTACCATTAGAAGTTGAGATTCCTTCTTTAAGAATTCTGGCAGACGTGAAGCTTGATGAAGCTGAGTGGGTGTGTTCTAGACAGGATCAGCTGAACCTTATTGAAGAGAAGAGATTGGAAGCCGTTACACATGGTCGGTTGTATCAGAGCAGGATGAAGAAAGCCTTTGATCAGAAAGTGCGTCCTCGGTGTTTTCAGGCTGGTGAATTGGTTTTGAAAAGGATCCTTCCTCCTCAAACAGATCACAGGGGCAAATGGACTCCAAACTACGAAGGGCCATATGTAGTAAGACAGGTTTTTTCTGGTGGAGCCTTATTACTCTCAACTATGGATGGCGAAGATTTTACGTCCCCTGTGAATAAAGACGTAGTCAAAAAATACTTTGCGTAAAAGAGACCCGCTGGACACAAAAAGAAAGTCCAGGCAAAAAAGGGGCATCCCGGCGAACCATAAAAAGAAAAGGTTCACGCAAAAGTTAGGGATAAAAAGAGAAAAAAAAGAGTAAACCCGGAAAGTTGAAAACCTGAAAAGGCAACTTTGGCAAAAAGGGGTATCCCGGTGGATTAAAACCCCGAAAAGGGCAATCCAAGCTACAATCTGCATTCGATCTGTGAACACCTTTGATACATGGAAGTTTCGAAGGGAAGGAATCAGTCTAGTCAGTCTCTTCGAAGGCCAAAACATCTGCGGATAAGCAAGGCATATTGGGTCATAGCTGAATTGAATCATGGTGGATATCTGTTCCCCACATTACCGACATGTGTATTTTCTTTTATTTCTTTTTGCAATTACCTCTTTCCAGGAATTGCTTCCAAATGTAAATGCCTATTCACAGGCCAATTTCATTCAATAAAATCTTCATTTCACTCAAAAGCTTTCCATTTGTGCTTTTACTTTTGTTGTTTTGTTTGTGAAAACGTCCGATATTTTGATAAGACGTTGCATGCAGAAATGTTAAGCTTTGCGAAGCATATCAGAAAACAGTGGAAATTACTTAGGCAACGGTCGTTGTATTGTTAACAGGGGTGGCCTTTTTGCACATAGAGCTTTCTGTGATTGCGTTTGCAGGACAACAGGTTTGTTATTCCCAAGTGGAGTCGCCTCCCCAGCACTGAAAGTTCATCATCCTCAGTAGAGTGCAGAGGATTATCCCCCCAGCAAGCAGTTTAAAGTGGATTGCTACGAGGTGAATGTGGTTATACCTCCAGCAAAAGGTGTGCTGGATGTCTTTGAAAAGACTTTAGGTCCCCCACAGGTCCTGGTAACCACCTTCCTCAGGAGTTTAGGGAGTGTATTTCCGTCAGCAACGACATGCTCTAATCCCCAGCAGGGTAGATTCTCTCCTCCAACGGCAGCAGGTTGTTATTTTTCCCCACAGCAGGGTACATAGGATTAATTCCCCAACTATAGTTGTGATTGATTCATCACTTTCCCAGCAAATAATCGGAAGTTGACGTTGTTGCATCCCTAGCAAGAGACTGATGGAATATCTTCTTGGGACAAAGATGTTATTTCCCCACAGAGCCTGAGCACTCATTCTCCTCAGCTAGTCGAGAAATGTTTTCCTCACCAGCAACGGTATGGGTTAATCCCCTCAGATGAGTAAGCTTGATGTTATCTTCTAGCAGAGTTGATGTCACCATCTACAGTTCCTCAAGCAGGTCTGCTAGTCATGGCCGGTACTCCCCAGCAGGGTAAAAGTGCTGATATTCCCCGGCAGGGTAAAAAGGAAAGAGCACCTTCCAACAGCAGGTTGAGTTCGGTGATATCCCCAAACAGGTTTGGAAACATCGATTTGTCTCCCCGAGCAGAGTTTGATGGTGATCTTCGCAGTGGTTTGTTCAACAGCAGTTGAAATCCTCAGCAGGTTTTAAGTCCAATTGTTATTGGCATTCTTTCAGATCCAGGTGGAAGTCATTGATAATTTCAGCGGAGAGAGTTTCTCTTCGGATTCCATCTTTAATTGTTCATTTTTTATCCATCCCCGACAGAGTGGAATTTCTCTCAGATTTTTCATATCCAGCAGAGTTTGGGATCAGGATCTTCCTAAGCAGAGTGAAGTCTTCCTCAACAGGGTCTCATATTTCAGAGGACAATTTAGTTTGTCATCCCCGGTGGGGTTGCCTTTGTCTTCAACAATTATTTTGCTGAGACGCCTCTTTTGCATTGCATAAGCATTTTTGCATGGCATCCTCCAGAAAGCGTAGCATTCCATTGATATGGAGCATTACGGAAAAATTCAAACATATGCATTCGAAGTAGGGCTGGAAATGAGTCGAGTGGAGTCGAACTCGCCTTAGCTCAGTTCGACTCGTTAAGAATTAGCCGAGTTCGAGTTCATAACGAACATTTTTTTCAGCTCAAATTCTACTCGTTAAGAATTGGCCGAGTTCGAGTTCGAGTTCGAGTTCATCACGAACTTTTTTTTAGGTCAAACTCGACTTTTTAGAAGTTCACGAATATCTCAGTTTAACTCATTAGGTTTATCTTGTTAGGTACAACTCACTTATTTCACAGACTTAAAAGTAATTTTTTAAAGTCTATTTTTTATATATATATTTGACATTTTAAATTAATATTTTTTAAATAAAAAATATAGAAATAAAATAAAAGTTATAAGATTGGAATTTATACGATGTTAATTTTATTTGTATAATTATTCGTAGAAATATTTTACTCACTTGAGAATATAAATTATCAATTAAAACCGTTAGATTAAAAGAAAATATGAGACTAAGATTTAGAACAAATATTTAAACCTACTCTTAAAGACAATATAATCTATCTCATATATAATCGAATTGACTTATGAACCTAACGAGTCGAACTATGTATAGTTCAAGTTCAGATCATTTAGTTAACGAACTTATTTTTTAGCTCATATTCAGCTCATTTGGCTCATGAACCTAGTTCAACGATTTAATTTTCGAATCGAATTTCAAACTATTTTCGAGTTGGTTTGGTTCATTGCCAGCCCTAATTCGAAGCATAGGCCAGGTTTGATATCCTTTGCCAGTTTCTTTCCCCAGCAGAAAGTAATGTTGTTTTACATTACACCGCAACCAGTGGATTCGTCCTTCTTGTTGGTCCTTCCTATACACCCCCACAGAGTTGTCTGTTTAGATTTCTCTTTTCCCCGGCGGAGTCATCTTTGTGGAACTGTCGATTCTACATATTGTTGTTTGAAAGTCTACCCTCGGCTTAGTCTTTCTTTGAAAGTCCACCTTCGGCCAGGTCTTTCTCTTTTCTCGAGTTCGCCTACGACCGTCCTCACACCCGCTGTTATCTTGTTCTCCCCAGTAGAGTTATCCTATTTGGTATAGCCTTTATTTGAAAGCCCACCTTCGGCTTGGTCTTTCTTTCTCGAGCCCACCTTCGGCATGGTCTCGCACCCTTTGTTTGAAAGTCTACCATTGGCTTAGTCTTTTTTTGAAAGCCCAACTTCGGCTTGGTCTTTCCTTTTCGAGTCCACCCTAGGCATGGTCTCGTATCCTTTGTTTGAAAGTCTACCTTCAGCATAGTCTTTCTTTGAAAGCCCACCTTCGGCTTGGTCTTTCCTTTTCGAGTCCACCCTCGGCATGGTCTCGTATCCTTTGTTTGAAAGTCTACCTTCGGCATAGTCTTTCTTTGAAAGCCCACCTTCGGCTTGGTCTTTCCTTTTCGAGTCCACCCTCGGCATGGTCTCGTATCCTTTGTTTGAAAGTCTACCTTCGCCATAGTCTTTCTTTGAAAGGCCACCTTCGGCTTGCACTTTCCTTTTCGGGCCCACCTTCGGCATGGTCTCGTATCCTTTGTTTGAAAGTCTACCTTCGGCTTAGTCTTTCTTTGAAAGTCCACCTTCGGCTTGGTCTTTCTTTTTCAAGTCCACCATCGGCATGGTCTCGTATCTTTCTTTTTCGAGCCCACCTTCGGCATGGCCTCGTAGTCTTTCTTTGAAAGCTCACCTTCAGCTTGGTATTTCTCTGTCGAGCCCACCATCGACATGGTCTCGTACCCTTTGTTTGAAAGCTCACCTTCGGCTTGGTCTTTCTCTGTCGAGCCCACCTTCGGCATGGTCTCGTACCCTTTGTATCTCCCCAGCGTGGTCCGCCTTTGGCCGGTCCACCTTTTCGAGTTCGCCTTCAGCCGTCCTCGTTTATCCTGGTATCCCTAGTTTAGTCCTCCTTCGGCCGGTCTGCCTTTCCGAGTTCGCCTTCGGCCGTTCTCGTATTCGCATTATTTCATCATCCCCGCAGGGTGCAAATTTTTCAGGTTATTTTGGTATTCAATCTCCGTGTATCCTGATCGTCTGAAAGTCGTTGCTTCCGTACCCTCGGATCCAAGAAGTTTGAATAGGGGCAGCTGTAACACCTCAAAATTTGCCCTTTTGTTTCTAACTTAACTGGTTTATACTTCCTTTCATTTGCATCTGCATTGTCCTTTTGAGCATGGGATCAATGTATTCTCTAGCAGCTCACGACATCATCGGTTCCAGTACAATTTTTAACAGTGTTCAAAGCCAAGCAGATAGCTTTCCAAGTCTTTTGAGCATTTATTTTGCCCATTAAGCGATTGGATGATTAGAAATTTCGGCAGTCAATTTTTGATCAGTCATTCAGCACCAGACAGTTGTTATCAGCAATTTAATCGGAGTACGGAAAAACAGGTCACAACATATTTCAAGTGTTTTCCAGTGGTAATATCAAATGGCAAGTTTCAAAGGTCTATCATGGTCCAGAACAGGTGGAACCGGGCGAATATTCAAGTTTCCCTCCTTTTGGCGCCATTTTTTGAATTTTTGAATGGAGTAATCGATTACTCAAAGTGAGTAACCGATTAATCTGGGCGAAATTGCAAAAAATGTGGCATTTTCAGCACTACAGAATTTTGGGGTGTTTTGTGGTCATGTGCTTGGCTTGTGCATGTGTGGGAAGGACCTAGAACTGATCTTTTTACATCATTTTCCACCCAAAATTCAAATTCTCTCCATCACTTTTCCACTCTAATTCCTCATTTCATTTCCTAATCCATTTTTACCCCAATTTCCACTCACTTAACCTCACTCCCAACCCAAACTTAACTCCTAACCTAGGGGTTATTTAAACCAATTCATTCCAAATCTCTAAAACCTAGATCATTTTCACTCTCCAATTTTTTGTTCAGAATTTCTCTCAATTCTCTCTCACTTTTTCCACTTTTCATCTTCTTCTTCAACCCCTCACCAAAGCTCCATATCCATAGATTCACAAATTCTTCATTGGAATTTTTGAATTCTTGAGCTAAACCTCCATCACATCATCATTCTTGGTTCAATTCTGATATAGCTACTAGTTTGGATCTTTGAATCACTTTTGGGAGCAGCTTTTGATTATTTGGAGTGTTCTTGCTTGGATCTTGAAGTTTCTTGCTAGGATCTTGAAGATTATTGTATAGATCTCTGGTTTTCTTGCTTGGATTCACCAATTTTAGTGCTCAACAATCACCAAGGCAAATCTCAGCCTTGTAGGTTGGTTTTCCTTAGATCTATGTTTGATTTAGCTTAATTTCAACTTATGCAATGTAGATCCTTGGTTTGTGATGTGATTTGATCCATTTGCTTGATTTGATTTGTGATCTTGTTGTTTGATTGATGAAATTGGTGTTTGATTACTGATATTTGATGTGAATTTTGTGATTAATTGATTGCATGATCATTTGGATGTTTGCATAAGTGATTGGATGCGGAAAAGTGCTTTTCAAAGTTGATTTTCTGCCTCTGTTTCAGTGATAATCGATTACCCTAACAGGGTAATCAATTACTCTGCCTATTTTTCACGTTTTTGGTGAAATTTCAACTAAGTAACCGATTACTCAAAGTGAGTAATCGATTACCACTACTACAGAGTGATTTTTTCTTGCATTTTCTTGGTTGTTTGTAATCCGGTGCATGCCTAAACTTCATGGATTGATGCATTGATGACTTGCGGACTATTCTTGAGCTGTTGCATCTCGCACTATTGCATGAACATGATTCTTCAACATGCGAGTCTTGGTTTTCGTCGATAAATGTTTATGTTTGCGTTGTTGATTAATTGATGCGATGAACACATAACACACACTTCTTAAGCATGTTGATTGTGACTCACTGTTAATGTTGCTGGAGTTGTTTGTTTGAACTTGATTGCGTGCATTTAATTTCATGAGATACATGCTTGTTTTCAACTTTGTTCATATGCTTGATGTTGTGCATCCTCTCATGATGTGGTGCATTCTTTCATGTCGTCTCCAAGTGTGGTTTACCATGATATATGATGTGTTTGTAATCATAATGCATGATGTTGATGCGTGTTTGCTTTGCCATGCTTGATTCGTATTCAAATGTATCACGTGCTGCCCGATTCTACAGCTGTCTATGTGTCTGTGTGCTGTTGTATGTGCTGCTGGCTTACATTTTACACCCTTTCTTGTGCTGAATTGTATGTTGTTGTATGCTGCCTTGCTAGTGTGCTACTTTTTACCGCTGTTTTGGTGCAGGAACGTTGTGGTAGCTGCTGTTTTTATTTATTCGCATCTTTTCCTCTTTCGTCTCTTTCACTCTTTTCTTCCCTTGGATCTCAAGACTTGTTTAAGTCTTGGATTCTTTTCCCCTTAGAGCTACCTAGTCCATCTTAATTTCCGATTAAGCTTGGAGTAGGATTAGCATTAGGCATTAGGTAGTTGTTTCTCGCTTAAACTTCACTAACCATAGGACCACCCTTTTGCATGAAAACACTAGGATAGTGATTCCCTTAGAGTCACCCTTCTTCCTTGTGTCTTCTCTTCTCATCTCTTAACACTTCTAAAACACTTAATAAATATAACGAATATTACGCTCGAGCCTTAAGTGTAGGAAATGAAGAACGAGGGGTCTCCCCTCCTCTTCTAGAGTGTTTAGCATATGTCCCATTTGGGGGCGACCATGCGATTCACTCGTTCCCGCATGGTAGACTTTGGTGCAATGTGAGTTACGAACTAACTCAATCCACTTCATTCTAAAAAATACAAAAACAAACCCAAATCTTTTTATCCTTCGGGATCGTTAATTTCAACTCATTTTCAGAAAAGGGCACGTTACTTCCGTCTCGTCGTAAATAGGCATCGACCCTAACTGCCAGAAGCGAATCTAACGTCGCTCATAAAAAACACTAACCGACCTCGTTAGGTCGAACTACGACTGCTCTGATTTCCTCTTCCTCGTCCGATTGAGGATACGTAGGCACGAGACGGCGATGTCTTGGCGAGCAACCTCCCCCTTAGTTTGTGTCCGAACTACGTTGACTCTGACTTTCCCATCGCACAAGGGAATACGTAGGCATAGGACGCTTGATGTCCTATCGAGTCACTTCTTTTTCTTTTCTTCGTCGTTTCTTCGTTCTTTTTCGTTCCCTTTCCTTCTCGTTTCCGGTAGCAGTGGAGCTCCAGACGACGACACCCTTTGATCGAGATAACAAGCGTGGATCCCATCGAGTACGATGGACGTGTGGGGTGCTAGCACCTTCCCTTCGCGTAACCGACTCCCTTACCCATTTCTCTTGGTCGTGAGACCATGCTGTTCCCCTTCCCTTCAGGTTTACGCAGTGTTTCCTTTCCCTCTCTTGAGATAAATACACATTGCTGGCGACTCTGTTTTTCGTGCCACTTTCGCGTTTGTACAACGGATGAAAATCCTCAGGAGCGACAACGCACCCATACACCAGTTGTGATTCCTTGACTTTCAAGCCACTTTCAAGTGTGTTACAAGCCTCCATTGGATCTAAACCAAACATCAATCTTGTTCCATTTGGTCTCCTCTTTCCATGGACACCAAGAGCTCATAATTCCATCCATCATACATAGATAATTTCATCTACCAACTTCCACATTTCCATTGTTTTGTGTTGCCAAGAATGGGATGTTTTGCACTGTTGTTGTTTTGTTTACATCAGTTCACATGCATGCCTTCAAACACCAACCAACCTTTGCCTCATTTAGACACACACTATCTAACAAGTCATGCACATACATAGAGCCATACACCAAAGAGGAAAATGATAAACTTGTTCTACAATTCTTGCTGCAACGTCATACATACACTACACCATCCTTCATCATCCTCACCATAACATGTTGTGAGCTTCCCTACACATGATCAGAACACGCGAGCTAGTTCCCTCTCATTTTCAAATTGCTTAGTTCACCCTCATAGCTACACTCACCACTAACCTAAGCCAGCTTCCAACTGTCAACTGAGTTGGTTAGATCTTAACCACACTTATAAAAGCCAAATCCTAACAGAATTCTGAGGACACTTCATTTTCTCACAAATTCATCTCAAATTTCTCTCAAAGTTCTCTCTGATTTCTCTCTTTTTTTTTCACACGAGTGCTCCATTGTTCATCAATATCTTCATCAATTCATCATCCTTAAGCTTCTTTGATCAAGAAAAAGTTGAATCAAGATCATTCTTCTCAAGTGTAGCTTCACTGCAATTCGAATTTCGTCTCTGTTCTCTTCAAGATTCAAAGATCCATAGCATTTATTTTGCTATCTGAAAGCTCAGGATCAAGATCACACCTCTGGTTTTCTCAATAATCATCTAGAAGATTCAATCCAGGTTTGAACTTCTTCAACCTTCCTTGCACGATTTCATTGATTTTTAGCCTGTTGTTGTTGTTGTTGTTGTTTATATAGCTTAATAGAAGCAAAGTGACTGTTTTGGCTAGTTGATAGACCTTTTAGAGGTGTAGATTCAAAACCTAGGGCAAACTTTCTTTGTTTGATTCTCTGTCTATATGCATGATATGTGAAATCTTTTGCTGGACTCGTGATCTACTTGACTTCCACTTTCGATTAATATATGTTTTGTGAATTTCTGGAGCATGTGAGTGTTGCAAGTCGTCGGAGGTGGCCGGAGAAGATGACCGGAGGTCCTTCTCTGGCCGGTGAGGTTCATTTAGGGTTTTAACTTCAGTTTGTATCACAGTCGTTAGATGCATTCTAATCTTACGCTTCTCATGCTGCCAACACATTAATAATCATGTGATATCCACGTGCCTTTTTTTTTACTCTGACTTGGTTGCATGTGTGTACGTGCGTGGTAATTATTGTGTTCATGCGTTTTGATTTGTTGGATCTGCATACTTTGATGATCATCACTTGTTAACTGTATCTTGTGATTGTTATTGAGTCAACTATTTGATGAGGTTCCATCATAATTGTCATACACACACGCGCCTTTCGACCTGGATTCAAATTACTTTTCACACACCACACGTTGGGCCCAAGGATGTTTTGAACTGCATTTTTACTTGCGATGCGCCCCCCAAGTTTATTTCTTTCCCTCTTTCATTCTATGTTTTATACATGTTTCATTTCTTATCATTAAAAATACTAAATGCATTCTAAAAATTCCAAATAAATTCATATCTCATATTGACACATTTAAATTTTCCATTATTTTTAATTCTGAGTTTCATGATTTTTGCTCATATTTTCATAATTTTCTTTTATTTTCTTTTTAAAGTGCATTCTTCAAGATACTTGGTTCATTTTTTATTTTAATTGAACTACTTTCTTTCTAAATTTTTGAATGGAATTTGGTATGATCATATTGTACATCTTAATGCATCTAAAAGTATTTTTCTTATATTTTTAAAGTCATTTTATCATGCCTTGTGATGATCATCTTTGTGCATTCTTTTGACTTCTTTCAATGTGACTTTGAACCTTCCATTTAACCTAGCTTCCTTTTGAATTTTGGTGCGAGCTTTTGACATGTGATTTGCTTCTGACTTAGGTTCTTTGTGACTTGATTTCATAATTTTTACAAATTCATTTCTATGTTTGCATTTCTTGATTATTATAGGTCACATTTGTGAATGTTCTCTTAACTTTTCAATCTTGCTTGATTAGGAGGCACTTGTGCCATTGCATTAGGACTTGTGTGATCATTTTATAGGTCATCTCTTAGATATTATAGGTCATCCATGTTAGATTATAGGTCATTTGTCATTTTATTTTGGTTCATAAAGGTTTGTTGCTTATGTGAACTACTTTGACCTAGTTTGAATGCATCTTCTTTAACATGTCTTAACATATTTTGTGTGCATCTTTGCGACACCATTCTTGCATTCTAATATGATCAAGCATATCATATATTACTGACTTGCATCCATTCTTATTCATGTTCATGTTTCATCCTTCATTCATAACTTGCATTACAAGTATGCCATTATATGTGAACTTGAACATTGTTGGAACTTCTTTTCATCTTGTCTTCTCTTCTTAGATCCTTGCACTCATGCCTTGTATGTTCATTCATTGTCTTCCATATGCATGGTAACATGTCATTCAATTCTGACTTTGACATTTCTTTATGCATTTATTCATGTTTGTATGTCATACACATTCATACTTCATCTTTGTTTCATTACTTGAACTTGTGTGAATCTTTGGCATCTTTCTTGACATAGTTTGATCCCATTACGTACCCTAGCCCTATTAGAACATCTTTAGACATAGATACTGACTTTAGAAGTCCTTGAACACTTAGGGTCCTTTCCTTTTAGGTTTAGGCTTTGTTTGATTCTTAAGTTCATTTCATAAGTAGTTTGATGCTTAATTATCTTCTTTCTTTCACTTATGCTTTCTTATTTCATTATTGAACTAACCTTTGCTTGTAGGGGCTAATGGTAAGTTAAGTGTGTGGATATGATTCCACACACACCTTCTTCCTTCATCTCTTTAATGCTTTCTCTTTTGTGTTTGTGCAAAGCATTTCAATGCTTTCTTTGTTCAACTTCTTTCTTCTCCCTCTTGGTTCCTAACTCATCATTCTATCTTAGAAGTGAGTTATGTCACCTCTTGCTCTCTTCTTCTCTCTTATTTAGACTTAGGCTTCTAAACCATACTTAACCCTTAGGATCTCCGAGCATGATAATATTAGGGTGAGTCTTAGTCCCCTTTAGTCTTTACATTTGTTTCTTTTGAGTCTCTCTTCTCTCATCTCAAAAACGACTTCAAAACACCTAATAAAGGTTGAAACATCTTCATGTGTCATGAGCCTTATTCCATGGGGGGGCTTGCATACATTCCATCTTGGAATGTGTTGTAGGTTTTCAAGCATGATGTACAAGTCTTTAACATGAAGTGATTTCACAAACAAAACCAAAAATACTTCTTCATTTAAAAATAACAAAAACATTTAATAAAGGGAATAGGCTAGTGTACTTATGCCTTTAACTTTGGGAAGTAAGTTTGAGGATCTTCTTCATACTTAGTGTACCTCATCATCATTTCATTTTGGAATGATGCATGAGATGCACATTCCATTGAAAAAGACTTAGGTATACTTACCTATGCAAAATACTTCAAATAAAAAACTTCTAAAACACTTCAAACAAACAATAACGTCTTTCCTTCGGGAATTCTCTTCTCATCTCACTCACTCTCAATGTACGAACGTGCTTCTCATTGTTCTCTTCCAATACGGTAACGCACTCGATTCAGCGAGCCTACAACACCTGAGCTAGAACATTAGCCATTCCCTAAAAAACACAAACAGTTTTCCCTAAGTTAGGGGAACTACGTCACTCTGATTCTCATATTCCCGATGAGATACGTAGGCAGTGGGGTAGGGCCCATTTGAGCACTTGTTTTATTTTCCCTACTTTTGTGTCTCGTTCTCTCTCAGTTCCTTTTCCAGCATCTTTTCTATCACCCTTTGAGCAGCACTTCAAACATGGATCCCGTCGAGTACGACGGACGTGAAGGGGTGCGATAACCTTCCCTTCACGTAACCGACTCCCTTACCCTTTCTCTTTGGTTCGCGAGACCTTGTTCTTTCCTTTCTCCCGGGTTTGTGCAGCATTACCTTTCCCTTTCTTTGAGATAAAAATGCCCGACTGGCGACTCTCTTTCTTTCTTCCGCGCCACTTTCGCGTTTGTACCTGGATGAATATCCCGGGAGCGACAGCTGGCGACTCTGCTGGGGATAGTTGACCTCTTGCTCTTCCCTCCTTGATGCGAGTCACTCCTAGCGCTTGTTTGTTTATTGCTTATTGGGTGTTTGCTTTGTTTTGCTTTAGTATAGCTTTACTGCTTTTATTTATAGCTTTATCGCTTTACTTTACCGCCTTTATTGCATTCTATTTATATCATGCATCATATATTCTGGACTGTCTAGTTTCCGTTGGCGGGATGGGATTGTTACTGTAAGATAAGCCCATGACCCAGGCTCGAGTGTACTATAGGACTTAGAGTGGACAGTCACAAGGATCTCATGGTATTTAGCCACGGGAGTAGTTATGAGTTCCACAGCCAGAGTACGATTTTCTTAGGATTATCTTGCTTTGAGGGTCTTCCTCATTCAGGGTATGACTTTGAGAGTTATGTGCATCTAGTGACTGATCATTGAGGACCTTAGTGGAAACATCCCTCTTTAGTGGTGACAGTGGCAGACCACATTCTGTGGCAAACCCATTCGCACCCGAGGGCCCACTTTAGAACTTGCATAGGATGGCCTTTATTTTGTGGTGAATCAGATATAGGATGGCCTTTATTTTGTGGTGAATCAGATGACGATCTCTTTGTTTGGCGATAGCATTGTATCCTACGGGATGAATGTGCTATTGCTTCTCATTCCGGGTTCCGAATCTGAGGATCCTACCTTTTAGAACACACCTGTGAGATGGGCGGTTATTTACAGGTTTACAGGTAACCTTGACTTTCTACCTACCCTTTTGGGTGGTTCTCATATGATCAGTGATTTGGGTACTTTGTTCTGGTATTCTGGATCTGGTTCTTTACTGGTGCTTGGGTCTGACATTCTTGATATGATGCTACACAGACACTTGGCTCCCTCACAGTTATTGCACCGACACTGTAGATTCTGGCTCTGATCACATGCCTAGCTGCATCTCATTGCATACATCATTAACATTTTATGTTTTTTCTTTCCGAGGAATAACTGTGAGGGAGATCAAAGAATTGGCAGATTTAATGGACGGTAACCAACTGGATAAGTTCCGAAAGAGGTTTGGGGATATCTTGGGTTATTTGAGCCTTCTTACTCCAGATCAGCATGATACCCTGCACACTCTCTTGCAGTTTTATGATCCTCAACTCCGTTGCTTCACATTCAATGATTATCTGCTGGTACCTACTTTGGAAGAGTTCTATGATATTCTGAAGATTTCTGTCAAGGATACTCCTCCTCACTATAGTTCGAAGAAGGCTATTCCCGACAATGTCATTGCAGAGGCTATTCATTTAAGGGTATCTGTGGTTAAAGATAATGTTAAGGAAAATGAGGGTTGTAAAGGGTTCCATCTAGACTTTCTGATTGAAGAAGCAAAGAAGAGTTTTGCTGATGGTGATTTGGTTACCTTTAATGCAATTTTAGCTCTTTGTGTGTACGGAATTTGTTTGTTTCTGAATATAGCTGGATTTATTGATATGGATGCAATCAGTATCTTTGTCAAGAAGAATCCAATCCCAACTTTGTTGGGCGATGTATACCATTTCGTGCATTACAAGAATGAGAAAAAATGAGGAAGATTGGTAGTATACTGTGCTCCCTTGTTCCATGCTTGGTTTTATAGACATTTGCCAAAGACAGGAGCTTTTGTGAATCTCAGAGGAACTGTTAAGTGCTCCAAGAGGCTGATGGGTTTGACGTCTGAAGATATAATCTGGTGGCATCGGAAAGATATGGTGGGTATACCTATTCTTATTAGTTATGGAGATTTTCCAAATGTGCCTCTGGTAGGAAAGAGGGGAGGAATAAAATACAATCCTGTCCTCGCGCTGAAGCCATTTGGATATGTATTAAAAGAACCTCCTTTGGAAAAAGATGTGGCGGAATCCTTGTTTTATCTTGCGAAAGATGATGAACAGGTCTCATTTTCTATTGCTGAAGCCTAGAACACGCGGGTTAAGAAAGGTGAGATGGGGTTTGGGAGACCTGATCCCACGACTTATCCCCCTTACACTGAGTGGCTGAAGCACCGGGTAGCCATCACATTGTTGCCATTCTCTGTCGAGCCTCCTTTATATCCCAAGGTAGTGGAGCTAAGGACCTCGGTGCCAATTGAAGAATTCTGAAAGCTGGAAGTTTTGGTTCACGAACTCAGGGTAGAGAATGCGGACGTCACCAGCCTGTACCAGGAAGCTGCATCTGTTAATAGAGGGTTGGAAGAGAAAGTCCACATTACTGAGAAGATGGCTGAAAGCAGGAAAGAAGAACTCGAAGGGAGGCTGATTTATTTCCAAAGACGGGGCTAAATTGATAAGAATAATGCCAGAGAACGCCAGAATCTCAAGAAGGCTTTATAGGAAGCTAATGAGGTTATTACCTTGTGGCAACAAAAATGGGCCGATGACCAGAAGCGCCAGGACAAGGTAGAGGAAGAGCTTAAAGCTAAGGTTGAAGAATTGGAAGCTAAGGCCAAGACCTCAGATGAAGAATTGAAAGCTGCACATGCTCAGCGACGGAAGTACCGGGATAGTTTGAAAGAAAGTCAGAAGCTATTACAGGAAGCTCAGGCAGAAATAGATGATCTCAAGATCCGGGCGGATGTGAAGAAGTCTAGGACAGAGCTAGACTATGGTAGTACTAATGGGGAAGAATTGTGTCAGAATATCAACACTTTGTACTAGTCCTTCAGTTTGAAAGAATGCTTGATCAGAGGACTGATTGGGGCGCCGACAGATCCTGAGAATGCTGTGCTATTTGAGGAGGTCAAGAGGCTTAGTCTAGGGTTGCAGGATGTGGTGTTTCGCCCATTTAGCTTTCATTATGTTGATGCTATCCGATTACCTACAGAATTGTTGTAGGAATCGTAGCTTTAATATCTGAATTTAGGTTGTATGTTTTCAAATATTTGTCCAAACTCAATTCCTTTGGGCTTTCTTCCAGTTATGATATGCTCAATATTTTCTCCAGTGGCTTTCATGATATTACATCACTGTTCACTAACGCTTGGTCACGGCGCCGCTTCACAGGGTTCTACACATATCTGTGCACTTGTCTGAACGAATGTTTTTATCAACTACTGTATCTTGTGTGTTATCTAAATGCTGCGGACTTCTAAAATACTGGAATCAGGGCACGAAAAGGCCGGGGAATAAAAAACATAACATTGCATTGCATGCATTTCATTTTTGCATTTTGTTTCCTTTTCAGGTACCCTACCTGGTTCTCATAGTTATTCTATTACAGGAGGTATTGCTACCGATCACATACATCGCTACTCCACACGAGGCAATCGAACATAATGGTTGATCAAATTCAGAATGATTTGGCTGAGATGAAGGCCCACATGGACCAGTTCATGGATCTCATGACTGGTATGGCACAAAACCAAGAGAGGTTGAGACTTATGGTCGAGCGTCCAGAGGCCACGCCGGAAGGTAATCACGTTGACAATTCACAGCCAAGGGTCAATCCTCCTCCTGTTGGTACTCCGACTCCTAATGGTAATCTGGGTACTGGGACTGCCAGAAATGTTGGTGTTAATCCTCCTCTGGAAGATGTTCAAGAAGATCAATTCACCTTGCTGGATGCTGATATGGGTAACCCCAATGACAGAAGGTATGAGGAGCTGGCTGAGAAAATCAGGGCTATGGAGTGCAAGAACTCTCTAAGCATTGATGTTACTAATTTGGGTCTGGTACCAGGAGTTAGGATTCCTCCAAAATTCAAGCCACCCACTTTTGACAAATATAATGGTAATACATGTCCCCAGACACATATTCAGGCTTACTTTGGAAGAATACCAGGCCACACTGATGACGAGAAGTTGTGGATGCACTATTTTCAAGATAATTTGGCTGGAGCTTCATTGACTTGGTACATGAAGTTGAACAGGGTTGCTGTGAAAAGCTGGAAAGATTAGGCAGAAGAGTTTCTAAAACAAAATCAGTATAATATCGATATGGCTCCCAACCGCACTCAGCTGCAAGGGTTGTCGTAGAGCGCTAAGGAAAGCTTTAAGGAGTACGCGCAAAGATAGAGAGAAATGGCCGCCCAGGTTCAACCCTCTTAGCTTGAGAGAGAAATGGCAGATATGTTCATGGGTACCTTGCAAGGGACATTTCTTGACAGATTGGCTGCTTATCCTTCGATAGGATTTTCTGATATCGTAATTGCTGGTGAAAGGATTGAGAATTTGTTGAAACAGGGGAAGATTCAGGATGTAAGTGGTGCTGGTTCTTCAGGAACAAAGAAACCTTTTGCTAATGGGCAGAGAAGGAGAGAAGGCGAGACAAGCGATGTGCACAGAGGATGGGGGAAAGGACGTTCTCAGGGTTAACACCAAGTGGATGCAGTGACAATTCCAACACCACCTGTTCAGCAACAGCAGCCACAACAGCAGGTTCAACAACAACGATCACCATTCCAACAAAGGTCTAGGAAGAGGGCCCGCAAAATTGACCCTCTTCTTATGACTCACTCATCATTGTTACCCAAGTTACTCCAATTAAAATTGGTCGAACTTCGTACCATGAGACCTCCTGTTGCGGGTAACTTACCACCCAATTATGGTGCTAATGCCCACTGCGATTTCCATTCAGGTGCTCCAGGGCACACCACCGAAAAGTGCTGGGCATTTCAAAATAAGGTGCAGGATCTAATAGATGCTAAAGCAATCAACTTTTCTCCACCTCCTAATGTTATCCAGAACCCTATGCCGAACCATGAGGGGGCAAATGTGCACACCATTGAGGATGGATGGAGCTTAAACTAGGTGACAGATATCAATCGGGTGAAGACTTCATTACTGGTAGTGAAATATCGTCTGTTGAAGGGACAGGTGCTCCCGGGTTGTGATCGAGATTGTTTGGAATGTATGGGTCAAGATAATGGTTGTGACAGACTGAGGATTGGTTCACAGAATCTAATTAGTGAAGGCCGTTTATAGTTTGACCGTGTTTTGAAAGATAATGATGAGGTGTCAGCTGTGACAATTTATTATACCCCTGCAGAAATTCAGATACTTGCAAGGGCAGCTCCTGTAACGATTATTGTGCCGAAAAGACCCAGCCCTGTTACCATCACGGTGCCAGGGCCGGTTCCGTTTACCTCTGAGAAAGCAGTCCCATGGCACTATGGGGCGTATGCGTACCATGAGGGGAAGAAGCTGGAAGTTGGAACATCGGCTGGTTCAAATGTTGATAATGTGGGTGGTTTAGGCGGCTTTACTAGGAGTGGAAGATTGTTTGCTCCACAAACTCTTCGAAGTGATAAAGAAGTCGAGGCTACGGCGAGAGCTAAAGGAAAACAAGTGGCTGAGAGTGTGCTCGTGCCTGAAGCAGACCCCAAAATTACCTTCGACAGCGAGGTAGAGGGGTTTATGAGAATAATAAAAAAAAGTGATTACAAAACCGTTGATTAATTGAACCAGACGCCCTCAAAGATCTCAATTTTTTCATTATTGATGTGCTCTGATGCACACCGAGAGGCTTTGCTGAAGGTATTAAAGATGGTTTATGTTCCACAGGGAATTACTGTCAATTAGCTCGAGAGTGTGATTTCTAATGTCAATGTCAGCCATGGGTTGGGTTTCACGAGCCGAGATTTGACTTCTAAAGGTAGAAACCACAACAAAGCTCTGCATATTACAATGGAGTGTAAAGGCGTGATGTTGTCCCACATCCTCGTAGACACTGGCTCTTCCCTTAATGTTTTGCCTAAGAAGGCACTAATGAAGTTGGAGGTTGACGGATTGATTTTGAGGCCGAGTGATCTGGTTGTCAGAGTGTTTCATGGGTCGAAACGGTCTGTTTTTGGTGAAGTGGAATTACCTGTGAAAATTGGACCTCAAGTACTCAAGTCTACATTCAACGTGATGAATATACAGCCTGCTTATAGCTGTTTATTAGGTCGCCCCTGGATTCATGCGGCCGGGGCTGTTACATCCACATTACATCAGAAACTGAAATATGAGTTAGAAGGACAAGTAGTAATTGTGTGTGGTGAAGAGGAAAATTTTGTCAGTTACTTGTCCACCTTCAAGTATGTTGAGATGATGGGGAAATCCATGAAACGCTTTGCCAGTCGTTCGAGGCAGTGAATATTGATAAAGTACCTGAATCTTCTCCTACACCAGCTGGAGCCGGCACGTCAATTTCGCCTTATAAGCAAGCCGTCGAGGTTGTTAGAGCAGGTAATGCCCAAGGTTGGGGCAAACTGATAGAGACATCGGTGAAAGAGGATAAGTTTGGTATTAGCTACCAACCATCTCTGGATTCGGCTGCAAAGTACACGGGACCCATCACTTTCAGCAGTGGTGGAATTATATATACAGATCAATCTTGTGCGACTGCAGAAGATGGCATTGACAGTGATTGTGACTTGGATAACTGGATACGTCCACATGGTTCGGGACAATAATTGCAAAACTGGTCCGCTGAGGAAATCATTCCAGTTACTTTTCAAACAAAGTAATTTTCTTTGTTTTTCTCTAATCATCATGCATGTTAAAATCTTGCGCTCTGTCCAAGGCATACAGATTCATTTGTAGGGCCGCACATTTTCATTTGCAATTTTTAATCATTAATAAAGGACGTTTTGCATTCAAATTTCATTCCATGTCTTTCATCTTTTATTTATGCACAAAAACATTAAAAATGGCAATGTCTTGTTTTCTTTTTGTCTTTTCAAAATAAATTCTAAAATAAAGCATGAACCCCCTCGTGCAGACTTGATCCTCTGGAGCCTAAAGTGGGGCAGATCAAAGAATTGGCAGATTTAATGGATGGTAACCAAATGGATAAGTTCAGAAAGAGGTTTGGGGATATCTTGGGTTAAGTGAGCCTTCTTACTCCAGATCAGCATGATACCCTGCACACTCTCTTGCAGTTTTATGATCCTCAACTCCGTTGCTTCACATTCAATGATTATCTGCTGGTACCTACTTTTGAAGAGTTCTCTGATATTCTGAAGATTTCGGTCAAGGATACTCCTCCTCACTACAGTTCGAAGAAGGCTATTCTCGACAATGTCATTGTAGAGGCTATTCATTTAAGGGTATCTGTGGTTAAAGATAATGTTAAGGAAAAAGAGGGTTGTAAAGGGTTCCATCTAGACTTTCTGATTGAAGAAGCAAAGAAGAGTTTTGCTGATGGTGATTTGGTTACCTTTAATGCAATTTTAGCTCTTTGTGTGTATGGAATTTGTCTGTTTCCGAATATAGCTGGATTTATTGATATGGATGCAATCAGTATCTTTGTTAAGAAGAATCCAATCCCAACTTTGTTGGGCGATGTATACCATTCCGTGCATTACAAGAATGAGAAAAAACGAGGAAGATTGGTAGTATGCTGTGCTCCCTTGTTCCATGCTTGGTTTTATAGACATTTGCCAAAGACAGGAGCTTTTGTGGATCTCAGAGGAACTGTTAAGTGCTCCAAGAGGCTGATGGATTTGACGTCTGAAGATATAGTCTGGTGGCATCAGAAAGATATGGTGGGTATACCTATTCTTATTAGTTGTGGAGCTTTTCCAAATGTGCCTCTGGTAGGAAAGAGGGGAGGAATCAACTACAATCCTGTCCTCACGCTGAAGCCGTTTGGATATGCATTAAAAGAACCTCCTTCGAAAAAAGATGTGGCGGAATCCTTGTTTTATCTTGCCAAAGATGACGAACAGGTGTCATTTTCTATTGCTGAAGCCTGGAACACGCGGGTTAAGAAAGGTAAGATGCAGTTTGGGAGACCTGATCCCACGACTTATCCCCCTTACACTGAGTGGCTGAAGCACCGGGTAGCCATCACATTGTTACCATTCTCTGTCGAGCCTCCTTTATATCCCAAGGTAGTGGAGCTAAGGACCTCGGTGCCAATTGAAGAATTTCGAAAGCTGGAAGTTTTGGTTCACGAACTCAGGGTTGAGAATGCGGACGTCACCAGCCTGTACCAGGAAGCTGCATCTGTTAATAGAGGGTTGGAAGAGAAAGTCCACATTGCTGAGAAGATGGCTGAAAGCAGGAAAGAAGAACTCGAAGGGAGGCTGATTTATTTCCAAAGACGGGGCTAAATTGATAAGAATAATGCCAGAGAACGCCAGAATCTCAAGAAGGCTTTATAGGAAGCTAATGAGGTTATTACCTTGTGGCAACAAAAATGGGCCGATGACCAGAAGCGCCAGGACAAGGTAGAGGGAGAGCTTAAAGCTAAGGTTGAAGAATTGGAAGCTAAGGCCAAGACCTCAGATGAAGAATTGAAAGCTGCACATGCTCAGCGACGGAAGTACCGGGATAGTTTGAAAGAAAGTCAGAAGCTATTACAGGAAGCTCAGGTGGAAATAGATGATTTCAAGATCCGGGCGGAAGTGAAGAAGTCCAGGACAGAGCTAGACTATGGTAGTACTAATGGGGAAGAATTGTGTCAGAATATCAACACTATGTACCAGTCCTTCAGTTTGAGAGAATGCTTGATCAGAGGCCTGATTGAGGCGTCGAAAGATCCCGAGAATGCTATGCTATTTGAGGAGATCAAGAGGTTTAGTCTAGGGTTGCAGGATGTGGTGTTTCGCCCGTTTTAGCTTTCATTATGTTAATGCTATCCGGTTACCTACATAATTGTTGTAGGAATCGTTGCTTTAATTTCTGAATTTGGGTTGTATGTTTTCAAATATTTGTCCAGACTCAGTTCCTTTGGGCTTTCTTCCCGTTATGATATGCTCAATATTTTCTCCAGTGGCTTTCATGATATTACATCACTGTTCAGTAACGCTTGGTCACGGCGCCGCTTCACAGGGTTCTGCACATATCTGTGCACTTGTTTGAACGAATGTTTTTATCAACTACTGTATCTCGTGTGTTATCTAAATGCTGCGGACTTCTAAAATACCGGAACCAGGGCACGAAAAGGCCCGGGAATAAAAAACATAACATTGCATTGCATGCATTTCATTTTTGCATTTTGTTTGCTTTTCAGGTACCCTACCTGGTTCTCATAGTTATTCTATTACATGAGGTATTGCTACCGATCACATACATCGCTACTCCACACGAGGCAATCGAAACAGAATGGTTGATCAAATTCAGAATGATTTGGCTGAGATGAAGGCCCACATGGACCAGTTCATGGATCTCATGACTGGTATGGCACAAAACCAAGAGAGGTTGAGACTTATGGTCGAGCGTCCAGAGGCCACGCCGAAAGGTAATCACCTTGACAATTCACAGCCAAGGGTCAATCCTCTTCCTGTTGGTACTCCGACTCCTAATGGTAATCTGGGTACTGGGACTGCCAGAAATGTTGGAGTTAATCCTCCTCTGGAAGATGTTCAAGAAGATCAATTCACCTTCCTGGATGCTGATATGGGTAACCCCAATGACAGAAGGTATGAGGAGCTGGCTGAGAAAATCAGGGCTATGGAGTGCAAGAACTCTCTAAGCATTGATGTTACTAATCTGGGTCTGGTACCGGGAGTTAGAATTCCTCCAAAATTTGAGCCACCCACTTTTGACAAATATAATGGCAATACGTGTCCCCAGACACATATTCAGGCATACTTTGGAAGAATATCAGGCCACACCGATGACGAGAAGTTGTGGATGCACTATTTTCAAGATTGTTTGGCTGGAGCTTCATTGACTTGGTACATGAAGTTGAACAGGATTGCTTTGAGAAGCTGGAAAGATTTGGCAGAAGAGTTTCTGTAACAATATCAGTATAATATCGATATGGCTCCCAACCGCACTCAGCTGCAAGTGTTGTCGCAGAGCGCTAAGGAAAGCTTTAAGGAGTACGCGCAGAGATGGAGAGAAATGGCCGCCCAGGTTCAACCCTCTTTGCTTGAGAGAGAAATGGCGGATATGTTCATTGGTACCTTGCAAGGGACATTTCTTGACAAATTGGCTGCTTGTCCTGCGATAGTATTTTCTGATATCGTAATTGCTGGTGAAAGGATTGAGAATTTGTTGAAACAGGGGAAGATTCAGGATGTAAGTGGTGCTGGTTCTTCAGGAACAAAGAAACCTTTTGCTAATGGGCAGAGAAGGAGAGAAGGCGAGACAAGCATTTTACACGGAGGACGGGGGAAAGGACGTTCTCAGGGTTATCACCAAGTGGATGCAGTGACAATTCCAACACCACCTGCTCAGCAACAGTAGCCACACCAGCACTTTCAACAACAGCGATCACCGTTCCAACAAAGGTCTAGGCAGAGGGACCGCAAAATTGACCCTCTTCCTATGACTCACTCAGCAATGTTACCCCAGTTACTCCAATTAAAATTAGTCGAACTTCGTACCATGAGACCTCCTGTTGCTGGTAACTTGCCACCCAATTATGATGCTAATGCCCGTTGCGATTTCCATTCAGGTGCTCCGCGGCACACCACCGAAAAGTGTTGGGCATTTCAAAATAAGGTGTAGGATCTGATAGTTGCTAAAGCAATCAACTTTTCTCCACCTCCTAATGTTATCCAGATCCCTATGCCGAACCATGAGGGGGCAAATGTGCACGCCATTGAGGATGGAAGGAGGTTGAACTAGGTGACAGATATCAATCGGGTGAAGACTTCATTACTGGTAGTGAAAAATCGTCTGTTGAAGGGATAGGTGTTCCCGGGTTGTGATCGAGATTGTTTCGAATGTATGGGTCAAGATAATGGTTGTGACAGACTGAGGATTGGTTCACAGAATCTGATTAGTGAAGGTCGTTTACAGTTTGACTGTGTTGAGAAAGATAATGATGAGGTGTCAGCTGTGACAATTTATTATACCCCTGCTGAAATTCAGATACTTGCAAGGGAAGCTCCTGTAATGATTATTGTGCCAGAAAGACCCAGCCCTGTTACCATCACGGTGCCGGGGCCGATTCCGTTTACCTCTGAGAAAGCAGTCCCATGGCACTATAGGGCGTATGCGTACCATGAGGGGAAGAAGCTGGAAGTTGGAACATCGGCTGGTTCAAATGTTGATAATGTGGGTGGTTTAGGAGGCTTTACTAGGAGTGGAAGATTGTTTGCTCCACAAACTCTTCGAAGTGATAAAGAAGTCGAGGCTGCAGAGAGAGCTAAAGGAAAACAAGTGTCTGAGAGTGTGCCCGTGCCTGAAGCAGATCCCAAAATTACCTTCGACAGCGAGGTAGAGGAGTTTATGAGAATAATAAAGAAAAGTGATTACAAAATTGTTGATCAATTGAACCAGACGCCCTCAAAGATCTCAATTTTGTCATTATTGATGTGCTCTGATGCACACCGAGAGGCTTTGCTGAAGGTATTAAAGATGGCTTATGTTCCACAAGGAATTACTGTCAATCAGCTCGAGAGTGTGACTTCTAATGTCAATGTCAGTCATGGGTTAGGTTTCACGAGCCGAGATTTGACTTCTGAAGGTAGAAACCACAACAAAGCTCTGCATATTACAATGGAGTGTAAAGGCGCGATGTTGTCCCACGTGCTCGTAGACACTGGCTCTTCGCTTAATGTTTTGCCTAGGAAGGCACTAATGAAGTTGGAGGTTGATGGATTGATTTTGAGGCCGAGTGATCTGGTTGTCAGAACGTTTGATGGGTCGAAACGAACTATTTTCGGTGAAGTGGAATTACCTGTGAAAATTGGACCTCAAGTACTCAAGTTTACATTCCACGTGATGGATATACAGCCTTCTTATAGCTGTTTATTAGGTCGCCCATGGATTCATGCGGCCGGGGCTGTTACATCCACATTACATTAGAAGCTGAAATATAAGTTTGAAGGACAAGTAGTAACTGTGTGTGGTGAAGAGGACATTTTTGTCAGTTACTTTTCCACCTTCAAGTATGTTGAGAAGGATGGGGAAACGCATTGCCAGTCGTTCGAGGCAGTGAATATTGATAAAGACCCTGAATCTTCTCCTACACTAGCTGGAGCCGGCACGTCAATTTCATCTTATAAGTAGGCCATCGAGGTTGTTAGAGCAGCTAATGCCCAAGGCTGGGGCAAACTGATAGAGACATCGGTGAAAGAGGATAAGTTTGGTATTAGCTACCAACCATCTCTGGATTCGGCTGCAAAGTACACGGGACCCATCACTTTCAACAGTGGTGGAATTATATATACAGATCAATCTTGTGCGACTGCAGAAGATGGCATCGACAGTGATTGTGACTTGGATAATTGGGTACGCCCATGTGGTTTGGGACAACAATTGCAAAACTGGTCCGCTGAGGAAATCATTCCAGTTACTTTTCAAACAGAGTAAGTTTCTTTGTTTTTCTCTAATCATCATGCATGTTAAAATTTTGCGCTCTGCCCAAGGCGTACAGATTCATTTGTAGGGCCACACATTTTCATTTGAAATTTTTAATCATTAATAAAGGATGTTTTGCATTCAAATTTCGTTCCCTGTCTTTCATCTTTTATTTTTGCACAAAAACATTAAAAATGGCAATGTCTTGTTTTCTTTTTGTTTTTTCAAAATAAATTCTAAAATAAAGCATGAACCCCCTCGTGAAGACTTGATCCTCTGGATTCCACTGATAACGGTTCTGCTATGGCCATGTATGACTTTGACAATCCGATTTCTCAAGCCGAAGAAGGGGATAAAGAAGACTGTGAACTTCCCGAAGAATTGGCTAGATTGTTGAAGCTGGAAGAGAGGGTCATTCAACCTCACCAAGAGACAATTGAGGTTATCAATATTGGTTACGAGGACGCAAGGAAAGAAATTAAGATTGGGGCCAGTCTGCAGGCCGAGGTCAAGAAAGAGCAGATTAGTATGCTGCGGGAATATGTCGACATCTTTGCTTGGTCATATCAAGATATGCCGAGGTTAGATACAGACATTGTTGTGCACAGGTTTCCGTTGAAAGAGGGTTGTCCTTCTGTCAGACAGAAGCTTCGGAGAACTAAACCAGAAATGGCTTTCAAAATCAAAGAGGAGGTCCAAAAACAGTTAGATGCGGGATTTCTAGCCGTCACCAATTACCCACCATGGGTTGCAAATATTGTTCCTGTGCTGAAAAAAGATGGTAAGGTTAGAATGTGCGTTGATTACTGGGATCTAAATAGAGCAAGTCCGAAATATGACTTTCCTTTACCTCATATCGACGTGTTGGTTGATAATACGACGCAGTTTTCAGTGTTCTCATTCATGGACGGTTTCTCCGGGTACAATCAAATCAAGATGGCACCTGAGGATATGGAGAAGACCACGTTCATTACCCCATGGGGTACCTTCTGTTATAAAGTGATGCATTTTGGGTTGAAAAACGCGGGGGCAACATATCAGCGGGCAATGGTAACATTATTTCACGATTTGATTCACAAAGAGATTGAATGCTATGTGGATGATATGATTGCTAAGTCGCGAATAGAAGAAGAACACCTGATTAACTTGAAGAAGTTGTTTGAAAGGTTGAGAAAGTTTCGTTTGAGGTTGAATCCGAACAAGTACACTTTCGGGGTGCGTTCTAGAAAGCTGTAGGGTTTCATCGTAAGTGAAAAAGGGATTGAGGTCGATCCTGCCATAGTGAAAGCAATACAAGACATGCCTGAGCCGAAAACAAAAAAGGAGGTTCGTGGTTTTCTGGGTATTCAAACTACTAAGCAAAGATCAAACGGTCAAGTGGAATGACGATTGCCAAGTGGCATTCAATAAAATAAAAGAATACTTGCAGGAACCTCCAATTTCAATGCCTCCGGTTCCATGGAGACCTTTGATAATGTACTTGACAGTGCTTGAAGAGTCTATGGGTTGTGTTCTCGGTCAACACGACGAGACAGGTAGGAAAGAGTGTAACACCCCACTTGTCCCACTTTTAAAATAAGCAAAATAATCAATGAAATAATCAGAGTTTTTACACCAAAATCCAGTATGAAGCCAGATTTGCAAAACAACACCAAAACTCCTTTATTAAATGAAATAAACAGCGGAAATATTTATTCATTTATTTAATTTACGGCCATCTGCCAAATACACCAAAATCCCACATAAAATCGTGGTCCACCAAAATAATCATCCAAAAGAAAGATACGTAACAAAAAGAATGACAAATAATAAAATAAACGAAAATCCCTAAAATAATCCCGTGTTACGTATCAGAGTACTCCTATAGACTCGATCGGCAACACCAATATCCAAGTTAGGTAAGTACCTGGATTATCTGTACTTCCGAAGAAGAACAGACACAACAACAACAACAAAGGGGTGAGAAATCACCTTCAAATTTTATAGGTGAATAAATACATGATAAACAGGAAGTTACCATACACAAGCATCATCAATTATCAAACACGGCCTACTGCCCAATATCATCAACAGCATCAAATAATAATGCAATGCAACACAACACCATGCTTGCGGTACCGACTCATTGGTTCATTCAATCGAACCCGGATAGATCACATACACCTCTACTTGGCAATGATCTATCCCCACCGTTCTCCATATAGGAGTACGGATGAATCGCATACGCTCCTCCTGAGCAACGATCCATCCCACCAACCACCATGATTATGCAAGACTCAAAATGCACAACAATACATGTATACAATATAAATACATGCACACGATCCTCATGATCACACCATACATATCAACAATCACCAACGTTACACAATTCGATTCAAAATACACAAAATACTAAATTAATTAATTAATTAATTAAGAATTATTAAAATTACTATTTTCATCACCAATCCCTTATTTCTCAGCACCTGGCACCTATTCTCAACCTCTCAAACCAAAGGAAACCGAATCGGACGTGAAAACGGGAAAGAATTCACGAAACGGTAAAATTCTACAGTTCTGCAGGCCATACGCGTATTGCCCCATGCCATACGCGTATGCCGGCTCCCTCGCCCAACTCGTACGCGTATTGCTTCCTTTCGTACGCGTATGCCTCACAATGCCCAATGTCAATACGCGTATGTCTTGTGCCACACGCGTACGGACATAAACGTTTCACCACTGAATTTCCCAAATTCCAATACCATACGCGTATTACCCTCTATTACGCGTATTGCCTACTCCCTTACGCGTATGGCCATATTTCCTTCACTCCCATACGCGTATGACCTAGCCCTATACGCCTATGGCCAGATCTATTACGCATTTCACCAGAGACCTCCCTATTCTGCAGTCTACTACGATTTCTACATTTTTCCACTTCTAATCAGTCCTAGAATCATTTCTACATTGATTTTAGATCCAATTTTCATCTTTACACTTGCATCTAGTCTTACCACAGATATTACAAGCCTAAAATCTCAAATCGTTCACCCAAATTCGAATCAAAAAGACAGATCTGCAACAAGTGTTTATACAACAGTAACAACAACCAAAATTCATGAAAATACACATTAATTCATGTATGATTCTCAGAATCACAACCAGCATATTCAACAATCAACAATTCAACAGTTTACACATCAATTTCCTACGGGGTTAAGGACTCCCCACTACCCGATCATAAAATAAACACCAATATTAAACCCGTTTCTCCCCCTTACCTCGAATTCTTGCTTAATTCCTGCAAAAATTGGTGAATGTTCCTTGCCCTAAAGCTCCCTTGTTCTTCCTCTCCTTAGCCTTTTCTCTTTCTATCTCTAAAATTCAGACTATTCTCACTTTTACCAATTTTCCCTTAATTAAGCTCCATTTACTAAATTACCCTCACTAATCTCATTAACTCAATATCCACTTAATTAAATTAGGTCCTATTTACTAAATAATCTTAATAGTAATTATAATAACTAAAACAATCATAATACTAATAGTAATAATAATAATATAAAGTATACTATTAAAATAATAATAATAATAATATTTTTATATTACTAATACCACCCTTTACGCACTCAAACACGCACCCAACCAAAGCCAACAATTAAAATAATACAGGACATCTAAATAATTAAAATGGGGTGTTACAACTCTCCCCCACTTAAATTATTTTCGTCCTAAAAAATTCCCTGATGGAAACAATTCTGGATACGACTCTCCCATCCTGCTTTCCAATTCCCAGGTCACACTGCCTCCTGCAGCACCTCCCCAAGCTACTCGCACCAGAGGTATCTCCTTCCCTCTGAGTTGTTTCATCTTACGATCCTCGATCCTCAGCGGCATCGTCTCTACGGTAAGATTCTCCCTGATTTAAACTTCGTCTCTCTGAATCACATGAGACGGATCCGAAACATACTTCCGAAGTTGTGACACGTGAAACACGTCATGCAAGTTCGAAAGCTCCGGTGGCAATGCCACTCTATAAGCAACTGCACCAACTCTCTGCAAGATTTATTACAGTTCAATAAACTTAGGATCCAACTTCTTGGATCTCAAAGCACGACCCACACCAGTCACTGGGTTAACTCTCAGAAACACGTGATCACCTTCACTGAATTCCAACTCTTTTCTCCGATTATCATGATAACTTTTCTGTCTACTCTGAGACGTTTTCATCTTTTCACAGATCATTTGAATCGCCTCAGTAGTCTGTTGCACAATCTCTGGCCCAAGCACCACATTCTCACCTGTTTCATACCAACACAGAGGTGTTCTAAACCTCCTACCATACAAGGCTTCAAAAGGTGCCATTCCGATGCTAGAATGGTGACTGTTGTTATACGTGAACTCAATAAATGGAAAATGAGTATCCCACGCACCACCTTTCTCCAATACACAGGCTCTCAGCAAATCCTCCAACGAATGAATGGTCCTCTCTGACTGACCATCGGTCTGTGGATGATAAGCCGAGCTCAACTTCAACTTAGAACCCAAGGCTTCCTGCAGACTCCTTCAAAATTCTGAAGTAAACCTCGGATCTCTATCCGACACTATGCTCGACGGAACACTATGCAACTTCACAATTATCCTGATATAAATTTCTGCCAGCTTCGACAACGGAAAGCTGATGTTAATTGGTATAAAATGGGCAGACTTCGTAAGTCGATCCACCACTACCCAAATAGCATCAAAGCCTCTCGCCGTATTCGGCAACCCAGTCACAAAATCCATAGCAATACTGTCCCATTTCCACTCAGGAACTTCCAACGGTTGCATCAGTCCAAAAGGTTTCTGATGCTCCACTTTTGACTTCTGGCATGTCAAACAAGCATAGAGGAACTGAGCTATGTCCTTCTTCATACCGGACCACCAAAACAACTTCTTCAAATCATCATACAACTTTGTAGCTCCCGGATGAATACTCAAGCTACTCCGATGACTCTCTTCTAATATTGCCTTTTTCAATTCCTCATTATCCGGCACACAAATTCTGCCCCGGAATCTCAGCACACCAACATTATCCACTTTAAAGTCACTATCAGTGTCATCTCCTCCTGTAGGCATCAAATCTACCAATTTCACATCCAGCCTCTGATTTTCCTTAATCACATCCAAAAAGTCATTATTCACTTTCAGCATACCCAATCTGATACTTCCCAGTGTAGTTTCACAAACCATGCTCAAATCTCTGAACTGTTCAATCAATTCCATTTCCTTCACCATTAACGCAGACATATGGATTGTCTTCCGACTCAGAGCATCTGCCACAACATTAGCCTTACCCGGATGGTAACTCAAATTAAAGTCATAGTCTTTCAAGAATTCTAACCATCTTCTCTGCCTCATATTTAATTCCTTCTGATCGAACAAATATTTCAAACTCTTGTGGTCACTGAACACTTCAAATTTCGATCCATACAAATAATGCCTCCAAATTTTTAACACGAATACTACTGCAGCTAATTCAAGATCATGAGTAGGATAGTTCCTTTCATGCACCCTTAATTGCCTTGAATCATAAGCCACTACTTTTCCACCTTGCATCAACACACCGCCTAATCCCATCTTAGACGCGTCATAATACACTACAAAAGAATCATTTGGACTTGGTAAAATAAACACTGGTGTTGTAGTCAACTTCTTCTTCAGTTCCTCGAAACTTTCCTCACAGGCAGCATCCCAGACAAAAGCTTGATTCTTTCTGGTTAATTGAGTCAAAGGCAATGCCAATTTAGAAAACCCTTCGATGAATCTTCTATAGTAACCTGCCAAACCCAAAAAGCTTCTAATCTCCGTTGCGGTCTTCGGAGTTTCCCACTGAAGCACTGCACTTACTTTAGAGGGATCCACCGCTATACCATCACCAGAAATAACATGACCCAAGAAACTCACGGTCTTCAACCAGAATTCACACTTCGAGAACTTTGCAAACAGTTTATTATCTTTCAACACCTACAATGCAATTCTCAAGTGACCTGCATGCTCTTCGTCAGACTTAGAATAAATCAGTATATCATCAATAAACACCACGATAAACTGATCCAGATAAGAATGGAAAATACGATTCATATATTCCATAAATACACCTGGCGCATTAGACACTCCGAAAGGCATCACTGCATATTCGTAATGTCTGTAGCGAGTTCTGAAAGCAGTCTTCTGAATATCACCTTCCTTTACTCTAATCTGATGGTAACCCGACCTCAGATCAATTTTGCTGAACACACGAGCTCCTACCAACTGATCCATTAAGTCATCAATCCTAGGAAGTGGATACTTATTCTTAATGGTCACTTTATTCAACTGACGGTAATCAATGCACAGACGCATACTACCATCCTTCTTCTTCACCAACAACACTGGAGCTCCCCACGATGACACACTAGGTCTGATACACTTCTTATAGAGCAATTCCCTGACCTGAGATTTCAACTCTGCCAACTCTGATGCAGACATCCTGTACGGTGCCATAGAGATAGGTCTGGTACCCGGTACAAGATCAATAGCGAACTCAACTTCTCTTGTCGGAGGCAATTCTGTGATGTCATCTGGAAACACTTCCGGAAATTCATTAACTACTGGCAATTCATTAACTGAAGTCTTGCTTTCAACAGACAACGAGGCAACCACTGCAAACAGCTTCGCTTCATCTTCCAACAACGCCCTCAACTCCTTGCTAGATAGCGAATATGCTAATGCTTCCTCTTCAGGAGTAAGAAACAGCAACGTCTTCCTGAAGCAATCAATATAAACCCGGTTGAATTCCAACCAGTTCATCCCCAAAATAACATCAAGATTACCGAGTGGCAAACAAATCAAGTCCACTCTGAAATCTCTACCAAACATAGTCAGCGGACACTTCAAACACACCAAAGAAGTAACCACATAACCAATAGATGGAGTTTCAATCGTCATCCTCTGCTAGAGAGTAGATGGCACAATCCCTAATCTCTTCACACAAGCAACAGAAATAAACGAGTGCGTTGCACCCGTGTCAATGATAGCAATCAAAGGAACATCATTAATAAAGCAAGTACCTTTGACAGAACGCTCCTCCTCAGTGGATTGGGCTCCCACCAAGGCAAACACCTTCCCACTAGTTTGAGACGCTTCTCACAGTGAGTACTGATGTGACCCTTCTCTCCACAATTATAACAGGTAGGCATAGTGGCCCTGCAACCAGCTATAACATGACCTGCCTTGCCACACTTGAAGCACTTCTTCACCTCTTTCTGACAGTCGTTAGCATGGTGACCCGCGCCACCACATCTGAAGCACTTGAGAGTATCAGCACCTGCTCCCTTCTCCTTTTGTTTCTTCCCCCCATCAGTTTTTTATTTCCCCTTATCAGCTGGAGCACTGTAAGGAGTACCTCCAAATCTCTGCTTATTTTTCTTCTCATTCACAGCTTTGTAATGAGCAATTCTGGCCCTGTTGTCATTATCATAAATTCTGCTTCTGCTTACCAGCTCTGGATAGTTTCTTATCTTCTGACAAGCAATACCCAATTTGATCTCGGGACGCAGCCCGTTCTCAAACTTCAGACACTTCGATGTCATAGCTCCTTCAGTATTATAATGAGCACAATATTGAACCAGCTCTTCAAACTTAGCGGCATACTCAGCCACAGTCTTATCACCCTGCTTTAGCTCCAGAAACTCAACCTCCTTCGCACTACGAATGTCTTCCGGAAAATACTTTTCCAGAAACTCAGCTTGAAACACAGCCCAAGTAATCTCAGTACCTGCAGCTTCTAATCTTTGACGACTGTTGTCCCACCAAGCCTCAGCCTCTCCTTCCAGCATATGAGTGCCAAACCGTACCTTCTGAGCATCACTGCATCCCATGGTCCTAAAGATTTTCTCCACAGCTTTCAGCCATTTATGTGCAGCCTCTGGGTCCAAGATACCCCCTCATATATAGGCGGCTTGTTGCTCTGAAATTGTGCTAAGTCACGAAACTGAGCACCTCCACCCTGATTGGCATTCTCTACAGCTTGTGCCATGGCTTACATAGCACAGCAAGAGCAGCATCATTCCTTCTTGCCATACTGGACAACAATCATCACAAGGTCAGAACACCAAAATCAACTCCTATTCTAAGGACAGACTCAACTACTACACTGGCCGGACGGACCGACCTGCTCTGATACCAATTATAACACCCCACTTGTCCCACTTTTAAAATAAGGAAAATAATCAATGAAATAATCAGAGTTTTTACACCAAAATCCAGTAGGATGCCACATTTGCAAAACAACGCCAAAACTCCTTTATTAAATGAAATAAATAGCGGAAATATTTATTCATTTATTTAATTTACGACCATCTGCCAAATACACCAAAATCCCACATAAAATCGTGGTCCACCAAAATAATCATCCAAAAGAAAGATACGTAACAAAAAGAATGACGAATAACAAAATAAATGAAAATCTCCAAAATAATCCTGTGTTACGTATCAGAGCACTCCTATAGACTCGATCGGCAACACCAATATCCAAGTTAGCTAAGTACCTGGATTATCTGTACTTCCGAAGAAGCACAGACACAACAACAACAACAAAGGGGTGAGAAATCACGTTCAAATATTATAGGTGAATAAATACATGATAAACAGGTAGTCACCATACACAAGCATCATCAATTATCAAACACGGCCTACTGCCCAATATCATCAACAACATCAAATAATAATGCAATGCAACACAACACCATGCATGCGGTACCGACTCATTGGTTCATTCAATCGAACCCGAATAGATGACATACACCTCTACTTGGCAGTGATCTATCCCCACCATTCTCCATATAGGAGTACGGATGAATCGCATACGCTCCTCCTGAGCAACGATCCATCCCACCAACCACCATGAATATGCAAGACTCAAAATGCACAACAAAACATGTATACAATATAAATACATGCACACGATCCTCCTGATCACACCATACATATCAACAATCACCAACGTTACACAATTCGATTCAAAATACACAAAATACTAAATTAATTAATTAATTAATTAAGAATTATTAAAATTACTATTTTCATCACCAATCCCTTATTTCTCAGCACCTGGCACCTATTCTCAACCTCTCAAACCAAAGGAAACCGAATCGGACGTGAAAATGGGAAAGAATTCACGAAACGGTAAATTCTACAGTTCTGCAGGCCATACGCGTATTGCCCCATGCCATACCCGTATGCCGGCTCCCTCGCCCAACTCGTACGCGTTTTGCTTCCTTTCGTACGCGTATGCCTCACAATGCCCAATGTCAATACGCGTATGCCTTGTGTCGTACGCGTATGGACAGAAACGTTTCACCACTGAATTTCCCAAATTCCAATACCATACGCGTATCACCCTCTATTACGCGTACTGCCTACTCCCTTACGCGTATGGCCCTATTTCCTTCACTCCCATACGCGTATGACCTAGCCCCATATGCGTAGGGCCAGATCTATTACGCATTTCACCAGAGACCTCCCTATTCTGCAGTCTGCGATGATTTATACATTTTTCCACTTCTAATCAGTCCTAGAATCGTTTCTACATTGATTTTAGATCCAATTTTCATCTTTACACTTGTATCTAGTCTTACCACAGATATTACAAGCCTAAAATCTCAAATCGTTCACCCAAATTTGAATCAAAAAGACAGATCTGCAACAAGTGTTTATACAACAGCAACAACAACCAAAATCCCATGAAAATACACATTAATTCATGCACGATTCTCAGAATCACAACCAGCATATTCAACAATCAACAATTCAACAGTTTACACATCAATTTCCTACGGGGTTAAGGACTCCCCACTACCCGATCATGAAATAAACACCAATATTAAACCCGTTTCTCCCCCTTACCTCGAATTCTTGCTTAATTCCTGCGAAAATTGGTGAATGTTCCTTGCCCTAAAGCTCCCTTGTTCTTCCTCTCCTTAGCCTTTTCTCTTTCTATCTCTAAAATTCATACTATTCTCACTTTTACCAATTTTCCCTTAACTAAGCTCCATTTACTAAATTACCCTCACTAATCTCATTAACTCAATATCCACTTAATTATATTAGGTCCTATTTACTAAATAATCTTAATAGTAATTATAATAACTAAAACAATCATAATATTAATAGTAATAATAATAATATGAAGTATACTATTAAAATAATAATAATAATAATATTTTCATATTACTAATACCACCCTTTACGCACTCAACCACGCACCCAACCAAAGCCAACAATTAAAATAATACAGGACATCTAAATAATTAAAATGGGGTGTTACAAAGAGCATGCTATCTACTTCCTGAGCAAAAAATTCACTGACTGCGAGTCTCGATACTCAATGCTTGAGAAGACATGTTGTGCACTGGCATGGGCTGCTAAGCGACTGAGGGAGTATATGCTCACGCACACAACTTTGTTGATATCCAAAATGGATCCAGTCAAGTACATTTTCAAGAAACCAGCACTGACAGGCAGAGTTGCACGGTGGCAAATGGTTTTGACAAAATATGACATCTAGTATACTTCTCAGAAAGCCATCAAAGGAAGTATCCTGTCAGACTATCTTGCGCAACAGCTGATTGATGATTACCAACCCATGAAATTTGATTTCCCTAATGAGGACATTATGTTTCTCAAAGTTAAAGACTGCGAGGAACCACTCCCAGAGGAGGGGCCAGACCCTGAATCCAAATGGAGTTTGATGTTTGATGGGGCTGTCAACATGAATGGATGCGGAGTTGGAGCAGTTCTTATCACACCGGAGGGTGTTAAAATGCCCTTCACTGCCCGAGTAACTTTCGGATGCACCAACAATGAAGCAGAATATGAAGCTTGTATATTGGGGATTAAGGAGGCGATTAATTTGCGAATTAAAACCCTCGATGTCTTCGGAGATTCAGCTTTGGTAATCAATCAAATGAATGGGAATTGGTACATGCACCAGACACATCTGATTTCGTATAGAGATTATATGAGAAGGCTGTTGACATTTTTCACAATAGTAAAGCTGTATCATATTCCTCGAGATGAGAATTAGTTTGCTGATGCCTTGGCCACATTGTCTTCTATGATCAAAGTGCAAAGGTGGAACCATGTACCCAAGATTGATGTGTCTCGTCTTGACAGACATGCATTTGTGTTTGTTGTTGATGCAACGTCTGATGACAAGCCATGGTTTCATGACATCAAGTGTTTTTTGAAAAGTCAGGAGTACCCGCCTAGGGCATCTACCAAAGATAAGAAGACTTTGAGGAGATTGTCTGGTAGTTTCTTCCTGAACTAAGATGACGTGCTGTACAGACGGAATTTTGACATGGTTCTGCTCAGATGCATGGATAGACATGAAGCAGATCTGTTAATGCAAGAAGTGCATGAAGGGTGCTTCGGTACTCATGCCGGAGGACATGCAATGGCAAAGAAACTATTGAGGTCGGGGTATTATTGGTTGACGATGGAGATAGATTGTTGCAAGTACGCCCGCAAATGTCACAAGTGCCAGATTTATGCAGACAAAGTGCATGTGCCTCCGAATCCGTTGAGTGTCATGTCCTCTTCTTGGCCCTTTGCAATGTGGGGCATTGATATGATCGGAAAAATTGAGCCTACTGCTTCAAACGACCATCGTTTGATCTTGGTCGCCATTGATTATTTCACGAAGTGGGTTGAAGGAGCATCTTATGCCAACGTCACTAAGCAGGTGGTAGCTCGTTTCCTGAAACGGGATATCATTTGTCGATATGGAGTGCCCGAGAGAATTATTACTGATAATGGTTCTAATTTGAACAACAAAATGATGGCAGAATTATGTCAGGACTTCAAAATTGAGCATCACAATTCTTCGTCGTATCCTAGCGAACCATAAAAACAGAATAAAAAAGGTTCGGGCAAAAATTAGGGATATAAATAAAAAATTTGTACACCCGGTAAGTTGAAAACCCGAAAGGGCAACTTAGGCAAAAAGGGGTATCCCGGTGGATTGAAAACCCGAAAGGGCGGTCCATGAAAAAGAGGGATTTAAGCGAACAATTGCGGTCTGAGTTATTTGTACTCCATCACCGTTTCAGCAACTGAAATTCCAAAGGATAGGAATCGGTCCAATCACTCCTCAGAAGGCAAGGTCGGGGAGTCTTGAAGACATACTGGCTATAGTAGAATCGAAACTCAGTAGAATTTTGTTTTCACATTGCCATTAGGATAGTTTATTTTCTCAATTTACAGCAATCTCCTCTTTCCAGGGTTTGCTTCCGATTGTATTTGCCGATTTCAGGCATTTTTCAATAAATTAAATTTTAGTCAAAAGCTTCTTATTTTGTTTTTACTGCTTTGTTTGCAAAACGTCTGAATTTTTGATAAAACATTGCATTTGAAAACATTGTGGCCTTACAATAACATGCGCAGAAAAACATTTAAAATCACTTTGAATGTTAAGTAATCCTGGATGGTGGATTCAAACCACGCAATATCCTGGGGCATGTGTGCGTATTCTTTTGTTGCAGGTAACAGGTACAAGCCTTTTTAAGAGCATGGGTCATTTCTTCCAGACAAGTAATCACTTATCCCTAAGTCAGAATACCGGGCAACCATATTCAGAGAAGGGTTCCCGTATCACCTTTGTGTCACAACTTTTACTGAGTGATTCCATTAATCAACTGACGATCGCTCACAATGATTCGATGTCGACAAATTAATTTCCACTGGGTATCGTTGTATCCTATTAAGTCAATTCTCCCATTCGAAACTTCCAACAGTTACAAGCTTTTCTGTGTCGATAACGGTTGCAAATTCCCCAGTAGAGTTGCTTCGCAGACCTTGCAGTTAGTGTTCAAGACTCAGTGAATGTCCAGGAGTTTGAAGATGCCAAATCTTCTGTAAAATCCTCTTGGGATGATTTTTTCAGATCAGCCGCATAATCTGGGGAAAAAGTGAGTTTGTGACCCTCCCAAACATAGGGCATCGTGAAATCCCTCCGACAAGATATGTTCTAGATCTATTATCTCTAGTAGAGTGACCTCTCAATTATTGTATTTTCAGCTCAAGTCTCGGCATTTGCGTAAGAGTTTAAAGATGCTTGGTCTTCTGTAAAATCCTCTTAAGGGGCATCCCCGGCACGAGACGCTTTGAAGCGATTCTCCCCAGCAGAGTTTGTTGTAAACTCAGTGGAGTCGTCAAGCGGAAGGTTTGCCTAGCGTGGGACATGGTGGCTCTTATTTTAATCTCGACAACTTTGCTTCTCAATAGATTACCGTGCATTTTATTTGTGTTTTCCCAGCAGATCTCCAGGGACTCTTTCCTAACGAGTCGCAACAGAAATTATTCTAACCAGGATCTGCGTATCTCCAATGGAGTAGCTCCGGTCCCCAGCAAGATCGTATCTCTGGTAGTTGTATCCCCACAAAGTTCAGCATTGAATCTTGTCAGTAATGCTTCCCAGCTGAGTTATTTTTTCTCCCAGCAGAGGTTTAGCAGATCAACAAAATCTCTTCCTCAGCAGAGTATTAGTACATTCTCTCCCCAGCCAAGTCGGAAAGTTGTCATTCCTCCACCCGTAGCGTGGCCCGTCGACATTTGTCCGGTTTGATTCGAAAGACAAAGCAAAGTCCAACCACAGATTGGCAAAAGTCCATCTTAGGGTGGCAAATCAGCAAAGTCCAACTGCAGATTGGCAAAAGTCCATCTTAGGGTAGAAAAGCAGGGTAAAGTCCAACCGAAGATTGGCAAAATTCCATCTTAGGGTGTCAAATCAACAAAGTCCAACCGCAGATTGGCAAAAGTCCATCTTAGGGTGGCAAATCAGCAAAAGTTCACCCGCTGTGTGGCAAGCTAGTAGTCATCTGGCGTCGTACAAAAGACATTGTTAAAGTCCACCCGCAGTGTGGCAAGTCAGTAGTCGTCTGACTCCCTTTAAATGACAGTTTCAAGACCAACCGCAGATTGACGAAAGTCCACCCGCAGCATGGCAAGCCAGTAGTCATCTGGCGTCGTACAAAAGACGTTGTTAAAGTCCACCCGCAGCGTGGCAAGCCACTAGTTGTCTGGCGTCGTACAAAAGACGTTCTTAAAGTCCACCCGCAGTGTGGCAAGCCAGTAGTCGTTTGGCATCGTACAAAAGACAGTGTTAAAGTCCACCCGCAACGTGGCAAGCTAGTAGTCGTCTGGCGTCATTTAAAAGATGTTTTCCAAGTCCATCCGCAGTATGCCAAGCCAGTAGTCATCTGCGTCATTCAAAAGACATCTCTCCAGTGCTATGCTTCCCATCAGAATTTTATCCAAGCAGGGTTCATTTTGTTGGGTTTATAGCCCTTTTCCTCTTCTCCACAGAGTGTAATTTTTCTGGTTATTTTCGGTATTCAATCCCTCCATACCTTGAAAGTCTGAAAACAACCGCTATCATCCATTCAGGTCTACAGTGATTGAATAGGGGCAGCTGTAATACCCCAAAATTTGCCCTCTCATTTTTCATATCATTTAGCATGTGCTTTCATTGCATTCAAGTCATAAAAAAAACAAAAATTCAGCATTTGTTCATGCATAGGGCATGTAATAAGTTGATTTTCAAAGTATTGAGCAACAGAGCAACAGAGCAAGAGCCAAGGGTCTCCCAACAAGCCTCAAGGGTCTCTTATATCATATGTCATCCCATTTGACTCCACAAGTCATTGGAAGATGGGAATTCATCAAGGAGATTGGACAGTTCATCATCTCCTATCAAAAGCAGTCAAAATTAGGGTTTTGGATTCAAGTAGTCTCCTGATGAAATTTTGGTTCAAACTTGATCTAAATATTTTCTACATGATATCAAATATCTAAGGATGGGAGATTGCTCATTGGTTCATTTCAGAAAAGGTTCAATTGATTAGTTGCTTGAGAATCAAGAAATTTGGGGAAAAGTCAATTGTGCAAAGGAAAAAGTCAACTCCTGACTTTTTAAGGTCAAATTCAAGAAATTCAAGTCACATATGTTCATTGGACAAGATTTGATCAAGAAATTTCAAGAGATTCATGAAAAATCAAGAATTATCACAAACTGCCCAAAATAGAAACTTAGGGTTTCTAAAAATGGCAAGTTTGGACCATTTTGCACTCTACTTCAAGGCATTCTTTCTTCAAGATAAAAGCTTCAAACTTCAGGCCCAAGTTGAGCCAATTAAAGATCACATTCCAAGCTTCAAATCTATACCAAGAACTCTTCCATTGGATCAAAATTGAGAGAGTTATGATCAATCAAAGTTTGGTAAAATCAAGGCAAATTCCAAGTCATGACCAAGCAAGACTGGGCTGGCACGCAATCCTTTTATCAAACATGTGGTGTTCCAAATGTTAAGCTAATTTTCACCATCAAGAGGGCTTCAAATGAAAAATTGTTGAACATCAAAGTTGTTCATCTCCATGTCCTCTTTAACTTTGATGTTGGGTATTTTCTCATTTGAACAAGTTATGGAGATCATATGAGGGCTCAAACATGGTGGTCCCACACTGAAACTCCATAGGTACCAAGGCCTTGCCTGCAGACCAGTCACGCGCCCATACACCAGTTGTGATTCCTTGACTTTCAAGACACTTTCAAGTGTGTTACAAGCCTCCATTGGATCTAAACCAAACATCAATCTTGTTCCATTTTGTCTCCTCTTTCCATGGACACCAAGAGCTCATAATTTCATCCATCATACATAGAGAATTTTATCTACCAACTTCCACATTTCCATTGTATTGTGCTACCAAGAATGAGATGTTTTGCACTGTTGTTGTTTGGTTTACATCAGTTCACACGCATGCCTTCAAACACTAACCATCATTTGCCTCATTTAGACACACACTATCTTACAAGTCATGCACCTACATAGAGCCATACACCAAAGAGGAAAATGATAAACTTGTTCTACAAGTCTTGCTGCAACATCATACATACACATCACCATCCTTCATCATCCTTACCATAACATATTGTGAGCCTCCCTACACATGATCAGAACACACGAGCTAGTTCCCTCTCATTTTCAAATTGCTTAGTTCACCCTCATTGCTACACTCACCACTAACCTAACCCAGCTTCCAACTGTCAACTGAGTTGGTTAGATCTTAACCACACTTATAAAAGCCAAATCCTAACAGAATTCTGAGGACACTTCAGTTTCTGACAAATTCATCTCAAATTTCTCTCAAAGTTCTCTCTGATTTCTCTCTCTTTTTTTTTCACACGAGTGCTCCATTGTTCATCAATATCTTCATCAATTCATCATCCTTAAGCTTCTTTGATCAAGAACAAGTTGAATAAAGATCATTCTTCTCAAGTGTAGATTCACTGCAATTCGAATTTTATCTCTGTTCTCTTCAAGATTCAAAGATCCATAGCATTTATTTTGCTATCTGAAAGCTCAGGATCAAGATCACACCTCTGGTTTTCTCAACAATCATCTAGAAGCTTCAATCCAGGTTTGAACTTCTTCAACCTTCGTTGCACAATTTCATTGATTTTTAGCCTGTTATTGTTGTTTATATCCCTTAATAGAAGCAATGTGACTGTTCTGGCTAGTTGATAGACCTTTTAGAGGTGTAGATTCAAAACCTAGGCCAAACTTTCTTCGTTCGATTCTCTGTGTATATGCATGATATTTGAAATCTTATGCTGGATTCATGATCTACTTGACTTCCTATTTCGATTGATATATGTTTTGTGAATTTTTGGAGCATGTGAGTGTTGCAGGTCGTCGGAGGTGGCCGGAGAAGATGACCGGAGGTCCTTCTCCGGCCGGTGAGGTTCATTTAGGGTTTTAACTCCAGTTTGTATCACAGTCGTTAGATACATTCTAATCTTACGCTTCTCATGCTGCCAACACATTAATAATCTTGTGATATCCACGTGCCTTTTTTTTTACTCTGACTTGGTTGCATGTGTGTGCGTGCGTGGTAATTATTGTGTTCATGCGTTTTGATTTGTTAGATCTGCATACTTTGAAGATCATCACTTGTTAACTGTATCTTGGGGTTGTTATTGAGTCAACTATTTGACTGAGCTTCCATCATAATTGTCATACACACACGCGCCTTTGGACCTGGATTCAAATTACTTTTCACACACCACACGTTGGGCCCAAGGATGTTTTGAACTGCATTTTTACTTGCGCTGCACCCCCCTTGTTTATTTCTTTCCCTCTTTCATTCTAAGTTTTATACATGTTTCATTTCTTTTCATTAAAAATACTAAATGCATTCTAAAAATTCCAAATAAATTCATACCTCATATTGACACATTTAAATAATTTTCCATTATTTTTAATTCTGAGTTTCATGATTTTACTCATATTTTCAAAATTTTCTTTTATTTTCCTTTTAAAGTGCATTCTTCATGATACTTGGTTCATTCTTTATTTTAATTGAACTAGTTTCTTTCTAAATTTTTGAATGGAATTTGGTATGATCATATTACACATCTTAATACATCTAAAAGTATTTTTATTATATTTTTAAAGTCATTTAATCATGCCTTGTGATGATCATCTTTGTGCATTCTTTTGACTTCTTTCAATGTGACTTTGAACCCTCCATTTAACCTAGCTTCCTTTTGAATTTTGGTGTGATCTTTTGACATGTGATTTGCTTATAACTTAGGTGCTTTGTGAGTTGATTTCATAATTTTTACAAATTCATTTCTATGTTTGCATTGCTTGATTATTATAGGTCACATTTGTGAATGTTCTCTTAACTTTTCAATCTTGCTTGATTAAGAGGCACTTGTGCCATTGAATTAGGACTTGTGTGATCATTTTATAGGTCATCTCTTAGATATTATAGGTCATCCATGTTATATTATAGGTCATTTTTCATTTTATGTTGGTTCATAAAGGTTTGTTGCTTATGTGAACTACTTTGACCTAGTTTGAATGCATCTTCTTTAACATGTCTTAACATATTTTGTGTGCATCTTTGTGAAACCATTCTTGCATTCTAATATGATCAAGCATATCATATATTACTGACTTGTATCCATTCTTATTCATGTTCATGTTTCATCCTTCATTCATAACTTGCATTACAAGTATGCCATTTTATGTGAACTTGAGCAATGTTGGAACTTCTTTTCATCTTGTCTTCTCTTTTTAGATCCTTGCGCTCATTCCTTATATGTTCATTAATTAACTTCCATATGCATGGTAACATGTCATTCAATTCTGACTTTGACATTTCTTTATGCATTTATTCATGTTTGTATGTCATACACATTCATACTTCATCTTTGTTTCATTACTTGAACTTGTGTGAATCTTTGGCATCTTTCTTGACATAGTTTGATCCCATTAGGTACCCTAACCCTATTAGAACATCTTTAGACATAGCTACTGACTTTAGAAGTCCTTGAACACTTAGGGCCCTTTCCTTTTAGGTTTAGGCTTTGTTTGATTCTTAAGTTCATTTCATAAGTAGTTTGATGCTTAATTGTCTTCTTTCTTTCACTTGTGCTTTCTTATTTCATTATTGAACTAACCTTTGCTTGTAGGGGCTAATAGTAAGTTGAGTGTGTGGATATGATTCCACACATACCTTCTTCCCTTATCTCTTTAATGCTTTCTCTTTTGTGTTTGTGCAAAGCATTTCAATGCTTTCTTTGTTCAACTTCTTTCTTCTCCCTCTTGGTTCCTAACTCATCTTCTATCTTAGAAGTGAGTTATGTCACCTCTTTCTCTCTTCTTCTCTCTTCTTTTAGACTTAGGCATCTAAACTATACTTAACCCTTAGGATCTCCAAGCATGATAATATTAGGGTGAGTCTTAGTTCCCTTTAGTCTTTACATTTGTTTCTTTTGAGTCTCTCTTCTCTCATCTCAAAAACGAATTCAAAACACCTTATAAAGGTTGAAACATATTCATGTGTCATGAGCCTTATTCCATGGGGGGGCTTGCATACATTACATCTTGGAATGTGTTTTTGGTTTTCTAGCATGATGTATAAGTCTTTAACATGAAGTGATTTCACAAACAAAACCAAAAATACTTCTTCATTTAAAAATAACAAAAACATTTAATAAAGGGAATAGGCTAGTGTACTTAAGCCTTTAACTTTGGGAAGTAAGTTTGAGGATCTTCTTCATACTTAGCGTACCTCGTCATCATTTCATTTTGGAATGATGCATGAGATGCATATTCCATTGAAAAAGACTTAGGTACACTTACCTATGCAAAATACTTCAAATAAAAAACTTCTAAAACACTTCAAACAAACAATAAAGTCTTTCCTTCGGGAATTCTCTTCTCATCTCACTCACTCTCAACGTACGAACGTGTTTCTCCTCGTTCTCTTGCAATATGATAACGTACTCGATTCAGTGAGCCTGCAACACCTGAGCTAGAACATTAGTCGTTATCTAAAAAACACAAACAATTTTCCCTTAGTTAGGGGAACTACGTCGCTCTGATTCTCATATTCCCGATGAGATACGTAGGCAGTGGGGTAGGGCCCATTCGAGCACTTTTTTTATTTTCCCTACATTTGTTTCTCGTTCTCTCTCGGTTCCTTTTCCTGCATCTTTTCTATCACCCTTTGAGCAGCACTTCAAGCGTGGATCCTGTCGAGTACGACGGACGTGAAGGGGTGCGATAACCTTCCCTTCACGTAACCGACTCCCTTACCCTTTCTCTTTGGTTTGCGAGACCTTGTTCTTTCCTTTCTCCCGGGTTTGTGCAGCATTACCTTTCCCTTTCTTTGGGATAAAAATGCCTGGCTGGCGACTCTCTTTCTTTCTTCCGCGCCACTTTCGCGTTTGTACCTGGATGAAAATCCCGGGAGCGACAAGTACCACGCTAAGAAAGCCGTTAAAGGAAGTGTTTTAGCCGATCATTTGGCTCATCAACCGATTGACATTCTGGAATCAATCGGGTTTGACTTCCCAGACGAAGATGTCATGTATCTAAAAATGAAAGACTGCGATGAACCGCTACCCAGTGAAGGGCCAGAACTAGATTCCCAATGGGGACTTATCTTTGACGGAGCGGTCAATCATTATGGAAATGGAATTGGGGCAATCATCATAACACCTCAAGGTACCCACATTCCTTTCACTTCCAGACTTACGTTAAAGTACACGAACCCTCAGATGGCTGGCTGGCAGTTTCTTTCTGAACGGTGATACTCTCTATAAGAGAAATTTTGACATGGTCTTGCTTCGATGCGTAGACAGGCCAGAAGTAGACATGATGATAACAGAAATTCACGAAGGATCCTTTGGCACTCATGCCAACGGACACACAATGGCGAGAAAAATTTTGAGAGTAGGGTACTACTGGTTAACCATGGAATCCGACTGCTACAGGTACATGAGGAAGTGTCACAAGTGTCAGATATACACTGACAAAGTTCATGTACCGCCAACGCATCTCAAAGTTCTCTCTTCCCCGTGGCCTTTTTCCATATTGGGAATCGACATGATTGGCATGATCGAACCTAAGTCTTCATACGGACATCGGTTCATCCTGGTAGCCATTGATTACTTAACCAAGTGGGTCGAACCATCGTCATACGCCAATGTAACCTGACAAGTGTGGTCTGATTTATCAAAAACAATATCATCTTCCGTTATGGTGTTCCGAGCCAGATCATTACGGATAATGGATCTAACTTGAACAACAAGATGATGAAAGAGTTGTGCGCTGAGTTCAAGATCGAACACTATAACTCGTCTCCCTACCGACCCAATATGAACGGGGCGGTAGAAGCGGCTAACAAGAACATCAAGAAGATCGTTCAAAAGATGGTTGTAACCTATAAAGACTGGCATGAAATGCTACCCTTTGCTCTTCACGGTTATCGTACATCTGTACGCACTTCAACAGGGGGCAACCCTTTTCTCTCTGGTATATGGCATGGAGGCAGTGCTTCCCATAGAAGTAGAGATCCCATCAATCCGAGTATTGATGGAAGCTAAGCTAACAGAAGCTGAATGGTGCCAAAGTCGGCACGATGAACTGAATCTGATCGAAGAAAATTGAATCACGGCACTATGCCATCGTCAGTTAAATCAGCAAAGAATGAAGAAAGCGTTCGATAAAAAGGTACGACCTCGCGTCTTCAGGAAAGGAGACCTCGTGCTCAAGAAGATACAATCATTTCTCACTGATTCTCGGGGCAAGTGGACTCCGAATTATGACGGCCCATATGTGGTTAAGAAAGCTTTCTCAGGCGGAACCTTGAGACTTGCAACCATGGACGGAGAGGAATTTTCCTACCCCACAAATGTTGACGTAGTCAAGAAATACTTCGCCTAAATAAAAAAAACGTCTCGGTGGATTGAAAACCCGAAAGGGCGGTCCAGGCAAAAATTAGAGACATGATAAAAAATCATCCTGGTGGATTGGAAACCTAAAAGTACAATCCTGGCAAAAATTAGGGATAATGGCAAGTAACTATGTTCGACAAAGGGGCAAGTCCCTCGGCAGCAGTTACACCATCCATCAGAAAACTCCAGTCACGGTCATCTTCGACGGAAGCTCAGGATACCCAGAATTCAAAGTTGGTAGAAGGATAGTGTTCGTTATGTTTCAACATAGCCCTTTTCCCTATAAATTACCATTTTCTAACTTTGTAAATACTCTATGGACTCACGCGTTTGGCTGATTTCCATCCTATCAATAAAATTTGAGCCCTCGTGCTTTTGTTTGCAATTCTTGTTTGTTTTAGCTTTACAGAATAACCTTTTTAACATGATCAACGATTCTTGAACTAAAACAAAAATGAATTTACTTGTAAAAAAATTTCTGCTTTCAAAATAAAGATGACAATTTCTTTTGACGGTTGAACATCGAAAAAACATCGATCGCTTCTCCAGAAGTAATCGAGCTTCAAAGTACAGAATCAAAGTACTTCTTCTAAGCCAGTGCGCCTAAATGAAGGATCAGCTGTATCAGATGTGACTTTCCCATCTGATACCCTCGGCAGAGTTCTTATCTCCTAAGCCCGACCAACGATTTTCCCCGCGTGTACTATCTCTCCTAAGCAAGGTAAAATTGCTATCCTGAACCAGTGATACTTTTCATCCCCCACTGTGGCTGAGTATCCAGTCGTGTTCTTCTATTAGTTTGTATGTTGCGTCAGTTTTGTCAGCACATACATACATCATGCATTATTGATTTACATAGTCGGTCTTGTTTCCTAGTGATAAGAGTCCTCTCAATCGAGTCGTCAGTTTTTTCCTCTTCAGGAAATGAATCATCTAAGCGATCTCTCCTCCAGTTTATTTCTGGATTGAAGGTGGTTCTTTGACCACTTTGATAACTTGAACCTCTGAAGAGCCAGAGAACTTCCGAAAAAACCTCACTCTTTGCCATGGAAGATGATATCTTCGCTTTCCCGGATTGAGGAAAATCCCTAGAGAAAGCCTCTCAACTAAAGACTTTCAGCAACACATTGGTCCTTCTCTCCAGAATGTCAATGTCAACAAAGACATCGGCACCTCAAAATTGGATCACGTCATATGGCATTTCTCCGAGAAGATCTCCGAGAAAAGTATGATGAAATACCCCAAACTAGAAACAGTCTCTCAAAGAGACTCGTTTTCCCCAGTAGAGTCGACAAATGGCGTCTCAAACAGAGAAGTTTGTGCCTCTCTATAATCAAAACTTTTTCCATCAAATGGCGTCTCCCCAGGAAAATTCGGCGAGAAGTTTGAGGAGAACCGCTACAAATAGCGTCCCTTGTCAATAAAGTTTATTGACAAAAGAAATGAGACCAGTTCCTTGGTAGGAAACCAGGATCGAGGGGAGGTTTATATCGAAAACTTAGACCAGTTCCTTGGTGAGAAACCAGGATCGAGGGGAAGTTTATTTCAAAAACTTATACCAGTTCCTTGGTCAAAGACCAGGGTCGAGGGGAATTTTTTACCTTTTCTAAGCATCATTGTTTAGCAAAAGAAGAAGGATGCGTGAATTACCTTTCATAACCACCATCAAAATTTCGGGTATTTCGATATTTAATCCTGTTGCACCCTGAATTCCCGAATACCTTCGCCATTCACACCTTCGGGTCCAAGAAGATTAAATAGGGGCATCTGTCATACCCCAAATTTTGACCACTAAGATTCTCCATCATTGTGCAAATCATCATCATAATATGGATGAACCATCATACCTCATCAGTCTCCCTAAAGATGGGTGAGCATTCACTACTATCAAAGATTAGGGTTTCAAGCCCTCTCAGAGCTCTAAGACAAAGGATCAATACATAAATGACATGATCTACAACTTGTCTAGCCTCTCAAACATCCACAAAGGATCAAAAGGAATCCCACTTCAAGGATTAAGCACAAGGCTTCTCCCTTCTAGGTGGATCAAGCCTTAAGATCGCCGATGTCACCAAATTAGGGTTTGGTCGACCAGGGCCTCCAAATGGAAATTTTCCTCTGGGCATGAGCCAATGCTTCAAAGAATAACCTATGATTCTCTAAGGGACATCATAAACCCAATCATCAAGTCAATTTAGCCTCAGGGGATGCATTCACCAAAAAGCAGGAATTAGGGTTTATTGACCTAATTCACCCCTAAGTTGACTTTTGGGATAAAACATGAGCCAAGACCTCAAAGGAGGATTTGAGGGTCTCTAATACACCACATTGATCCATTTACAACAATGGAATGAGCCAAGAAGCTTGGGCAACAAGTTTCAATTTCATCTAAACCACAGGTAGGGTTTCGCGAGAAAAGTCAACTGTATCTTTGACTTTTGACCAGGACATGCTCCCAAACCCCAAGACATGATTCAATACACCCGATAACACCTATGAAATCAATCCATCAAGTTTGATTTAGGTCAAGGACTTGATTTTATAAAGGATCGCACAGTTTGGAATTCATCTAACAAAAAGTCAACTGTGCACAAAAGTCAAACTTTGACTTTTTGAGATTTTTCACAATTATGGTTTTTTAACCCTAAAATGATGTTAATGTGTGATTTGAATCATCATTCATCAAGAAAAATCAAGAAAAGTGGGATAACTTGTAAAAGGGGTAACCATAAAAAACATAGAAAATTTTCTAAGTTATGGAACAAAGTGGCTAGGGTAGCAACTTTGGAGGACCATAACTCCTAAACCACAAAGCCATTTTCCCCATCCAAAGCTGGATTTGTAGCCCTCATGGCCCTCTACAAAAGCTTCAACTACACCTCATTCCAATTCATTATGGATTTTGAGTTATGGAATGATCAAAGTGGCTGAAAACATGAAATGCCACTTTTTCCAACACTTAGTGAAATTTTCACTAAGTCAGAATCTGCCTTCACTTTTTTTCCAAATGTAGGGGTATTTTTCCCTTGGATCCAAAAAGTATCAAAACCAATTATGATCAAACAGTTATTGTATCATATGAGGGCTTTCCAAAATGGCCAAGAACTCAATCAAAATCAGATAATTCCAAGCCTTGTCATCACTTTGGACACATCTGAGGATCAAATATAAAGGGAACAAACACTGATCCAAGCCTCCAAAGTCTTTGGAACAAGAAGTAGCATGCCAAACCTAGAAATCCCTAAAAGAGGGACAAGACTCCAATTTTGGATTGGAGCATTTAATGGATGCACCAAGGTGGCATGGACTGACACATTTGCAATTGAATTCAGACAAGAATGATCCAACAACTAGGGAACCACAACTCTGTGCTCTAACCTCTAGTCAAAGGCTAGAGGAGACTAGAGATTCGAAAGTTCAACCATTGGACAAACCTCTGTAGCAGTTTCCATTCACTATTGCTTGTAAAACAAACTTGCTCTACTATAAATAGAGCTCATTTATGCTCAATTTGAGTACACCAAAGCACTACAACACTTGCTTTCCTCAAAATTTCTTTCTCTTGGCCAAAATGCCTTCTTTAGCAAGGTAACTCTAAGTTTTTGAGTTAGGGAGCATTCCACCACAACTCATGATCCAAACACATCCAATATGTCCTATCTAAGCTGTCCAAACTCATACAAGTGACCTATAATCCTTAAAACTCAAAGTCACCTCTCAAAACCTCAAAATAGGTTTTTTTTGCATTTTCCAAGCCATGTCTTGATTCAGTCACTTTCCAAACCAGATAAAACCTCAAACACACTTTAAATATCATCCTTGAACAGTCCCAAATGGCTCCCAACATCTGGAACACCTTTTGAGGGAGTTGTTATTTTGGCCATTTTAACCCGTTTTGCAAGAAAGGGCCAGTTTTTGTTTTTGCAGGTTCTAGCTGATTCTAATCATCCTAAAAGCTTCTAAGGGATCATTTGAGAGTGTCCAAAGCATTAAACCATTTCTGGAACAAGAAACTTGGCAGATTGCACAAAAAAACTTCAAAAGCTCAAAAAGAGGTAAACATCATGACTTGAATTTTCTAAAATATGCATTGCTTTGAAGTCCACTGCTCATGCACATCTTGTACATGTTATATGTGTTGTGTTTGCACCAAATTGTCATGCAATCCTTGCCTGTATCATGAGATAGCACAGAAAATGTAATTAGAGGCCTATTGGAAAACCACTATCAAATTTTGAAGAGGGAGCATGATCTGGAAAAAATACCACCACCATTGGATTCCGCAAGGACAATCTAGGCAAAAATGGACGTCCCGATGGACCAAAAAAAGAGATGTCCATGCAAAAGTTAGGGACAATGAAAAAAAACAATAGAAGCCCACTAAGTTGAAAACCTGAAAGGGCGACTTAGGCAAAAATGGGTATCCTAGTGGACAAAAAAAATATAAAAACATGTCCAGGCAAAAATTAGGGATAAAGGCATTGACTGTGAACACTTGAGCTTCTCTTCATCATAGCTAGACCTCAAATGGTAACAGAGCATTCAAATAATCATCAACATGTGTAAGGCGTTGGAACCTAGACTTACAGTGGATGATGGCCAATGTTGTAATCAATGCAAAGCATGATTTCCCTTTTCCATTTACACTTGTTTTTCAATTTTATTGCAAATTTCCTCATCAAGGATTTGGCATCCTTGTACACACTTTATGTACAAAATTTTAACATTCAATAAAATGCATTCTTTGTTATCTCTATTTGTTTTCATCCAGTATTTTGTTTGCAAAATAAACAATTATTTACGATCACATAATACTAAAGCGTTGAGAACAATAAAAAGCTAAATCAATCGAGGAAGCATTATGCATTGTATGTGTTACTGATAACTCCTGCAGGATAATCGGTAATATCCATTGGTAAGCCTAACGCCTGACCGGTAGTGTGATGGTTCTATGAATAAGTTGTTGTTTCCTCAGTAGTTCCTCAGTAGAGTCCTCATTCTCCCCAGCAAGCGCCGTCACGATTTGTTGAAAATCTTGTTTGCTTACATATCTTTTCTCCGACATATTTGTAATGCTTCTAGGCAGGTTGCCGAAGTGTTCCCAGCAGAGACACTTTGCTCTCTTTTCCCCAGCAAGGTTTGTACATCCTCTCCAGTAATTTGAAACTATCTATCTCCAGCAGCAGTGAGTTCTCCTCAGCAAAGTCAACATGATTCGGAAAGCTGTATTTCCCCACACAGAGCCAATCTTGGTAGGAATGATTGATTTGATCCCCAACAGAGACAACCATGGTGATTTAGAAGCCTGAGAGGTTCTCGATTTCTTTTCCCGGCAAGATCATCATCCTTCGTGAACTCTCTTCTCCAGCAGAGTTTGTCTTCATCTGCGAGTCCTCTCCCCAACCGAGGGTGTCGAAGTCGTTTTACTATGATTTGTGCCTAACCACTTCACACTATGCCTTATCTTGCGTCTTTGCATTGCATGATATCAAGCATCATGTAGAAACGCATACATAGCATATGCATCGATCATACTCCCTCTGTTTTTGCCTGACTTATCTCCCAGCAGATTTTCAGCCAACTTTGCACTTATCTATTCTACCTTTGCACCTCTTCTTTTGTCGCCGTCGGCCAAATTCTCGAGCTACTCTTTTATTTAATCCCTTTTTACCTCGAATTATCGAAAAGCTGGCGCAATTCGTACATTCAGGTCCAAGCGGATTAAATAGGAGCAGCTTTCGTAACTCGAAATTTGACCTCCCTCTTTTGTCTTTTGCATAAGCATGTGCATTAGCATCGGCGACATACGCATTCACACTTTTCTCTGTGTGTTTCTTGTTGCAGGATTTTCAGGTTCTCCAAGCCCGATTAATCACATTCTCACAAGGCCATTACATCATCAAAATAAGCTCAAAATAAAGGTTTCCATGTTTATTTATCAAGACAAGAGATGAAAAATTGAAAGCGGGACTTCAACATCATTTTTTGGCAAATTTGTAAAAATTTGGCTGAAGTAACCGGTTAGCAGATATGCTGTAACCTGTTACTCAGTGTATTTTTCACCAAAAAGTGCAAGTTCTCAAGCAAGTAACCGGTTAGCACATATGTTGTAACCGGTTACTCTGTGCAAAATTTCAGTTCCTTCTGCATTTTTGGGACAACCTCCTTGCACACTCTTTGGTCATTGATTATACAATATTCTAGCAGCATGTGGAATATTCTAGACTTCTCTAGACATTTTAAGACTATTCAATTCAATCCAAGTGCATTTACTCTAATGCTTCACTCTAATTTAAGTGCACCATGTTCCTTGTTTTACAAGCATGCCAACCTTTGGATGAGGAAGTTCACTTTGGAATTGTTACCGAGTTGGTTCTAACTAACCGAGTTAACCACCTTGACTCAGTGAGTCAAACCCAACTAACTCCAACACTAACTCCAAACCACCCAAAGCTAAGTCCAAACCTCTCACACTCCATACCAAAAATCTAAATAAGCACACCTTCACTCACTTTTCAAGTCTCTCCATAATTTCCCACATTTCTCACACAAATCCTTCACAATTTCACTCTCAATTCTCTCACATTCTCTCTGATTTTTTCTGCTACATCTTCATCTTCATCTCAATTCTCTTCCAAACCCTCACCAACGCTCATTTCTACTTTGAAGGATAATCACTTTTACATCAAAAGTGATTATTTCTTGAGCTCAATCTTCATCCTTCTTGCTATTCTACTTGGATTTCTGGAGTTATCGTGGTTTGTGGATTAATCTCAAGTATTTGCTTCAACATTCAACGGTTCGAATTCACATTTTGGAGTTTCAACGTATTTTGCTCAGTTTCGATACGTTTCGTCTACTAATTGAAGATTCCTCTGGTTTTCTTTGATTTTCTGCATCAAGAATACTTTGCAATAATTACCAAGGCACATCTCCGCCTTGTAGGTTGGTGGATCTCACTAATTTTACTGTTTCGAGCATTTTCGCATCATTCGCGATGTAGTCGATAATTTTGCGTGTGAATTGATTTTGCATTATTTGATCCATGATCTTGATGTGTTAATTGATTCTATCACTGTTTATTTGCTATTTTCAAGTTCAATTTTCGTGCACAAATTTGTGTCCTAGCATGTGGTGTTTGACATAAGTGATTATGTGCTGAAAACTACTTTTGAAAAGCTGTTTTTGCTGTTATTTTTGCCTTTGTTACAGTGGTAACTGGTTAGCAGATATGCTGTAACCGGTTACACAGTGCAATTTTCACTAAAAAAAACTCATTTTCAAACATGTAACCGGTTACCACTGTACAGAATGCCATTTTCTTGCATTTTTAAGTGTGTTTGCCATGCTTTCTTCATTTTAACTTCCATTGATTGTCATGCTTGATTTTATGGATGTTTTAAATGTCATTTAACTTTTGTTTGAAGCTTATTCATGAACTTTTGTTGCACACTTTCCATTTTTCAAATTGTTCATGTTTTGGCATCATGTGAATATAATCATTCTTGCATTTCTCTTTGATCATCATAACATGACTTTGTGTTGCATATTTGTTGATCATTTGGTACTGTTTTGTACTCCCTTCCTTGGTTTTGCATTAAGTTTCATTCTTCATGGATGAACTTAATTTTGTATAATCAATAATTCACACCTTCTGCCTTAACGATTTTCCACTCTCTTTGGAAAATTATTGGCATGGCTTTCCCTTTGATTAATTGATCGAAACCATGTTTCAATTAGTTGATCTTCCCCTTTCCTCTATTTAGGCTTCCTTTAGAGTTTTCTCTCTCGATCCCCCGTGGAGTTGGAGTTCCGCGTTGCGCCTTGCATCGGAGCACTGTACAATTAAAGTTGTTACGCTGTCCGTTTCTCCACGCATGACCACTATACAAATTGGGGCTGTTACGCTGTCTGTTTCCTTTTCCGCACTATACTTTGAGTGCTAGAGAATGAATGAGGAGGGAGTTGTCCTACCCTCATTCTGACTATTGCTTGGGTAAGGGCATTGGCCCTCTCGCTGAGAATAGTCACCTCTATCCTCGAGCTATAGTGTTCCTCATTCCCCAGTCGGGTCGACCCTTGATCACTTTTTGCACCTCTCAATCTCTCTCTTGATTAATCACCATCTTTCTTGGTTAAGATCATTGTCTTGATTTAGCATTCTTCTTCTTTGTCTCAACATTCTTTTCTTGTGGCCAATCATTACTATTTTGATTCCCCTGAAGTGTCTCAACCCCTTTTCTTCAGTTAATCATATGTTTTATGTTAAAACCAAATCCCCAGGAGTTCGCAACCTTCTTTTGGTTCTTCTACCTTTGTTTGGTTAACCACTGCTTATCAGTTAAAACACCTTCTATTAATCACCCTTTCCTTTAGTTAACCACAGTTCGTCTTTTAAAATACTGAGTTTCCTTGGCTTAATCACATTCTCTCGGTTAATCACCCTTTTCTTAAAGTTAACCACAGTCCGTCTGTTAAAACACTGAATCCCTTTTTTGAGTTAATCACCGCCTTTTGGTTAATCACTCGTTTTTCTCAGTTAATCACAGTTCTCCTGTTAAAACTGAACCCCGCAGTTGGCAACCTTTATTGGTTCGAATACTTGGACCATTGGGCTAGTGACCTCTTTTGGTTCAATACCCTCCTTCGTTGGTCAAGTGTTGTTTGTTCAGTCAATACCAACACCCCTTTTGGGTTACGACCTTCGATCGGTCCTACACCCGCTCTTCTGGTTGATCACAGTTTTCTCTGTCAAAACCAATGCTTCTCTATTCCCACAGAGTTACAATCCTTGTTTCCTCGATTAACCACTGTTTATCAACTAACATACCGATGTCCCCTCCGAGTCAAACACCTTCTCTTGGTTCAACACTCTCTCTCTTGGTTTTCCCCACCAGAGTCTTACTCTCTTTCTTCGGTTAACCACTGCCATCCAGTTAATATACTGATTCTCCCTTTTCTTTTGGTTTTGACACTATCCCTTTATTTGGATCCCCGGAGGATTATTTTCTATACCCTTTGCTCTTACTTTCTTGGTTTCGACACCATTTCTTTCTGTTATCCCCAGCGGAGTTTCTTTCCTTCTTGGTTTTGACACCATTCTTTTCCTAGTCTCTTGTGCAATCGCTCTTACTGTGTGGTCTTGACCAGTAGCGTTTTTCTTTCACTCTTTCTCTTGGTTTTAACTCTACTCCTTTTGTTTTCCTGTTTCTTTCTTATTTTGTTTTCCGTTCAGTTCCCCGAACTACGGAAGCTCTGATTCTGCATTCGTTCGAATGTCAGATACGTAGGCACGAGATGCGATGTCTTGGCGAGCACACTTCCACCCTTCTTTCCTTCTCCCTTTCTCCCTTCTTTTCTGTCCCATGGTTCCATGAACTACGACGCTCTGATTTCCTCATTGCACTATGAGGGTACGTAGGCACGAGGGCCACAATCCTCCGCGAGCACTTTCTTTCTTTTCTTTCATTTTCCCCTTTCTCCTTCTCCTCTTTCTTTTAGCTAGAAGCCTTTAGATAGATAACCCATCCAAGCCTAGAAGCAAACGAAATGGTTACCGTCGAGTACGACGGATGCGTTAGGTGCTAATACCTTCCTTTCGCATAACCAACCCCCCGTTCCCGTTTCTCTTCCCCTTGGATTTTATGGATATTTTCCCTGTCCTTTGGGACTAAATAAAGTTCAGTGGCGACTCTGTTGTATCTTTGAGTGTGCGATTCACTCAGGATGTATACCAGTCATCTTCAGTTATAACCATTCAAAAAGCTCCTAAGGGATCAATTGAGAGTGTTCAAAGGATTGGATCACTTCTGGCACAAGGAACTTGACAGATAGCACAAGGAGCTTCAAGAGATAAGTGCATCATCACTTGAACTTTCTAAATTATGCAATGCTTTGAAGTCCACTGATCATAAACATCTCATACATGTTATATATGTTGTGTTTGAACCAATTTGTCATGTAATTCTTGCCTGTACCATGTGTTAGCATAGAAAATGCAAATATAGGCCTATTTCAAAACCACTATCGGGTTTTAAAATAGGGACCTCATCTAAAAAAAACCAAGACCACCATTGGATTCCTTGTAAAATTTTAGGTTAGATGCACCTAAATTTTGTCCCAATCCATGGAGAAATGAGAAAGTTAGAGGCTTCGCGTAAATTGCCCAAAAGCTGGCCTTGCCTTGCCCAGGCCTAGAAACAAGGCACCCCTTATATATTTATGGGGTGGTTTTGATACACGGATGTATCACCACCCCAGTGGTAGCGCGCATGTATGTTTGGCTTGATGGTCATGGATTCAAACCCCACCCAGACCATTTTGCCATTTCCCCTATTTTTGCTATTTTTTCCCATATTTTCATGATTTTGTTAATTGACAAATTAATTTTTCTCTCTCAATTGTACTTATTTTTTATTGGTTCTTTTTTTGAAAATTCTCAAAAATCTTAAAATATTTTATTCCTTGAAAATTTCACAAAAATATTATTTATTTCATATATTTGATATTTTTGTAAAGAATTATATTTTTATTTGTTTTTAAACATTAAAAATATTTCATTCTCTTGGTTTTCAAAATTCAAAATGATTTTTAAATCATCCCGAATGAAACATGATTTTCCAAATATAAATCCAAGATCATGACCTTTTTTCACATGTTTGATTATTTTAATTGAATTTTTATTCAATTAAAATACATTTAAAAACTAAAAATTAGGGTTTTGATCACTATCACCCTAACAAATCTTTTCAAACACCTTTTGGGCCTCTAATAGAGTGTAAGACCCATTCCTTGTAAATAAAAACCTTTTTGGGCCTCACTCATTGTATAAGTCCCACTGTGTTTTCAAAAACCACGGCGCGATCGTCGCCTTTTCAATAAAAATCAATTGGGCCTACCCTTGTGTTATAAGTCCCATTTCTTTTCTTTTTTTCAACTTTTGGGCCTCTCCTTGAGTTGTAAGACCCATCCCTTTATAAAAAAAACCTCTTTGGGCCTCAGTCATTGTATAAGCCCCAGTACAATTTTCAGATCAACGGTACGATTACTTTTTTTTGTATAGGCCTCCCCTTGAGTATAAGCCCCAACAACCTTTTCAAAAACAACTTCCCTTTTGATTTAGGTTCAAATCCGTTGATGTTATCAAAACTTTCTTTAATTTCTTGAACAACTAACCATACAGCTGTTACAATCGAAGCTTGCTCGCCTGTAAGTTTTTATCAGCTTTCATTTACTCGCTTTCATATATATAACTGTATTGCTGGAAGCTTGCTCACCTGTAAGTCCTTCTTTCATATCCTTTTAAATACTTGTGATATATCAACTGTATTTATACTAATATATCTTCTTAGAGTTTTCCCCGGCAACTAGGTCTAGAACTAGGTAAAGCCAGTTGGTCGCTCTTAAATACAGTCAAAACTAGATCCCCATAGGATTTCCAGGTACAGTCTTGCCTTCTCTTGGGCTTAAACAATATGGAACAAAGAGAAAGGCATTATTCTCGGTGAAACTTTTCTCAGACTGTCACTATTAGAAATTGTCAAAGAAGTTCATTTCCCTAGAGAGGATTAATTCTCGGTGAAACCTCTCTTGAATTTCTTCATACCCTAGAACTGTTCACTAAAGAAAAGATTATTCCCGGCTAAACTCTTCTTGAACTTTTATTAAGTTTGGACCCACAGGTTTCCTAAAAGCATCCCCGCCTCCTCTTGGGCTTTGTATAAGGACCCTCCGGCTTCTTAAAAGTTCTCATGCCTTCTCTTAGGCTTAGTGCAAGGACCCTGAAGACCTCTTAAAGGTATAGGACAAAACTTAGTCATCCTTTGTTCGAGCAGTCTTTCTAAAGAGTCAAAACCATGGACAATTTAGGGTTGATACTCACCCCTTTAAATACCAGCCTCTTCTTGGGCATCATACAAAGATAAACCCTTTCATCCGAGTAGACTTGGACAGTCTAATCTCCTCTTGAGTCTCAAAGACATTCTCAAGTTCCTTACAAACACAAGGGAACTCTAATCTCCTCTAGAGTTAAAACCCATGGGTTCTAAAACCCAGTCTTTTCTCATAAAAATTTCTCAGCCAGAATTAGCTTACTATCAGTATAACACTATCCCAAATCAGAACCCCAATGCATCTGATATCTCAACTCTTCTGCAAACCCTCAGTAAGAGTTGATTCTCCATTTAGACCTGCCTCTGGATCTCACTAATCCGTAGTATAAGACAACCTCCTCTTAGGCTTTGTATAAAGATTTCTTTCTTTGTTCTTCCCCAGCAAAGATAGCCTTCTCCTGGGCTATGTACAATGATTCTCCCATAGCAGAGCTAACCTTTTCAGACTCTCTTGTCAAGTCAATCTTTTTCATCCTCCTCTTAGGCTTTGTATAATGATTTCTCCAGCTTGATCAGCCACAATCTTGGGCTTTGTGCAAGACAGATAAAGTCACTCTCTTGTTGAGTCAATCCTCTTTTTAGCCTCAATCTTGGGCCTTGTACAGGATAGATAATTCTCCCCAGTGGAATCAAAACCCCTTTTAGCCTCAATCTTGGGCTTTGTACAAGACAGACGGAATATTTTCCCCGGAAATGTCAAAACTTTTAGCCTTCTCTTAGGCTTTGTATAATAATATTCCCCAAAGAGTCAGTCTCTTTTAGCCTCAATCTTGGCCTTTGTACAAGATATATATGAAACACTCTCTTGTTGAGTCAGCCCTTTCCAGCCCCCTCTTAGGCTTCGTGACTTCCCCAGTGGAATCAATCAAACTTTTAGCTTCAACCTTGGGCTTTGATCAAGGCACACAAAAATCAATATCCCTTCAAATAAAAACCAAAATCTCTCTGTAGGAATCTGTATATCACCTATCAAAATAGAAGATTCAAAACAAACCCTAAGCCTAGATAACTGCTATAAGTGACACACTTGTTAATTCAAATATCCAAGATGTTGTCCATCTTTTATCTTGGTAAATCCTATCTTTCATCTAATTGCTGTAAGCGGCAAGCCTCTGTGTCATACCCCAAATTTTGACCACTAAGATTTCCCATCATGGTGCAAATCATCAGCACAATATGGATGTACCTTTGTACCTCATTAGTCTCCCCAAAGATGGGTGAACACTCACTACAATCAGAACTAGGGTTTCAATCCCTCTCATAGCTCTTAGACAAAGGATCAATCAAGAAATGACATGATCTTCAACTTGTCTAGCCTCTCAAATATCCACAATGGATCAAGAGGACTCCCACTTCAAGGATTAAGCACAAGGCTGCTCCCTTCTAGGTGGATCAAGCCTCAGGATCGCCAGTGTCACTAAATTAGGGTTTGGTCGACTAGGGCCTCCAGATGGAAATTTTCCTCTAGGCATGAGTCAATGCTTCAAAGCATATCCTAATACGCTCCATGGAACATCATAAACCACATCATCAAGTCAATTTAGCCTCAGGGGATGCATTTACCAAAAATTCGAAATTAGGGTTTCTTGACCTAATTCACCCCTAAGTTGACTTTTGGGACAAAACACGAGCCAAGGCCTCAAGAGAGGATTTGAGGATCCCTAACACACCACATTGATCCATTTGCAACAATGGATTGATCCAAGAAGCTTGAGCAACAAGTTTCAATTTCATATGAACCACAACTAGGGTTTCGCGGGAAAAGTCAATTGTACCTTTGACTTTTGACCCCGGCATGCTCCCAAACCTTGGGACACGATTCAATACACCCTATAACACCTATGGAGCATGTCCATCAAGTTTGATTTAGGTTAAGGGCTTGATTTCATAAAGGATCGCACAGTTTGGAAATCATTTGATAAAAGTCAACTGTGCCCAAAAGTCAAACTTTAACTTTTAGAGATTTTTCATAAAAATGGTTTTTTAACCCTAAAATGATGTTAATGTGTGATTTGAATCATCATTCAACAAGAAAAATCAAGAAAAGTGGGATAACTTGAAAAAGGGGTAACCATAAAAACTGAAAAAAATTTCTAAGTTATGAAATAAAGTGGCAAGGGTACCAACTTTGGAGGATCATAACTCCTAAACCACAAAGCCATTTTTCCCAATCCAAAGCTTGATTTGTAGCCCTCATGGCCCTCTACAAAAGTGTCAACTACACCTCATCCCAATTCATCATGGATTTTGAGTTATGGTTGGATCAAAATGGCTAAAAACCTAAAATTGACATTTTTCAGCACTTAGCCAAAATCTGCCTTGTAATTTCAGCATGAAGTCCCAACTTCAAGGCTGTTTTTCTCCATGATCCAAGTTGAACCAGGTCTAGGGCCAAACATCAAAGTTGAAGTACGTCATCTCAGCTTTCCAAAAAGTCCTAGAACGTCCATGTAGCATACTTGAGCAGGGAGATGATCTGATCCATGCAGCTGAATTTTTCAGGGCAGATTTGCACATTTCTTATGCCACACGAATTTTCAAGCCTTGTCATCATTTTAGACACATCTAAGGATCAAATCTAAGGGGGATGATCTGATCCATGAGCCTCCCAAGTCCAAGGAACCAAAACTAGCATGCCAAAACCTAGAAATCCCTAAAAGAGGGACAAGACTCCAATTTTGGTTTGGAGCATTTAATGGATGCTTAGAGGTGGCATGAACTGAGCTTCCTCCAACTGAATTCAGTCAAGATTCATCCAACAACTAGGGAACCAAAGGCCTGTGCTCTAACCTCTAATCAATGGCTAGAGGAGACTTGGATTTTCATTGGCCAACATTTTCCAAATCTCTGCTGCAGCCACCATTCACTATTGCTTGCAAAACAAACTTGCTCTACTATAAATAGAGCTCATTTGTGCTCAGTTTGAGTACACCAAAGCCATCAAATAGATGCTTTCCTTAAATTCTCTCTTTCACTCTAAAATGCCTTCTTTAGTAAGGAAATTATAAGTTTTTGAGTTAGAGAGCATTTCCATCACAGCTCATGATCCTAACACCTCATAACATCATATGTAGGTGATCCAAACTCTCACAAGTGACCTATAACACCAACATCACAAAGTCACCTCTCAAAACCTCAAAATTGGACTTTTTTGCATTTTTCAAGCCATGTCTTGATTCAGTCACTTTCCAAACCAGGTAAAACCTCAAACACACTTCAAATATCATGCTTGAACTGTCCCAAATGGTGCCACACATCTGGAACACCATTTGAGAGAGTTGGCATTTTGGCCAAATTTGCCCATTTTGCAAGAATGTGCTCAAACTTGCTCTAGAGGTTTCCAGCTGATTCCAAACATCCTAAAAGCTTCTAAGAGGTCATTTGAGGGTGTCCAAAGCATCAAATCATTTCTGGAACAAAGCACTTGGTAGGTTGCACAAAATCCCCAAAAAAGAGGTAAAATTCACAACTTGAATTCTTTGAATCATGCTTTACTTTGTTGTCCATATACATGCATCATATTGAACAATTCTTGAAGAAAAAATGTAGTCCGTAATGTGTATGTTGTGATCCTCCTACTGTTTTCACTTTAACATGTTTATATGTGGAGTTTATGTTGTTTTAAAGTCACAGTCCAGTTCTAGTTTTTTGCGTCGTGCGTTATGTATGTTGAGTTTCAGTGTGTATGTGTGGTAGCATTGGATTCCTTGCAAAAAATCGGTTTAGATAGGTTTTTACCGATTTTGATTCCGATAAAAATTAAGAGAGTTACGCGCGTCGGAAGTTTGGCGCGAAACGACGTCGAAAACTAACGTGCAGTTCTGGTTTTTCGATTCGTGTGTTTTGTACGTTGAGTTTCAGTATGTATGTGTGGTAGAATTGGATTCCTTGCGAAAAATCGGTCAAGATAAGCTCTTCCGGATCTTAATTCCGTTAAAAATCGAGAGAGTTACGCGTGTTGGAAATTTGACGCGAAACGACGTCGAAATTAACGTTTTAGTTATGGTTTTTTAATTTGTGTGTTCTTTACATTAATTTTCAGTGTACATGAGTAATACCATTGGATTCCTTGCGAAAAATTGGTCAAGATAGGCTCTTCCAGATCTTAATTCCGTTAAAAATCGAGAGAGTTACGCGTGTTGGAAATTTGACGCGAAACGACGTCGAAATTAATGGTTCAGTTCTGGTTTTTTAATTTGTTTGTTCTGTACATTAAGTTTCAGTGTGCATGAGTAATACCATTGGATTCCTTGCGAAAAATCGGTCAAGATAGGCTCTTCCGGATCTTAATTTCGTTAAAAATTGAGAGAGTTACGCGTGTTGGAAATTTGACGAGAAACGATGTATTAAATTAAGTGCAGTTCTGGTTTTTCGATTCGTGTGTTTTGTACGTTGAGTTTCAGTGTGTATGTGTGGTACCATTAGATTCCTTGCGAAAAATTGGTTAAGATAGGTACTTTCAGATTTAATTCCGTTAAAAATTGAGAGAGTTATGAGTGTTTGAAATTTGATAAAAAAGGTGTTAAAAACTAATGTTTTAGTACTGGTTTTTTGCCCCATAAGAGATGTCGAAGATGATGTTGTGACATCTTTCCTCTTTTTTTTTTTTTTCAAAACTCAATTACATATCAAAAATCATCATTTTCCAATTCATACCCCATAATATTTTAATCCACAAAAAATCACAAAAAAATATTATTTTTAGATTAGGCTTAATACCCTTTTTGGTCCTCTAACTATAGGTCTGGGTCCAATTTGGTCCTCTTTCTTTTAAAAGTTCCAAATTGGTCCCTTCCGTCAAATATTTGTAACGCCGTTAGAAATAAATGAAGTGACATCTGAGGTGACGATTTTTGATGATGTGGCATAGAATTTATTAATTTTTTTATTATTTATAATTTTTTTTCATTATCCATGTCATTTTATTAGTAAATTATTAATTAATTTTTTTATTAATTTTTTTTTTTGAAATTCATATAGAATTAAATTTATATAAATTTTAAAAACAAATTTATTGAATCAAATGGCTGGCCCATTTCTTCAGCCCACACACTTTTATAAAGTATTGTTTGTGTTATATATATATACATTCAATATAAACATCACCCACACAATGTGGGACTTTAAAACCTACTACAAACCTTCACTTGTTACTTCCACCATTAAACTCTCAAGCTGCAGTACTGAATTCTGCAGTAAACCCACACCACCAAGCATGATCAAAATTGCAAGCCCATACTACCAAGCCTTTACAAGCTTATGCTTCACGTTGCTAGCTGCTACGAAAACAATTTCAGCATGACTTCAAAATGATTCACAACGCGAGCAAAGCACATGATGTTATCACGTGAAAACACTACAACCAAAATATCAAAACGGCATCAAACTGACTTATTGTTGATTCTTATAGCTAAATTAAATATTTTTTATGGTCTAATTATTGTTGATTTAGGAGTATAAAAAATATTTATATATGATTATAAACAGAACACAGTTCAGTGTAAATTGGAGTAATTGAAACTAAAATATGTATGCTATAAGAAGTGATTAAATTCAAAAGCTACACAGTCAAAATGACTTACTGAGAAAATCCCCCAAGCTGAATTGTTTCTTGGCAACCCATTTTTGATAATTAACAGCAGGTTTTTCAAGTTTATCAAACCAGCCTAAAGAATCTCCCACTGTGTAATTTTTGTAAGCTCCAACAGATCCTAAGAAACATGAAAGAAAAATACAAGAAAGAATTGAGAATAGAAAGCATGTTGATGAAGAAGATAATGAGTTTCTTCTATGTTCCATTGTGTGTGTGAAATTATTCTGAATAGAAGGAAAATAAGTAAGTAGATTTTTTATGAGTTAGTGGATGAGAATGTAGGATTCAGTGTCTCTGTGCGGTAACACACCAGCACTAGTGAGCTACATCAAATGCCACCATATAATTGAGTTATAGCAATATTGGTTGATAAAGATTGTTTATTATTTAACACCACATTAGCTACTGTTGACAATAAAATGGATTTACATGTCCACGAGTGTGGAAATAATGTTCCTCTGGGAATGGAAATGAAAATATATTACAAGTAGTATACTACAATAAAAACAATGGTATTTGATGGTCCACTATTAGTTACTTATCTTTCTCAGCTTTCTTTCCAATCCAACCAGCTACAATTGTGGTAAGTGCTACGGTGGGTGGAAACCTAATTGGTGATGCAGCTTTATTTTGTTGTATACATAGCTTGAGAGTTTAATGGTGGAAGTAACAAGTGAAGGTTTGTAGTGAGTTTTAAAGTCCCACATTGTGTGGGTGATGTTTATATTGAATGTATATATATATAACACAAATAATGCTTTATAAAAGTTTGTGGGCTAAAGAAATGGGTCAATCATTTGATCCAATAAGTTTGTTTTTAAAATTTATATAAATTTAATTCTATATGAATTTCAAAAAAAAAAAAATTAATTAATAATTTACTAATAAAATGACATGGATAATGAAAAAAAATATAAATAATAAAAAAATTAATAAATCCTATGCCACGTCATCAAAAATCGCCACCTCAGATGACACGTCATTTATTTCTAACGGCGTTACAAATATTTGACGGAAAAGACCAATTTGATTCAGTTAGATAACGTAAGGGACCAATTTGAAACTTTTAAAAGAAAGAGGACCAAATTGGACCCAAGCCTATAGTTAGAGGACCAAAAAGGGTATTAAGCCTTTAGATTATTTTAAATATATTTAAAAATATTGTTTTAAATTGTTTTAACTGCTTTTAAAATGATTTCTTTTTCTTGATTTTTAAAACCAAAATGATTTTAAATATTCATGTGGATAAAATACTTTTTCATAAACCTTAATCATTGTTTATAACATGATTAATGATTTTATTTGATATTTTTATCATTTTTTACTTGATTTTTCTTTGAAAAATGCTTTTAAAAAATAAAATTGGGGTTTCTTTGATTTTCACCATAACAAATCTTTTTTCAAACTCACTTGAGCCTCTAATAGAGTGTAAGACCCAACATTTTTTGTACAAAAATATTTTGGGTCTCAGTTATTGTATAAGTCCCGATACGTTAAAAATCTCGGCGCGATCGCCATTTTCAAACTGAAAATCATATGGGCCTCCCCTCGTGTTGTAAGCCCCATTTCTTTTCCTAAAATGCACTTTGGGCCTCTAATAGAGTGTAAGTCCCACCCCTTTTGTAAATAAAATATTTTGGGCCTCAGATATTATATTAGTCCCTCTGTACATTTACAAGGTTCGGCGCGATCGTCGCCTTTTAACAAAAAAGACCATTGCGCGTCTCCTTGAGCTATAAGTCCCATTTATTTTCATTTTAAAACCTTTGGGCCTCTAATAGAGTGTAAGACCCAATTCCTTTGTAAATACCAAAATTTTGGGCCTCAATCACTTGTATAAGTCCCACGGTGTTTCCGGCGCGATCGTCGCCCTTTTCAAAATTAACCATTGGGCCTACCTTCGAGTAGTAAGACCCATTTCTTTTCTTAAAACTCACTTGGGTCTCTAGTAGAGTGTAATTCCCAACCCCTTTTTTTACATAACCCATTTTAGGGCCTCACTTATTGTATAAGTCCCTCTGTACATTCTAAAACCTCGGCGCGATCTCCATTTTTTAACAAAATCATCTGGGCCTACCCTCGCGTAGTAAGACCCACTTTTTTTCTCTAAATCATTTTTTTTGGGCCTCTTGAGAGAGTGTAAAACCCATTCCCCTTGTACAGAAAATTTTTTGGGCCTCAGTCACTTGAATAAGTCCCACTGTACAAACTCATATCACAGTGCAATCACTACTAAAACCCTGGGCCTCTCCTTGAGCTGTAAGCCCCAATCTTTCCTTTCAAAGCACTTTCTCTTTGATTTTGAAATATACTACTGTTTTCAATATTTCTTTGTTGAAAAACTAACCAAACAACATGGAAGCTCTATAACCGAGTAAGTGTTTATATGCTTTCATTTACCGCTTTCATATACATATAACTGTATTGTGGGGCTGTTTCGTTGTAAGTCTTCTTTCATAAACTCATATCGACTGTGTAATAATAGTATAGATATTTAGAGTTTCCCCGACAGCTACGTCTAGCACTAGGTAAAGCCGTTTTGATCATTCTTAGAAATAGACAATACTAGATCCCCCATAGGTGCACCAGATACAGTCTTCTCTTCGGTTGTCCTCCTTAGGAATTGTCAAGAAACTCTACTCCCCAGAGATGATCTCTTCTCTGTGAATTGCATCCCTTGAGTTTCTTCAAAATTCTTGAACTTTCCTGGCTTGATCTATTCTTTGTGAATAGCCTATCTTGAACTTCTCGGGGTTTGGGGACCCACAGGCTTCTTAAAAGCACCCCCGCCTCCTCTTGGGAGTTGTACAAGGACCTGTCGGTTTCTTAGAAGTATTCACAGCCTTCTCTTAGGCTTCGTATAAATGATTTCTTCCTCCGGGAATGATAGCCTCCTGTTGGGCTTCGTACAAATTGTCCCTCGGCTTTTTAAAAGTTTTCAGCCTCCTCTTGGGCTTCGTACAAATTGTCCCGATGACCTCCTAGAGGTATAGGAACAGAAATTAGTCATCTTAATAGAACAGTCTTTCAAAGAGTCTAGATCTTTCTACCGTGTACGTACTACAACTGTTTCTTTAAGCATAGTACAAAAGATAAAACTCTAGACTTGGACAGTCTAATTTCCTTGAGTCTCAGAGACATTCTCAAGTAAGGAAACACCCACAAACTTGGACAGTCTCAAATACCCTTTGGATTCCCCGTTTCCTTAAAGAACATGAAACAATCCCGATTCACAGATCAAATTCGTGAGTGCAACATTACTCATATAAGAACTGATTTTTTCGTTGAACCAACATACAGGACCTGTCACTCAGCTGAAACAGTAACCTTTTAGCCTCCATCTCGGGCTTCGTACGAGATACAAAGACTCTCTTGTTGAGTCAAACCTTGTAGCCTCCATCTCGAGCTTCGTACGAGATACAAAGACTCTCTTGTTGAGCCAAAACCTTTAGCCTCCATCTTGGGCTTCGTACGAGATACAAAGACTCTCTTGTTGAGTCAAAACTTTTAGCCTCCATCTCGGGCTTCGTACGAGATACCAAAACACTCTCTTGTTGAGTATAAAAGGCTCTCTTGTTGAGCCAATCTCCCTTTTAGCCTCCATCTCGGGCTTCGTACGAGATACAAAATCACTCTCTTGTTGAGTATAAAAGACTCTCTTGTTGAGTCAATCACCTTTTAGCCTCCATCTCGGGCTTCGTACGAGATACAAAATCACTCTCTTGTTGAGTATAAAGCACTCTCTTGTTGAGTCAAAACCTTTAGCCTCCATCTCGGGCTTCGTACGAGATACAAAAACACTCTCTTGTTGAGTATAAAGGATTCTTCTGTTGAGTCAACCCTTTTAGCCTCTCTCTCGGGCTTCGTACGAGACACACAAAAACTGCCTCTTGTTGGGCCAATAGCCTCCTCTTAGGCTTTGTATAAGGAAAACCCCGGTTGAGTCAATCATCCTTTTAGCATCAAAGTTGTGCCTCGTTCACAGTACACAAACATCAACAACTCCTTCCCCTTCATCTAATTACTGTAAGCGGCAAGCCTCTGGATTATTTACATCCATGCCACTGTCCCTCTTTTAGCATGAGAAATTCCTAAGAAAAGATAGCATTACTCTACACTGAGTTAAAGTCTTCTCCTTCAGGTTGGAACCCCCTATAAAGGAAATTATGGTATTGCCGGATTCACATTTCCCGGTTAAATTAATTCTCCTTTATAAACAGTTGTGACAAACAGACCCTCTTTAGAGATGACAAATTCTCTCTAAAGACATCACCTTTTAGCTTCACATCTTGGGCTTCGAACAAGATACAAATAGACCCTTCAGCTTCACATCTTGGGCTTTGAACAAGATACAAACCACCTTCAGCTTCACATCTTGGGCTTTGAACAAGACACCAAAACACCCATTTCCTCCCATAGAATAGGAGGAACTACGAACGCTCTAATTTCCCTGTTTCGGTAAACGGGTATACGTAGGCATAAGATTGAAAGAAAAATCTTAGCGAGCACACTAATAAAAAAACCTAAAGTCCCCTATCTCCACCCAATCTGACAAATTCCCCATGAATAGTCCTAGTTTTCCACCTTAATAAAGTAAGAAGAAAGAAAGGCCCCATTACCATATAGCATCCGTAACCTAACAGACCGCATTTTAAACTCAGTTTGCAAGCAGGGTTAATTGGAGACATCTATTTCACTTCCTTAGTCAGCTCACAATAGGATAAAAAAAGAATCGACCTGTAGTAAACCCCAAAGAGCGACAACGCTTAAGAACCGCGTCCAAAATCGCTTGCTACACTCTAGATTATTTACATCCACGCCATTGTCCCTCTCTTAGCATGAGAAATTCCTAAGGAAAAATGGCGTTGCTCAACACTGAGTTAAAGTTTTCTCCTTCAGGACAAATCCCCTATAAAGGAAATTATGGCATTACTGGAGTCTCATATCCCAGTTAAAGTAATCCTCCTTTATAGTTAGTCACCCAACAGTTGTGATAAATAGACCGGATGTCTCCCTTTAGAGATGGCAAATTCTCTCTCAGTCAAACCTTTTAGCTTTAATCTTGGGATTTGAACAAGACACAAATTAACCTTTAACTTCAATCTTGGGATTTGAATAAGACACCAAAACATAACATCTTTTCCTCCCATAGAATAGGAGGAACTACGATTGCTCTGATTTCCCTGTTTCTTTAAACGCGAATACGTACGCATGAGATTGTGAAATCTTAGCGAGCATACCAAACAAAACCTCTAGGTCCAGTACCTTCATACTAATCAAAATTGAGGCCCAATAACTCACCAAAATCATCAAACTCTCTCTCATATTTCCCAAGAAACTTTCCCAACCCATCAATGGATAAACACCATCAAGTACAAAGCTGAACCTAAAACTAACAACCTATGGATAACCATATATAGGATGGGAAATTGACAACTCCCCATTGTATAACCTGACACCGGTCCCCCGAATCTCATTAAGCATTTGTTCAGTTAAACATTTGCGTGCAAGGTTAGTTTTAGATAGCTTTCCATTCCCTTCCAGCTTCACAGAATAAATAAAAAATCAGAAAGTAGCATCCCTATTCCCCCTCATTATGAGGAGGAACCCATGGCGATAAGGTGGTCACGTGACCGACAAAAATCGCACGCTACACCAAGATACTCCAAGGGACCTCATGGATCTAATCATCAAGTCAAAACAACCTCATGAGATGCATTCATAAAAAATCAGGAATTAGGGTTTCTTGACCTAATTCACCCCTTAGTTGACTTTTGAGGCAATCCATGAGCCAAACCCCGAAGACATGATTTTAGGGACTTAAATACACTACGTTGATCCATTTGCAACAATGGATTGATCCAAGAAGCTTGATTCACAAGTTTCAATTTCATCTAGACCACAATAAGGGTTTTGAAGGAAAAGTCAACTGTATCTTTGACTTTTGACCAAGGCATGCTCCCAAACCTTGGGACATGATTCAAGACACCCTAAAACACCTATGGAATCGATCCATTAGGTTTGAATTAGGTCAAGAACTTGATTGCACAAAGGATCGCACAGTTCTGATTTCATTTGACAAAAAGTCAACTGTGCACAAAATCCAGTTTGACTTTTTGGAATTTTTCACAAATATGGTTCCCCTAAGTAAAAAAAAATGTTAATGTATGATATTGATCATCATCCATCAAGAAAAATCAAGAAAAGTAAGGTTTCTTGCAAAAGGGGCAACCATGAGAAACCAAAATTTTTCTAAGTTATGGAACAAAAGTGGTTTTGTACCAACTTTGCACGGTCATAACTCCTAAACCACAAGGCCTTTTTCTTCCATTCTAAGCTCAAATGAAAGTCTATTTGACATACTTCAAATATGTCAACTACAAGAGATTCCAAATCCTCATGGATTTGAGTTATGGATTGATCAAAATCACAAAAAGCGAAAATGGCCACTTTTTCCAACACAGTGAAATTTTCAATAAGTCAGAATCTGTCTTACTTTTTCCAAAATGTAAAGGCATTTTTCACTTTGATCCAAGCTGAACCAAGACCAACTTTGAACATCAAATTCGAAGTATGTCATGAGGGCTTTCCAACAAGTACCAGATCATCTCCAAATTCAATTTGAGTAGGGAGTTACAACCCTTGGAACATGGCAACAAAGACTGATTTTGGTCAAGGTAGATTATAGGTCATTTGCTCGAATTGGCTAAATCAGATAATTATAAGCCTTGTCATCCATTTAGACACCTCAAGGGATAACATCAAAGGAAAAGTATCTGATCCACAAGGCTCCCAAGTCCAAGGATCTACATGTAGCTATGCCACCCTAAAAAGGCTAATAATCTCAAAGACTCCAATTTTATTCCAAAGCATTCAATGGATACATCAAGGTGTCATGGAATGAAGTAAACCTAACTGAATGAGTCAAGCATTATCCCTGCAACAGAAGACTGTAGGCCTGTGCTCTAATCTCAAGTCAAAGATCATGGAAGACTAGAATTCCTTTATGCAACCATTGGTCACAAGCCTGTACTAGCTGCCATTTACTATTGATGCCAAAATAAACTTGTTCTACTATAAATAGAGCTCATTTGTGGTCAGTTTGAGTACACCAAAGGACAACAACATTTCCTTTCCTCAAAATCTCTCTCATTATGCAGAAATGCCTTCTTTTGCAAGTCACCACAGAGTTTTTGAGTTAGAGAGCAATTCCACCATAGCTCATGATCCAAACACATCCAATATATCATATATAAGTTGTTCAAACACTCACCCTTGATCTGAAACACCAAAATCAGAAAGTCAACCTCCAAAACCTTAAATTTTGACTTTTTTTGCATTTTTCAAGCCATGTCTTGTTCAGTCACTTTCAAAACCAAACAAAGCCACAAATACACTCCAAATATCATCCTCAAACTGTCCCAACTGGTTCCCCTCATCTGGAACACCATTTGAGAGAGTTACCATCTTGGTCACTTTTGCCACTTTTGCAAGAAAGAGCCAATACTTGTTCCTGAGGATTCCAGCTGGTTTTTATCATTCTAAAAGCTTCTAAGGGATCAATCAAGAGTGTATAAAGCATTGGATTACTTCTGGCACAAGGATCTTGACAGTTAGCACAAGGAGCTTCAAGAGGTAAGTACATGATAACTTGAAGTCTCTAAATTATGCATTGCTTTGATGTCCATTGATCATAGACATCTCATACATACCATATGTGTTGTGTTTGAACCGATTTGCCTTGCTATTGTTGCCCGTATAATGAGATAGAATAGAACATGCAAATCTAGGCCTATTTTGAAACCACTATCGGGTTTTAAAATGGGGACATCTTTAGAAAAATCTAAAAGCACCATTGGATTCCTCATGAAATTCTAGGCAGGATCCATCTAAATTTTGACAAAATCCATGGAGAAATAAGGAAGTTACAACCTTCATGCAAGAGGCAAAAATCAGGCCTTGCCTTGGGCAAGGGCCAGGCCATGGCGCCTTGGTCAGGCCTAAAATCCAAGGCACCCATATATGTTGATGGTGTGGTTTTAATACACGGATGTATCACCACCCCAGTGGTAGCGCCCATGCGTGTTTAGTTGAGAGGTCGTGGGTTCAAGACCCACCCAGACCATTTTGCCATTTTCCCCTATTTTGCTATTTTTCACATTTTCACGGTTTTTGTTAATTAATTCCAAAATTAATTTCTCTCTCAATTTAATTATTTTTTATTGGTTCTTTTTTTGAAAATTCACAAAAATGTTAAAATATTTTATTATACAAAAATATCACAAAAATATTATTTATTTCATATATTTGGTATTTTTGTAAAGAATTAAATCTTTTATTTGTTTTTAGGCATTTAAAAATATTTCTTTCTCTTGATTTTGCAAATTCAAATGATTTTCAAATCATTCTATGAATGAAACATGATATTTCAAACATTAAACCAAGATCACACCTTATTTTTCACACATGTTTGATAATTTAGATCATTTTAATTGAATTTTATTCAGTTAAAATTCATTTTTAAATCAAATTAGGGTTATTGATTATTTTCACCCTCACAAATCTTTTTCAAAACACTTTTGGGCCTCTAATAGAGTGTAAAACCCATCCCCTGTCACATAAATAAATTTTGGGCCTCAGTCATTGTATAAGTCTCACTGTGTTTCGAAAATCGTGGTGCGATCGTCGCCTTTTAAACAAAAATCATTTGGGCCTCCTTGGTGTTGTAAATCCCATCCTTCATTTAAAAATACACTTTGGCCCTCTAATAGAGTGTAAGACCCAACCTCTTTTGTACATAAAATAATTTGAGCCTCAATCATTGTATAAGTCCCTCTGCGATTCTTAAAACTCCATCTTTCATTTGGTCCTCTCCTTGAGCTGTAAGCCCATCTCTTGTACAAAAATAAACTTCGGGCCTCTCCTTAAGTATAAGCCCCAATCTTAATTTCAAAACAAATTTCCCTTTTGATTTAGGTTCAAATTCATAGTTGTTATCAAAACATTCTTTAATTTCTTGAACAACTAACCATACATCTATTACAATGGAAGCTTGCTCACCTGTAAGTTTTAAAACAACTTTCTTTTACATACTTGTATATATATATTTGTTTGTAATGCCAGAAGCATTCTCACCTGTAAGTCCTCCTACCCTCTTTTACATACTTGTATATATTTCATCTGTATATATATGCCTGTATATTATCTGGTTAGAGTTTTCCCAGGCAATTAGGTCAAGGATTAGATCAAATCAGTGGTCACTCTTTAAACATAGTCAAAACTAGTTCCCCTTAGGAAATTCCAGATACAGTCTTGCCTCCTCTTGGGCTTATACAATATGGAACAGAGAAAGGCATTATTCCCGGTGAAACTTTTCTTAAGACTGTCACTATTAGAAATTTGTCAAAGAAATTCATTTTCCCCAGAGAGGATTAATTCTTGGTGAAACCTCTCTTGAATTTCTTCAAACCCTAGAACTGTTAACTTAAGAAATGATTATTCCCGGTGAAACCTTTCTTGAACTTTTCTTAGATTTGGACCCACAAGCTTCCTAAAAGCATCCCTAGCCTCCTCTTGGGCTTTGTACAAGGACCCTCCGGCTTCTTAGAAGTTTTCATGCCTTCTCTTGGGCTTAATAAAAGGACCCGAGACCTCTTACATGGATAGGACAGAACTTAGTCATCCTTTGATAGAGCAGTCTTTCTAAGAGTCAAAACATCAAACCAGTTTAGGGTTGATTCTCATCCCTTAAAACACCAGCCTCCTCTTGGGCTTTATACAAGCAGACTTGGACAGTCTCAACCTCCTCTTGGACATCATACAAAGATAAACCTTTTCATACCAGTTGACTTGGACAGTCTCACCTTCTTTTTTTTCGATCTCAAAGAAACCCTCAAGTTTCCTAAAAGCACAGGATAAACCCTAATCATTTCATTAATCACCAATAGAGTTAAAACCTCTATAGGTTTTTTACTCAACCTTTAAACCCTCACTTTAAAATATTCCCCAGCTAGGGTCAAATCACTATCAATAAACCCTTATCAGAACCTCAAGGCATCTGATACTTCAACTCTTCTGTAATCCTCAGCAAGAATTGATTCCCCAATTTGGACCAGCCTTTGGATCTCAATAATCCTCAGCAAAATTTAGCCTTCTCTTAGGCTTTATATAATGATCATCCCTCAGCTCCCTTTTTAGCCTCAATCTTGGGCTTTGTACAAGACATCTACAAATATCCTCAGCTGAGTCAGTCGAATCCCTTTAGCCTCAATCTTGGGTTTTGTACAAGACACATATAAAATCTCCCTAAACAGAGTAAATCCTTTTTCCAACCTCAATCTCGGGCTTTGTACAAGACAGACAAATCATACTCTCCAGCAGAATCAACCTTTTTTAGCCTCAATCTTGGGCTTTGTACAAGACATATAAACCCTCTCACCAGCAGAGTCAGATTCCCATTTTAGCCTCAATCTTGGGCTTTGTACAAGACACATAATAATATTCCTCAGTGGAGTCAATCCCTTTCAGCCTCCTCTTAGGCTTTGTATAATGATTTCCCCAAAAGAGTCAGTCTCTTTTAACCTCAATCTTAGGCTTTGTACAAGACAAATAAAATACTCTCTTGTTGAGTTAGTCCTTTTCAGCCACAATCTTGGGCTTTATACAAGACAGATAAAACTCCCTAAATAGAGTCAACCTTTTAGCTTCAACCTTGGGCTTTGATCAAGACACACAAAAAATCAAAATCCCCTCAGAGGAAATAAAAAACTCTCTGTAGGAAGACATTTCTCTATATATCACACATCAAACAGATAAATCAAACATACCTTAATCCCCGATAATTGCTATAAGTGGCACACTTGTTGATTCAAAAATCCAAGTTGTAGTCCATCTCTAATCTTGGTAAATCCTTTATTTCAACTAATTGTTGTAATTGGCAAGCCTCTGGATTATTTACATCCAAGCCAATGTCTCTCTCTTAGTATGAAAGATTCCTAAGGAAAATGGCATTGCTCAACACTGAGTTAAAGTTTTCTCCTTCAGGTCAAATACTTTATAAAGGAAATTATGTCATTGCTGGATTCACATATCCCAGTTAAAGTAATTATCCTTTATTATCAGTCACCCAACAGTTGCGATAAACAGATGAGATATCTCCCTTAGAGATGACAAATTCTCTCAGCCAAAACCTTTTAGCTTCAATCTTGAGCTTTGAACAAGACACAAACAACTTTTTTTATCTTCAATCTTGGACTTTGAACAAGACACCAAAACATCTTTTCCTCCCATAGAATAGGAGGAACTACGATTGTTCTGATTTCCCTGTTTTCTTTAACGGGAATACGTAGGCATAAGATTGCAAAATCTTAGCGAGCACACCAATCAAAAACTCTAGGTCCAGTACCTTCACACCAATCAAAAACTCTAGGTCCAGTACCTTCATACACAACAAAAACCATAGGTCCAGTACCTTATCAAAAAAACAGCGAAAAACCCAAAATCAACAAAAACCCTCTCTTAAACACTCTCAAAGGAGAAACTTTCCCATCCCACAGCAGACAAACACCAGTAAATAGAAAACAGTATGGAAATTGCTAATAACCCGTGGATAACCACATATAGGATGGGTAATTGACAACTCCCCATTGTATAACCTGACCCCGAACTCCCCAATCTCTTAGCATTTGTTCAGTAAAACATTTGCGTGCAAGGTTAGTTTTAGATAGCTTTCCTTTCCTTTCCAGCTTCATAGGATAAATAAGAAATCAGAAAGTAGCACCCAATTCCTACCATTGCGGTGAGGAAAAACCAATGGCGATAAGGTGCTCGCGTCACCGACAAAAATCGCACGCTACAGGAAAATAGTGACTCTGTTGGGGAGTCTTTAAGAGCAAAATTCCTAAGAGGTTTAGGTTGTTAGCAATCATACTATATATATATATATATATATATATATATATATATATATATATATATATATATACTGCTTTTCCTACTTGATATCCGTATTTATTTTTCTGTCACTGGGAATGTGATTGATACGCATGTCGAAAGTTTGAGAGAACCCTAAGATAATGGGTGGCATAGACGGGTGGACTTATAGGGAGTGATTCCCAAATAAGCGATCCTGGTAGACCACCAAATCAAGTGAGGGTCGTGTGGATTCTGCCTGTTGAACAACCGATTATTGTGAAAGTAGAGTTTTCTAGTACGACACCCGTGACTCTGAGGATTTAGTAGACATTAACCATATGACCACTTGGTAGTGCGGTGACTATCGGGAATGGTTGATACGCGATACTCACTACGACATTTATTGCTTCTGGCAACACTATTTTATGCAACATGCGTAAATTGTTGCCTATAAAAAGATCAGGCAACAATTTTTGATTGTTGCTAAGAGAAATATCGTAACACCCGATAAATGTTCCCTAAAATATTTTTGGGGACGATTTTTAAATGTCCTTATAATTTATTTTTGGCAATAACTGATAAATGTCCCCTTAAATATTTATGGGGACAATTTTAGATTGTTGCATTATTCCTAATAAAAGGTTACATTTTTCAAATGTTGCATAAAAATTTCAATAACAAAAAAATTTGGCGGCAACTTTCCCTCCAATTTACTTCTAATTTAATTGATTCATTTCTCATTATTTTTTCACATTTATAATTTTATCATAATTATACATAATTCTAAATTTATCAATTAATTTAGTGTTAAAATATTAATAAAATTTAATATTAATATATTATAATTTTTTTATTGAAATTATTAATAAAAATGTATATTTTATAGATTAATTATGAAAAGAAAATTACTACCATGAAATAAAAAAGTTTTTATTAGATGTACGTACCGTGAAATACCAATTTCGTTTTTTAAAATACCAAATTTGTTTTGAATTTTAACGGTGAAATACACATTTTGTTTTTACACCGTGAAATACAAAATTTGTATTTTTAAATTCAAAACAAACTTTAGCAAGAGCACCGTTAAATTCTATTAAATGTATATTTTATAGATTAATTATTAAAAGAAAATTACTGAATGAAATAAAAAAAATTTTGATTTTAGCTAAAGGCAAAATTTTATGTAGTATTAAGCAAAAACCAAATAAGTCTAAGGCCCACGTGAAATATATCTTGAACCACTTAAGTATTAAAATAACCTTCAGCAAAAAAATTAAAATAACATTTAAAATAACATTCAGCAAAAAAATAACATTCAGCAAGAACCTCTATCTATGTCAGAAACCTAATATTTACAAAAGATACCGCTGTCCTTTTGCCGTTTTGTTACGAGAGTGTTGCCGGTGTGTGTCGCCGGTCGTTGTTTGCTGTGAGTTACCGTCGTTCATCGTATTAATCACTATCATCTTCGTTTCTTCCCTTTCGGTAAGTTTCAAAGCATTTTCATTTATTTCGATTTGTTGATTGGATTTATGGTCTGAACGAGCTTCCATGTAATTTACTAGTTGGTCTCATGTTTTAAGCAGAAAATAAATGGAAAGCACTTGGTGCTATCTCCTCTTTTACCCTTTCTATTGCCATTTTCCTTCCCTTTTCATTAAACTTTTATTTTGCTCAGGGAATTTTTGTATTACATTATCAAATAAGATTGCAGGTAAAAGTTGCATTGTATAGTGTTAGATTTATTCAAAACCAAAATCCCATAAGCTGATACAAGGATAGCATGACATGATATATTTTCTCATCTATACTAAATAACAATTGTTACTAGTGATTTTAGATTGGTGGTATTGTCTGTATTTTGAAGGAAAAAAGTCAAAAATATGTTTGATGGTTGTTGACAATAGTTGTTATGCTAGTCTATAGACATATGTTAGCAAGATTATGAAGGGTGGGTCTCATCAGTGAAGTTTTTCCCAGGGAGGTTTTCTTGTAGCATTGTCAATTGCCTGTCATTTTATCAGTAGTGGCTCTAGCTCAGCGCGTCAGTTTAGGAGGGATTTTTCTTTGCAACCTGCGGATCCCTCTTTTTGGATTTGGCTTGGAGGTTCCTTCGGTTAGCAGAGTTCCTTTGAGCTTGTTTGGTTTTGGCTGTGATTTCAGTGGATTGGAAGTCAACTGTTTTGTGGAACTAGAGCTGCTCTCGCGTCCTTCTGTGCGGTCGTTAGTTTTAGTTGGTTTGGTTTAGCTTCACAGACTGTATCTTGCTCATTGTTTGGAAGCCTTTGTATTTTGTGTTCTTCGGCTTTTTAGTATCAGCTATTTCTTTGGCTCTAGGTGTGTTAGTTTGGTAGTTGGGCTTGTGCAGCGGCTCGGAGCAGGTTGGGTGTTTGAGTTTGTTGAGGCTTTAACAACCTGTTAGTGTTTTAGTTAGTTTTTTCTTTTGGTTCAGGTGAGTTTTTGTAGTGGTTTAGGGGGTGGTTGTCTCTGGTAATATTTTGCCTTTAGCTTTGGGAGAGTTCTGGTGTAGCTCTCTGCTTATTTTTAAGCAGGAGCAGTATCTGTATATCTTGGGCATTGCTTATACCATTATCTCAATGAAGTTCTCTTTGGTAGTTTAAAAAAAAATACTTCAACCTTTGTAAGTCAAAGGGAAAAAGTAAAGCTACATGTTGTCTTAAGTAGCAAATGATCAAAGGGTGATGTTTGTTGTAGAACTTTAGATAATGATTAGCTAGCACTTTTCTTTAAAGCAGGAAAAATGTACTTTTTAAATTATTTACATTTTAAACACATTTTTTACTGCCAAATAAGCATTTATTTAGTGCCAAATACGAAGCATGTTTGAATGATTCAGTGGGTTCCACGTTAATTTATCCAACTATACACAAATCCTTGTGATAAGCAGGTTGAATTTTTAAAAACTTTAATCTATATTATGAAATTGACCAAAAACAAATGAAAATGAAATTGGCCAGTAAAAGGAAATGAGAGTAAAACTGAGAGTGAGTTAGCATAAGCCATAGTTCCTGAATGAATAGATATTCATCATACTAAAATATAATTATAATTTTGAAATTTAATATTGACATTATAATTTTTAAAATTTATATACATTTACAAAAATTAAGATATGTAAGTCGTGCATTGTTGGATAGTATTTTAAGAACATGGAAAATCCAATATTCCAGACATAAATCATAAAAATTTAGATATTTATAATATTATATTTTTAACAATATGTTTATAATATGTTGGTGTTGTGTTGTGTTGCATTAGTTCATTCTTACATGTAGTAATTTATAGATAAATTTTTTGTATATCTTTTATACCATGTCATGTTTTCTACCACACATTCACTTTGAAAAAAAAAAGTAAATTATCATTCCTTTTGTGTTGTACTGATAATAATGATGCTCCCATTTTTTTTTTCAGGATATGATAAATTTCCATAACTGAAAAGTTAAGCTTGCCAACATAATTTATCATTTTTACATAGAATTAAAAGGTATTGATTTATTATTATTATTATTATTATTATTATTATTATTATTATTATTATTATTATTATTATGTGGCGAGACTATTTTCATAAACGTTTTCCACAAAGAAAAAAATAGAATTTAATAGTTTGTCCAAGTTATTTGAATTTGCTTTAGTGGACCCGATAATCTTTTTAAAATTCATTTTGTTGTTTTGATCAAGAATATAATCTATCCTTGTGTTCTTTTAGGTTGATGGATTATTGTTTTGTTGTACCATGTCTCTGTTATATTAGCCTTATAATATCTTAAATTACTCATTCCCTTACAGGTTTTTAGTAATAGTTTATTTCTTTTAGTAAACTAAACATGATAAAGAAGGACTGGGTGGAGTTGCCTCCACACTGTCAAGGCTATAAGGACGGTGTAAATTACTTTTTGGATATTGCATTCACCAAAGGAATGGTTGAAGAAGAAGAGATTTTGTGCCCTTGTGCTATATGTTGCAATGATAGTTGGGAAAAAAGAGAAGTCGTATATGACCACTTATGTAGCAAAGGATTTGTAAAGGGATACACAGAATGGATTTACCATGGTGACGATAAAATTCTTATGGATCTTGATGGGAGTACGGATGATGATACGTCATCTAATTCATCACATGATAAAGAAACATCATGTGATGATATTGATGGCTTATTGTTTGAGACGTTTAGAGATGTTTCCGAAGCAAGTGAAGTACATGAAGGGCTAAATGAAGATGCAAAAAATTTTTATAAACTAGTTGATGATGCAAATCAAGAGCTTTATCCTGGCTGTGAAAAATTCTCCTCATTATCATTCACTATTCGAATGTATTTGTTGAAATGTCTCCATGGATGGAGCAATGCATCGTTCACTGCTCTCTTAGAGTTGTTGAAAGAAGCTATGCCAGAATTAAATATCCCTGTCTCTTTCAATAAAACAAAATCTATGATAAAAGATTTAGGCTTAGACTATAAAAAGATTCACGCATGTCCTAATAATTGTATGTTGTTTTGGAAAGAGCACGAGGAAGATGACTTGTGTTATCTTTGCGGGGCATCAAGGTGGATTGAATATCCTAAAGTTGATCATGATGTTGATGAGTCTAAAAAAGCACACAAGGTTCCTGCCAAAGTTCTAAGACATTTTCCTTTGATTCCAAGATTGAAAAGACTCTTTATGTGTTCAAAGACAGCTGACACATTGAGGTGGCATGTAGAGGAACGTTCAAAGGATGGTAGGTTAAGACACCTGGCTGATGGCCAAGCATGGAAAGACTTTGATGCAAAACATCCAAATTTTTCTCTTGAAACTCGTAACATCAGGCTTGGGTTGGCGAGTGATGGGTTTAATCCATTTAGGACTATGAGTCTTTCTCATAGCACATGGCCTATTGTATTGACAATATATAATTATCCTCCAAATTTGTGCTTGAAGGCAGAAAATTGTTTGATGTCATTACTTATTCCTGGACCACGGTCACTCAGAAATTCAATTGATGTGTATATGCAGCCACTTATTGAGGAACTTAAGATATTGTGGGATGTCGGTGTAGAAACATATGATATTTCTAAAAATCAATCATTTCAGATGCGTGCAGCTCTTTTGTGGACAATGAATGACTTCCCCGCATATTCTATGCTATCTGGTTGGAGTAATAAAGGGAGGTTTGCTTGTCCTGCTTGTAATCATAAAACTTCTTCAACTTACTTACAACATAGTAAGAAGATGTGTTATATGGGTCATCGAGTCTTTTTGGATTCAAATCATGTTTGGAGATCAAATGCAGTTTCTTTTGATGGAAAGGTAGAATATAGGTCTCCTCCCTCCTTGTTAAATTCAAAAAGGATTTTAAAAGAGTTAAAAGACATCCCTGATGTATTAGGGGAGAAATATAAGAAAAAAAGGCCCGGTCCGTGGAAGAAAAAATCTATCTTTTGGCAATTGCCATATTGGAAGGATAATTCTTTACGCCATAATTTAGATGTTATGCATATAGAGAAGAACATTTGTGATAATATAATTGGGACTCTGTTAGAGATTGAAGGGAAGAGAAAGGATCATGCAAAGGCTCGATTGGACTTACAAGACATGGGGATTAGAAAAAAACTCCATTTGAAGGCAACAAGTGATGGTAAGAAAACTCAAATCCCTAAAGCATGTTTCTCCCTAACAAAGCATGAGAAATCTATTTTTTGTGGTGTTTTAAAGACAACAAAATTTCCCGATGGCCTTGCTTCTAATATTTCTCGATGTGTTCAAGTTAATGAAGGAAAAATATTTGGGTATAAGAGCCATGATGCTCATATTATGCTGCATTGCTTGTTGCAAATAGCAATAAGAGGGATAACCCCAAATCAAGTTGCTATTCCTTTGATTTGGCTTTGTTCCTTTTTTCGATGTTTATGCCAAAAGGTTATAGAGGTGAAAACTTTGGATCACTTGGAAGTAGAGATTGTCATTTTGTTAGATTTTATTAACACACCCTTTGTAATACATGCAATTTATATTGGGTGCAATTCTTGTTTGAATTATTTATTTTATAAATAAAAATATGGCAAAAAAAATCCTAAGTAACTTATAGAAACATGTTTACCTAGTGTTCTCACACTATTTCACTTTTAGGGAACAATTGATAATTGTTGCCTATATGACAACACTTGAAAATCGTTCCCATAGAGTATTCTCACTCTACCACTTTTAGGGAACGATTTTTAGTCATTGAAACTTTTAGCAATACCTTTAAATCGTCGCCTAAGATGTCACGGAAAAACGTCCCCTTTTCATATAGTTTAGGGGACGTTTTTGAAAAGTGTGCCAAAAAAGCAAAAATAAACGTTCCCTAAACTAATAGGCAACGCTCGTATAGAGGAAGACTGAAAAACGTCCCCTATTCTTTTAGGCAACATTTATCTCAATTCTGGCAACACTTTTCAGTTGTTGTCAAAGAGAAAAAATGTTGTAGCGACTACACTCAAATGAGATTACCCTAGGATGCTACAGCTTGCTCGGGTGAACCAGCTTGCTGTTGATATCCCTAGGGGGTCAATGATTTTGGGAACCTTAGGATCCATTCTACAGGTACAAAAATTGACTAGAATACAACCTTTGGGGATGGGTAGAGCCATGAATCCATGCTCGTGACGTTGAACCCTTGAACCCATGTTTTTTTCAATGTTTTTGTGTGTTGCATTCATGCATTCATCTAAAAAACTCTTAAACAAAGAAAAAAAATATTCTCTTCTCTTTTCAAAATAAACTAAAACAATAATTGCAAATATCAGAAAGATTGCGTTATGGATTTCAGTAGAAGGAAGACGCACAAATACACTTTCAAGGCTCCGAAACTAGAGAATTTAAGGAGGTTGGCAAGGATGATTACCAACCCTGATGCTTTCAGAGCTAAGCATGGAGGACTGATATATCTGTTAAGGGTCCATGTAGTTGAAGGAATCCTGTCTACGCTGATTCAGTTTTACGACCCAGTTTACCACTACTCCACATTCCCGAATTATCAACTGGCACCAATGTTAGAAGAGTATTCTCATCTGATTGATTTACCCATCACTGATCAAGCTCCATTTTTTGGACTGGAAGACATTCCAAAGGATCAAACCATTGCAAGAGCAATCTATTTGGACGAGTCAGAAGTTAGGACTCACATGACCATTAAAGGAGGAATCCAGGGTTTACCAGCTAAATTCCTGATAGAGAAAGCTTTGTACTTTGCTAGTATAGGAAATGTAACTGCTTTCGAAGATATCTTTGTCCTACTCACATATGGGCTTTTCCTCTTTCCTAACATTGAAAACTTCGTTGATACCAACGCTGCTAAGATATTTCTGATTGGAAACCCCGTACCAACCTTGCTCGCAGATGCTTACCATTCTGTACACTTAAGGAATTTGTACTGCGGAGGAATGATCACATGCTGTGTACCATTACTTTACAAATGGTTCATTTCCCATTTACCCAAGTCTGCTACTTTTTGGGATCACAAGAGTACTCTACCTTGGTCACAAAGGATTATGTCTCTTACTAACTCTGACATAGATTGGTATAATAGGATTTATGAAGGAATAGAGATCATCGACAGTTGTGGAAGCTTCCCTAACGTACCCCTCATAGGAACTAAAGGAGGAATCAAGTATCATCCAATTTTAGTTCATCGTCAACTCAGATACTCGATGAAGAATATCCCGCATAATGTTCATCTGGAATGTCTTTTCTTCAAGGAATGAGAAAATGACAGGGCACTTAAGAAGGAAATAGTGCATGCCTGGCAACATGTTCATAGGAAAGGAAGAGAGTCTCTAGGAAGACCAGACTATATCTCCATGGAACCTTATCTCCACTGGGTGCAAACTAGAGCCCTCATGCTGAAGATGCCTTACCCTCGCCAAGAAGTTTTTCCATTAAAGGAATTTGTCCTTTATTTCATGTCTGATACGGAGAAACTTCTAGGTAGCTCTCAACAAAGTTCAACGGGAGAAGAGCTCTTGGAAGAACAAGTACAGAATCCTCAACATGGAGTGTACCAAGATTCTGGAACTGTTAAAAGAAAAGGATGCTATGATTAATATATTAGAGCAGGATGTTATAGAAAGTCAAGAAGACCGAAGAAATTTGCTCGCTCCTTTCACTTGGCAAAGGACTGAAAACCCAACGACGGCTGAAGAGCCCCGGTCAAAGAAAGGGAAAGTACCGGAACCAGCATCTGAACTCTCTTCAGAGAGGACTCAAGATCCATAAGTGTTGTACCCCAAATTTTACCCTTAGATCCACTGATCTTTTGCATGTCATCTTAGGTCAATCATATTGCATAGCTAACCCTTTTACCAGGTTTTGTTTGTTTTTGTTTCACTTGTGAATCAGGTTTTATTTCAAGAGGATTCAAGTGTTGATCAGTCAAGGTTTTGGATGGAGCATTGAATCAAGCAAGTTTCTCATGTCCAAAGAGATATTTCCATAACCCTCTCCATAACAATTTTCATCCACCTTATTCACCCTCAATTGTCATTCTAAATTCCAAACCAATTTCAATAATCTTCCATTAACCAAATTTTTACCCAATTTCAATTCTATTTGACCATATTAATTTTCCTAAACTATAACCATTTCACTTACCAAAATTCACCTATTATTCATTTTATTTCTAAACCATATTTTTTATCTTGCTAACTAAAAAAAAAAGAGAAAACCAAACCATAATGTTATAATAATTATAAGCCCATTTTGTGCTACAATAACATTAATGTTATAAAATTATAATTGAAATGAAAATCATTTGCTGAGAACCAATAGGATGCGTGCAAAACATCTTTGACTATTTAACTCATTTCACTCAACCAATGAAAGGATGCCATGTGGCTGGTTATGGAGCAAAATATTGGATACAATTTCCTCTTCTCCCTTGTGTCTTCGTGTTTCAATAGAATGGAGAAGAAAATTCATGCTCCAAGAGGATTCGTATCCGGTTCAACGCAAACCATTACTACAGCTCATAATCCTTGGTGCGTTTTCTCACTTTTGAAATCTCCAAATCATTTCCCTTTTGAGCTTTCATTGCTTTGGTTCATTAAAAGTAGCTCTGAAGATTTACTTGGTTCAGCATAAGGACTGCCTTCACCTGCAGATATCTTTGTGCAATCCCAATCATTGCCTCATTTGATACCCACTCTTATGACAACAAAGAAGGAGTCTTTAAACAATACACAAAGTCATGAAATTTGCCCTGCATCTCTGAGGTTCTTGTACAGCAGGGGAAACGTGTTTGTCTCCAAGGATTGACCAAATTTGAATTTGAAAAGAGACGTTGCAAACCCTAATCAATTACTCAGCATACCATGTGTTTGTCCATTGGTCTCAAATAGCCAAAGCCAATCTGCTCAGCCTATGAAAGGAGGTTCCCCCAACACTTGAAACTCACCAACAATTTTCACAAAATACTCAAGTAGTCTCTGAGTCTTAAGTTTCATGAGCAAGAAAGGAGAAGGTTTGCCTTGGAGTTCACTTGCTAAGTTCAGAAAGGAGAGTATTCAGCAAACCATTTGAAGGTGCAGTGGACATTACTCCACTTGGTAACTACTCTTTTCCTTTCAATATCCATGCTCAACTGATATCATCATATCATGTCTCAAACATAACTGTTGTAATGTGCTTTATGTTTTTGTTTTTCATACATCTATAACTTGCTAATGTGCATTTGAATTTGCTTAACTGTTTGTCCATGGCTTGATCTCATGAAGTAAGTTTGGTTTCATTTGCTTTGTTGATGTGTTGAGACAGACATGTATGCTGGTTTTTGTTTTAAGTTATTATGCCTGAGATGTCACCATGATGATAATGCATAGGTCTTGTTCATTGACTGGCTATAAGCATATAAGATTGCACCTTGGTGTTGTACTGTCAAACTTAGATGGATAGAAATGTTAACTTACTTATGTATGTCTTGATGTTTGGATGAGTTGAGATCTTTGAATTTTAGTTCCATACTTGTTTCTGAGATGCTCATGTGTTTTATGGTTGTTGAGCCTATTTATCATTGTTAGCTCGCGTTTGATCGCTATTTAGCGTTCCTAAATGATTCTGACTGCAAGTATACAGTCGTATCGCGTAGTTTTAAAACATTATCGATCCCACAGAGACTAAAAATCAAACGTACCGTTATCTAATGTTACTATGTAAATCTAAGGCTAATCTGTTATGGTTTTAGATTCAAAAAGGGAAATTAAATGGGAAACTAAATATTAGAAATAAACTAATTAAGATTTGGAATATCGGTACATAATTCAGTATACCATCGTGGATTCAATGAAACATAAGCATATAAAAATTAGTCACAATATAATTCTGTAGAAAATACCAGTTTAAAAGCCCTCACCTCACACTCTCGTGGTTATTGTTTCGGACTATACCTTTAAATCATAATGTCTGCTCTCGCTAGCCCATTTGAGTTTAAAAATAATTTTTGAAAACTAATAAGTCCTAATTAACCTTAAATCGCTCTCGCTGTTTTTAAAACCAATGCCCGATTTCAGCTATCCGGGTAAAATCTCACACTCTCGTGGTCTTAACCTTAACCTTTGCTACCTTTTTACTCTCGTAATAAAAGTTGATTTTAAATTAAGAAATCAAAGCCAGAAAATAAGTTGATTTATGGTTTTAGCTTAGAATTATTGAATCCATTCTGGTTACTCAATTACATACCGATAAAATGCATTTAGCTCGACATATTAATTAAAGCAAACATAAATACGGATGAAAAATTAAACATTAACACAAACATGGTAAAAACAAACAAACAATACTATAATTGAATTACGACAAAAACCTGGTGAATGCGGTTCTAGTAGTTCCTCCACAAGTCGGCAGGCTTTTGCTTGAATTTACGAAACGAATGAATAATGAAGGCAAACTTAAAACTAAACTAAGGTGTGATAGCCCCTCGATGTGAGAAACTATCACTGTTCGGTATTGAATGGACAAAAGAAAGGTAAAGGAAAGCAAAAACGGGAAGGTAAAAGTTCTGGAAAACGAAATGCAGAAATATGGAATTCTTGGGTAAAAAGCTCTGTCCCACGTCCTTGCCAAAATGCACTATCTATAGACCTCCAATATGAGAGAATATAGGAGCACTAGTTGGAACTGCCACTGCGTTTGAGTCTGAGGGAATATAGGAGAAAATGTCAAACGTGTGAAACTGAAAACCTCCCTCTTCGTGACCACGTCTGCCTCCAATGTTATGTTTCTGTTTTTGAACCTGTGACGATCGTGGGGGCTGCGTTACGCTCGTGATGGATTTTTAATTCATGACGGTCGTGGCACTATGTGTGACGGTCGTCACACTCACAAAATCTGATTTCTCTGCTTTTTCTGCTATTTTTCTCTATTCTTTCGTCATTCTGCTACTTTTTCTGCTCTTTTCTCATTCTTGGCTTGGAAACTAAAATACCTGCGAAAACACTTAAATATCCTCAGAATAATCGGAAATTAGACGGAAATGGGATAAGATTTGAGCATAAATCAAAGTAAAAATACGATATGTTTTCGTGTTATCAAACTCCCCTACACTTGAATCTTTGCTTGTCCTCAAGAAATCAATCTGTTAAAAACGGACAAACTTTATCGAATGCACATACATGGTACACCTCTGGATTTGAAAATGTTAGAGGGAATCTCGTTAGTAAGACAAGTACTTGTATAGAACATTAAAGATACAGTAATGACACATAACAACAAGCATGATCATAGACCTCTTTTTTGTACAATCCAGTTCTAATCATTCTATTATAGTTCAACCCAAAGCTTTCGTGTCTGTTTTACCCAGTTTCATTCTAACACAATCACATTAAGCCCTTTGCCTTTTTCACGCACGTAGTGGAGTAGCCGGTTAGTGACTTTGATCCCTTTTTGTACGGGGCCTGATACACGAGTGTGGTAACCCTTTTTACATCCTATTCATAGATTGCGGGGGATCGAACCGTAGTTCGCCCTACCAAGTCCAGAATCAGGTACCTCTGAACCAATCGACAACGGATTTCTTTCTTTTCTTGTAAGTTTTCGCAATCGTAAGAATTGGCACATCTTCTATTTTTCTCAGCAGACAAAAATAAGAAAGATTCTTCTTTTCATGATTGGGCATCAAACACTTATATTCATCGGCTCCCCACGTGGTTTGTGATTAAGACGGTGCTGACTGCTAATATAAACTATTGGGGGTTACTTTAGAACTGAACTCGAGGTATCAGTATAATAAGTATTGAAACTTATATCGCATACTCAAGAGGTCTAAGGTGTCAAGACGGTATCGATCTTGTCCCAACTTTCTAACGTAACCTATATCTTGGTATGTAACGTTGTGCATTGATCGTAAAAATAAAAAAATAATTTATATAGCAGAGTAAAGCGAGGGAATCAAATATTAAACGAAAATTCTCATATATATTAACTTTGATAAAAGGGAAATATGAAAAAGGAAAAATAAAAAGGGAAATAAAGTGAAAATAGACTAGTTCTCCCACACTATATCGGACATTGTCCTCAATGTTGCGATATAAAGGGGAACAGCAAGAAAAATAGTAAAAGAAACAAACAAAATAATCAAGGAGCCCTACGCCCTCTGCCTTTAGAGCGCCCTCGTCCATGCTGTGCCACATGATCTGGAATGCCGACGTGATGGATGTAATCATGTAAGTCCTGCACTCGCAATGTCAAGGCACCCATCTCATCGATGATGGGGTCAAGCCTCTGACCTTGGATGACTTGCCCTTGCTGGATTTAACCCATGAGAGTCATCATTTCATTGTGTTGCTCCTGTTGCTGTGCTTCTCTCTGGGCAGCCAACTGGTTTTGTTGCCATATTGCCCTTAAGATTTCTTCATTTGTAACGGGGTCTTGGTCGGGTCGGCTACGACGTCGGGAGGTGGAAGGAGCATCATGGGCAGACGGTGGTTGGTTTTCTGGGGTGGTGTGGTCCATCTCTTGTTCAATCTCCTCAATAGGTGCATGATTTTGATCATCATGTGCAGCCGCATTTTGCTCGGGAGCATTCAAATCAAAGATCCAATTGGTCATATTCTGAGGGTCAATGCGGTTCCTGCAAGGCATAATGATACTTCTAACTGTTCATGTGTGGACCATAGGATGGTATTTGCCATCTCTTATCAGTTTGATGAGGTGTGAGTTGCGGCAGTAGTCGATGTCGAGCAACACCGGAGGCATGGAAGGTAATCTATTAAGTTCGTCCCCCAAGTCTAAACTTAGAGCAATAGAAGTGACAATCCCTCCAAAATAGAAGGGTTTGGAACCTCTAGCACATTTTGCTTGGATGTGTGCTAACAGAAAAGGAGTGGCATTGATAGGCTCGGGGTGGAACACACAATGGAGGAAAAAGAGTTCTTTTGAGTTCACCTTATGGTTGTTGTCCCTTGCAAATATAGTGTTTCCTAAAATGCGGTGGAAATATCTGATAGCCGGGTTGTGGATGTATGTTGCGTTGAGGTTGTCCCAGCTATCGACCGTAGTCCCTGTCAATCTATTCCAAAGATCAAATGCTGCTTGGAAAAATGTTTCTTGTGGCACCCGACAATGAACATTCTCGCCATGGTGGAAACCAAGCATCTCGGAAAGTTGATCTTGGCCGATAGAGTACTCAGAACCAAACATGCGGAACTTGGCTAAACCGGTGAGTTAGTTCGTTTCTCCAGGAGGTGTTATGTAGTTGAACGAACTCAGAAACTCGAGCGTCAGCGCTTCGTAGGTAGGTTGGCTTTGAGTACAGAGCTGCCATAGGCCATCATTCTGGAGCATCCATTTAACTCCCTCAAGCATCCCTAATTCTTTGAGACATGCAATGTCGACATATCGAGTGGGTTGCATGGATCGTTGGTGGAAACTGATGTAGTTGGTCCTCTAACGTTCACCGGCTACTCCTTCTCTGAAATTTACGGTTGTAAGGTCTGGAGCTTTCCTTTGTTGTCTAGCCATTGTGCATACACAGAGGAACAAGTGGTATAGAAGAAGTAGGTGTTCAGAGAAAGTGGGTGTATGTGGAAATGGTTTGCTGTGATGTTTAAATAGAATATGGGAAGATGAATATTTGTGGAGGGTTTTAATTTTGGTCAACGGAATAATGGTGTGACGGTTTTTGAAAGATGAAGGTTAGTGAGACGGTGGAAGAAAAAACGAATGGGAAGAAAAGAAGAAGAAGAAGAGGCAGCGTCTCTGTTTTAACAGAGAACGCACTCTTAACCCGCGTGACGATCGTCACACACCTGTCACGGTCGTGACAGCTGCAAAAACTGGGATTTTTAGCAGTTTTATCAGCAAGCATTGTATTCTTTTTCTTTTCACATAAGGATCGTTAGCAGTAGATAGGTAACTCTATAATGCAAAAATTAAAATGGAAAAATGACAGAATAAATTAAAAGCAAAGTAAAATCACAGAAACAATTAAATACCATCAAGATCAATAATAATGATTGAAAATTTGAATAATTTATTAAACCCGGAAAAATGCTAGCAAAGACCAGCAGTGTATTCATGCAGTAGAAATTAAAATTGAAGGTAAATTATTTTGTTCCTGAACATAAAAAGGCATAATGAAAGCAAAGTAAATTGTTTCAAAATAAAGCAGTAAAGTAGGAAAAAGCAGTGCTTCAAAATCTAGCCAAGGCTTTTCTTCAAAGATGCCACGGCTTGATTTAGGTGATCAAATTGCTCTACCATGAGATCCATTAGGCCGACAATATCTTGTCGCATGGTCTTCAGTTCACCCTTTATGGCGGTGATCTCTTTGTGATAGTCATCCAAAGTTTTAAAGATGGTAGTCAGATTTGCAACATTAGCATCAACCTTAGGAGTGGCAGTGTCATCTTCATTTTGGCCTTCCATAAAGTCAAAGTCATAATGATTAGGAGGTGTCTTAGGGTCAATATCAGGCTCAGGGAATGTTTCTTCGGGTTCAGGCCATGGTTCGTCCAGGTCGTATAGCCAGTTATGCTCGTTATGCACACTCGTGCGCTCATTATTGGGTAAAGTAAAATGTGGCACAACTACATTATTTATGAGGAGCTGGAAATGATGTGGACCAAGGCCTCTAATCATGGCTCTATTGAAACAGAAGGTAATATTCATAGGCCTAAAGTTTCCAAAAGGGTTAATTTCAGAGAGACGTGTCCTAAATCCCATAGCATCGGCTATTTTAGTCACTAGACCACCTATTAGAATCGGGTTGTTTTCATTTCAGATAATTTTGCAAAAGTTATTAAACATGAAGGTAAGTCTGTTAACCTCTCGAGACTGAAATGCACAAAAGATAATGAAGAGTTCATCCTTAGAAACGGTATTATCATTCTCAGGCTTTCCAAATAGGGTGTAGGCTAGGATCATGTGGAAGTATCGGATGGCTGGGTTATGAATCTCAGTTGACAGCATAGGGTTTATGTCATAATCATGTTTTCCTGAAATCCTACCCCAAAACGTATTAAGCTCACCTACCAACATCAAATCCTCTTGTACCACGGAGAAAATGGTGGGTCCTTCAGGGAAACCTAAAAGATCCGACAGTTCCTTAATGGTAAACTAGAAGTGGTATCCAAACAACCTAAAAGTAATTCGGCCCCTAGTACTGCCTTTTCCACAAAAAGGATTGTAACTCAATGAACTTAGGAATTCTAAAGTCAGTCTACGATAAGTCTTGTGTTTCTTCTTAGCAAAACCCTCCCATCCTAGTTGGTTAAACAGGAAATCAATACTCTCACCTAAACCTAAGGAGGTCATGGTGGGTCCGTGGGAAAATTTTGTCAAAGCGAAGGGTCGAAGAGACAAAGCCTCATAGCGATGCCACTGAGCTGTATCTCTGAATTCTACCAACATATTATCTTCGTTCTCCATTTTTTTAAGTGATTAAGCAAGAATGAAATCAGAAGAGGAGAACAGAAAATGTAGAAAGACGTTGTAATCCTGTATTTTGCAATTATATGATTAGCACAGCAATTTCCAAAAAATTTAAGAAAATATAAATGAAACTAGAAATATGAAAACAAAGTAGAAAATAAAAATTTAGAAAGAAAGAAAAACAATCATCATGGGTTGCCTCCCACTAAGCGCTGTTTTTAACGTCATAAGCCTGACGAAAGCAAATAGATAGTTTAGTTAGGGGGGTCAGCGCGCAACTCTAAAAGTCTAAGACTATTTAAATAGTCCCTATTTTCAATACTATGATAATACTTTAAACGTTGCCCGTTTACTATGAATGGTTCGCTATTCCTACCCTTAATTTCTATCGCTCTGCTTTGTAACATTTTGGTTATTTCAAAAGGACCGGACCATCTTGATCTCAGTTTCCCAGGAAAGAGTTTAAGTCTTGAGTTAAATAGGAGCACAACGTCTCCCACACTGAATTCTTTTCTAGATAAATGCTTATCATGCCATTTCTTAGTTCGTTCCTTGTATATTTTGGCATTTTCATAAGTGTCTAGCCTTAGTTCTTCTAGTTCGTGCAGATCTAGGATTTGCTTTTCACCTGCGGTTTCGTACCTTAAGTTTAGGGTTTTAATAGCCCAATAGGCTTTGTGCTCTAATTCCACTGGTAAGTGGCAGGATTTACCATAAACTAGTTTGAAAGGTGTAGTTCCGATTGGTGTTTTGTAGACCGTCCTATATGCCCATAAAGCTTCATTAAGTTTAGATGACCAATCTTTCCTAGAGGTGGCGACAGTCTTCTCTAAGATTTGTTTTATCTTTCTATTCGAGACCTCAACCTGTCCACTAGTTTGTGGATGATATGGTGTTGCTACGCGGTGTCTTACTCCATACTTCGATAGAAGTTTGTCAAATATTTTTGATATGAAATGGGAGTCACCGTCACTTATGACAAGTCTCGGCACACCAAATCTGGGGAAGATTGTGTTTTTAAAAAGCTTTATGACTACTCGTGTGTCATTTGTAGGAGAAGCTATAGCCTCAATCCATTTTGAAACATAGTCGACAGCCACGAGTATATATTTATTTCCAAAGGATGATGGGAAGAGTCCCATGAAATCAATCCCCCATACATCAAAGACTTCTACTTCCAATATGCCTTTTTGGGGCATCTCATCACGTCTTGATATGTTACCAGTGCGTTGGCACCGGTCGCAGTTTAGTATTGCAATGTGGACATCCTTCCAAAGGTTAGGCCAGAATAGTCCGGATTGCAGAATCTTAGCGCATGTCTTTGAAGTACTTGCATGTCCTCCATAAGGAGCAGAGTGACATTGAGAGATGATGTCTTCTATTTCAGTTTCAGGGACGCAATGACGAAAAATACCGTCGGCTCCTCTCTTAAAGAGCAGAGGTTCATCCCAATAATAATGTTTTAGATCATGAAAGAATTTTTTCTTTTGTTGATAAGATAAGTCTGGTGGAAGTACTCCAGCTGCTAAGTAGTTGACTATGTCAGCATACCATGGCAGTATTGTGTGTGAGTTAATTTCTTCCACAGCTTCTTCTATTTTTGGTTCATTTAAATGTAGTTTAGACATATCACCTTCAAGTTGGGCTATGAATCGTTCATAAGGGAAATCGTCATTAATAGGTACTGGCTCTAGTTTGATGCCATCTAATCGGGATAAGTGGTATGCTACTACATTTTCAGTTCCTTTCTTATCTTTGATCTCTAAATCAAATTCTTGTAAAAGCAGGATCCACCTTAGCAGTTTAGGTTTTGCATCCTTTTTGTTTAATAAATACCTAATAGCGGCGTGGTCTGTATAAATGATGATCTTCGCTCCCACTAGGTAACAACGGAATTTGTCAAGGGCGAAAACCACGGCTAAAAGTTCTTTTTCTGTGGTGGCGTAGTTCATTTGAGCAGGGTCTAAGGTTCTACTTGCATAGTAAATGGCATGGAGTTTTCTATCCCTCCTTTGTCCTAAAACTGCACCTACGACATAATCACTCGCATCACACATGATTTCAAATGGTAGTCTCCAATCTGGTAGTTGCATGATAGGTGCGGTGATGAGAGCCGTTTTTAACTGTTCAAACGCTTTTAGGCATTTCTCACCAAAGATAAATTCAGCGTCTTTCATTAATAAACCGGTAAGAGGTTTAGTAATTTTTGAGAAATCTTTTATGAATCGTCGGTAGAAACCGGGGGGTCCGAAGAAACTTCGTATTTCTCGTACAGTTTTCGGAGGTTGAAGATTTTCTATAATTTCTATCTTGGCTTTATCAACTTCAATCCCTCTATCAGATACAACGTGTCCAAGCACGTTTCCTTGATTTACCATGAAATGGCATTTCTCCTAGTTTAATACGAGATTGACTTTTACGCATCTTTCAAGTACCATTTCTAGGTTCGATAGACATCCTTCAAAACTCTGCCCACAAATAGAAAAGTCATCCATAAACACTTCCATAATGTCATCTATAAAATCAGCAAAGATTGACATCATGCATCTTTGGAATGTGGCAGGAGCGTTACATAGTCCAAACGACATTCGTCGATAAGCAAATGTTCCATAGGGACATATGAAGGTTGTCTTTTCTTGGTCATCAGGATGTATCGGGATTTGAAAGAATCCTGAATAACCATCTAAATAGCAGAAGTAAGAATGTTTTGCCAATCGTTCCAACATTTGGTCAATGAATGGCAATGGGAAATGATCTTTACGAGTAGCTTTGTTCAATTTTCTATAATCGATACACATTCTACTTCCAGTTACAACTCTTTGTGTTATAGACTCACATTTTGCGTTCTTAACGACTGTAACACCTCCCTTATTTGGTACGACATGTACTAGGCTAACCCATTTATTGTCTGATATCGGGTATATAATTCCTGCTTCTAAAAGTTTTTTCACTTCATCCTTGACTACAGTTCTTAAGATTGGATTAATCCTTCTCTGATGTTCTCTAGAGGATTTACAGTCTCCCTCTAGCATAATGCGATGCATACAAATAGAAGGACTTATTCCTTTAAGGTCAGCGATGTTATAGCCTAACGCAGTTGGGTATTTTCTTAAGACATCTAAAAGTTTCTTAGTTTCGGTCTGTCCTAAGTCTGTATTGACTATCACAGGTCGTTCGAGTTCTGTGTCCAGGAATTCATACCTTAAATTATTGGGTAGTGTTTTTAGTTCTAGAGCTGGTTTCTTCGGGCAAGGCAAATGATCTGGTGTAAGTGTTAATCATTCGCTTAGGCTATCGTCTTGATAAGGTTCACGCCAATTATCATCTTCAAAAATCAGAGGTATTGGAATTTTTCGAATATCTGAGTATGTGTTTGGTTCCATCTCTATTTCTCTTACGCACTCATCTATGACATCTAGTAGATAACATGTGTCGTCTATAGCTGAAGCTTATAAGAATTATGTCAAAATAAACTCAACCTTCTCTTCACCAACTTCAAAAGTTAGCCTACCCCTCTTCACGTCTATAAAGGCTCCAACGGTGGCTAAGAATGGTCTTCCTAGTATGATAGGAGTAGTGGAGTCTTCTTTAATATCCATGATTATGAAATCAGTAGGAATATAGAATTGTCCTATGCGAACTGGAACATTTTCTAGTATACCAACTGGGTATTTAATAAAGCGGTCAGCTAATTGAACAGACATCTTAGTTGGTCTTAAGTCTCCCATATCAAGCTTCTTGCATATGGATAAGGGCATTACACTAATACTGGCTCCTAAGTCGCATAGAGCTTTGTCTATGACGAACTTTCCAATTACACAAGGTATGGAGAAACTACCTGGGTCTTTCAGCTTAGGAGGCATATTGTTTTGAATTATCGTGCTACACTCAGCAGTAAGTGTAACTATTTCGTTATCCTCAATCTTTTTCTTATTGGATAGGATTTCTTTAAGGAATTTAGCATATGCGAGCATCTGAGTGATAGCTTCTGTAAAAGGTATCGTGATGTTCAATTGTTTTAGAAGTTCAACAAATTTCTTAAATTGCCCTGCAGTTTTGGAATTTGCAAATCTTTGAGGATATGGAATAGGTGGTTTATAGGGTGGTGGAGGCACATAGGTTTTTTCTTTGTTTACGGCCTCTTGGTCATTATCTTCCTTTTCCTTGGGTTCATTTTCCTTTTCAGTTGTTGTGCTATCAGGCCTTTGGTACATGGCTGGATTCTGAAGTCTCGGATCAATGGGTCCGTCTAGTTCTTTACCACTTCTCAATATAACGGCATTTGCATGTCCTTTCGGATTAGGTTGTGGTTGTCCAGGAAATGTTCCAGCAGGTGCAGCAGTAGGTGCTTGTTGTTGTGCCACTTGTGAAATTTGTGTTTCAAGCATTTTGTTGTGGGTGGCTAAACCGCCTACTTTGTTTGCTAATTGCTTAATTTGCTCACTAGTGTGTATGTTTTGATTCAGGAAGTCTTTGTTTATTTGAGCCTGGACAGCTATAAAGTTTTCCATCATTAGTTCAAGGTTGGACTTCCTAAGAACATTAGGGGCAGTTATGGCAGCCATTTGGTAGCCTGGTGGTGTAGTAGGAACTTGACGAGGTGCATACAATACATTGTTGTTTTTGTAGGAGAAGTTTGGGTGATTCTTCCAGCCCGGATTGTAGGTATTTGTATAAGGGTTCCCTTGAGCATAATTCACTTGGTCACTGGAGACTCCTGCCAAAATTTGACATTCAGTGGCGGCATGTCCAGGTGTTCCGCATAATTCGCAATTTTGAGCTACAGCAGCCACGGTGGCTGCAGGCGTTATGGTCAAGTTATCAATCTTTTGGGCAAGGGCATCTACCTTAGCATTGACACGATCAAGGCTACTAACCTCGTACATTCCACCTTTTGTTTGGGATTTTTCCATTGCAGTTCTTTCTCCTCCCCATTGGTAGTGGTTTTGAGCCATGCTTTCGATCAGTTGATAAACTTCTTCATATGGTTTATCCATAAGTGTACCACCACCAGCGGGATCTATTGTCAATCTTGTATTGTACAAGAAACCATTGTAAAACGTGTGGATGACTAACCAATCTTCAAGACCGTGATGCGGACACATCCTCATCATGTCTTTGTATCTTTCCCATGCTTCGTAAAGTGATTCGTTGTCCTTATGTCAAAAACTATTAATTTGGGCTCTCAGCATAGCTGTTTTGCTTGGGGGAAAATATCGTGTTAAGAATACCTTTTTCAACTCATCCCACGTAGTAACGGAGTTTGATGGCAAGGATTGCAACCAAGCCCAAGCTCTGTCTCTTAATGAGAAAGGAAAAAGACATAGTCTTATCGCGTCTGCAGTTACACCATTTGCCTTCACTGTGTCTGCGTACTGCATAAACTTGGTCAAATGTTCATTAGGGTCTTCTGTAGGATTTCCAGAGAATTGATGTTGTTGTATGGCTGACAGCAATGAGGGTTTCAAATCGAAATTGTTTCGGTTGATACCAGGAGCAGCAATGCTGTTATGTGGTTCTTGCTCAGATGGGGTAGCATAATACTTAAGAGGACGGTTCTGTGGTCCTTCAGCCATGTTTAGTTCTTTGACTGGTTCAGGAGTATGAGCAAGGAGATCGGGAATATTATACTTGCGTTGATACTCAAGTATTATGCGTCTTAAATGTAAGAAACGCTCTAATTCGGTGATTGGTGGTTGCAAGTCTTCGCTTTGTGAGTGAGTACTTGGCATACAATCGAGAAAAAGGGAAAATTGGGTTTTTTGCCTTAGTCTATATGGTGCAACAAAGGAGTTACGATATCGACTTAATTAGTTACCAGCAACGGCGCCAAAAACTTGATCAAATTTTAGTGTTCCTAAATGATTCTGACTGCAAGTATACAGTCGTATCGCGTAGTTTTAAAAGATTATCGATCCCACAAAGACTAAATATCAAATGTACCGTTATCTAATGTTACTATGTAAATCTAAGGCTAATATGTTATGGTTTTAGATTCAAAAAGGGAAATTATATGGGAAACTAAATTTTAGAAATAAACTAATTAAGATTTGGAATATCGGTACATAATTCAGTATACCATCATGGATTCAATGAAACATAAGCATATAAAAATTAGTCACAATATAATTCTATAGAAAATACCAGTTTAAAAGCCCTCACCTCACACTTTCGTGGTTATTGCTTCGGACTATACCTTTAAATCATAATGCCTGCTCTCGCTAGCCCATTTGAGTTTAAAAATAATTTTTGAAAACTAATAAGTCCTAATTAACTTTAAAGCGCTCTCGCTGTTTTTAAAACCAATGCCCGATTTCAGCTATCCGGGTAAAATCTCACACTCTCGTGGTCTTGACCTTAACCTTTGCTACCTTTTTACTCTCGTAATAAAAGTTGATTTTAAATTAAGAAATCAAAGCCAGAAAATAAGTTGATTTATGATTTTAACTTAGAATTATTGAATCCATTCCGGTTACTCAATTACATACCGATAAAATGCGTTTAGCTCGACATATTAATTAAAGCAAACATAAATACGGATGAACAATTAAACATTTACACAAATATGGTAAAAACAAACAAACAATACTATTATTGAATTACGACAAAAACCTGGTGAATGCGGTTCTAGCAGTTCCTCCACAAGTCGGCAGGCTTTTGCTTGAATTTACGAAACGAATGAATAATGAAGGCAAACTTAAAACTAAACTAAGGTGTGATAGCCCCTCAATGTGAGAAACTATCACTGTTCGTTATTGAATGGACAAAAGAAAGGTAAAGGAAAGCAAAAACGGGAAGGTAAAAATTCTGGAAAACGAAATGCAGAAATATGGAATTCTTGGGTAAAATGCTCTGTCCCACGTCCTTGCCAAAATGCACTATCTATAGACCTCCAATATGAGAGAATATAGGAGCACTAGTTGGAACTGCCACTGCATTTGAGTCTGAGGGAATATAGGAGAAAATGTCGAACGTGTGAAACTGAAAACCTCCCTCTTGGTGACCACGTCTGCCTCCAATGTTATGTTTCTGTTTTTGAACCTGTGACGATCATGGGAGCTGCGTTACGCCCGTGACGGATTTTTAATTCATGACGGTCGTGGCACTATGTGTGACGGTCGTCACACTCACAAAATCTAGTTTCTCTGCTTTTTCTGCTATTTTTCTCTGTTCTTTCCTCATTCTGCTACTTTTTATGCTCTTTTCTCATTCTTGGCTTGGAAACTAAAATACCTGCGAAAACACTTAAATATCCTCAGAATAATCGGAAATTAGACGGAAATGGGATAAGATTTGAGCATAAATCAAAGTAAAAATACGATATGTTTTCATGTTATCAGCGTGTAATACTAGATTGGAAGTTACTTTCACTAAAAGTCATTTGTGTTCTTTTTCTGTCATCACTAATGTATGATCAGTTTGTGTACTTAAAATCATTGGTTTGCTTTGTATCCAAAGATCTGTTTAGGTGTTGATGCTTGTTGATTTGTGTTTGTGAGCATGGAAACTATTTTTGACCTACTCTGTCACAGAGGTAACTTTTGGTATTCTTGTATTTAACTACATCCTGATATGCACTTTCTGTCCATGGTATGATCTTTGTTTTCTTGACTTATGTGCTTGCTTGTTTAGTTTTGAAATGCTAAAATGTTTGGTGTTGAATTGTTTAACTTGAAATCTGTTGCTAGTTTGTAAGTCAAATCTTGATGATCTAACCATATACTTGTAAATACATCACCACTTGTTTGGATATGTGCACTATCTTGATACTTGGTTATCTATTGGTGTTTAAATTGATCCATCTAAAACTGCTGCCTTGTTAAAATTAAATGACCAAATGCATGCTGAATGTTTATTTGATGTTTGCTTGCTGCTATGATATAGGGTCAGAAATCTTTCACCAAGCATGCTTATCTTTATTTTACGATTTTTTGATACATAATATGCCATCTTTGCTTTACCGCCTATGTGATTTATGACCAATTTGTAAACCTAAAATCCATGTTTAGATGTGCCTTGCCATGCTTAAAACTAGTTTTGTCCATGTGCCACATGTTGTCAGTTTGGTATTTCCAATTTATGTGCAAGTTTTAAATGTTCAAACATGATATGTGTTTTTCTGCCATGTGACCTTGTCTGATTTTGATTGTTAAATCTTTTGAAGTATTAGTCTTGGTACCTCATGCCTGCTACCATAGAACTGTGTGCATTCTTGCTCTGCATTGCCCTAAATCAAAACTGGTTTTGATTCATGCCTTCAAGTTTGTTTTGTATTCATTATATGTTAGTGCAACAAGTATTTGTTTTCACCAGGCTATGCCACTGTCTGTTTTGAATGGTATCACTTGAGTGAATTTGGTTGTGATGTTGCCATGTAATATGCCTTGAACACATGTGTTTAATTCATTTGGCCCTTGACCATCAGGATGTTGTTTTTGTTGTATATTTATCATTAGAAGCATGACTGATCATACTTGTATCAACATGATGAGTGTGTAGCCTTTTGTTTATGCTTATATCCATGCCTAACTACGTTTTGATTTGGATGTCACTATATGTGTACAATTTCTGTTTGAATCTATGTTTTATGACAACATTGTGTATCTAAAAGCCCATGAACCTTCTCTTCTACCATCATGCTATTAAGACTGAATGCAAACTTTCCTTGACATTGTGATTAACTTGTGTCCCTAAAACCTTGCCTTGATGTGTAATTAAGTTGTATGAACTATTACCATGTCTTGTATGCTATCCATTTGCAAGTTTGCCTGCTGCCATGTTTACTAGCCACCATGTATCATGACATGTGGATCTTGGTATTTGATTGGTATGCTAGCATTAGTGTACATTTAATCCTATGAACTCATTGCCTTGTGGTATTGTCATACCCCAAATTTTGACCACTAAGATTCCCATCATTGTGAAAATCATCATCACAATATGGATGGGCCATCATACTTCATCAGTCTCCCCAAAGATGGGTGAGCTTCCACTACAATCAAGAATTAGGGTTTCAAGCCATCTCTGAGTGCTTAGACAAAGGATCAATCAAGGAATGACATGATCTTCAACTTGTCTAACTTCTCAAACATCCACAATGGATCAAAAGAACTCCCACCTCAAGGATTAAGCACAAGGCTGCTCCCTTCTAGGTGGATCAAGTCTCAAGATCGCCAGTGTCACCAAATTAGGGTTTTGGTCGACCAGGGCCTCCAGATGGAAATTTTTCATCTAGGCACAAGCCAATGATCCAAAACCTAACCTAATATACTCCATGGAACCTCATGGACCCAATCATCAAGTCAATCTTGCCTCAGGGGATGCATTCATCAAAAATCAGGAATTAGGGTTTCTTGACCTAATTCACCCCTAAGTTGGCTTTTGGGATAAACCATGAGCCAATATGTCACATTGATCCATTTGGGACAATGGATTGATCTAAGAAGCTTGAGCAACAAGTCTCAATTTCATTTGGACCACAATTAGGGTTTTATGAGAAAAGTCAACTGTAACTTTGACTTTTGACCAGGACATGCTCCCAAACCCTATTACATGCACCAATATACCCTATAACACCCATGTAACATGTCCATCAAGTTTGATTTAGGTCAAAGACATGATTTCCTGAAGAATTGCACAGTTTGGAATTCATCTGAAAAAAAGTCAACTGTGCACAAAAGTCAACTTTGACTTTTTGAGATTTTTCACCAAAATGGATTTTTAACCCTAAAATGATGTTAATGTATGATTTGAATCATCATTCATCAAGAAAAATCAAGAAAAGTTGGATAACTTGTAAAAGGGGTAACCATAAAACTTAGAAATTTATCTAAGTCATGAAAAAGTGCCACTAATACACCAACTTTGGAGGACCATAACTCCTAAAGCACAAGGACATTGTGCCCCATTCAAGGCTTGATTTGTAGATCTCATTGCCCTCTACAAAAGCTTCATACTGACCTATGTACAAATTCCTCATGGATTTTGAGTTATGGATTGATCAAAATCAAGAGAAAACACTTTGTTCCAACACTTAGTGAAAATTTCACTAAGTCAGATTTTGCCTTACTTTTTGCCAAATGTAGGGGGATTTTTCACTTAGATTCAAAAGAGATCAAAACCAAACATGTTTAAACAGTTGTTGTATCATGTAAGGGCTTTCCAAAATGGTCAAGAACATTACCAAATTCAACTTACACCATGAGATATGACATTGGCAAGTTGCCTTGTTAAAATCTGTCAAGGCTAGGCAGAATTTGCAATTTTGCTCGATTTGCCAAAATTGTGCAAATCCAAACACTCTTATCTACTTGGACACATCTGAGGATTGAATCTCAAGGGGACAATCACTGAGCCAAGCCTCCAAAGTCCATGGAACAAGAAATAGCATGTTGAACCTAGAATGGCCAAAATAGGGACAAGACTCCAAATTTGGATTGAAGCATTCAATGGAAGCATCAAGGTGGCATGGACTGAGCCATTCTCATCTGAAATTAGTCAAGACTAATCCAAGACTAAGGGAACCAAAGCTCTGTGCCCTAACCTCTAGTCAATGGCTAGAGGAGACTTGAACTTCCATTGGCCAACATTGGCCAAACCTACTTAGCAGTTGCCATTCACTATTCCTTGCAAAACAAACTTGCTCTACTATAAATAGATCTCAATTGTGTTCAGTTTAAGTACACCAAAGGCCTACAACACTTGCCTTTCTCAAAATCTCTTTCTCTTGGCAAAAATGCCTTTCTTAGCAAGGTAACTATCGGGTTTTGAGCTAGAGGGCAATTCCACTCAAACCAATCACTCACACACCTCATATACATCACATATGAGCTGATTAAACGCTTAAACAACAACTGGAACATTGATTTCTTAGAATCACCAGTCAATTGCTCAAGGTTTTAACCAAAGTGCAGTTAAGATGCCATGAAGTGATCCATCCAATTTCCATCAAGTCCAAGCATTCAAACACAGTCCATAGCACCTAGGGAAACTGTTCAGATCATCACAACACAACTGTAACACCTCCTACATAAATCACGATCACCACCTGCAAATGGTAAGCATGAGCTCTTCTAACTCTATGATCCATGCAATTTTTGCTGCACAATAATTTGGTCATATGTTCATAATCATGCATGGAATGTTTCCCCTCAATTAATTGCTTTGTTTGAATCGTGTATCAAAAATCCTAGCCTTCATGCAGAAATTAGGGTTCTTGAGGTTTCTTCATGATTTCTTGTTATATGTTTAATTTAAATGAAATTAAATACCATAGGCATGATCGTGAGGTTGAAACGAGTTGATTGGTATGTGGATTGCATGATATAATCAAGTATTCAGTGAGATTGGAGAGAAAATGCAAATCTGGGCAAGCCCAGAACACGCGCTTGTTCTTGGGTGTTCTTGGCGCCATTTTCATAAATTCAAATATTTGAATTTTGTGATTTTTATTTAATTGATTCAAAAATTAATTTCTCTCTGAGTTTTAATGATTTTGAGTTGATTCTTTTTTTAATAATTCACAAAAATGTTAAATTATTTTATTTTTACAAAAAATCCCAAAAATATTATTTATTTCATATAATTGATATTTTTTCAAAGAATTAATGTTTTAATTGTTTTTGACATTTAAAATATTTTTTCTACATTGATTTTGCAACTTTTAATGCCTTCTAATTATTTTGTAGGTCAATACTTAATTTTTGAAGCATTAATCCAAGATCACAATTTGTTTTCCATATGTAAAACAATTTTGATCATTTTAATTAAATTTTTATTCAATTAAATACATTTTTGAAAACAAATTAGGGTTTTTGGATTAATTCAACCCTCATAAATCATTTTCAAAACATTTTGGGCCTCTAATAGAGTGTAAGACCCAACCCCCTTTTAACCAAAATCATTTGGGGCCTCAGATATTGTATAAGTCCCTTCGCGTTAAAAAAAAACCTCGGCGCTCGCCATTTCAAACGGAAAAAACAAACTGGGCCTACCCTCGTGTAGTAAGATCCATTTCTTTTCTTTAAAACTTTTTGGGCCTCTTGAGAGAGTGTAAGACCCATCCCTTTGTACAAAAAACAATTTTTGGGCCTCAGTCACTTGTATAAGTCCCTCTGTACAAATTCAAACAGTGCGCTCACTGATAAAACCCTGGGCCTCTCCTTGAGCTGTAAGCCCCAAATCTTTCTTTTTCAAAGAACTTTCTCCTTTGATTTTGAATATAATGTTGTTTTCAATCTTTCTTTGTTGAACAACTAACCAAACATCATGGAAGCTCTACAACCGAGTAAGTGGTTATCGCTTTCATTTACCGCTTTCATATACATATAACTGTAATGTGGGGTTGTTTCACTGTAAGTCTTCTTTCATAAGCTCATATCAACTGTGTAATAATCATATAGATATTTAGAGTTTCCCCAGCAACTACGTCTAGCACTAGGTAAAGCCGTCTTGATCACTCTTAGAAATAGTCTAAACTAGATCCCCATAGGATTACCAGACACAGTCTTCCCTCCTCTTGGGGTTAAACAATATGGAGATATGAAAGGCAGCATTCTCGGTGAACCCTTTCATAGACTGTCACTCGTAGAAGTTGTCAAAGAAACTCTACTCCCCAGAGATGATCTCTTCTCCGTGAATATCATCTCTTGAGTTTCTTCCAAATTCTCGAACTTTCCTGGCTTGATCTATTCTCGGTGAATGGCATGTCTTGAATTTCTCGGGGTTTGGGGGACCCACAGGCTTCTTAAAAGCACTTGTCAAGAAACTCTATTCCCCAGAGATGATCTTTTCTCCGTGAATGGCATCTCTTGAGTTTCTTCCAAATTCTCAAACTTTCCTGACTTGATCTATTCCTTGTGAATAGCTTGCCTTGAATTTCTCGGGGTTTGGGGACCCATCGGCTTCTTAAAAGCATCGGCCTCCTCTTGGGCATTGTACAAGGACCCACAGGCTTCCTAAAAGCAACCCAACCTCCTTTTGGGCTTAGTACAAGGACCCGCCGGCTTCTTAGAAGTATTCACAGCCTCTTCTTAGGCTTCGTATAATGATCTCTTCCTCCGGGAATGATAGCCTCCTCTTGGGCTTAGCACAAGGACGCGTCGGCTTCTTAAAAGTTTCCAGCCTCCTCTTGGGCTTCGTACAAATTGTCCCGACGACCTCCTAGAGGTATAGGAACAGAAATTAATTATCTGCATGGAACAGTCCTTTCAAAGAGTCTACTACTGTTTCTCAAAGCATAATACAAAAGATGAAACTCTAGACTTGGACAGTCTAATATCCTTGAGTCTCAAAGACATTCTCAAGTGACCCCTTCAAGAATAGGAAGTAAACCCGTAGACTCGGATAGTCTCAATACATTTTGGATTTCTCACTTCCTTAAAGAACAGGAATAACCCGGATCCTCGAATCAAATCCTCGAGTACAGTGTTGCTCATATAAGAACTGATTTTCTCTTTAAATCAGCATATTGGACCTGTCACTTAACTAAAATAGTAACCATAGCCTCTCTCTTGGGCTTTGTACAATGATCCTCCTCAGCGGAGTCAAAACAACGTTTAGCCTCTCTCTCGGGCTTTGTACGAGATACCAGAGACTCCCTCGTTGAGTCAATCACCCCTTTCGCCTCCATCTCGGGCTTTGTACGAGATACAAAAGACTCTCTTGTTGAGTCAAATAGGCTCCATCTCGGGCTTTATACGAGATACCAAAAGACTCCCTCGTTGAGTCAAAAAACCTTTTGGCCTCTCTCTCGGGCTTTGTACGAGACACATACTAGCCTCCTCTTAGGCTTTGTATAAGAAAACCACTGGTTGGTCCAATCAACCTTTTAGCATCCAAGTTGTGCCTCGTTCACAGCACACAAACATCAACAACTCTTTCCCCTTCATCTAATCGCTGTAAGCGGCAAGCCTCTGGATCATCTACATCCATGCCACTGTCCCTCTTTTAGCATGAGAAATTCCTAAGGAAAGATGGCATTACTCTACACTGAGTTAAAGTCTTCTCCTTCAGGTTAAAATCCCCTTTAAAGGAAATTATGGCATTGCCGGATTCACATATCCCGGTTAAAGTAATTCTCCTTTATAAACAGTTGTGACATACAACCCCCTCTTTAGAGATGACAAATTCTCTCTAAAGTCAAACGTTCAGCTTCACATCTTGGGCTTTGAACAAGATACAAACCACCTTTCGCTTCACGTCTTGGGCTTTGAACAAGACACCAAAAACACCCATTTCCTCCCATAGAATAGGAGGAACTACGAATGCTCTTATTTCCCTATTTCGGTAAACGGGAATACGTAGGCATAAGATTGAAAGAAAAAATCTTAGCGAGCACACTAAACAAAAACCCAAAATCCCATACTCTCTTGTATCTATCAAACGCATTAGTCCTAACATCCTAACCCTTGTTCCCCGCCAGAAACCTTCTGTCAAAATGAAAAGAAAGAAACCGTATTGGCAAAAATACAAATAACCAGTACAAAGGCCCCCCCACATTGATAGCATCCATAACCTAACACACCGCTGTTTAAACTCAGTATACAAAGCAGGGTTAATTGGAGACATCTATTTCCCTTCCTTATTCATATCACAATAGCATAAAAAATGAATCGACCTGTAGTAAGCTCAACCACAGAGAGCGACCAGCGCTTAAGAACCGCGTCCAAAATCGCTCGCTACAGGTATGTGCAAGTATTTCTCTAAATGACCTTTTGCTTGTATGCACTGACTGCTTGTTATTGTTGATGCTTTACTTTGATATCATCCTATTAACACTCATTTAACATATTCTTGAGCCTGTCATTGATTATTGGAGTTGTCTTGGAATGTGTTATTGTTTGACCTGTCATATTCCTGTTTTTTAAATTCAGATTAACAAGTTTGGGCAGCTGTATAAATCCTGCTATTAAAACTAACTGCATCGTTTATTTGACAATATATCATCATGTTACTTTCATTTGGTACTTTGAGTGAGTGTTGCTGTTGTCCTTATCTTTTACCTTCTTGCATTTTGAGCAATTAACCATATCAATCATGTGATTTGGTCCTAAAACAACTGTGCTTTCTTTCATTCAGTGTTTAAACTTCTGCTATTCTTGAAACTCGACTTAATGCCATGCTGTTTTGGATCCCTAGTCCACATGATTGATTATTTAGTTGCCACCCAAGTTATGTCCTTTCATGAATTCCATTCGAAAGTCTTATATGCTTGCTAAATATTACTGCCATACCTGTGCTTGAACCTGTTATACCTTATGTTCAGAACTGTTGCATTACTTTGATGTATGTTTGCATTTGCCAAAGTAAGAGCTTACTTGGATGTTTGGGTGTGTGTTTTGGCATTGTTATTTCCTATAATCCATAACTCATAATGTTGAGGTTTTAATTATGTGTTTCTGTTCCTTCTAATTGACAATGATTGAGTGGTGAGTGGCATGGCGTGTTCCATTGGAGTTGACTGCTACCTGAATTTGTTGCCTTGTTTATTTTGGTAATATACACGCGTGAAGGGATATGTATTTATTAAGTTATGTTTATTACCGGATGTAACAACCACCCTAGTGGCAAGCACACACATACATACTCGCCTTTGACCCTTGGGAATGGGGTTCGAATCCCCCTCGCCCCAGTTCTTTTATTTTATTTTTCAAATTTTACTTCGCTTCATATATATATATATATATATATATATATATATATATATATATATATATATATATCATTGCTGCCATTATATCACCGCTTCATATATATATCAGCGTGCATAGCTGGTTTGGTATTGATTTTGGACTGCACGCGTTTGGTCCTGGGTTCAATCCCTAGGAGGGCCTTTCCCTTATTTTTACCACTTGAATATTTCATTTCTTTTAGTTTATGCTTCAATTTCCAACCTTCCTAACTTATTTGTTTTTCATCCTTTTTCTTCCATTCTTTTTGCTAATTGTTTCTAATTGATTTCACTTGTTGAATATAAAAAGAAATGGTTAAAAATATTATATCTTAATGGCTTTTATTCATGTGGAAGTTGGAAATTATTTTAAGGTTTTATTGCACTTTTTTATTCATCTCATGATGATATCTTTGTTTATTTTGTTTGAGCAGTGTCTAATATGTGTAATTCTAACCTTGCATGATATTATAAACTTTGTGCCATCCTAATATCTTGTTTATGACTTGTTATATTTTCATATAATTCATATAACTCTTTATTTCTTAGTAATTTTAAAATTGTTATCTTTCCCCCATTCCAAAGGAAAGTCCTCCTAAATTGACTCATGAGTCACTAAACAAACCACCCTACCTTAGCCTCATAAGAGCTTATCCCTTTTCTTGACCTCATGAGAGCCATGAAATCATAACTTAGTAATAGGTTAGAGTTTTGAACTCTATGTGATTCTCACCATCATGAGAACTCACTTTCCCCCTATAACTTAGATTTAGAGAGTTATCGTAAACTCTAAAATAAGCTCACACTCATTTCCCCTTGGAACTTTGGCCATAGTTAATGGTTCCTTCTTCATCCTTAGCTCGGTGAACTACGGATACTCTGATTCCGTTCCCGTCGGGATACGTAGGCGCAAGGCGCGATACCTTGTCGAGTATACTTAGATACTAACCCTTAGGGTTCCAGCCTTTAGCATAGCACCTTTAGCAAGCAAATAAGACATAACACAAACTAAACAAGAGGTTCCTGTAGAGTACTACAGATACTTAGGGTGCTAATACCTTCCCTTAGTATAACCAACCCCCGAACCTTAGATCTCCCCCCTTTAGGTTTTCTCGATCTTGAACCTTTCCTTTGGATAAATCAAAGTCGGTGGTGAATTCAAAGAAATGTGATGCAAGTTAATTAATAGTTTGTTATCCGATTCTCACCGCACCAGAAATGGCCACTTCACTGGGGAGTTTTTTATTTTATTTTGGAGGGTTAAGCCCACCTTGTTTCTGCTTGTGTTATTTATGTTTGTTTGCTATATTTGTATATATCTGTTTGATTACCTGCTTTGCTTGAGATCTTTTGTTGACATGGTTCTTGAGTGGTGAGATAAATCCTAATCCGGATTTGAGTGCACTTATTGATAGGACGATGGTATATTCAAGGAGGCTTTAAGGGAGTCGATTCCTGAAAAAGTTGACTTGAGACACCATCACTCAGTTAAGGCCCTCTTGAGAGTCTAGTCATGTTGAACGAGTCTATTCGTGAAAACATGCAACTCTCGACCTAGATGCCCTTGACATTGAGGACCGTAGTTACCAAACCCCACTTGGCCTTTTAGGATGTAGTGCGGCGACCATGATGGAGTCTATTTCTGAAATGGTTGTCATGCGATACTACACTCAGACGAGATTCTCTTGAGAATTTTATTGATTACCAAGTTATTTGGGAAGTCGATAAATTCCGAAAGATGGGTTGTCGACTCTGGGAACTTCTTAGAACCCTGTTCAGCAGATGAAAACCAGTAGTATATACCAATGGGAACGGTAAACCCTGGCTCCTTGCTCAAACCTAGACCCCTTGCTTGTGTATATTTGTATCTTTGTGTGTATATTTGTGTGTGCTTTGCATTCATACATCATAGGCATTCATGTTGCACCAGTTTCATAGAACTCAGATTTCTTTTCTTGTGAAATATCAGAGGGATATCATGGATAGTTCAAGAAGAAATACTATCAAATACACTTTCAAGAGTCCAAAATTGGATGACCTAAGAAGATTAGGGGATTTGCTAACAGGCCCTGGAGGATTCAAAGACAGATACAGGAAGTTATGGATCTTGTTAAAGAAAAACATTGATGAAGGACTCCTCTCAACTCTGCTTCAGTTTTATGACCCAAAGTATCACTGCTTCACATTTCCTGACTATCAACTCTTACCTACCCTTGAGGAATACTCTCAGATAATTGGTTTGTCTATCAAGGATGAGTCCCCATTTCCTATCTTCGAGAAGGATCCTAAAGAGGACGAGATAGCTAAGAAAACTCATATGGAGTTAGTTGACATCAAAAGCAATTTAACTTCCAAGGGAGGAATTTTTGGGTTAACTGCTGAGTTTTTGTTTGAAAAGGCTCGTTATTTTGCTAAATACTCCAACCCGGATGCCTTTGAAGCTGTTTTTACGTTACTCATCTATGGACTTTTCTTGTTCCCGAATATTGACAAATTGCGGATCTGAATGCAATCAAAATATTCTTGAAACAAAATCCGGTACCTACCCTGCTTGCTGAAGCTTACCACTTAGTCCATACAAGAAACACTTATGGTAATAGACAGATTACTTGATGTGTCCTCATATTGTATAGATGGTTTATTTCGCATCTACCAAAGGAGAGCACATTCTGGGATTCCAAGAAAGGATGGTGGTCTCAGAAAATCATGGCACTCTCCCATGCAGACATTGACTGGTACAATCGGGTGTATGCTGGAATTCTGATTACAGATAGTTGTGGAAACTATGGCAACGTACCTCCCCATGGTATTAAAGGTGGAATTAGCTATAACCCTATATTGGCACAACGCCAATTAGGGTATCCTTTGGAAGATAAACCTCTTAGTGTTCATCTGGAAAACATTTACTTTGAAGAATATGACAAGAACAAAGAACATAAGAAGTTGATCCTAACAAACGCAAAAGAGGAAGAAGTCCTTTGGGAAAACCTAACTGTGTGTCTTTGGAACCCTACCTCCAATGGGTCCAAAGAAGAGCCATAGAGTTAAAGATTCCCTACAAGAGGCAGAAACCAATTCCTTTGAAGTGTGAGCCTGGAGATTTCTTTAAGACAAGCCCAACGGTCAGAGGAAACCTGGAAACTCAAATATCAGGTGGTTGTTGAAGAAAACCTGGAACTCCAGAAACAACTACAAGCTAAGAACGAAGAGTTACTTTCATACAAGAAGAGAAAAGCCCAGGAAGATACAAGTTCCTCTAGCACTCAGCCTCCCGCTTGGAAATCCATCATCAACAACCTTGTCGTAGAAAAGGATCAGATGGAGAAAGAAATTAGAAGACTCAACATGAGACTCTTAGGAGAATCTCCTTAGGACTTTCTAGCTTTTATTTAGCTTCGTGTTTATGGCTTTTGAAAGTGTATCAACTCTTGTAATTCACCTTTTTATAAATAAGAATGAGGTCTTTTGATATCTCTTGATATTCTGCGAGTGTTGAATTCCATGAAACTTTGCATTGCATCTTGCATTCTTTGCTAGACTATCAAGATACTAATTTTGTTTTGCAGATTTTATAGACATGGATGCTGCAGGGAAAAGAGTTTGGCCTTATTTCTTTCAACTACCAGAGTTGGAGCGGTTATTGTGGTTGGGAGAGATGGTTGAAGACCAGTCAGCCTTTGCTGATAGATATGGGTGTATCATTCCACTGATGAGGATACCAGTGACTGTAGGACCCCTTGAAGTTTTGGTCCAGTTGTATCATCCTGCGTACCGCTATTTCATGTTCCCTGAATTCCAGTTGGTGCCAACCCTAGAGGAATTCTCTGCCATGATAGGGATTCTTGTCAGAGAAGCTCCCATCTTTTTTGGGATTGAAGAAATGCCCTCCGCCAGAGATATCGTAAGAGCAACCAGAATCAGATTGTCTGACATCCAGGCTAATTTGACCAACAAAGGAGGAAGGAACGGGCTTCCCGCTCAATTCTTGCTGGAAAAGGCTCTTTACTTCAAGAACAGAGGAAATGAGGCTTTGTTTGAATCAACCCTCGCTCTGATGGTCTACGGTTTATTTCTATTTCCAAACGCCAAGAATTTGATGGATTATCAAGCCATTTAGATCTTCGTAATCAACAATCCAGTTCCAACACTACTAGCCGATGTCTACCACGCCATTCAAACCAGGTATACAAGAGGCAGTCGGCAAATTGTCTGTTGTGTGGCTCTTTTCTATAAGAGGTTTAAAACCTACTTGCCAAAGACGCCAGCCTTTTGGGAGGTTGAGGACTGCAAGATTTGGTCCAATAAGCTGATGAAATTGAAGAATACCGACATCGAATGGTATGATTCAACTGAAGAAGGAATTATTATAATCCATAGATGTGGGGATCGCCCCAATGTGCCCCTTTTGGGGAGAAACGGTTGTATCAATTACAATCTTGTCCTTGCACGCCGTCAGCTGGGCCATCTGAAGGAGGGAATTCCAGATGATGAGGATATGCAGATGATGTTTTATGATGAGAGGGGAGGTTTTGAAATGAAGATGCGATTGGAGCGCACCCGACATCAAATTAATAGAAAAAAATGGAAAGCTGAATGCCTAGTCACAGAGGCCCACTTGCAATGCTCTCGCGACATAGCCTGTGTGATGAGGAAGCCACTTCCTCACCACGAATCACCTCCAAAGGCAAAGCAAAGAATGGTGGAAGCTTTAGGAGAACTGGTTCTTGCAAGAGAGGAGACAAAATAGCGTATCAGTAAATTGATGAGGGTAATTAATGGAGGAGAAGGATCATCCACCAGTGGATCTAGTTCCTAGAATCTTAATGTTGCTGCTATTTATGTTGTTTCCTCTTTGTTGTTGTTATTCCTTTCTGTTATGGGTGTATCCCCGTTTCTTTTGTACCTAGAGCATGAAGATACTCTGCTCTTGATGTAATACTCACCAGACTGTTGAATGAAGAAGTTTATTTTGTCAAATATTCTATTGCCTATATTATTTGCAAAAAAAATTTTGGTTTCTTGAAAGTTTAGCTTGCATTTGCATTTGCATCCTCATTTGCATCACCATGTGCATTTTTCCTTGTCTTTATCTCATGTCACCGTGTTCTCTCCAGAATCGTCGCACTGAATTACCGACACAACTACAACACTCGGCCCCAAGCTCGATTCAGGATGTCAGAGGCATACAGAGAAATGGATAGAGTCAACAATGAACTAAATGAAATACGAGGAGGGATGGGACAAATCCTCGAGGCTATCAACGTTATGAGAGCAAAGATGGACACCCAGACCACTGTGGTCTTCGAAATCGTCACCACAACAGTAGAACCTCCTATCATCCCTGTCATGAACTATACGTTGGACTTGCCAGGTGATTTTATCTGTGCTACAGTTCCTTTGTCAACTCAGCAAACAGTTCCTCTGATCAACGAGACTCTGCAAGCTATTCCGACGTTCACTCTACCAGCAGTACAAACACAAGTGCATTCGGTTTTCCAAAACCACCATCCCTACGATTACGTTGATGTGTCAGAAGAAAGGGATGATCGACACGAGAAATTGAGAGAGAGTGTCGAGACAATGCAAAGAAAAATGAAAGTAATGGAGTTAAGTATTGCCTTTAGCACAGACGTTAAGGACATGTGCTTGGTTTCATACTTGGTAATTCCACCTAAATTCAAATTGCCGAATTTTGAGTTGTACTCAGGTGCCACATGTCCTAGATCCCATCTAATCATGTACTATCAAAGAATGGCCGCGCACGTACGTAATGACAAACTAATGATCCATTGTTTCCAAGACAACTTAAAGGGAGCTGCTGCTAAGTGGTATTTAAGTCTAGACCAGTCCCAAGTCCATTGTTTCCAGGATGTGACCGATGCTTTTGTAAAACACTACAAGTATAATTTGGACCTAGCCCCTGACCGCAGGCAGTTATTGAGCATGGCCCAGAGCAGTACCGAATCCTTCAAAAAGTATGCACAGTGATGGAGAGAAACGGCATCTCAAGTTGAACCACCCTTGAACGAGAAGGAGTTGGCTGATTGGTTTGTAGACACAGTGAAGCCTGAATTTTATGAGAGAATGATCAGTAGTGTCAGCGCTAATTTCACTGATATTGTTGCAGTTGGTGTGAAGGTGGAGGCAGGATTATAGAGTGGAAAGGTAGTCAGTTCTTCAAGCAGTCCAATTGGCGCCAATGTTTAAAAATCTCCTAGTCACTCCCACAAAAAGAGAGAAGGGGAAAACAATACCGTCATGGCAGGCAAGAAATAGAGCCCTAGATGGAAGCAACCAATGTATCAGCAACAGTTGAGTCCAAACCTCTCTCAACATCGAATCTATTCATTGCAGTATGCTCAGCAACCTTACATAGCTGCTGTTACACCTACTTTCAACCACCAAGCAGCGCAGCAGGCGCCAATCTACCAACAAACATCTTACCAGCAATGGCCTAAAAACCTGAATTATCAACAACCAAGACAACAGATTCCACAGCAGAATTCTCCTCACAAGAGGCAAGGGGGAAAACCAGCGTTTCCACCTATACCAATGTCATATACGGATCTCTACCCTTCCTTAGTGAAGCAAGGGTTGATCATTACTAGACCTTTGGGACCACCAACTGAGAAATCTATGCCTTTCTTCAACCCAAGTGCGAATTGTTCTTTCCATCAAGGAGGGGCTGGTCATGATTTGGAGAACTGTTTAGCGTTGAAAAATATAGTGAAGGGGTTGATGGAGAAGAATATCCTTTCATTTGCTGATAATCAACCAAATGTGAAAAACAATCCTTTGCCTACCCATGGGGCTACAAATGCTATTGAAGATGAAAGGAATGAGGTTTTGGTTTTGGATGCAACAAAGATCAAAACTCCTATCAAGGCCTTTCATGCTAAGTTATTTAAAGCGGGGATAGTTAAAGTTTGCCATGATGACTGTGAGGAATGTAATGTCAGTATCAAAGGCTTCCGTTTAGTCCAAAACAATATTCAGTATCTGATCAATGAAGGGTTCCTACAGGTATTCAGCAGAGAAAAGGAGAATAAAATTGTAGCAATCAAACCTGTGTTTAACCTACCAAAGCCAAGAGGGCAGGCATCCGGGTCCAACACACCTAAGTCTGGGTCTGTAATTCCTGTATTTAATAAACCGGTACCAGTTTTCAACAATTCTGGAATGATTGATGCTTCCACTATCAATCATTCCAAGCAATATGACACCCGACAACCTATTCCATTTAGGTTCAGAGGGACCAGGGTCGTACCATGGGTCTATGAGAATGTCATGGGTAACAAAAGACGAGAATACGTGATTCCAAGGAAAGAGGTGGGAATCGCTGTTAAAGACGTAGTTCCAAGGAAAGTGGTGGGAACTACTGTTGAAGATGTGACCAACATAGTTGGAACTGGAAAGATGACCCGAAGCGGTAGAGTATACACTCCTTCTTTCAAAGAAACCACACCCAAATAAACTGTTATCCCCATATTACCTAGAGACAAAGGAAAGGAAGTAATTTCTCAAGAAGAAGACAAAGAGTTCCTAAGGATTATCAAGAGGAGTGATTACAAGGTGGTAGATCAGCTCCATCAGACCCCGTCCAAGATTTCGATCTTGTCTCTGTTAGTCAATTCACCTATTTATAGATCAGCTTTGCAGAAGGTATCAGCTCAGGCACACGTAGCCCAAGATATAACAGCTGGACAATTTGACCATGTCGTTGCCAATATTACAGCTTGTAACACTCTCAGCTTCAGTGACGAGTAGTTACCTCGAGCAGGAAGGAGCCATAATCTTGCCTTACATGTATCAGTGAAGTGTCAGGAGGATACGATGGCCAGGGTTCTTGTAGATACCGGTTCATCCCTGAATATTTTACCGAAAAGAACTCTTGAGAAGTTATCTTACCAAGGAGCCATGATGAGACCCAATTCACTCATTGTTAAAGCCTTTGATGGCTCAAGAAGATCAGTGATGGGGGAGATTGAGCTGCCTATCTTGATTGGCCCCCAAGTATTCAATATCCTTTTTCAAATCCTGGATATTAACCCTGCCTACAATTGTTTGTTGGGTAGACCATGGATACATGAGGTTGGCGCTGTGACCTCTACCTTGCATCAGAAGATGAAGTTCATGGCTGAAGAGAAATTAGTTATTATACATGGCGAGGAAGACCTGATGGTCAGCAACTTGTTCTTATTTCGTTACATTGAAGCGGATGAAGATGCTTTGGAAACTTCTTTCCAGGCTCTTGAAATAGCGAATGTCGTTATGCTTGATGATATGAGCCAGTAGCCTATGGTTGTCCATCTTTTGTTTATTTCAAAAGTATTCAATCTGCTCTATGAGGAGGAGTACCTGAAGGTTGGGCCAAGATCGTCGAAATCCCAGAAAGAGAGAAGTACCAAGGGTTGGGTTACAAACGAACACTTGAGGGAAAAGCTGCTTCAACAAGGGGAAGACCAAGGACCATTCAAGAGGTGTTTGTTAGTGGAGGACAACAAGTCCATGCCATCATTGAAGACGCTGAAGACGAAGATATCAACCACTTGGTGTTTCAGTGTGACGCCGCTTTAAGTAATTGGGAAGCTATTGAGATCCCCACTTTGTACCCTATGCCAACGTAATTTGTTTGCTCTTGTTGATGGTTTCAATTTCGCAGCCTTGCCCGAGGCTTTCGGATTATTTTGTATGGGCCACCGCTTTTAAATCTTATTAATGAAAGTGTTTTGTTTTGTTAAAATTCTTTGTCTTTACTCTTATTTTTACTTTAAGAAAAATGGAAATCTTTTCAAAACTACAAATTTATCCTTCTTGCATTCATGTTTGTGAATTTTTAATAAAATAAGTCCCTCCATCATGCAGAGTAAATCCTAAACCCGTTGTAGTCAATGACCCTACTCTCACTATCGACTTTAATTCACCTATTTATCAAGCTGAGGAAGAAGAGGATTATGAGGTCCCCGATGAGTTGGCAGAAATGTGTGAGTATCAGTACACGGATCTCTAGCCACACGAAGAAAAAGTTTACATCATCAACCTCGACACTGAAGAAACGAAGAAAGAGGTCAAGATTGGGGCAACACTTGGGGCAGAAATCAGACAACGGCTAGTACTGCTTTTGGAAGAATATGTAGATGTGTTTGCTTGGTCTTATCAAGACATGCCTGGATTGGATACGGACATAGTAGTTCATAAGTTACCACTCAAGCTCGAATGTCCACCTGTGAAACTGAAGCTCCGTAGAAGTAAACCTGATATGGCTCTCCAAATCAGAGACGAGGTTAAGAAGCAACTGGACGCGGGATTCTTAGCAGTTTCGAAATATCCGGAATGGGTGGCCAACATCGTGCCAGTAATGAAGAAAAATGGTAAAGTGCGAATGTGCGTAGATTACAGGGATCTCAGCAAAGCTAGTCCCATGGACGACTTTCCCCTACCGCATAACGACACTCTTATGGATAATACAGCCAAATTTGCATTCTTCTCCTTCATGGACGGTTTCTCCTGTTACAATCAAATCAGAATGGACCCAGCTGACATGGATATAACTACATTCATTACCCCATGGGGAACCTATTGCTACAAAGTCATGCCTTTTGGTTTGAAAAACGCAGGGGCAACCTACCAGAGAGCTATGGTGACTTTATTCCATGACATGATCCACAAGGAAATTGAAGTGTACGTGGATGATATGATTGCAAAATCTCAGAGCGAAGAGGAACATTTGGACCATCTTTTAAAGTTATTCAAGAGCCTCAGGAAATATCAGCTGAAGTTGAATCTAGCCAAATGTACTTTCGGTGTCAGGTCAAGAAAGTTGCTTGGTTTTATCATCAGTCAAAGAGGAATTGAAGTAGATCCTGACAAGGTCCGAGCCATTCAAGAGATGCCAGCTCCACAGACCGAATCTCAAGTTAGAGGATTTCTGGGTAGTTTGAACTACATATCCAGATTTATATCCAACATGACTCCTATTTGTGAGCCGATCTTCAAATTGCTCCGCAAAGATCAGACTGTAGAGTGGAATTTTGATTGCCAACAAGCTTTTGAAAGACTCAAGAACTATTTGCAAGAACCACCTATTCTGATTCCTCCTGTTCGTGGAAGGCCTCTCATTATGTATATGACTGTTTTGGAAGGATTAATGGGCTGTGTTTTGGGCCAACATGATGAAACTGGTCGTAAAGAGCATGCCATCTATTACTTAAGTAAGAAGTTCACTGATAGCGAAATCCGTTATTCACTGCTTGAGAAAACTTGTTGTGCTTTAGCATGGGCCGCCAAACGTTTGAGGCAGTATTTGATATGTCACACTACTTTGTTGATCTCGAAAATGGATCCAATAAAGTACATCTTTGAGAAGCCTGCTCAAACAAGAAGACTTGCTCGTTGGCATATGCTATTGTCAGAATACGGTATCCAATATGTTCCTCAAAAGGCTATCAAGGGAAGTGTGTTATCAGAGTACCTTGCGGATCAGCCTGTTGAAAATTATGAACCTCTTAAGTTTAATTTCCCAGATGAAGATATCATGGTAGTAAAAGATTCTGAAGAGCCTGGCCCTGTTGAAGGTCCTGAACCCGGTTTCAAATGGAAGATGATGTTTGATGGTTCTTCTAATTTCAAAGGACATGGTGTAGGTGTTGTATTGATAAACCCCGATGGTGGTTATACTCCTTTCACAGCAAGATTGGACTTTGGATGCACGAACAATATTGCCGAGTACGAAGCATGTATTTTAGGTCTAGAAGCTACAATTGACCTTGGAATCAATGATCTAGAAGTCATGGGTGATTCTGCATTGGTCATTTACCAAGTCAAGGGTGAATGGGAAACCAAGGATGAAAAACTCATTCCATACCGTGCTTACATTATGGAATTAATTAAGTGTTTTGATGAAATCACTTTCCGTCATGTACCTCGCACTGAAAATCACATAGCTGAATCCCTAGCCATGTTAGCTTTAATGTGGCAAGTCAGGTTTCACAACGAAGCACCTCTCATCAGTATCGAGCGCAAGACCGAACCCGCTTATTGCCAGTCAGTTGAAGAAGAGACAGATGGAAAACCGTGGTTTCACGATATCATGAATTATCTAAAAACTCAAGAGTACCCTGCCAATGCTTCCATTCTTGATAAGAAAACTTTGCGAAAACTGTCATCCAAATTCTTTCTCAGCAATAATGTACTTTACAAAAGGAATCATGACATGGTCCTTCTTAAATGTGTTGATAAACGAGAAGCGGATTTATTGATTCACGACATTCACGAAGGAGCCTTTGGCACTCACGCCAATGGATATACCATGGTTAAGAAAATATTGAGGGCTGGGTATTATTGGTTGACTATGGAGGCTGATTGTATCTAATACGCCAGGAAGTGTCATAAGTGCCAGATCTACGCTGATAAGATGCATGTTCCTCCGACCTTGCTGAATGTTCTGTCATCTCCTTGGCCTTTCTCCATGTAGGGCATTGACATGATTGGAGCTATTGAACCGAAAGCTTCTAATGGCCATCGTTTCATTCTAGTGGCCATCAATTATTTTACCAAGTGGGTTGAAGCTGCTTCTTATGCCAATGTGACCAAGCAAGTGGTTGCCCGTTTCATAAAAAACTATATCATCTGTCGTTATGGAATTCCCAACAAGATCATAACTGACAATGGAACAAATCTGAACAACAAAACAGTGAACAAGTTATGTGACAATTTCAAGATTGAACATCACAATTCTTCACCTTACCGTCCCAAGATGAATGGAGCTGCCGAAGCTGCTAATAAAAACATTAAGAAGATCGTGCAGAAGATGGTCAAGAATTATAAGGACTGGCACGAAATGTTACCATTTTCTTTGCACGGATACAGAACTTTGGTTCGAACCTCAACAGGGGCAACCCCTTTTTCTCTGGTATATGGAATGGATGTGGTCCTCCCCATTGAAGTAAAAATACCATCTCTGAGAATCCTGATGGAAACTAAGCTTGACGGAGCTGAATGGGTCAGAGAGAGATATGAACAACTGAACCTCATCGACGAGAAGCGACTAACTGCTATGTGTCATGGTCATCTGTATTAGAAAAGAGTGAAGAAGGAATTCGACAAGAAGGTCCGTGTTCAGGAATTTCGAGAAGGAGAGCTTGTACTCAAGAAGATTCTGCCATCTCAAAGGGTTGCTCGCGGAAAATGGGCACCCAACTACGAGGGTCCATTTGTGGTAAAGACTGTGTTCTCAGGAGGTTCCTTACTCCTCACAATAATGGATGGCGAACAGCTCGCACACCCTATGAATGCTGACGCAGTACGAAAATATTACGCCTAAGAATCTAGGCCTATTTGTCCTCATCAGCAAAAGAATTCTAGGATTTCTAGTCATTAGGGATGGTAGTGGTCATTGAATATGATGTAATCCTTTCCCAAATTACCATTTTTCAATTGTAATGATCCATGGAACTTCGCTATTGGCAAGTTACCATTCTAATGAAATCAGATTATTGAGCCAATTCTTTGTTTGATATTTATCATTACTCTAATATTTTCCTTGTTATGCAAAACTTCACTTATTTGTTAATAACAGTTTTAAAAGCGGAAAATGTTTTGAAAACTTTGAACTCTCATTTCTTTGTTATTAAAAGAGGATTGGCAATACTTCCCTGAATTAAACATTTTGACAATGGCTGACCACTAATGCAAAGGACTTCTCACCAGTATCTTCACGAGATGTTTGTAGAAAATGTGATTCCCCAGAGAAATAAGGACGTTCTCACATTGGCTTCAAGACTGATTACCTACCCAGATTTCAGTGTGATTCCCTGTAGAGGACACGACGTCTTTCCTATTGCGGTTGTCATACCCCAAATTTTGACCACTAAGATTTCCCATCATTGTGCAAATCATCATCACAATATGGAAGAATCATCATGCCTCATCAAATGCCTCAAGGGTTGTTGAGCACTTACTACAATCAGAATTAGGGTTTTAAGCCCTCTCAGAGCCTTAGACAAAGGATCAATCAAGGAATGACATGATCTTCAACTTGTCTAACCTCTCTAACATCCACAATGGATCAAGAGGACTCCCACTTCAAGGATTAAGCACAAGGCTGCTCCCTTCTAGGTGGATCAAGTCTCGAGATCGACAGTGTCACCAAATTAGGGTTTTGGTCTACTAGGGCCTCCAGATGGAACTTTTTCATCTGGGCACAAGCCAATGATACAAAACATAACCTAATATACTCCATATAACCTCATGTACCCAATCATCAAGTCAATTTGACCTCAGGGGATGCATACATCAAAAATCAGGAATTAGAGTTTCTTGACCTAATTCACCCCTAAGTTGACTTTAGGGACAAATCGTGAACCAAGACCTCAAGACATAATTTGAGGGTCTTTAATATACTATATTGATCCATTTGGAACAATGGATTAATCCAAGAAGCTTGAGCAACAAGTCTCAATTTCATCTGCACCACAATTAGGGTTTCGCGAGGAAAGTCAACTGTAACTTTGACTTTTGACCAGGACATGCTCCCAAACCCTAAGACATGATTCAATATACCCTATGACACCCATGGAACATGTCCATCAAGTTTGATTTAGGTCAAGGACATGATTTCCTGAAGAATTGCACAATTTGGAATTCATTTGATAAAAAGTCAACTATGCACTAAAGTCAACTTTGACTTTTTGAGATTTTTCACCAAAATGGATTTTTAACCGTAAAATGATGTTAATGTATGATTTGAATCATCATTCATCAAGAAAAATCAAAGAAAATGGGATAACTTGTAAAAGGGGTAACCATAAAAACTTAGAAAAATTTCTAAGCTATGAACTTTGGAGGACCATAACTCCTAAACCACAAGGCCATTGTTCCCCATTCAAAGCTTGATTTGTAGATCACATTGCCTTCTACAAAAGCTTCATACTGACCTATGTCCAAATTCCTCATGGATTTTGAGTTATGGAGTGATCAAAATCAAGAAAAGTCACTTTGTTCCAACACTTAGTGAAAATTTCACTAAGTCAGAATCTGCCTTTACTTTTTTCCAAATGTAGGGGGATTATTCACTTGGATTCAAAAGAGATCAAAACCAAACATGTTCAAACAGTTGTTGTATCATGTAAGGGCTTTCCAAAATGACCAAGAACATTACCAAATTCAATTTGAGCTACGAGATATGACATTGGCAAGATGCCTTGCTGAAATCTGCCAAGGCAAGGCAGATTTTTGCACTTTTGGTCGATTTGCCACAATCAGCCAAATCCAAATGCTCCTATCCACTTGGACACCTCTGAGGATTGAATCTAAAGGGGACAATCACTGAGCTAAGCCTCCAAAGTCTTTGGAACAAGAAATAGCATGTTGAACCTAGAATTGCCAAAATAGGGACAAGACTTCAATTTTGGATTGGAGCATTCAATGGAAGCATCAAGGTGTAGCGAGCGATTTTGGACGCGGTTCTTAAGCGCTGGTCGCTCTCTGCGGTTTGAGCTTAAACTACAGGTCGATTCATTTTTTATCCTATTGTGAGCTGAATAAGGAAGGGAAATAGATGTCTCCAATTAACCCTGCTTGCATACTGAGTTTAAACAGCGGTCTGTTAGGTTACGGATGCTATCAATGTGGGGGGGCCTTTGTACTGGTTATTTGTATTTTCGCCAATACTGTTTTCTTTCTTTCTTTTACCTGGGCAGAAGGTTTCTGACGGGGAACAAGGGTTAGGATGTTAGGACCAATATTTTTGAAATACTGCTTTTGGTTGATGGAGATATGGGATTTGGGTTTTTTGTTGATTGTGCTCGCTAAGACCTTTTCTTTCGATCTTATGCCTACGTATTCTCGTTTACTAAAACAGGGAAATCAGAGCGTTCGTAGTTCCTCCTATTCTATGGGAGGAAATGGGTGTTTTTTGGTGTCTTGTTCAAAGCCCAAGACGTGAAGCGAAAGGTGGTTTGTATCTTGTTCAAAGCCCAAGATGTGAAGCTGAAAGGTCTATTTGTGTCTTGTTCAAAGCCCAAGACGTGAAGCTGAAAGGTCTCGGCTTTAGAGAGAATTTGTCGTCTCTAAAGATTGGAGAAGGAGAATTACTTTAACTTGGATACGCGGATCCGAGCAATGCCATAATTTCCGAAGAAAGGGTTTTAACCTGAAGGAGATGACTTTAACTCAGTGTAGAGTAATGCCATCTTTCCTCAGGAATTTCTCATGCTAAAAGAGGGACAGTGTCATGGATGTAGATGATCTAGAGGCTTGCCGCTTACAGCGATTAGATGAAGGGGAAGGAGTTGTTGATGTTTGTTTACTGTGAACGAGGCACATCTTTGATGCTAAAAGGTTAATTAGATTAACCAGTGGTTTTCTTATACAAAGCCTAAGAGGAGGCTAATTTCTGCTAGGAAAATCATTATACAAAGCCAAAGAGGAGGGTAATTTGTGTCTTGTACAAATCCCGAGAGAGAGGCTAAAAGGTTTTGACTCGACGATGGAATCTTTGTGTCTCGTACGAAGCCCGAGATAAAGGCTATTGTTTGTTTGACTCTACGAGGGAGTCTTTGTGTCTCGTACGAAGCCCGAGATAGAGGCTAAAAGTTTTTGACCTGACGATGGAGTCTTTTATACTCACCAAGAGAGTGTTTTTGTATCTCGTATGAAGCCCGAGATGGAGGCTAAAAGTTTTTGACTCGACGATGGAGTCTTTTATACTCAACAAGAGAGTGTTTTTGTATCTCGTATGAAGCCCGAGATGGGGGCTAAAAGATTTGACTCAACAAGAGAGTCTTTGTATCTCGTACGAAGCCCGAGATGGAGGCTATTGTAACTGTTTCAGTTGAGTGACAGATCCAATATACTGATTTTAAAAGAGAAAATCAGTTCTTATATGAGCATCACTGTTCTCAGGGATTTGATTTGAGGATCAGGGATATTTCCTTCACTTTGAGGAAATGGGAAATCCAAAGGGTATTGAGACTGTCCGAGTCCGCGGGTTTCCTTCCTATTTAACGAAGGGTGCTTGAGAATGTCTTTGAGACTCAAGGAAGTTAGACTGTCCGTGTCTAGAGTTTTATCTTTTGGACTATGCTGTGAGAAACAGTAGTAGACTCTATGAAAGGACTGTTCTATAAAGATGACTAAGTTCTGTTCCTATACCTCTAGGAGGTCATCGGGACAATTTGTACGAAGCCCAAGAGGAGGCTGGAAACTTTTAAGAAGTCGACGGGTCCTTGTACGAAGCCCAAGAGGAGGCTATCATTCCCGGAGGAAGAGATCATTATACGAAGCCTAAGAGGAGGCTGTGAGTACTTCTAAGAAGCCGTAGGGTCCTTGAATAATGCCCAAGAGGAGGCCGATGCTTTTAAGAAGCCCGTGGGTCTTATCATCTCCTTTCCATTAGGAGAGATAACTCTTTTAAAGATAAAAACCACTGGTAAACGTGCGAGGTTTACTATCCAGCGACTTTTAGCTTTTAAAGAGGGTTCCTTAGTTAAGGTCCAAGATTATGACCGTAGTGGGTACCCAAACCCCGAGACATTCAAGGCAAGCTATCCACGAGGAATAGATCAAGTCAGGAAAGTTCGAGATTTTGGAAGAAACTCAAAGATGCCATTCACGGAGAATACATTCATCTTGGGGAGTAGAGTTTCTTGATGATTCCTAAGGAGGACAGCCGAAGAGAAGACTGTATCTGGTGCTCCTATTGGGGATCTAGGCGTCTATTTCTACGAATAAATGAAACGGCGTCACCTAGTTCTAGACGTAGTTGCCGGGGAAACTCGAAATATCTATACTATTATTACACAGTAGATATGAGTTTATGAAAGGAGACTTACAGTGAGCAGCCCCACAATACAGTTTATAATATGAAAGCAGTAAATGAAAGCGATAACCACTTACTCAGTTGTAGTGCTTCCATGCTGTTTGGTTAGTTGTTCAACAAAGAAAGATTGAAAACAACAGTATATTTCAAAATCAAAGGAGAAAGTGCTTTGAAAAAGAAAGATTTGGGGCTTACAGCTCAAGGAGAGGCCCAGGGTTTTATCAGTGAGCGCACTGTTGAATTTGTACAGAGGGACTTATAAAAGTGACTGGGGCCCAAAATGGTTTTCTGTACAAAGGGATGGGTCTTACACTCTCTCAAGAGGCCCAAAAAGGTTTAAAGAAAAGAGTGGGGCTTATAACACGAGGGTAGGCCCAAATGATTTTTCGTTTAAAAATGGCGATCGCGCCGAGGTTTTCTTTTAACGCAGAGGGACTTATACAATAAGTGAGGCCCAAGATGCTTGGTTAAAAGGGGGATTGGGTCTTACACTCTAATAGAGGCTCAAATGATTTTTATTTTTAAATGGGCGACGATCGCGCCGTTTACTTGTACAGAGGGACTTATACAATGAGTGAGGCCCAAAAAGTTTTTGTACAAGGGGGGATGGGTCTTACACTCTCTCAAGAGGCCCAAAAAAGTTTTGAAAATGATTTATGAAGGTTGAATTAATCCAAAACCCTAATTTGTTTTCAAAATGTATTTAATTGAATAAAAATACAATTAAAATGATCAAAAATTGTTTAACACATGGAAAATAAATTGTGACCTTGGATTAATGCTTCAAAAATTAAGTATTGACCTACAAAATAATTAGAAAGCATTAAAAATTGCAAAATCAATGTAGAAAAAATATTTAAAATGCCAAAAACAATCAAAATATTAATTCTTTGCAAAAATATCAATTATATGAAATAAATAATATTTTTGGGATTTTTTGGGAAAATAAAATATTTTAACATTTTTGTGAATTATTAAAAAAAGAATCAACTCAAAATCATTAAAACTCAGAGAGATATTAATTTTTGAATCAATTAAACAAAATCACAAAATTCAAATATTTGAATTATTCAAAAATGGCGCCAAGAACAGCTGAAGAACACGCGCGTTTTTCAGTTTGCCCAGATTTGCATTTTCTATCCAATCTCCATGAATACGTAATCATATCATGCAATCCACATATCATTATCCTTGTTTCAACCTCACGATCATGTCTATGTACTTTAATTTCATTTAAATTAAACATACAACAAGAAATCACGAAGAGACCTCAAGAACCCTAATTTCTGCATGAAGGCTAGGATTTTTGATACACGATTCAAACAATGCAATTAATTGAGGGAAAACATTCCATGCATGATTATGAACATATGGCCAAATTATTGTGCGAGGAAATATGCATAGATTGAGAGATGCCCAAGTTTAGGCTTACCTCCAAGTCGTGACAGCAAGAGCAGATGTGATTTTGAGTTGGAGGTGTTACAGACAAGTTGTGATGATCTGGACAGCTTCCCTACACCATATGGAGTGTGTTTGAACACTTGGATTGAATTGAAATGGACTGGATCAGTTTATGGCATCTCAGTTGGAACTTCACTTCAAACTTGTGTGGATGGCAAGTGATTTTGAGATTTTGATGCTCCAGATGTTATGTGAGTGTTTGATCAGATCATATGCGATGTATGTGAGGTGTGTGAGTGATTGGTTTGTGCAGAATTGCTCTCAAACTCAAAACCCGATAGCTACCTTGGTAAGAAAGGCATTTTTGCCAAGAGAAAGAGATTTTGAGGAAAGCATCTGTTAGATGGCTTTGGTGTACTCAAACAGACCACAATTGAGCTCTATTTATACTAGAGCAAGTTTGTTTTGCAAGGAATAGTGCATGGCAGCTAGTAAGTAGGTTTGGCCAATGTTGGCAAATGAAAATCCAAGTCTCCTCTAGCCATTGACTAGAGGTTAGGGCACAGAGCTTTGGTCCCCTTGGTCTTGGATAAGTCTTGACTGATTTCAGATGAGAATGGCTCAGTCCATGCCACCTTGATGGTTCCATTGAATGCCTCATTCCAAATTTGAAGTCTTGTCCCTATTTTGGCCATTCTAGGTTCAACATGCTATTTCTTGTTCCATGGACTTTGGAGGCTTGGCTCAGTGATTGTCCCCTTTAGATTCAATCCTCTGAGGTGTCCAAGTGGATTGGAGCAATTGAATTTGGCTGATTTTGGCAAATCGACCCAAAATGCAAATTCTGCCTTGCTTTGACAGATTTCAGCAAGGCAACTTGCCAATGTCATATCTCATGGTGTAAGTTGAATTTGGCAATGTTCTTGGCCATTTTGGAAAGCTCTTACATGATACAACAACTGTTTGAACAAGTTTAGTTTTGATCTCTTTTGATTCCAAGTGAAAAATCCCCCTACATTTGGCAAAAAGTGAGGCAGAATCTGACTTAGTGAAAATTTCACTGTGTTGGAAAAAGTGACATTTTCACTTTTCAGCCACTTTGATCACTCCATAACTCAAAATCCTTAATGAATTGGAATGACTTGTAGTTGAAGTTTTTGTAGGTTATAATGAGGGCTACAAATCCATCTTTGGATGAAAAAAAATGGCCTTGTGGTTTAGGAGTTATGGTCCTCCAAAGTTGGTACCTTTGCCACTTTGTTTTTAACTTAGAAAAATTTCTAAGTTTTATGGTTACCCCTTTTACAAGTTATCTCACTTTTCTTGATTTTTCTTGATGAATGATGATTCAAATCATACATTAACATCATTTTAGGGTTAAAAATCCATTTTGGTGAAAAATCTCAAAAAGTCAAAGTTGACTTTTGTGCACAGTTGACTTTTTATCAGATGAATTCCAAACTGTGCAATTCTTCAGGAAATCATGTCCTTGACCTAAATCAAACTTGATGGACATGTTCCATGGGTGTCATAGGGTATATTCAATCATGTATTAGGGTTTGGGAGCATGTCCTGGTCAAAAGTCAAAGTTACAGTTGACTTTTCCCTTAAAACCCTAATTGTGGTGCAGATGAAAATGAGACTTGTTGCTCAAGCTTCTTGGATCAATCCATTGTTCCAAATGGATCAATATGGTATATTAGAGACCCTCAAATCATCTCTTGAGGTCTTGGCTCATGGTTTGTCCCAAAAGTCAACTTAGGGGTGAATTAGGTCAAGAAACCCTAATTCCTGATTTTTGATGAATGCATCCCCTAAGGCAAAATTGACTTGATGAATGGGTTCATGAGGTTCCATGAAGCATATTAGGTTATGTTTTGGATCATTGCCTTGTGCCCAGATGAAAATTTCCATCTGGAGGCTCTGGTCGACCAAAACCCTAATTTGGTGACACTGTCGATCCTGAGACTTGATCCACCTAGAAGGGAGCAGCCTTGTGCTTAATCCTTGAAGTGGGAATCCTTTTTTATCCATTGTGGATGTTTGAGAGATTAGACAAGTTGAAGATCATGTCATTTCTTGATTGATCCTTTGTCTAAAGCTCAGAGAGGGCTTGAAACCCTAATTTTGATTGTATTGGATGCTCACCCACCTTTGGGGAGACTGATGAAGCATGATGGTTCATCCATATTGTGATGATGATTTTCACAATGATGGGAAATCTAAGTGGTCAAAATTTGGGGTATTACAGATGCCCCTATTTAATCTTCTTGGACCCGAAGGTGTGAATGACGAAGGGATTCGGGCATTCGGGGTGCAAGAGGATTAAATATCGGAATACCCGAAATTTTGATGGTGGTTATGAATGGTAGCTTACGCATTCATCTTCTTTAGCTAACCAATGATGCTTAGAAAAGGTAAACTTCCCCTCGATCCTGGTCTTCAGCCAAGGAACTGGTCTCAGTTTTCTTTTGGAATAAACCTCCCCTCGTTCTTGGTTTCCTACCAAGGAACTGGTCTTAGTTTCTAATTTAAACTTCCCCTCGATCCTGGTTTCCTACCAAGAACTGGTCTAAGTTTCTTTTGAACTTCCCCTCGATCCTGGTTTCCTACCAAGAATTGGTCTAAGTTTCTTTTGAACTTCCCCTCGATCCTGGTTTCCTACCAAGAACTGGTCTAAGTTTCTTTTGTCAATAAACTTTATTGACTAGGGACGCTATGTGTAGCGGTTTTCCTTTAAACTTCTCGCCGAATTTTCCTGGAGAGATGCCATTTGAGGGAAAAAGGTTTGATGTCAGACTTGCTGGGGAACCCAACGTCTGAATTGTAGAGGTACACAAACTTCTCTATTTTGGAGACGCCATTTGTCGATTTTACTGGGGAAAGTGAGTCTCTTGAGAGACTATTTTCGTTTGGGGTTACATCATACTTTTCTCGGGATCTTCCTGGAGAAATGCCATATGATGGGATCCAATTTTGAGGTGCCAATGACCTTCTCATCAGTGGTTTTTCGGAGCAAAACTGGCGTGCTGCCGAATCTCTGATCATGATGCTTTCTCTGTGGATTTTCCTTAATCCGGGAAAGTAAGGATATCATCTTCAATGGCGAAGAATGATGTCTGTTGAAAGTTTTCTCTGGCTTTTCAGAGGTTCAAATTATCAAAGTGGCCAAGTGCCGACTCTGATCTACAGATACACTGGTGGCGAGATTGTTCAGACACAACATTTCCTGACGAGGAAAGAACTGACAAACTCGATTGAGAAAACTGTTATCACTAGGGGACAAGACCGACTAGAGTGATAGTGATGCAATATGAAATGCGAACGCAAAACAAAAATGCATGAAGTACGTATGTATATGCTGACAAAACAGACGCGACATACAGACTAATGGATGAACACAATTGGATACTCGGCCATCGCGGGGCGAAGAAGTACCATTGATTCAAAATAGCAATTCCACCTTGCTTAGGAGAGATAGTCCCATTGGGAGCTATGTTGATCGGGCTTAGGAGATGAGAACTCGGCCGAGGTGTGTCAGACGAAACAAGGTCTCTGACACAGTTGATCCCTTCGTTTAGGCATACTGGCTTAGAAGGAGTACTTTGATTCTGCACTTTGAAGTTCGCTTACTTCGGGAGAAGCGATCGATGTTCTTCTGATGTTCAACAGTCAAAAGAAATTGCCATCTTTATTTTAAAAGCAGAAAAAGTTTTAACAAGTAAATTCATTTTTGTTTTATTTCAAGAATCGCTGATTAAGTTTAAACAACATCGTTCTGTAAAGCTAAAACAAATAAAGAATTACAAACAAAAGCACGAGGGCTCAAATCTTATTGATAAGATGGAGATCAGCCAAACGCGTGATTCCAAAGAGTATATACAAAGTTAGAAAATGGTAATTTACAGGGAAAAGGGCTACGTTGAAACATAATGACCAATATCCTTCTACCAACTTTGAATTCGGGACATCCTGAGCTTCCGTTGAAGATGACTTTTGACTGGAGTTTTCTGACAGATGATGCTGTAACTGCTGCTGAGAGACTTGCCTCTGTTGAACATAGTTACTTGCCATTATCCCTAACTTTTGCCTGGATTGTACTATGAGATTTCCAATCCATCGGGATGATTCTTTTTTTCCATGTCTCTAACTTTTGCCTGGACCGCCCTTTCGGGTTTTCAATCCACCGAGACATTTTTTTTTTTAGTTTAGGCGAAGAATTTCTTGACTACATCAACATTCGTGGGGTAGGCAAATTCTTCTCCGTCCATGGCTGCAAGTCTCAAGGCGCCGCCTGAGAAAGCTTTCGTGACCACATAGGGGCCATCATAATTTGGGGTCCATTTGCCCCGAGAATCAGTGAGAAATGATTGTATCTTCTTGAGCACGAGGTCTCCTTTTCTGAAAATACGAGGTCAGACCTTTTTGTCGAACGCCCTTTTCATTCTCTGTTGATATAACTGACCGTGGCATAGTGCCGTGATTCTCTTTTCTTCGATCAGGTTCAGTTCGTCATGTCGACCTTGACACCATTCAGCTTCGGTGAGCTTAGCTTCCATCAATACCCGGATTGATGGGATCTCTACTTCTATGGGGAGAACTTCCTCCATGCCATATACTAGAGAGAAAGGGGTTGCACATGTTGAAGTACGGACAGATGTGCGATAACCATGAAGCGCAAAGGGTAACATCTCATGCCAATCTTTGTAGGTTACAACCATCTTTTGAACGATCTTCTTGATGTTCTTGTTAGCCGCTTCTACCGCTCCGTTCATCTTGGGTCGGTAGGGAGATGAGTTATGGTGTTCGATCTTGAACTCTGCACACAACTCTTTCATCATCTTATTGTTCAAGTTAGATCCATTATCAGTAATGATCTCACTTGGAACACCATAACGGCAGATGATAGTGTTTTTGATAAATCGGACCACCACTTGTCGGGTTACATTGGCGAATGACGCTGCTTCGACCCACTTGGTGAAATAGTCAATGGCTACCAGGATGAACCGATGTCCGTTTGAAGCCTTGGGCTCAATCATACCAATCATGTTGATTCCCCATATGGAAAATGGCCACGGGGAAGAAAGAACTTTGAGATGTGATGGCGGTACATGAATTTTGTTGGAGTATATCTGACACTTGTGACACCTCCTCATGTACTTGTAGCAGTCGGATTCCATGGTCAACCAATAGTACCCGACCCTGAGAATTTTTCTCGCCAAAGGATCCTTCATGAATTTCTTTCATGAGTATGTCTGCTTCTGGTCTGTCTACGCATTGGAGCAAGACCATGTCAAAGTTTCTCTTATAAAGAGTGTCACCGCTCAGGAAGAAGTTTCCAGCCAATCTTCTGAGGGTTTTCCTGTCTTTTCTGAGTGCCCCAGATGGGTACTCTCGTTTCTGAAGGAAGCATTTGAATCGTGATACCAAGGTCTGTCATCTATGACTGCTTCAATCGCGAAAATGTAAGCGGGCCGTTCAAGGCGCATGATGTCGATCTTAGGTATGTCATTCCATCGACCTACACTAATCATGGAAGAGAGAGTGGCTAATGCATCAGCCATGTGATTCTCATCACGAGGGATGTGATGAAAGTCGACTCTGTTGAAGAAGGGTAGCAACCTTCTTGCATAGTCTTTGTAAGGAATCAATCCTGATTGGTATGTGTTCCAATCTCCTTTTATCTGGTTAATAACCAAGGCTGAGTCGCCGTATACGTCCAAGTTTTTGATCCTTAAATCAATCGCTTCTTCGAGACCCATGATACATGCTTCGTATTCGACCTCGTTGTTCGTATATTTGAATGCAAGTCTGGCAGTGAAAGGAATGTGGGAACCCTGAGGGGTAACAATGATTGCCCCAATTCTGTTTCCATAATGATTGACTGCTCCGTCAAAGATAAGTCCCCACTGGGAACCTGGTTCTGGCCCTTCACTGGGTAGCGGTTCATCGCAATCTTTCATTTTTAGATACATGACATCTTCGGCTGGGAAGTCAAACCCGATTGATTCTTGATCGTCAATCGGTTGATGAGCCAAATGACCGGCTAAAATACTTCCTTTAACGGCTTTCTGAGCATGGTACTCTATGTCATATTCTGATAGTAACATCTGCCAACGGGCAATCCTTCCCGTGAGAGCAGGTTTTTCGAAAACGTACTTGATTGGATCCATTTCGGAGACCAACCAAGTAGTATGACGAATCATGTACTGGCGAAGACGTTTGGCTGCCCAAGCCAAAGTGCAACAAGTTTTCTCAAGCATTGTATACCGAGTTTCACAGTCGGTGAATTTCTTGCTTAGATAGTAAATGGCAGACTCTTTCCGTTTAGTTTCGTCTTGTTGGCCAAGTACACATCCCATTGAGTCCTCTAGGACTGTGAGGTAAATGATCAGTGGTCTTCCTTCCACTGGAGGTGATAGAATCGGAGGATTCAACAGATATTCCTTGATACTGTCGAAGGCGGTTTGGCAATCTTCTGACCAAACACAATCTTGGTTCTTTTTGAGTAACTTGAAAATTGGCGCACACGTGGCGGTCATAAGGAATATGAATCTGGAGATGTAGTTCAAACGTCCCAAGAATCCTCTGACTTGTTTTTCAGTTTTCGGAGAAGGCATTTCTTGAATGGCCTTGACCTTGTCAGGATCAACTTTAATTCCTTTCTGGCTGACGATGAACCCTAGTAGTTTCCCCGAACGGACACCGAAGGTGCACTTGTTGGGATTCAAGCGGAGCTTGAATTTTCTTAGACGTTCGAACAATTTTGACAGATGTTCAACGTGCTCATCCTCTGTTCTTGATTTTGCAATCAAATCATCGACATATACCTCGATTTCTTTGTGTATCATGTCATGAAACAGAGTAGTCATGGCCCTTTGATAGGTTGCCCCGGCATTCTTCAAACCGAACGGCATTACCTTGTAACAAAAGGTACCCCATGGGGTAATGAACGAAGTTTTCTCCATGTCTTTCGGCGCCATTTTGATCTGGTTATAGCCCGAGAATCCATCCATGAAGGAGAATACTTTGAACTTTGCTGTGCTGTCAACCAGCATGTCAATGTGTGGTAAAGGAAAGTCATCCTTTGGACTTACCTTGTTTAGATCTCTGTAATCAACACACATTCTGACCCTTCCATCCTTTTTGGGAACGGGTACGATGTTGGCTAACCATTGAGGATATTCAGATGTAGCGAGGAAACCCGCGTCGATCTGTTTCTGTACCTCCTCTTTGATTTTGATGGCCATGTCCGGGTGAGTACGTCTCAACCTTTGCTTTACGGGCGGACATTCCGATCTCAACGGTAAGTGATGTTCCACGATGCCGGTATCCAACCCTGGCATATCCTGATAGGACCAAGCGAATACATTGGGAAATTCTTCGAGAAGCTTTATCAAACCCTCTCTGGCAGTTGGACTGAGCAATGCTCCGATCCTGATTTCTTTTCTCTCTTTTTCTAAACCCAAGTTTACCGTTTCCAACGGCTCTTTGTGAGGTTCAATGGACCTTTCCTCTTGTCTGAGTAGTCGGGAGATCTCTTCTGGAATTTGGTCGTCATTTTCTTCTTCAGCCTCAAATGTTGGGAACTCAAAGTTGGAAGAAGGCATCAGATCGTATGTTTCAACGGGGTATAAAACAAGCAATCTGCATGACGTGATGATTCGTGTTTAGAAGAGATAGAGAAAATGTAAGTGTGTGCAGTGTTTTGATTTTACTGCTTGTTTTTATTATTGAATGTTTTTTAGGATTACCCTTTTCTGAAAAAGCAAAAAGAGAAAACAGCAATTAATGCGGAAATTACAGAACGACGTTATTTTATTAATGAACAAGTCGACTCTTGAAACTACAGCCCTATAAAACAAAACTCTGTCACTTTGGGCAAAGCGAAGAGGGAAATTTACAGAAAGCGAGCCCTATCAAAACATCCGTTTCACCTGGGCAGGGTGAAAGGTTAAAGATGGCAATTACTTTGACTGATGAACGACCTTCGGAACCTCGACGGCAACCCATTGGCGGCGAACTCCTCTGTGAATCACAAAGTCTGGCACCTTCCTTGATCTGTCTTCAGAAATAATGCTGATTTCTGGTGGAGTAGGATCATTGGAATCTGTCTCCCAGGCAGATTTGTCGTAGGAGGATTCCTCTGTTGCATTTTGCATAGCATTTGTGCTCTCAGCTGTATCTCCCCATCCAGTTGACTGGATATCTTTGAGCCTGATACGAGAGCTTTCGGGAGCAGTGTACTTGAACATAAAGTCGTATTTTCCACTAGGTTGTCCCAGAGTGTCCCAAACTTCTTTGGAACTGGAGAAGTCATCCCTCTCGATGACGTTGACCTCGGGAAAAGCATAGTTGATGAATTCTAGTCCTGTAAACGTTGCGAGTTCATCTTCATGTTGAGTAATTTCTGAATGACCTGAGTGTTGATCCCATGACATGGTGGGGACATAGGTATTCTGTTCAATGATGCTCAGCTGAGTTTCATTACTCGGCTGACTTTATCGCCCCAAGTTTCCTGGGTAAGGCTGCCACATTGGCAGACCATCCATTGGGCCATAGTAATTGTGATCAAAGTTGTCTTTCATCAGAGTGTCCTCCTCTAATGAATTTGGCGGAGCACGGCATCCTTCCGGATCACAATCTCCATATATCATTTCGACATCTGATCTTGGTATAAATCTCGGACTTTCTGTAGGAAAGCAAAAAGGCACAGACACCTCTTCCTGAGACATATAACCGTCCTTGTTAAGGTATGACTTCCATTCTTCATCTATGTCAGAGGGATCTTCCTCATTGATAGCATGAACTGTCTGAGACACTGGGTGGAGAAAACCTCCACTGTGGAATAAGTTTTGAAGGGGATGAAGACTTTCATCGTTGGCAACTGTCTGGGTACAGGTTGCAGAAAAACCAAGACCCTTCTTTGTTTTATTGTCAATGGGAATGACAAGCTGTCCCCATCCTGTCGTATCGGTACTCTCGACCGCTTTGATAGCATCTTTGTATGAAGAAATTGAAGTTCCTTCTTTGAACTGATTGTCCTTGCTCACCGATAGTGCTTGGAACTGAGTTCCAATAACCTCCTCAGGTTCTACACCAGTAGATGATGACAAGTTGCTTACAAGCAAGGCTTGTTCCCCACAAACCGTGACAAGTTGATCGTTCTTGACGAACTTTAGCTTTTGGTGGAGGGTCGAAGTAACCGCTCCAGCCTGATGTATCCAAGGTCTTCCTAATAAACAACTGTACGTTGCCCGGATGTCCATGACCTGGAAAGTGATTTGGAAAGTGTGAGGACCAATAGTTATGGGAAGATCAACTTCGCCAATAACTATTTTTCTGGATCCGTCGAATGCTTTGACGACGACCTCGTTGGTTCTCATCGGAGGGCCCTTGAATGATAATTGCATCAAAGTGGACTTCGGCATAACATTCAGGGCTGACCCTGTGTCTACCAGTACGTTGGCTAAAGCATCGCCCTGGCAGTTAACTGTGATATTGAGCGCCATGTTATGACGGCGACCCTCTTCAGGTAATTCTTCATCACTAAATCCCAAATTATTGCAGGAAGTGATGTTAGAGACAATACTATCGAACTGTCTGATTGTTATATCCTGTTCCACAAAGGCTTGCTCCAAGACTTTCTGTAGAGCCTCCCTGTGGGCTTCTGAACTGAGTAACAGTGATAATACCGAGATCTTTGAAGGAGTCTGTAACAGTTGATCGACAATGTTATATTCACTCCTTTGGATGAGCTTTAGCATCTCATCTTTGTCTTTCGAAAGGTCGGGATTACTGGATTGACCGACTGGTGGATCAGGAATTTCTGCCTGACGTTCCTTTTCTTTGTTGGATTCTCCAACTCCTCGGTTGAAGATTCGACCGCTCCGTGTTACACGACTGATGTCTGCAATATTCACGACGGAGGGTAATGGAATTTCCTTTCCATTCTCGATTATTGTTGAACCGTATTTGTAAGGGATAGCCTTAGCTGATTCATACGGTAGTGGCCCCGGTAGATAGATGACTATGGGAACCTTCTGATTTTTCTGACCATCATAAGTAACCTTGATCCGTTCCCGGTTGGGAACTCTAGATTCGTCAAGTAGAGGGATGATGGCAAAAACATCCCTGGTCCTGTGATGACCAGAGATCGTGACAACATCCTCAACTTGCTCGGCAAGGTAGTTCGGTGACCAAATGATGGGTCTTGAACCTGGATATGGACGAATTTCTCCATGATCGACCTGACCCTGAAGAGCTGCTCTCACAAGGTAACACCATTGGTTACTTTCCGAACAGACGCTACAACTGTCATAGTTGTGTGGTGGCACCTGGCCACGCCCACTTTGAATACAATGTAACCTCACTAGGTTACCTTCCATTGATCGGACATCCTGACTTTGACGACGAGTAGGATTCCTGTGACTGATACTAATTTGCTGAGTATCTTCGTCCATATAAATTAGCATCCACCAGTGATTTAACAAGTGCTGAAGTGCCTCCTGGACAAGGGTACAACCTCGATCGTTTTCGTAACCCGCTTTACAGCTTTGATAATCATGTGATATTAAGAATCCAAGTCATACCTGCTCAGCATGTAACTCTACCAGGTTGGTATTCATCACGCGAATGTCAAAAATCTAAACCATGTTGATTTGATAGGAGTTCCTATCATGGTAGTCTTGGATCCATCAAGATCCATCTGACGCTGGAGGGCCTCTTGTATGAAAGAGCATCCCTGTTTGTTTACCGAGCAAATCAGACAGGAACTGTAATCGTACCGCGGCAAATTATGATACTGGCTTTGCCTTGAGTGCATCGCCACCAAGTTGACATTCATCGCACGGATGTCGTGGTTTTGAATGACGTTGGAATTCGTGCAAACCATGTTAACTCCACGAACTCGGTGCTCTTGGATCCATCCAAGATCCATCTGTTCCTGTAGAGCTGCTTGCACTACAGAACATCCTTGGTTGTCTTTAGAGCAGATATCACACTGGTGATAATTATGAGGTGGCACATGGCCATATCCACTCTGTCTACAATGCATCTTGACCAGATTGGCCTTTAACAAGAGTACATCATGAATTTGATAGACATTGTTAGTCTCTTTCTCAATCAGGTTGACTGCAGCTTTCTCATGTTAAGGCAGCGGGTTCGTGAGAACGTTGGGATTCGTATCTTTGAAAGATAAGAGCCCGCTCCTAACAAGCTTTTGCACGTCGGATTTGAAATTGAGACAAGTCTCAATGTTATGCCCTGAACCTCCTTGATGATAAGGGCATGTTTGATCCGCTTTAAACCAAAAAGGTGGATTTTCCGGAACTGAAAGGGGAGACTTAGTCTGAATGTGCCCCTTAGCCAGCAGTAACGGAAACAGCTATGCGTACGTTACGGGTATAGGATCAAATCCTGGTGGCCGTGTTGTACGGTTGTTGTTATATGGAGGACGAGCCTGCTGAAGAGGCTGTTGTGTCCTTTGTTGGTCAGGTTGACTCTGCGCAACCTGAGGTTGATACATAGGAACAGGCGCGGGGCCGATAGCAAGAGTTACAGCTGCTACTGGCTGATAACGTCGCCTTTGCTTTCCGAGAGAGATATTCCCAATATCTTGCTCTTTTTTCTTAGGGAGAGCACTACCATATTTTTTAGTACCGCTCGTTGATCCAGTGTCTTTTACTAAACGTCCTTCTCGGACGGCTTCCTCAAGACGTACACCCATGCCGACCATTTCGTTGAAATCACTGGGCGCACTGGCAACCATTCGGTCATAGTAAAATGAGCTTAAGGTCTTTAAGAAGATCTTTGTCATCTCTTTTTCCTCAAGAGGTGGACAAATTTGAGCGGCAATTTCACGCCACCTTTGAGCATACTCCTTAAAGGTTTCCTTGTCCTTTTGCGACATTGATATGAGTTGATCTCTGTCGGGTGCCATGTCCAAATTGTACTTGTATTGTTGGACGAAGGCAGTACCAAGATCTCTGAATGTACTGATCGTAGTACGGTTTAAACCCATGTACCATTTGAGTGCGGCACCGGTTAAACTATCCTGAAAGTAATGAATCAGCAGGTCCTGATTCTCCGTCTGAGCTGACATCCGCCGAGCGTACATCACCAGATGGCTCTGAGGGCAAGAGTTACCCTTGTATTTTTCAAAGTCGGGCACTTGGAATTTGTGCGGGACTTTCACATTTGGGACCAAGCAGAGGTCTGCGGCGTCTTTTCCAAATAGATCCTGACCGCGAATGGCTTGCAGCTATTTCTGCATTTCCAAGAACTGCTCCTGGAATTCATCCATTCTGTCAAACATAGTTTCCTTCTTACCAGAAGGTGTTGGTGGAATCTGTCCTTCCGGGACAGTGTACACCGCAGGGGGTGGTACCGTGACTATGGTAGTAAGTCTTGGCGCTTCCCGAAGTTTGTAACCTTCAGGAGTCTTGAGTATGCCCCTGGCATCTTCGCTTTCCCGAAGTTTGTAACCTTCGGGCCCAGCGGCTTCTGTTGCGATTCCCTGATCTACAGTGATCGGCGAAACATATCCTTCCGGGATATAGTTAACAGGCATGCCCCAAGGACGATCTTTCGGCATCTGATACCTAGGATCATACTTTTCTATGATGGGCGTTAAGGTGATCTCTGAGATCACGGTTCTTTGTAGCTGAGCTTCTGCCATGGCTTACATGTCGTTACGAAGCTTTCTCATATCCTCTCTCAGAGCGTCGATCTCTTCTTTCAACTCTCTGCTTTCTTCCTCAAGATCATCCATCCTTTTCTGACGATTGTCCCGAGTATTATACGAATGAGACAGTTTGACTCTAGAACCGAGACACAAACGTGAGATTCGTAGGGAAGAAGAATATGCGATGTGAGAATGATGAATGCAATGATTATATTAATTGTTCTTTGGTTTAATCAAAATAAACTTCGACAATTAGATTGTAAATATCAAACGGTGGGGAAACCCTTTTTTATTGAATTCCAAAGGATTACAGAAATGGAAATACAGTAGATTACAAAGTGCAGAAACAGAAACCTAAACTAATGGGTCCCGAGTCCTCTTCTTTGACCAAGGCGCCTCGGCCGTTGTCGGGTTGTCATTCCTTTTCCAGGTGAAAGGAGCGAGCAAATTCCTTTGGTCATCTTGATTCTCCACAGCATGCTGCTCCAAAATTTCAATCAGAGCATCTTTCTCTTTTAGTAGTTGCTGTATTTGGATACACTCTACGTCAAGGGTGCGGTACTTGTTCTTCCAAGACCTTCTTTCCTTCTGAACTTTGTTGAGAGTAACCTGAAGCTTTTCAGTCTCCGTCATGAAGTACATGACAATTTCCCTCGGTGGAAGAATTCCGTAACGAGGATAAGGCATCTTTAGCTTGAGAGCTCTAGTTTGTACCCAATGGAGATAAGGCTCCACCGAGACGCAGTCCGATTTTCCCAGAGACTCTCGTCCTTTCTTATGAACATGTTTCCAAGCTTGCACTATTTCCATCTTTAGTACTCTGTCACTTTCTCCTTCTTTGAAGAAAAGACCCTCCATCTTTAGTGCTGTGTCTCATCGGGTATCCAAATTGACGAAGAACTAATATCGGATGATAGTTGATTCCTCCTTTAGTTCTTATGAGGGGTACGCTGGGGAAGTTTTCACAACGGTCGATGATTCTGATTCCCTCATAAATCCTATTACACCAATCTATATCGGAATTGGTGAGAGACATGATCTTCTGCGACCAACGCAAGACACTCTTGCAATCCCAAAAAGCAGCAGACTTGGGCAAGTGAGAGATAAACCATTTGTAAGGCACAGGTACACAGCATGTGATCTCCCCTCCGCTGTACAAATTTCCCAACTGTACAGAATGATACGCATCTGCGAGCAAAGTCGGCACAGGGTTTCCAATGAGAAAAACCTTAATAGCGTTGATATCGACGAAGTTATTAATGTTGGGAAACAAAAATAACCCGTAGGTGAGCAAGACAAAGATGCTTTCAAAAGCAGTCGTATTCCCTATACTAGCAAAGTACAAGGCTTTCTTTGTCAAAAACTGGGCTGGCAAACCTTGGATGCCACCCTTAGTGGTCATGTGAGTCCTGACCTCAGACTCGTCCAAATGAATTGCTATTGCAATAGTCTGATTCTTTGGAATTTCTTCCAGTCCAGAAAATGGAGCTCGATCAGTGATATGTAAATCAGTCAGATGAGAATACTCCTCCAGCGTTGGTGCTAGCTGGTAATCCGGGAATGTGAAACAGTGATAAACCGAATCGTAGAATTGAATGAGCGCGTCCATGATCCCCTTAATCACATGGACTCTTAACAGTGGTAGCAAACCACCGTGCTTGGCTCTGAAAGCCTCTGGGTTAACGATCATCCTTGCTAACTTTCTCAAATCCCCTAGTTTTGGAACCTTGAAGGTATACTGGTGAGTTCTCCTTCTACCGAAATCCATTAGCGTAATCCTCTTCTCTGATATTTGCAATCATAGTCTTAGTTTAATTTGAAAAACAGAGAGACTAGAAGAGAAAGTTTTTTGAATGTTTTAATGTTTTATTAAATGAATGCATGAATGCAGCACACAAAAACATAGAAAAAACATGGGGTTAAAGGGTCGTTGTCATGAAGTCAAAGCTCTAGGGTGATTTTCTAGGGTGATTTTTGTACTAGGGTGATTTTTGTACCTGTACTCATTATCATCAGCTCTTCCCAGGAAAGCAAGACAACAAGCGGATCGCCAGCGAGTTGTGTGCAATCTTAGAGTAAGTGCCATTCACCGAGAATAGATCACCAGCCTCAAATGAGGGTAGTATCGCGTAACAGCTATTTCCGATAGCTTCCGCACTACGAAAGGGTTTGGTTTTTCTAGGTGTATACTCATTCTCACCACATGCGGCATCACACGCATTCCCATTAGCAGAAAAATAAACACGTATAGCAATTAGGAAAAGCAGTATATATATTTGTCCTAATCATCCTAGACTTATAAAGTTATGATTCCTAAGTTCCTGACAGAAATGGGTTCCCCGGCGGAAGCCCCAATCTGTGGTTCCCTGCCTAAGAGATGGACCAGCATAGGTCAATCTTTCTCTTCGGTAGAGTTCCCATTTTCCGTAGAAAACGGGGATGATGCCCTAAGGCAGAAGAGGAGACTCCCCAGCAGAGTCGCCATTTGTGTAATTTTTCACACAAGAGAAGTAGAAAGAAAGGAACGGGCCCCACGGTGGGCGCCATTTTTACTGTAGCGAGCGATTTTGGACGCGGTTCTTAAGCGCTGGTCGCTCTCTGCGGTTTGAGCTTAAACTACAGGTCGATTCATTTTTTATCCTATTGTGAGCTGAATAAGGAAGGGAAATAGATGTCTCCAATTAACCCTGCTTGCATACTGAGTTTAAACAGCGGTCTGTTAGGTTACAGATGCTATCAATGTGGGGGGCCTTTGTACTGGTTATTTGTATTTTCGCCAATACTGTTTTCTTTCTTTCTTTTACCTGGGCAGAAGGTTTCTGACGGGGAACAAGGGTTAGGATGTTAGGACTGATGTTTTTGAAATACTGCTTTTGGTTGATGGAGATATGGGATTTGGGTTTTTTGTTGATTGTGCTCGCTAAGACCTTTTCTTTCGATCTTATGCCTACGTATTCCCGTTTACCGAAACAGGGAAATCAGAGCGTTCGTAGTTCCTCCTATTCTATGGGAGGAAATGGGTGTTTTTTGGTGTCTTGTTCAAAGCCCAAGACGTGAAGCGAAAGGTGGTTTGTATCTTGTTCAAAGCCCAAGATGTGAAGCTGAAAGGTCTATTTGTGTCTTGTTCAAAGCCCAAGACGTGAAGCTGAAAGGTCTCGGCTTTAGAGAGAATTTGTCGTCTCTAAAGATTGGAGAAGGAGAATTACTTTAACTGGGATACGCGGATCCGAGCAATGCCATAATTTCCGAAGAAAGGGTTTTAACCTGAAGGAGATGACTTTAACTCAGTGTAGAGTAATGCCATCTTTCCTTAGGAATTTCTCATGCTAAAAGAGGGACAGTGGCATGGATGTAGATGATCCAGAGGCTTGCCGCTTACAACGATTAGATGAAGGGGAAGGAGTTGTTGATGTTTGTTTACTGTGAACGAGGCACAACTTTGATGCTAAAAGGTTAATTAGATTAACCAGTGGTTTTCTTTTACAAAGCCTAAGAGGAGGCTAATTTCCGCTAGGAAAATCATTATACAAAGCCTAAGAGGAGGCTAATTTGTGTCTCGTACAAAGCCCGAGAGAGAGGCTAAAAGGTTTTGACTGGACGATGGAATCTTTGTGTCTCGTACGAAGCCCAAGATAGAGGCTATTGTTTGTTTAACTCTACGAGGGAGTCTTTGTGTCTCGTACGAAGCCCGAGATAGAGGCTAAAAGTTTTTGACCCGACGATGAAGTCTTTTATACTCACCAAGAGAGTGTTTTTGTATCTCATATGAAGCCCGAGATGGAGGCTAAAAGTTTTTGACCCGACGATGGAGTCTTTTATACTCAACAAGAGAGTGTTTTTGTATCTCGTATGAAGCCTGAGATGGAGGCTAAAAGATTTGACTCAACAAGAGAGTCTTTGTATCTCGTACGAAGCCAGAGATGGAGGCTATTGTAACTGTTTCAGTTGAGTGACAGATCCAATATACTGATTTTAAAAGAGAAAATCAGTTCTTATATGAGCATCACTGTACTCAGGGATTTGATTTGAGGATCAGGGATATTTCCTTCACTTTGAGGAAATGGGAAATCCAAAGGGTATTGAGACTGTCCGAGTCCACGGGTTTCCTTCCTATTTAACGAAGGGTGCTTGAGAATGTCTTTGAGACTCAAGGAAGTTAGACTGTCCGTGTCTAGAGTTTTATCTTTTGGACTATGCTGTGAGAAACAGTAGTAGACTCTATGAAAGGACTGTTCTATAAAGATGACTAAGTTCTGTTCCTATACCTCTAGGAGGTCGTCGGGACAATTTGTACGAAGCCCAAGAGGAGGCTGGAAACTTTTAAGAAGTCGACGGGTCCTTGTACGAAGCCCAAGAGGAGGCTATCATTCCCGGAGGAAGAGATCATTATACGAAGCCTAAGAGGAGGCTGTGAGTACTTCTAAGAAGCCGTAGGGTCCTTGAATAATGCCCAAGAGGAGGCCGATGCTTTTAAGAAGCCCGTGGGTCTTATCATCTCCTTTCCATTAGGAGAGATAACTCTTTTAAAGATAAAAACCACTGGTAAACGTGCGAGGTTTACTATCCAGCGACTTTTAGCTTTTAAAGAGGGTTCCTTAGTTAAGGTCCAAGATTATGACCGTAGTGGGTACCCAAATCCCGAGACATTCAAGGCAAGCTATCCACGAGGAACAGATCAAGTCAGGAAAGTTCGAGATTTTGGAAGAAACTCAAAGATGCCATTCACGGAGAATACATTCATCTTTGGGAGTAGAGTTTCTTGACGATTCCTAAGGAGGACAGCCGAAGAGAAGACTGTATCTGGTGGTCCTATTGGGGATCTAGGCGTCTATTTCTACGAATAAATGAAACGGCGTCACCTAGTTCTAGACGTAGTTGCCGGGGAAACTCGAAATATCTATACTATTATTACACAGTAGATATGAGTTTATGAAAGGAGACTTACAGTGAGCAGCCCCACAATACAGTTTATAATATGAAAGCAGTAAATGAAAGCGATAACCACTTACTCAGTTGTAGTGCTTCCATGCTGTTTGGTTAGTTGTTCAACAAAGAAAGATTGAAAACAACAGTATATTTCAAAATCAAAGGAGAAAGTGCTTTGAAAAAGAAAGATTTGGGGCTTACAGCTCAAGGAGAGGCCCAGGGTTTTATCAGTGAGCGCACTGTTGAATTTGTACAGAGGGACTTATAAAAGTGACTGGGGCCCAAAATGGTTTTCTGTACAAAGGGATGGGTCTTACACTCTCTCAAGAGGCCCAAAAAGGTTTAAAGAAAAGAGTGGGGCTTATAACACGAGGGTAGGCCCAAATGATTTTTCGTTTAAAAATGGCGATCGCGCCGAGGTTTTCTTTTAACGCAGAGGGACTTATACAATAAGTGAGGCCCAAGATGCTTGGTTAAAAGGGGGATTGGGTCTTACACTCTAATAGAGGCTCAAATGATTTTTATTTTTAAATGGGCGACGATCGCGCCGTTTACTTGTACAGAGGGACTTATACAATGAGTGAGGCCCAAAAAGTTTTTGTACAAGGGGGGATGGGTCTTACACTCTCCCAAGAGGCCCAAAAAAGTTTTGAAAATGATTTATGAAGGTTGAATTAATCCAAAACCCTAATTTGTTTTCAAAATGTATTTAATTGAATAAAAAATCAATTAAAATGATCAAAAATTGTTTAACACATGGAAAACAAATTGTGACCTTGGATTAATGCTTCAAAAATTAAGTATTGACCTACAAAATAATTAGAAAGCATTAAAAATTGCAAAATCAATGTAGAAAAAATATTTAAAATGCCAAAAACAATCAAAATATTAATTCTTTGCAAAAATATCAATTATATGAAATAAATAATATTTTTGGGATTTTTTGGGAAAATAAAATATTTTAACATTTTTGTGAATTATTAAAAAAAGAATCAACTCAAAATCATTAAAACTCAGAGAGATATTAATTTTTGAATCAATTAAACAAAATCACAAAATTCAAATATTTGAATTATTCAAAAATGGCGCCAAGAACAGCTGAAGAACACGCGCGTTTTTCAGTTTGCCCAGATTTACATTTTCTATCCAATCTCCATGAATACGTAATCATATCATGCAATCCACATATCATTATGCTCGTTTCAACCTCACGATCATGTCTATGTACTTTAATTTCATTTAAATTAAACATACAACAAGAAATCACGAAGAGACCTCAAGAACCCTAATTTCTGCATGAAGGCTAGGATTTTTGATACACGATTCAAACAATGCAATTAATTGAGGGAAAACATTCCATGCATGATTATGAACATATGGCCAAATTATTGTGCGAGGAAATATGCATAGATTGAGAGATGCCCAAGTTTAGGCTTACCTCCAAGTCGTGACAGCAAGAGCAGATGTGATTTTGAGTTAGAGGTGTTACAGACAAGTTGTGATGATCTGGACAGCTTCCCTACACCATATGGAGTGTGTTTGAACACTTGGATTGAATTGAAATGGACTTGATCAGTTTATGGCATCTCAGCTGGAACTTCACTTCAAACTTGTGTGGATGGCAAGTGATTTTGAGATTTTGATGCTCCAGATGTTATGTGAATGTTTGATCAGCTCATATGTGATGTATGTGAGGTGTGTGAGTGATTGGTTTGTGCAGAATTGCTCTCAAACTCAAAACCCGATAGCTACCTTGCTAAGAAAGGCATTTTTGCCAAGAGAAAGAGATTTTAAGGAAAGCATCTGTTAGATGGATTTGGTGTACTCAAACTGACCACAATTGAGCTCTATTTATAGTAGAGCTAGTTTGTTTTGCAAGGAATAGTGCATGGCAGCTGGTAAGTAGGTTTGGCCAATGTTGGCAAATGAAAATCCAAGTCTCCTCTAGCCATTGACTAGAGGTTAGGGCACAGAGCTTTGGTCCCCTTGGTCTTGGATAAGTCTTGACTGATTTCAGATGAGAATGGCTCAGTCCATGCCACCTTGATGGTTCCATTGAATGCCTCATTCCAAATTTGAAGTCTTGTCCCTATTTTGGCCATTCTAGGTTCAACATGCTATTTCTTGTTCCATGGACTTTGGAGGCTTGGCTCAGTGATTGTCCCCTTTAGATTCAATCCTCTGAGGTGTCCAAGTGGATTGGAGCAATTGAATTTGGCTGATTTTGGCAAATCGAGCCAAAATGCAAATTCTGCCTTGCTTTGACAGATTTCAGCAAGGCAACTTGCCAATGTCATATCTCATGGTGTAAGTTGAATTTGGCAATGTTCTTGGCCATTTTGGAAAGCTATTACATGATACAACAACTGTTTGAACAAGTTTGGTTTTGATCTCTTTTGATTCCAAGTGAAAAATCCCCCTACATTTGGCAAAAAGTGAGGCAGAATCTGACTTAGTGAAAATTTCACTAAGTGTTGGAAAAAGTGACATTTTCACTTTTCAGCCACTTTGATCACTCCATAACTCAAAATCCTTAATGAATTGGAATGACTTGTGGTTGAAGTTTTTGTAGGTGATAATGAGGGCTACAAATCCATCTTTGGATGAAAAAAAATGGCCTTGTGGTTTAGGAGTTATGGTCCTCCAAAATTGGTACCTTTGCCACTTTGTTTTTAACTTAGAAAAATTTCTAAGTTTTATGGTTACCCCTTTTACAAGTTATCTCACTTTTCTTGATTTTTCTTGATGAATGATGATTCAAATCATACATTAACATCATTTTAGGGTTAAAACTCCATTTTGGTGAAAAATCTCAAAAAGTCAAAGTTGACTTTTGTGCACAGTTGACTTTTTATCAGATGAATTCCAAACTGTGCAATTCTTCAGGAAATCATGTCCTTGACCTAAATCAAACTTTATGGACATGTTCCATGGGTGTCATAGGGTATATTCAATCATGTATTAGGGTTTGGGAGCATGTCCTGGTCAAAAGTCAAAGTTACAGTTGACTTTTCCCTTAAAACCCTAATTGTGGTGCAGATGAAAATGAGACTTGTTGCTCAAGCTTCTTGGATCAATCCATTTTCCAAATGGATCAATATGGTATATTAGAGACCCTCAAATCATCTCTTGAGGTCTTGGCTCATGGTTTGTCCCAAAAGTCAACTTAGGGGTGAATTAGGTCAAGAAACCCTAATTCTTGATTTTTGATGAATGCATCCCCTGAGGCAAAATTGACTTGATGAATGGGTTCATGAGGTTCCATGAAGCATATTAGGTTATGTTTTGGATCATTGCCTTGTGCCCAGATGAAAATTTCCATCTGGAGGCCCTGGTCGACCAAAACCCTAATTTGGTGACACTGTCGATCCTGAGACTTGATCCACCTAGAAGGGAGCAGCCTTGTGCTTAATCCTTGAAGTGGGAGTCCTTTTTGATCCATTGTGGATGTTTGAGAGATTATACAAGTTGAAGATCATGTCATTTCTTGATTGATCCTTTGTCTAAAGCTCAGAGAGGGCTTGAAACCCTAATTTTGATTGTATTGGATGCTCACCCACCTTTGGGGAGACTGATGAAGCATGATGGTTCATCCATATTGTGATGATGATTTTCACAATTATGGGAAATCTAAGTGGTCAAAATTTGGGGTATTACACAAGGTGGCATGGATTGAGCTCTTAGCAATTGAATTCAGTCAAGACTTATCCAAGACTAAGGGGACCAGCAGCCTGTGCCCTAACCTCTAGTCAATGGCTAGAGAAGACTTGGATTTTCATTTGCCAACATTGGCCAAACCTACTCAGAAGTTGCCATTCACTATTCCTGGAAAAACAAACTTGCTCTACTATAAATAGAGCTCAATTGTGATCAGTTTGAGTACACCAAATCCATCAAACAAATGCTTTCCTCAAAATCTCTTCTTTCACTCCAATTTTGCCTTCTAAGGCAAGTCACTATCGGGTTTTTAGTTTGAGAGCTTTTCCAATCAAACCAATCACACACACACCTCACATACATCATATAGAAGTGATCCAAACACTCACATAACATCTGGAACACCAAAATCACAAAATCACTAGCCAATTGCTCAAGTTCTTGACAGATTTGCAGTTGGGGTACCATCTCAAGTTCCAGATCATTTCAATCCATTCCAAGCATTCATACACACTCAATGGCACCTAGGGAAGCTATCCAGATCATTGGAACCTAGCTGTAACACCTCCAACACAAAACACGATCACCAGCTGCAAGAGGTAAGCATGAGCTCTTCTAACTCTATGATCCATGCAATTTTTGTTGCACAATAATTTGGCCATATGTTCATAATCATGCATGGAATATTTTCCCTCAATAAATTGCATTGTTTGAATCGTGTGTGAAATTTCTGAACCTTCATGCAGAAATTAGGGTTCTTGAGGTTTCTCTTTGATTTCTTGTTTTATGTTAAAAATAAATGAAATTAAAGACCATAGACATGATCGTGAGGTTAAAACGAGTTGATTGATATGTAGATTGCATGATATAATCAAGTATTCAGTGAGATTTGATAGAAAATGCAAATTTGGGAAACTCAGAACACGCGCGTGTTCTTGCCTTGGTTATTGGCGCCATTTTCAAATATTTGAATATTTGAATTTTGTGATTTTATTTAATTGATTCAAAAATTAATTTCTCTCTGAGTTTTAATGATTTTGAGTTGATTCTTTTTTTAATAATTCACAAAAATGTTAAAATATTTTATTTTATCAAAAATTCCCAAAAATAATATATATTTCATATAATTGATATTTTTACAAAGAATTAATGTTTTAATTGTTTTTAACATTTAAAATATTTTTTCCACCTTGATTTTGCAACTTTTAAAGCCTTCTAATTATTTTGTAGGTCAATACTTAATTTTTGAAGCATTAATCCAAGATCACAATTTGTTTTCCATATGTTAAACAATTTTGATCATTTAAATTGAATTTTTATTCAATTAAAACACATTTTGAAAACAAATTAGGGTTTTTGGATTAATTCAACCCTCATAAATCATTTTCAAAACACTTTGGGCCTCTAATAGAGTGTAAGACTCAATCCTTTTTTGACCAATCAATTTATGGGCCTTAGTGCATTGTATAAGTCCCGATACCGTCAAAAAGAAACGGCGTGATCGTCGCCTTTTGAAAAATAACAATTGGGCCTCTCCTTGAGCTATAAGACCCATTCAAAACTTTTGGGCCTCTAATAGAGTGTAAGACCCAACCCCCTTTTAACCAAAATAATTTTGGGCCTCACTTATTGTATAAGTCCCTCTGCGTTAAAAGAAAATCTCGGCGTGATCGCCATTTTTAACGAAAAATCAATTGGGCTTACCCTCGTGTTATAAGCCCCACTCTTTTTATTTAAACCTTTTGGGCCTCTTGAGAGAGTGTAAGACCCATCCCTTTGTACAGCAAACAAATTTTGGGCCACAGTCACTTGTATAAGTCCCTCTTTACAAATTCAAACAACAGTGCAATCACTGATAAAATCAATTGGGCCTCTCCTTGAGCTGTAAGCCCCAAATCTTTCTTTTTCAAAGCACTTTCTCCTTTGATTTTGAATATATTATTGTTTTCATTCTGTCTTTGTCGAAACAACTAACCAAACAGCATGAAAGCTCTACAACCGAGTAAGTGTTTATACGCTTTCATTTACAGCTTTCATATACATATAACTGTATTGTGGGGCTGTTTCGCTTTAAGTCTTCTTTCATAAACCCATATCAACTGTGTAATAATAGTATAGATATTTAGAGTTTCCCAGGCAACTACGTCTAGCATTAAGCCCGTTGATCACTCTTAAATAGTCAAAACTAGATCCCCATAGGATTACCAGACACTAGAGAAGACCTTCAAAATATGGGCACAAGATCTGATCTTTGGCCTGATGAAAATGGTAGAATTTCTCCGTCGGCCTTTAGTCTAACGGGTAAAGACAAAAGAATTTTTTTATCAATTTTAAAGAATATTAGGGTGCCTGATGGCTATTCAAGCAACATTTCTAGATGCACTGACTTGGTAAATCTCAAGGTGAATGGAATGATGAAGAGTCATGATTGTCATATATTAATGGAACAACTTCTACCATTAGCCATTCGTACAACATTACCTCATGAGATTTCAGCAGTATTGATTGAGTTGTGCTCATTCTTTAGACAATTATGTGGTAAGGTAATTAAAATTGAAAAATTGGAAAAATTATAGAACCAAATTTTCCTCACTTTATGCCACATGGAAATGATATTTCCTCACTCGTTCTTCACTGTTATGGTTCACTTGGCTGTTCACCTTGTCGAAGAATTTAAACTTAGAGGTCCTGTTCATTATCGGTGGATGTATCCTATTGAAAGGTAAACTATGTGATTTTGTTGTGATGATACTAACTTAGAAAGTAGATTTTTTTTAACCGATACTAATGTGGTTCAATAAGAGGTACTTGGGAAAACTTAAATCACATGTACGTAATAAGGTAAAACCAGAAGGGTCTATTGCAGAAGGATGCCGTTTCGAATAGATTCTTACATTTTGTTTAAGATATCTAGACAACATTGAGACTAGATGGAATCAACCTGGACGTGAAAATGATGATCCTATTGGTGATATACAAACAGGTTCACGTGTAGCAGAATTATTTCTTAGAGTTGGAAAACCTGTGGGTGGATCTTCATATTACACTCTAACACCAATTGAAAAGTTGCAAGCTAATAGACTCGTTTTAAAGAATTGTCCAATAGTTGACGACTATCTAAAGTAAGTAGTTTTATTCCATTTAAGTAGTTTCCTCTACACTATTAATGTTTTTTTTACATCTAATAACGAATAACCAAATAGGCAGTTCCAAAGTATTACTCAGAAACAAATGAGGCGTTGTCAAAGAAGTGCTGTTGAGATAGACAAGAAAGTTCATAGAGAGTTTGCTCATTGGTTCCACAATCGTGAGAGTTTTCATACAAAAATAGATGTTTGTATTGAATTTGTTTTTGACAATAACAAGACTAATTGGATGTTGTATCGTGTATAGATTTGCAACAATCTTGACATCATTGATGGACCAGATAAAGATGTTCTCATTAGTCTTGCTCATGGCCCTGTTGATAAAGTTAAAAGGTTTATCGCGTTCAATGTCAATGGGTTCAAGTTTCGAACGTTGGAACGAGACAATCATTTAAAAACTTAAAATAGTGGGGTTTTTGGCATGTTTGGGACACGAAGTTATTCAAGCAATAGTGATACCCAAATGAGATTTGGAGGGGTTCCTTACTATCGAAGATTGATAGACATTATTGTGCTTTCCTATGATGGCTTCACAGTGCCCATGTTTCAATGTGAATGGGCTAATACAACAAACCCAAGAGGCATTAAGATAGATAAGTTGGGTTTTGCCTCTATAAACTTTGCAAGACTATTACATACTGGGGAACATGAAGATAATGAGCCATACATTCAAGCGTCAGAAGCTCAGATGGTTTTTTATGTAGATGATGAGAGTGAACAAGGATGGAGCATACCTGTTCATTTGGAGCCAAGAGACTTGTATGACATGGGTGGAAATGATGAAATTATGACACCCATTGAGCCATATCCATCACAAAATTTGGAACAAATTTTTTCTAATGATGATCCTGGAACTTCAGCGGAAAATGATGCCATTAATTAAGATATATTTTTTTATTGATAAAAAGTCTAGCTTGTTTGTAACTCGTGTGAGACTTATGTTTTTTTGTTTCTTATCCCTAATTAATGTATGAGAATCTTACTTTTTCAGTTGATTCATCGTTATAAAATGAAGTACCAACGTATGACATTGTTACTCTATGTTTTATTGCATAATTTATCTTTTAATTTATTGTGTTTATGTTATGTTTATTAAATTTATAGTCATGATTGATGTTACTCTTTCTGATTATGTTATACTGATTAAAATTGTAGTCATAATTTATCTTTTAGTGTACTGACTTGTTTATCACCTATACTTGTAGTTGAAATCTTTTGTGAAATAAGGAATCCATTATATGATGATATTCGCCGCAAAAATATTGAAGAGAATCACAAAAAGATGCGGGCTCTCAATCTTACTAAACTCTCTCAATCCCTTTGCAAATCATCTTCGTCTTCTTTAAAACCATCATCGGTTAGTAATATAATCTCATATAACTAATAATATCAATAATGTTTCAAAACTAATTAATTGTATTGATTGTTGTTTGATATTCTCTGATGCATTTTATTTAGTCTGTGAAGGGTCGTCCGAGGTTTGTACAACCTGGAGAGCTTAAAGTAAATAAGAAGCGGCTACGTTCAACGACAAATCAAAAATCATCAATAGCCTCTCCGCCAATCCAAACTACAATAACACCTCCGTCAATCCAAACTATAATAACCCCTCCGCCAATCCACACTACAATAATCCCTCCGCAAATCCAAACTACTATTGAAGACATTGTGGTAGAAGATGAGGATGGAGATGTTGTTGTAGAAGATGAGACTGAAAATGTTGTGGTAGAAGATGAGGCTGAAGATGCTGTGGTAGGAGAAGAGGCTGAAGATGTTGTCGTAGAAGATGGGACTAAAGATGTTGTTCGAGTGGCTAGTTCTGAGTATTGGGATGTAAATGTTATTAGTAAGTAATTTAAGGTTAAAGTATCTGTAAGTAATTTAATTTTTTACATAGTTGAGTTATGACATTAATTTGTTTACTTTTTTATGTGATAGATGTGGAGGGTTATGTTTCAAAAACACGTTTATGTGTGAAAAATTTGGTTGTGAAATCAGAGTCTGATGGAACATGGATAATACTTGAATGGGATAAGACTCATCGTGCAGTAGGATCGGCGGCTGGTTTGTTAGCAGGGTATTTGGGTGTACTTATTAGAATGTTTAAAGACTTTCCCATAATGTTCGAGAGTTGGAGGAGTATTCCAATGGATAAAAAAACATTGTTTTATGATTCAAAGATAAAGGTATCATTAATAAATAATTACATATTTTGTAAATTAATTTTATCGTGCCTATCATTTGCTTTATTAACCCATTTTTATTCGTATAGTTAGCTCCATTTTAATGTTGATGATGGGCGTGAAAAGATTACATACTTGGTTCTGCTGTAAAGAAATAGAAGGATGATCGTTGTCAATTGTTTCAAAAAATTTATAAATGGGATCTCACTTTGGAGGAAAATCTTCAAAATTATCCAAAATGCAAAGGCATTGAAGAAAAAGACTGAGCTGTTTTTGTTCAATATAGGCGGAAAGAAAAAACACAGGTAATATTAGTGTTTTACTCATATAATTTTATTTTTAATATATAAGTAATGCATTGTATCTTATTCCTCTCTATAACGCGTGTTTTTTTTTGTTACCAATGTAGAGATTAGCAAAACAAAATGCCCAAATTAGAGGAAAATTGAAGATTCCACATACACTTGGATCTAAGTCGCTTGCAAGGAAGCAACATGAGTTGGTATGTCTAAATCTATATATTGTTGGTTTTATGCTTGATGGTACAAATAATTAATATTCGTTCTTATTTGTAGGAATCGAGAGATGGTCGATCATACAGTAGAGGAGAAATGTATGCAATTTCGCATAAAAAGTCTGACGGGTCTTTTGTCAATGAACATGCACAGAACAATAATGTAAGTACAAGTTAATTTTTTAAAAATATTTTTTAGTTTCCTTAAGGTTTGAGTAAAAAATCAAACCTTTTGGCATCTCTTAGAGGTGGGGAGAACCTGTCTGAAAATTAATTAATATTCATGTCTGTGTCTATATGTAAGTACTAGTTATAATATTTATAGCACCGATACTTTTGTGTTTGCATGTCTGTGTCTATGTTAATACTTCGTAGGTTATAACTTATGATACAATTGATGTGTAACATAATACTTGCCAATAGTGTCCCATAATCCAAGATTAACTGTGCTACCATCAACCAATGAAAACAGTCTATAAATTATCGATAACAGTGGAAAGTCACAGGTTACTAACTGATTTACAAGTTAAAAGAAAGATATGGTTAAAATAGAACTGGATATATATAATAGTATACAATATAGGGGGAAACCGATAAGATTAAATGTTACTTTAGTCTATTAACTCTGGATTTCTAGATCCCTATCACAGTCAGTAGTCACAAATAAGAGCATGACAAAATGGATCAGTCTTTTTCAATCCTGATCCATATTTCAAGAGGATTTTAGGATGTGCCTAGCTCTTTTAGGACCAAGTCGGACAGGGCTCGATCTTATTAGGAAAAGAGTTCCAAAAGTAGTCTGTCCCAAATTATGTTATTCTTGCGTATGAAGACCAAAAGGGTCTGCTTTGTTGTTTCCTCAACCATATTGCAGAAAAGCATCTGATTTAGAGCAGAGTATTTTGTCCTGCACAAGAAGACAGATCTTGCAGAAAAGCATCTAATTTAGATGCAGGTTTAGCAAGCTTTAGCACATTAGCTTTTTTTTCACAAAATGTTAAGACGAATTCCGAGTTCCAAAAGCTGATGAAAACGAATCATACAATAAAAATAAAAACCCTAAGGTGTTTCAGTAAAGAAGGATAAACATCCAGAAACAAGGAAAACATTTTTTCTATGAAAAACCAGAACATAAGAAAATCTCAGCAACAAAAACTGCACATAGCAACAACACCACTAATCGAAGAAGGAAGAAGAATTGAAACAAAGCATAATCAAAGCCAAAGTGATCATACCTAACAAATCCAACACGAGCCCAATTTCATTTCCTTCAATTTAGGTACCTTTTCAGTCTCATTCACATATCAGATGTTGGTCTATGATGTTGACTGTTGCTAAAATTTTCCTTCACCTTATTTATTCTTTCTGCGCATTGAGACATGGTATCGAAATCTGGTTTCTCAGTGGTAGATTCGAAATTTGGTCTGGAGACTGTTTTTAACATTAAAACTTGATTTGAGATCATGGATGAGGTTCCTTTGTTTAGGTTTCGATTTTAGTTTATGTTTGAGCGTTGATTTCTCATAGGCCGAGGTCTAATGTTTGTGTATTTACGTATGTTGTGTTACTTCGATCCATGTACCATAATTTATTTGCGATTTTTTTTATCTCGGTACCCCCGTTTCGGTTCATGTTTCGTCATCAGGTTCTGATGAAAACGAATGAGTTTGGCCAAATAGGAGGATGGAGGAGGAACGTTTTGAGAGAGATTGATTTTGATCAACTTAGCAAGTTGTAGTGTATGTTTCAGATTTTGTTCATTTTGTCTATTAACTCTGGATTTTTAGATCCCTATCACAGTCAGTAGTCAGAAATAAGAGCATGACAAAATGGATCAGTGTTTTTCAATCCTGATCCATATTTCAAGAGGATTTTAGGATGTGCTTAGCTCTTATAGGACCAAGTCAGACAGGGTTCGATCTTATTAGGAAAAGAGGTCCAAAAATACATTGTCTTAAGTCCTTTCAATTGTTTTGATTTTGGAGTGAATTTTCTTCTTCAAATTCTTGCTAGCATATATATATATATATATATATATATTCTTTGTTAGGAATAGTATTATTTTAGAATGCAATCATTTACTAAAAATTAAGCACCTATAGAAGAAACTCTTTCTTGATCTTCTCCTAAACAATGCAAAGGAACTCTTTCTTGCAGAGAGCATACTTTTTTGCGGCTAAGGAAAGTTTATGTATTTCTCAAGTAAAACAAGTATACTGTAATGCAAGGGAAGGTAAGTATTTTATCCAATATTAGCTTAAGTAAAATTCAATCCAAATGGCCCTTTGGGAGAAAGTATAGAACCCTTAACGGTACCTATGTTGCACGGATACTTTAAACAACTGCCAGCTTAAACCAGCCCTGAAGCTTTCAATAAAATTGACAGCTTTGTGATCAACATCTGGGTTGGGATTAGGATACACCAACAGAGAAATTCCAGGTTCTTCTATACACCAACATCTGGGTTGGCTCACTCTCCCTGAAAATGACTTATTGACTTATTAGTTCACTTATGTTCTCCGCATAATAATTAGGTCATGAAACCTGTTCCACTAAACTACCCCGTCTTTCATTCTATCCAACCATTTCTAGCCTAAATAAACTCTGTGAAACAGTTTATAGCATAAACGTATCAGAATATTGATATTAAGCGTAGAAAGATCTAATGGAATCCATGCCCCCGGATAGATCTTTAGGTAAGCCAATGACAATTGACAAAATAACAAAGGGCCAACCATCCCAAGTGGGGGGTATGTAAACTTCAAGACAGAAAGTTCCAGGCCAAAATATAGTATTCCATGCTTCCAATGGCATTTCCGCCCTTTTTTCGCCAATTATGGAAACCTTTAAGGATAAATCAATTCACATAAATGTATGTCCAGGAGAAGATAACTTAAGTTTAATGGTATAGCTTACCATCACAGGTTATTCCACAGGACATAAACAATATGTGACCTCAATTTAACTACACAGGACAAATACTATAACTTCAACACCTAAAGTTCCAGTAACAAACCATATTCCAGTAACAAACAACACCTAAAGTTTCAGAACCGCTATGGTCATTATTTAACAACATATTGTATTAAATGATATCACAGAACAATAGCAATTGTTCAAATTCTGCTATCCTGTAGCACCATTATAACTGCTATTTAACAACACTGCATTATTGGGCATTTCATCTGGTCTAAAAATATCTTCAATTAATGCATTGTTAATCAGTAGAATCAATCACGCATGTTAAGATGAAGACATTCAATGTGTCAATTCAAAAGAAGAAGAAATTTGACTTTTGCCACATATTTTACACATTGTTTTAAATACATTTATGTTATAATGTATGAAAATGGTTTTCTATGATGCTGGTTTGCATTAGTTTATGAATATTCAACTAAATGTGCTTGCGAATATTGGTATGACAGTAGTTTATGAAAATTACAAACCATCCTTGACACAGTAGTCTATCAATGTGATATAATTGTATAAGAGATGATGAATTGTTGATTCCCATTTGCTAATAGTCAAAGTTACAACCTGTTTAGTGTGTGCCACTATGTTTTGAAAATAGATTTTGGATGAATTTTAATTGTGCAGGAAAAATTACAAGCTGCAATTAAGGATTCCATGTCTGAAAATGAGGCATTTCAGAAAGTATTTGGAAAAGAACATCCTAGATATGTTCGTTCTGTGGGACTTGGAGTTACTCCATCTCAGAATAATAGATCTACGAGATCGTCGTCTTCTTTTGAAGAAAATGAAAAAATAAAGAAAATGCAAGAAGAAATTGAAGCGCTTAAAGAACAAAATTCAAAAATTGATGACTTGATTAATGTAATCACATTCTTAAAGGAAAGGGACAATGCTAGGAAAGAAGAAATTGAATTCTTAATGCAAATGCAAAATTCTAGTGGAAAACAGGTATGATTTTCATGAAATATATTATTAACATTAAAATACATAAGTTTAAAATTGATAGTTCATTCTAGTGGAAGACGTTCTTCTAAGTTTAATATTTTTTTTCACATGGATTAGAGTCACCTATTGATGGTAGACGTTCTTCTGAGTCTAGCTACCGATTTGCAGATAATGGATCATCAAGAAGGATAAATTAGACTTTGATATGTTTTTCTATGTACTTTTTTAGCGACCTGATGATAGGATACGTTCTTATGAACTTTTTTTAATGTATTTTTCGCATTATGATGCTTATTATTATAAGATTAGGATTTTATGATTATGGATATATTAGATGTTTTAAGGATATTACATGATTATATAATATGACATGATTACTGTTATGGATATTACATGTTTATGATTGAATTTAATTTTACCATTTAAAATGTAATATAGAAAATTGTATAAAAAAGTAATGAAGTATTAAAAAAAATACCATAAATAAAAATATTTATATGGAAATAATTTAAAGAAGTAAATAATATTGAAAAATATAATATTATATTTAAAACTATTTTAATAGATAATAATTAAAATTAAAAAAAATATAAATAAAATAATATTATACACAGTTATGACGGTTGGAAACCGTCGTAATCAATAATAAAAACAATACTCAATATGGAATTTACGACGGTTATATCCGTCGTAATCAACAATAAAAACAAAAAAATAATAGGAAAATAACGACCGTTATAACCGTCGCAATCAATGACATAATCCTCTATCACACTGAAAATTACGACGGTTGTAACCGTCGCAATTAACAATGACAACAATAATAAGTAAGCAATTTAAGACGGATGGAAACCGTCATATTATCTATGTTACGTCAGTTAGATACCCGTCGTAAAAATTACGACGGTTTGCATGACGATTTTCATAACCGTCGCAAATTGCACTCGCGACCCACATTTCTGCGACACTTCTAAAACCGTCGTAAAGTTCAAATTACGACGGTTAGAACCATCGTAATGTACCAAAATGAATCGTGGCAATTTGCCAAATTTCTTGTAGTGAAAAGAGGGTAGGAGGACTGTAACACCTCAAAATTTTCCCTCTTATTTATACCCAATAGGTGGCTTAGGCTTCACATTTTATTTGCATCTAGGACATAAACATTTGCATGTGCATCATTAGCTCTCATAAGGCATGGTATCAAGAGCGTCACCATCTCTGTATTGTGCAAGGCAAGAAGAGTGAGATACTAATTCATCAATCCATTGAAGCTTGTCATATCTCCAAGATAACCCATATGGTCCAACATACCATCAGGAATTTGAATTTGGCAAGCAAAGTAATGGAGGGTGCATTATCATAATGGCTGATCATCAACTAGGGTTTTGACCTTTTGAGCTTGAGACACCTCCATGAGTAGGGTCCTTGGGTCTCTGACAGCATCTCATCACATAAGTCATCTTGGTTTGAGGCAATCCACATCATAGTTAGAGGAATTTGGATTCTGATGATCAACCATTTTCTCCTAACTGTTGGGGACCAAATTAGGGTTTTGCATAAAAGTCAGTTTATTTCTGATTTTTTGGGCAAGACTTGATTTCATCATATTCCACATGTTCACAAGTGTCTATGCATGGAGTTTGAGCCCTCAGTTACATTCATAAGGGTTTCAATTGGAGGATTGACTAAAAGTCAAAGAAATTGGGGAAAAGGTCAATTAATCAGGGAAAAAGTCAACTCTTGACTTTTTAAAGTCATAATCATGTTCCTTACATCAAATATGGTTAATGGAAAAAATTTGATCATGAAATGTCAAAGGGATTCACCAAAAATCAGAAGATGTGGAAAGTTTCCAAAAATAGAATTAAGGGTTTCTAAAAATGGCAAGTTTTGGCAAGGTGCACACCCATCTTTGAAGCATTATTTACCCATGGTCCATGCTCCAAATGGAAGGGTTATGAAGGCCTATCAAAAGTTCACATTACAAGCTTCAAAACCATAACAAGAACTCCTCCATTGGATCAAAATTGAGGGAGTTATGATTGATTAAAGTTGAGAGATTTCACGGCATTTTAGGTCAGTCAACCAAGTCCTGACCAGCCAGCACGCAGTAATTTGATCAAACATGTGGTGTGCATGTTAGGTTCAATTTCAGGGACCAATTACACCATGATGCAAGTTTCAAATGAAAAAGTGTCCAACATGAAAGTTGTTCCCCTTGATACCCTCTACAATATTGATGTTGGGAGTTTTTTCACCAGAGCAACCATTTGAGAGATAAAGTGGATCAAAGTAGGTAAGTTCCCACTAATTTTTCCACACGCACATGAGTTGATCATGGCAAGTCGGAGTGACATGCGTATGCAGTTGTGTATACACAACTTCATGACCATTTTTGAATGTCTTAGAGGCTCCCAATTCAATTGTTTTCGACATCAAGGTTGTTCTACTCCATACCCTCTTCCCAAAGACACCAAAATCATGCCAAATGAGCCACTATCCAACATGATATTTTGCTCCAAAGTCACTAATATGGATATGGTACATTAACTGTTCATGCCATGCAATTTTACCAAACATATTCCTCTTCATTCTAAAATTCAAAACAAAGTATCATGACCTTACATCCTTGATGTATGCACATGTGTCCTTCCCTTTGCTTCAAATAACCATACCAAAATCTTACATCCCATGCACATTCTTTCACCATACTCCATATAGCCATGAAAAACAAAAAGAGAAAAGAAACTTAGCAAACAAGTTGTCTTACTGCACCAGCTAGCATTAGCAACATACATCATCATTATCATCATTGTAGTACATTCCATGATGACCATAATACACATACATAATCACCAAACTCGTGACAAACCTCACTCTCATCTTTTTAAGCTTTCATTAACCATGCTTATAACAGATTTCCAATCATTCTCACATCATCACCACTCATCATAATTCAGTACACACTAATAATAGTGAGCTAACACACACACACACAAAACCATAAAGCCAACCCGTGCCAACACTTCCACTAATATGCATTCTCCATTTTTCTGAGCTTTCACTAACCAAGGTCCTAGCCACACTCTAACCTTGATTAAATCACTCTAACATCATATATAAACTTCTAACCACCTCTAGCCGGGTTAGTTAGATCCAGTTCCCATCACACAAACAAAAACTCTCTCTCTCACTCTCAATATCCAGCTCTGGATTTTTCTCTAGTTCTTGAAGATTTTCACGGATTTTCTTTTGATTCTTCATCACCACAATGTAAGCTTCTTTCTGTTGGCATTATTTGAAGCTTAAATCCACCATTGAAGATATTGGAATTCTTCATTCTCTTCATCAACAAGCCGTTTTGCACGGTTAAAGGCTTCAAGAAGCGTTTATTTCGATCCAACTAGTTCTACACAAAGCTTCTAAGGTTCATCAAGGCACTAAATCCACGTTTCAGCAAGGTACCATTTTCTGAATCTCATAGCATCCATTGTAGTATTATATGATTAGGATGATGGAGGAGTGCATATTGAAGTCCTTTGGAGTGTAGGCCATGCATGTTGTTTAGAAAATTAAGTGGAAGCATGAAATTTTGATGATTGTGTTATGGAAATCGTGACTTTGTGATCAATTATCTGTGTGATTTAGGCTTCGTTTTAAAATTTATTTTCCATGTTTGTGTTCGTCTCATTGAGCGCTACAATTTTGGTTCAAACTTCATTGAATTTCATCAAGAGATGAAGGAGTTATGTTGGATCAAAGATTGAAGAAGAGTGGGGTTTGTGAGTGTTATTTTTTTGGTTTTATGGTGGTGGGAAGTTGATGACGATGACGTGTCATTGTGGGGTTGGTTATCTTACTTCTTTTCATGGTAGCCAATAGGAAAAGACCACTGCATTAATGAAAGAAAGGTCACGTGTAGAATTTGTGCTTTTTATTGCCATGATTAAGTCATAATTCGTTGATAATTGCAAGAGTTGATGGCTAATAATTGGGGAGGGTGGTGGTAATGATTGATGGCGGCGCTGCAGGTGGGAGAGTGTGTAGCTATGGTTTGACTTTTGCTTGTAGGAGTGAGAGAGAGTTTTCCAGCCGTAGGATTTGTTGTGCGGATAAGATTGCGCCACGGAGTGAGAGCTCACATGCGGAGCACATGGCCTGGTCTTCCCTCTCTTTTCCATTTTTTCAAATTTTTGATGCATGGATTTTTGAACGTATAGGCCTGACAGAAAATGCTTTCTGCACCCCCTAATCATTGGACCCAATGCTCTATGAACTGTTTGTTTGCAATTTTCACACCCCCCATGGAATTCTCTAGTTTTTTTCTATTTTTTGGATGCATGTCTCAAAAGGATTTTCGAAAAATAGTTTCTTTTTACTAAAAATTCTGAGAAAATTCAAGATTGGTCTTAACCCTCTCTTTTAATTTTTGGTACTTTTTATTTCCAATTTTGATTGATTTTGATGCCTGTTTTGGAATTTTCTTTGTGTTGTACTTTAATGATCATAGCTTGTGATACTTGGTGCACAAATCATTTTCTATAAAAAGTCTAGTATTGATTTTTTACATGGAACTTGACATGAGATATTAGGACATATTTAACACAACCTTGTAATTTTTTTGGATTTTTTAGGTGATGTATGGTTGGCTTTTGAATGCTATTTTGTATGTGTTTGTTCAATGATTATAGAGTATGTTATAGGTCTTGTTTAAACATGATAACAAATGAATTTTTGCTCATGATTTTGCAAATGGTTTAGCCTCTGATTTCACTCCATCTCACTTATTTTCTTTGAATTTTTACAACATTTAATCACGCTTGTATTGATTGTTGAAGTGAATCTTGTTTGTGTAGATGTTTAGTTTTTTAGTACTAGGGCTTTGTGTTCTTTGTGTAACCATTCAACATGATACTTAGGCATCCATTTGTGTGCATGTTTAGGAATTTATTTTAGGTCTTCCAAAACCAAATTATAGGTCCTTAAATCTTAAATTTGATTGATTTGCATAGACTTGATTGAACATGGATTGGCACTTGGTATTGGACTTCTCTTTGTCTATTTTATCATATGTGTTGCATACCACATCTTCATGAAGACTTATAGGACCTAAAAGCTATCCAAAGTTGACTCACTTTCTTCTTTAGATCATCTATAATCATTCATGTGTGCCTCATAACTTCATTTCACCTAATTGAATTCACATGACCAAATTATCTTCACTTGTTCAACTTGTGCTAGCTCCCATTGTTTATGTAATATGCTTTTACTTGTTGCATCACTCCATCACACATGATCTCATATGACCCATAATATGTGAATATACTTGTAAATACTCAATTGACTCATATAAATGCCCATTTGTTTCATGCATTCATACTTTGGTATGCCATCTCCAAATTGAACAATTGTTTGTTAATTTTGTTTGTACCTTATATGATGTATGTCTCCCATTTCTTTTAGGTTTTGTATGAGACCTATTAGAGGTAAATAGCCTCTGATATTGACATGTCTAATATGCTCTTGACTCATTCTAACTTCATCTATCTTCATTCATTTCATAAGACATCTATACTTGACAATTTTGGTTGTGTTTTGCCCCTAACTTTTAACAAGTAATGACATGAGTTGTGTGTGAAACTTATAGGTCTTCCATTTTGATTTCAACTTCATTTAAAGTGTGATATGCTACTGACTTGGATGCTCATGCATTATCCATTTCACTTACATGACTTCTTTTGGTTTGTTTTAGCTAGTGTGTGCATAGTTTGAACTTGTATGAACTAGTTAGTTTCTTCTTCTTCAATATGCTTCAATGTGGGACTTGTGTAGACTTTAAGTTTCCATTCTTGACCTAAAAATTTCATCTTAAATTTCATAAGCCACTGACTTGAATTCCTATTACATGATTTTTCGTCTTACATCTTAATCCCGTACTTGCATTACAAGTATGCATTATTGTTGAATTTTAATGGTTGTTTGTGCACTCCTCTTTGCTCTATTTATTTTAATAATTGCATCCATGACTTGTATGGTCATTCAATGACATTCATATACATTCTTAAATGTCATGTAATGCTGACCTTGATGCTTATATGTACATTCATCCACATTGATGATCCATTTGCATTATTAATGTTTCATTTGCATTCGTATGATTGTTTGGTGCGTAGTTTACTTTTGTTTGTTCTCATATGGTATGTTTACATTAGTAGGATCATTTAACACGTATATACTGACTTGGCATGTCCCTTAACCATTAGGACCTTTCCCTTTTGGTTTGAACTTTACTTTCTTCTTCGTTGGTCTTCTCAAAACAAATAGTTGTGTTTGGTTTAGTTTCTTGCACTTATTTTCACCACTTGTGATGATTAAGCACTAACCTTTTGTGTAGTGGCAGAGGTAAGTCACTTGGGTATGTGGATTTTAATCCATACTCATCTCTTCTTTCATCTCTCATCTCTTTCACTACTATTTCTCTTTTGCGAATAGCATGATATAATGCTTGTTTGTGTAGAACATTCTCACATCCCTTAGGGATCCTAGCTCATCCTTAATTTTTTATTAAGGTGAGGTAGGATAAGCTTTAGATAGTGCTATCCATCTCTCCTTTTAGACTTAGGTGGTTCCTATTACCTCACATAACCATAGGATCTCCATGGATGGTAACTTTAGGGTAACTAGTCCCCCACTTAGACTTTTTCCTTTCTTCCTTTGAGTTTCTTCTTTCTCATCTCAAAACAAAAAGTAAAAACATCTAATAAAGGATAAACATGTATTGCACACGAGCCTTGCATGTGGGAAATAAGATAGTGGAGGATCTTCTTTCACTTTCTTAGAGTGTTTAGCATACGTCCCGTCTTGTGTCGATATGCGAAGCATTCGATCCTATGTCATAGACTTTAATGCAATATGTGTTATGAACACAAAATAATCAAAACACTTCTTCTAAAAGAAAAAAGCAAACAATTCTCTTCTCATCTCACCCACTCTCATCGTAAAGGATGCGTCATTTCCGTTCTACCACAAACAGGTAAACGCGTAAGGCTCCCACAACGAGCGGCAACACCTAAACTGCTAGAACGTGAACGTTAACGTTATCCACATAAAAAACACAAAACAACAAGACTCTGTCAAGTCAAACTATGACTGCTATGATTTCCTCCTTCTATTTAGATTGAGGATGCGTAGGCACAAGACGGCGATGTCTTGGCGAGCCACCTTCCCCTAGTTCGTGTCCAAACTACGTTGGCTCTGACTTTCCCGCTCCCAAGGGAATATGTAGGCCTAGGACTCCAAGGACTTTCCCACCTCCCCCTAGATGCGACAGCTGGCGACTCTGCTGGGGATCAAACCCAGAATCTCTGGTTCCCTAAGCGAGTCAATCCTAGCGCCTGTTTGTTTTCGATTTTAGGTTGTGTATCTGTTTACTTTACTCGCTTTATTTATGGTATTATTGCATGTTTATGATTTATTGTGTTTACCTGCTTTTCATTTCATTGTTGCCATATATTTTATGTTGGACTGTGCTGTTGTTTTCTGTTTGGTGGGCAGGGTGTTCTGACAGATAAGCCCATTACACAGGCTTGAGCACACACATAGGACTAGAGTGGAAAGTAGTGTGGCCTACGTAGCGTCTTGGTACGTTTGGTTTACACGAAATCCACAACCAGACGAGGTTTTCTTGGGAGATGTTCTGATTTGCGCATCTTGTGCATTTCAGAATGTTAACCTCGAATGCTGTCGACTCTGGTGACCATTCCCAAGGACTCAGTTAAGGCACTCCTTCAGGGAGCAATAATGGCAGACCAAAAATGGTAAACCCATTACGTATCCTGCCGAGGACCCGAAAATGGGAACTTGCTATAGGATAACCTTTTTTAGGGGAATTAGTTGAGGCCTCCTCGATTGATGATGATGCCAAACCAGAAATGGTGAACGTATCATCATTTCTTGACCTGAGAGCCCATGATATTGAGGATCCTCGGGTTTTTAGTACACGCACGTGAGGGGGGCGGGATGTTTATAGGCGTGCAGGTAACCATAACCTCCCACATACCCGGTTTTCTGGTATTATCACACAAAAGGGACTATTCATCCTACTATATTCAGATGGTTCTTGTTCACAGTTCTATGTTGTTCTCAGATCTACACTGGCACTATTCACAGTCCAGCACAGACACGCAACACTCTGATACCATGCCTTTTGCATTGCATTATCATATCATAACATTCATGTTTGTCATTTCTAGGTGCTCATTTTACCTCTGATTCCAGTCAATGGGTTCAAAGGAGACAAATGCTAAGAGGAAGAATAATGTCGCTTACAGATTCCCAGAGCCAACGTTGGATCTACTTCACAAGGTGATAGTCATGGCTGACCCGGGTGTTCTTATCACCTTCCAGAGGAAATATGGGAGATTGGTGAAAATGGTCCGTAACATTATAAAGTATGAGCATGATGCTCTCCACACAATGCTGCAGTTCTATGAGCCGTCGTTGAGATGCTTTGTCTTCCCGGAGTTTATCTTGATGCCTACTTTGGAGGAGTTTTCGTTCATCCTGGATATATCAGTCAAATCAATAGTACCATTATTTTTGGGAGATCACCCTAGCATAGAAGAAATTGCAACTGCCTTACAGGTGGAGCAGTCAGTGCTGAAGAGAAATGTTGCTAATAAGAATGGAGTTAAGGGTTTTCACTTGGAGTTTCTGGCCAACCAATCTCAAGAGTGTGCTAACGCCAAGAATTGGGTAGTCTACAATTCTATCCTGGCCTTGTGTATCTACGGTATCGTCTTGTTTCCTAACCAACATTACTTTGTGGATATGTATGCGGTAAGAGTTTTTGTCTTGAAATATTCGGTTCCTACTCTGTTGGGTGATTTCTACCACTCTGTGCATTTCAAGAATGAGAAGAGAAGGCGAGGACGAGTCAACTGCTGTACTCCACTCTTATCCAACTGGTTTTTGAAGCATTTACCTCAGACTGGCACCTTTATAGATACGAAGGATTCTCTAAAGTGGTTTAAACGGATAATGGGGTTAGCTGCTGATAACATTGTTTGGGTTAACCATCAGTTGTGAGGAAGAGAGATCATTACCAGCTGTGGGAATTTTTCGAATGTGCCTTTAATTGGCAGGAAAGGGGGAATTAATTATAACCCTATTCTGGCTATCAGGCAATTTGGATATGCCTCAAGGAACCCTCCTGAAGAGCAACATACGGAAGAGTCCTTGTTCTTTAACGGGAGAGAAGATATAGATGTGCTAAGGAATGCTTGGGGGCACATCCATAAGACTGGGAAGACTGTTTTTGGAAAGGGTGATTGTAGAGCCTATCCGTAGTATACAGAGTGGATCCAGAGGAAGGTTGAAGAAGTTCTCTTGCCTTTTTCACGTGAGCCACCTTTGTATCCAGTGACGCAGGAACAACCTACCACAGTGGCCATTGAGGAATTCAACAAATTGCAGAATTTGGTGAAAGAGCTTAGAGGGGAAAATTCTAATATGAGCAGCCGGCTTTAAGACGCTTTACATACCAACAAGGAATTGGAACGCAAAGCCCAAGACGCAGAAAAGATCTTAACAACAAGAGAAAAAGATTTTGCCAAAAGGGCCCGGCATTACCAGAAAGTCAATATGGTTGTTGAAACTTCCGCTCTAACTTATAATCTGAGTAAACAATATTTGGACCAAACAAGAGCCAAGCTCGCCAAACTTTAGCAAGCATGGGACGAAGTTAGAATCGAGAATGCAGAGCTGTGAGAGCAACTAAAAAGAAAAGACGATGAACTCCAGAAAGCGCATGAACAACGAAGAAAGCATCGTGAAGACTTTGGTAAAAGCCAAGAGCAGCTGGAGAAGGTTAAGGATAATTTGAAAGCTTCCAAGAAGGAACTTGAAGATGTTGTGGCAGAGATGGAACAACTCAAGAGGCGAGCTGGTGTGAAAAAGCCTAAGCAGGCGAGTGATGACGAAGCTCTTTTAATGCACATGGATTCATTAGCCGAAGCTCTGAAGAAGAGGGACATTTTGATCAAATAAATGATTGAAAAGTCGAACCATCAGCGCACCAGAATACTCTTTGAAGAAACCAAGTAATCTAGCGAGAAGCTGAAAGATTTGGAGCTGAATGAATGATAATTTCCTCTTTATTTTCCTAGTGCAGTTTTTATTGATGTACCATGGTTACCATTAGGCTTGTTGATGGAGCCACTTTCTTGATGTATTTCCAATTTGCAAACTCGTTGTAGAATGCTTCAGCACCTTTTGGCTCTCTGTTAATTCAAATTATTGGGTTACTCAAAAATGGTTCCTTATCAGTGTTCTGTTCACCGGCACATTATCACAACACTTTATCACAACATGTTTCTTCTCAAAGAATTTCTCTTAACAATATCTGTATATTGCTCAACTTCTTGTGAATAAGACTGGAATCAGGGTGTGAAAGGCCTTGGAAGTGGTTAAACATGACATTTGCATACATTCACACATATCATTTTTGCATAACAGGTATTTATCTCGGGATTTCCTACCCTTATGTGATTTTCAGGAAGAATTGCTGATTCATACATCCACCAATACTTTACACGTCAAAATCAAGTCCGAACAATGGAACAGTTGCAGGTTGAGATGACTGAAATGCGGACTTGCATGAACCAGTTCATGGAGCTAATACAAGGGGTAGTCCAAGGTCAACAGGAATTGAGAGCTATGGTCCAGAGACCAAAAGGGGGGATTCTTCACGCTGAAATTAAGTCGATCCTCCACCTGGAGGCAATATTCCCGTTGGGGGAGTCAATGTTGGGATTCCCGTGGGCCAAGCTGCTGAGGGCCTATCCCCATCCCTGTTCCTGTTCCTCAGGTGGAGGATAACAACTACATCCAGTTCTCCTTGATGAATGTCGATATGGGCTGTAACAGCGATGGAGGAGATCGAAGGTATGAGCTGCTGGATGAGAAAATTAGAGCTATCGAATGTTATAACAATCTGGGCATTGCTGTAGCTGATATGGGATTGGTTCAAGCAGTGAAAATCCCTCCCAAGTTCAAGGCCCCGACTTTCGATAAGTACAATGGCAATTCATGTCCTAAAACCCACTTGCAAGCCTATGTTAGAAAGATTTCTGCTTATACTACTGATGAGAAGTTGTGGATGTATTTCTTTCAAGACACTCTGTCCGGTGCATCCCTTGAATGGTACATGAAGTTGGATAGGGCCCTTGTGAGAAATTGGAAGGATCTAGGTGAAGAATTTCAGAAGCAATATCAATACAATATTGATATGGCTCCTAACCGCACCCAGCTACAGCGTATGACACAAAAAATTAAGGAGAGCTTCAAGGAATACGCCCAGCGGTGGCGCGAATTGGCTGCGGGGGTGCAACCACCACTGCTCGAACGAGAAATGGCTGATATGTTCATGGGGACACTACAAGGTATGTTTTTGGATCGTCTCGCAGGAAGTACATGATCTGGTTTTGCTGATATTGTGGTTGCGGGTGAAAGGATCGAGAATTTACTCAAGATAGGTAAAATTCAGGAGAATATGGGCTCAACTTCTGGGATGAAGAGGCCTTTTGCTGGTGTCAATAAAAAGCGTGAAGGGGAGACCAATGCTACGTCTTCCTAGAGAAACATAAGCAAAGGTTATCAGACTCCTGATCATCGGGCCGCCGCTGTAACCATTCCCGTTACTACACAGCAACAAAATCAGCAACAACAACAACAAGCCCCAAGACAGGCTTATCAACAAAGGCAAAGAACGACTGACCAACACATGGATCCGCTACCAATGTCCTACTCCATGTTACTGCCGCAATTACTCAAGTTGAATCTAGTAGAACTCCGCACGCTAGGTCCCCCTCCTGCAAAGCTCCCGCCAGGCTATGATGCCAGCGCGCATTGTGAATTTCATTCGGGTGCTCCCGGACATACCATCGAAAGATGCAGAGCCTTCCAACATAAAGTTTAGGATTTGATATATTCCAAAGCTATTAATTTTGCTCCTCCTGCCACTCGAAACGTAATTCAAAATCTGATACCACCCCACGGTAGGGCAACTGTAAGTGCTGTAGAAGAAGACGATGGTTGGATGCTAGTATCTGATGTAGGGGCTGTTAAAACATCGTTGCTGGTGGTGAAAGATCGTCTGTTGAAGGGAGGTGTATTCCCGGGTTGTGATGCAAATTGTTCAGATTGTTCGGGTTTTGAGAATGGTTGTGATAGGTTGAGGGGTTGTATTCAGAATTTGATGAATGAGGGTCATTTACAATTCAGTCAAGCTGCTAGTGTTGATGATGACATTTCAACTATTACCATCCCGTTTACTCCGGTATAGATTCTAGTGCCTGCGAGACGTGCTCCTGTTACCATCACGGTGCCCGGACCAATTCCATTTGAAAGTGAAAAGGCTATCCCATGGCACTATGGTGCTGAAGTATACTACAATGGTCAAAAGCAAGAAGTTGATATCCCGTCAGTAGTTAACCAGAAGGTTGATAATGTAGGTGTTGGTGGCTTTACCAGAAGCGCCACAAACTCTTCGGGGTGATAATACAGATGCCTTGGCAAAGGCCAAAGGGAAGCAAGTAGTGAATGAAGAGCCTGTGCAGAGGACGGAGCCTGGTACTTCTTTTGAAAAAGATGTTGAAGAATTTATGAAGATCATCAAGAGGAGTGACTACAAGATAGTAGATCACCTCCACCAGACTCCATCAAAGATTTCCATATTGTCTTTTTTATTGTGTTCCGAAGCACACCACAATGCCTTATTGAAAGTCCTGAATGCGACGTATGTGCCTCAGGAAATCTCAGTCAACCAATTAGAAGGGGTAATATCCAATGTTAATGCCAGCCGTGGGCTGGGTTTCACTGATTTTGATCTGACTTCAGAGGGCCGAAATCACAACAAAGCACTCCATATTTCTATGGAATGTAAAGGAGCAGTTCTTTCTCATGTGCTAGTAGACACCAGATCCTCACTTAATGTGCTTCCTAAGAAGGCACTTATTAAGTTGGATGTTGAAGGAGTGGTACTCAGGCCGAGCAACCTGGTAGTTCGAGCATTCGATGGGTCGAAACGGTCAGTTTTTGGGGAGGTGGAATTACCAATCAAGGTGGGGCCTCAAATCTTCAACACCACTTTCTATGTAATGGATATCCAGCCCTCGTATAGCTGTTTGTTAGGACGCCCGTGGATCCATGGCACTGGAGCTGTGTCCTAGACTCTCCACCAGAAAGTTATGTTTGTAGTAGATGGACAAGTGGTCACTGTCTGCGGTGAGGAAAACATTTTTGTCAGTCACCTTTCTTCCTTTAAGTATGTTGAGATGGATGTTGAAATCCATGAAACATTATGTCAAGCATTTGAAATGGTGAATGTAAAAGGAGTCTCTCCTTCATCGGAGAAAAAGCCTGAAGTCTCCATTGCCTCTTACAAGCAAGCCCAAGCTGTCTTGCAATCTGGTAATTCCGGAGGTTAGGGCCAGGTGATTGAAGCACCTCTCAAAGAAAACAGGTTCGGGATCGGTTAAAGAGGACCGACGTTTCAAAGCTATCAGGGACTTATCACATTATCTAGTGCTAGAGTTATTAATCCTAGTCAGGTTTTTGCACTGAGCGATGAAGACAGAGACAGTGACTGCGACATTAGTAACTGGATACACCCAGCTGTCCCTGGGCAAGAGCTTCACAATTGGTCGGCTGAAGGCTTCATCCAAGTCACTCTTCGCGAAGAGTAATTTTGCTTGTTTTCATGTTAAATCTTGCGCCTCGCCCAGGGCGTAATGATTCTTTGTAGGGCTTACGTTGTTAAACATTCAATTTTATCATCAATAAAAGATGTTCTTTTGCATTCAAATATTGTGCTCCCTGTCTTTCTCTTTTTTTTTATAATAAATGGCAATGTTATTTTTCTTGCATTCATTCTAAAGTAAAGCGTGAATCATCATTCATGCAGATGCTTTTCATCGGATTCCATTGATAACGATTCTGCTATGGCTTATTATGACTTTGACAATCCGATTTACCAAGTCGAAGAGGATGGTGAAGAAGATTGTGAACTCCCTGGGGAATTAGCTAGGATATTGAAATAGGAGGAAAAAGTCATTCAGCCACATGAGGAAGCACTAAAAATTATTAATCTGGGGACCAAGGACGCCAAGAAGGAAGTCAAGATTGAGACTTCCTTAAATGAGAATGTAAAGAAAGGGTTGATTGAAATGCCACATGAATACGTAGACATCTTCGCTTGGTCGTACCAAGATATGCCAGGGCTTGACACCGATATTGTCGTGCACAGATTGCCTCACAAAGAGGGTTGTTCTCCTGTCAAATAGAAGCTTAGAAAAACGAAACCAAAAATGGCAATCAAGATCAAGGAAGAAGTCCAGAAGTAGTTGGATGCAGGTTTCTTAGCTGTTACCAGTTATCCGCCATGGGTTGCAAATATTGTGCTGGTACCTAAGAAGGAAGGCAAGGTCCGGATGTGTGTTGATTACCGTGATCTAAATCGAGTAAGTCCGAAAGATGACTTCCCATTACCTCACATTGATGTTTTGGTTGACAATACAGCTCAGTTCTCGGTATTTTCTTTCATGGATGGATTCTCCGACTACAATCATATTAAGATGGCACCGGAAGACATAGAGAAAACAACATTCATTACCCCATGGGGAAAATTCTGTTATAAAGTGATGCCTTTCGGTTTAAAGAGCGCAGGGGCAACCTATCAACGTGCTATGGTGACGCTCTTTCATGATATGATTCATAAAGAGATTGAAGTCTACATTGATGATATGATTGCTAAGTCACAGACCGAAGAGGAACACTTGGTGAATTTGCAGAAACTCTTTGAACGATTGAGAAAATTCAAATTGAGGCTGAATCCAAATAAATGCGCCTTCGGGGTGTGGTCTGGCAAATTGTTGGGATATATCGTCAGTGGAAGTGGGATAGAGGTTGACCCAGCCAAGGTAAAAGTAATTCAAGAAATGCCTGAGCCTAGAACAGAGAAGCAGGTTCCTGGTTTCTTAGGGAGGTTGAACTACATTGCTAGATTCATCTCTCATCTTACGGCCACTTGTGAACTAATATTCAAGCTGATTAGAAAAGATCAGGTTGTCAGGTGGAATGATGACTGCCAGAAGGCATTTGAAAAGATAAAAGAGTATCTTCTACAACCTCTGATCCTTATGCCTCCGGTTCTAGGGAGACCACTGATAATGTATCTGACAATACTTGAAACTTCTATGGGTTGTGTACTCAGTCAACACGACGAGACAGGTATAAAAGAATGCACCATCTACTACCTGAGCAAGAAATTTAATGATTGCGAGTCAAGATACTCAATGCTTGAGAAGACATGTTGTGCACTTGCATGGGCTGCTAAGCGTTTGAGACAATACAGCTGACTCACACGACTCTACTAATATCCAAGATGGATCCAGTCAAGTACATATTTGAGAAGCCAACTCTCACCGGAAGGGTTGCTCGTTGGCAAATGGTCCTGACAGAATATGACATTCAGTATACTTCCCAGAAAGCCATCAAGGGTAGTGTCCGGTCCGACTATCTTGGCCAATAGCCACTTGATGATTATCAGCCGATGAAATTTGAATTCCCTAATGAAGACATCATGTATTTGAAAATGAAGGACTGCGAAGAACCGTTAGTTGACGAACGGCCAAATCCTGATTCGAGGTGGAGTCTGATGTTTGATGGGGCCATTAATATGAATGGTAGCGGAGTTTGGGCAGTTATTATCACTCCGAAAGGTTCTCATATACCTTTCACCGCCAGATTGACATTTGAATGCACCAACAATGAAGCTGAATACGAAACTTACATTATGGGTATTGAAGAGGCTATTGATCTGAGGATTAAAACGCTTGACCTATTTGGAGATTCCGCTTTGGTGATCAATCATGTCAATGGAGATTGGAATACTCACCAGCCCAATCTGATCCCATACAGAGATTATACGAGAAGACTGTTGACTTTCTTTACTACTGTGAAGCTTCATCATATACCTCGTGATGAAAATCAGACGGCAGCCTCTCTAGCAACGTTGTCCTCCATGATCAAATTGAATTGGTGGAACCATGTGCCCAAGATTGTTGTGGCGCACCTTGATAGGCCTGCGTATGTGTTTGCAGCCGAGACAGTTATGAATGATAAACCTTGGTATCATGATATCAAGTACTTTTTGAAAAGTCAAGAGTACCTAGCTGGGGGATCCAACAATGATAAGAAGACTCTAAGAAGGTTGGCTGGAAGCTTCTTCTTAAGCGAGGATGACGTTTTGTATAAGCGAAATTTTGACATGGTCTTGCTCAGATTCATGGATAGACACGAAGCAGACATGTTAATGCAAGAAGTGCACGAAGGTTCCTTTGGTACCCATGCCAACGGACATACTATGGCAATGAAGTTGTTGAGGGTAGGTTACTACTAGATGACCATGGAATCTGACTGTTTCAAATATGCCTGAAAGTGCCACAAATGCCAGATTTACGCTGACAAAGTGCATGTGCCTCCGAATCCGTTGAATGTTATGACTTCTCCGTGGCCCTTCGCTATGTGGGGCATTGATATGATTGGCAAGATCGAACCCACTGCTTCCAATGGGCACCGCTTCATTTTAGTCACCATTGATTATTTCACCAAGTGGGTGGAGGCAGCTTCCTTCGCAAATGTCACTAAACAGGTGGTCGCCCGGTTCATTAAGAAAGAGATCATTTGCCGTTATGGGGTCCCTGTGAGAATCATCACTGATAATGGTTCTAACCTCAATAATAAAATGATGCAAGAACTGTGCCAGAGCTTCAAGATTGAACACCACAATTCTTCTCCGTATCGTCCAAAGATGAACGAAGCTGTTGAAGCAGCCAACAAGAACATAAATAAGATTGTGCAAAAGATGGTCGTCACATACAAAGATTGGCATGAGATGTTGCCTTTCGCTTTACATGGGTACCGCACTTCAGTATGTACATCGACCGGTGCAACTCCGTTCTCACTTGTGTATGGTATGGAAGTAGTCTTGCCAGTTGAAGTTGAGATTCCTTCTCTAAGGGTTATGATGGACGTGAAGCTAGACGAAGCTGAATGGGTCCGAACAAGATTCAACGAGCTAAGCCTCATTGAAGAAAGAAGAATGGCAGCTGTATGCCACAGGCAGTTGTATCAGAGGAGGATGAAGAAGGCATTTGATCAGAAAGTGCATCCTCATTGTTTCCAAGCCGGGGATTTGATGCTGAAACGAATTCTTCCTCCACAGACAGAATTCTTCCTCCACCAAAGATAAGAAAACTCTGAGGAGGTTGGTGGGAAATTTCTTTTTGAATAAATATGATGTGTTGTACAAGAGGAACTTTGACATGGTCTTGCTACGCTGTGTTGATGAACACGAGGCAGACCTGTTAATGGAAGAAGTTCATGAAGGTTCTTTCGGTACACATGCCAATGGGCATGCTATGAATAGAAAAATGTTGAGAGCGGGGTATTATTGGATGACTATGGAGTCTGAGTGTTTTAAATATGCCCAAAAATGTCATAAGTGCCAGATTTATGCTGATAAGGTGCACGTGCGACGTACTCCTCTGAATGTATTGTCATCACCTTGGCCCTTTGCTATGTGGGGCATTGATATGATCAGGAAAATCGAGCCGACTGCTTCCAATGGGCATCGTTTCAGTTTGGTTGCCATTGATTACTTCACGAAGTGGGTGGAAGCAGCCTCATATGCCAACGTTGCCAAACAAGTGGTAGCCCGGTTTATCAAGAAGGACATCATTTGCCAGTATGGAGTCCCGGAGACAATCATTATTGATAATGGTTTAAATTTGAATAATAAGATGATGAAGGAGCTATGTCAGAGCTTTAAGATTGAACATCATAATTCTTCTCCCTATCGCCCGAAGATGAATGGGGCTGTTGAAGCGGCAAATAAGAATATCAAGAAGACTGTGCAGAAGATGGTGGTAACGTATAAGGACTGGCATGAGATGTTGCCTTACGCTTTACACGGTTATCGTACTTTAGTGCACACATCAACTGGGGCAACTCCTTTCTCATTGGTCTATGGTATGGAAGCAGTTCTACTAGTAGAGGTTGAAATTCCTTCTTTGAGAATTTTGGCAGATTTGAAGCTTGATGAAGCTGAATGGGTGCATTCCAGATTGAATCAGCTGAACCTTATCGACGAAAAGAGATTGGAAGCCATCGCACATGGTCGGTTGTATCAGAGCAGGATGAAGAAAGCCTTTAATCAGAAAGTGCGTCCTCGGTGTTTTCAAGCTGGTGATTTGGTTTTGAAAAGGATCCTTCCTCCTCAAACAGATCACAGGGGCAAATGGACTCCAAATTACGAAGGTCCATATGTAGTAAGACAGGTTTTCTCTGGTGGAGCCTTATTACTCTCAACTATGGATGGCAAAGATTTTACGTCCCCTGTGAACGCAGACGTAGTCAAAAAATACTTTGCATAAAAGAGACCCGCTGGACATAAAAAGAAGATCCAGACAAAAATGGGGCATCCCGACGAACCATAAAAAGAAAAGGTTCGGGCAAAAATTAGGGATAAAAAGAAAAAGAATAAACCCGCGAAGTTGAAAACCTGAAAAGACAACTTTGGAAAAAATGGGTATCCCGGTGGATTGAAAACTCGAAAAGGGCGATCCAGGTAAAAGTTAGGGATTTGAAAGCAAGAGGCTACGATCTGCGTTCGATCTGTGTACACTTTTGATACATGGGAATTTCGAAGGAAAGGAATCAGCCCAGTCAGCCTCTTCGAAGGTCAAAACATATGCGGATAAGCGAGACATACGGGTTATAGTTGAATTGAATCATGGTAGATATTTGTTCCCCACATTGCCGACATGTGTATTTTCTTTTACTTTTATTTCTTTTTTTTGCGCAATTACCTCTTTTCAGGAATTGCCTCCGAATGTAAATGCATATTTACAGGCCAATCCATTCAATAGAATTTTCATGTCAGTCTAAGAGCTTTCCATTTATATTTTATTTTTACTGTTTTGTTTGTGAAAACGTCTGATATTTTTTATAAGACATTGCATGCGAAAATGTTAAGCTTTGCGAAACATATCAGAAAACAGTGGAAATTGCTCAGACAACGGTCGTTAGGATGGTAATCTAGATGGTCGTTTTTGCATATAGAACTTTCTGTTGATTTTGTTTGCAGGGTAGCAAGAGTTCTCCCCAGTAGAATTACCCTCCTCAGCATCTGAAAGATCATCATCCTCAGCAGAGCTTACTCTCCCCTATAAGCGTATAGAGGATTGTGTCCCTAACAGAAGTCATGGTTGATCTATCATTCCCTAGCAAGCAGTCAGAGGTGGATTGCTTCAAGGTAGATGTTATGGTATCTTCAGCAGAAGATATGTTGGTTGTCTCTGGTAAAGATTTTATCATCCCTACAGAGTCTGGTATTTATTTACCTCTGCAGGACAGGAAATGTATGTTTCACTAGCAGTTGTGTGCTCTAATCCCCAGCAGGGTAAGGTGAATCTTTTCCTCAGAAGAAATTACCTTCCCCAGGCAGAATACAGAGGCTTATTTCCCCAACTAGAGTGGTGGTTGGTCCATTACTCTCTCAGCACGCTGTCAGAAATTGATGCTTTCGCGTCCTCAGTAAGAGACTTTTGGAGTATCTTGTTTAGACAAAGATTTTATTGTCTCCACAGGGTCTGAGCACCCATTTTCCTCAGCTAGTCAGTAAATGTTTTTCTCACCAGCAATGGTATGATTTGATTCTTTGATCCCCGACCAATGAGTGATCTCAATATTATCCCCTAGCAGAGTTGATGCTGTCAACCATCGTCCCTAAACCGATTTATGGGTAGTGGCTGGTATTTCCCAACAGGGTGAAGGTGAGGGTGTTTCCCATAAGCAGGTTAAGGTCAATAATCTCCCCAAACAGATTCGGTATTATTGACTTGTTCTCCCAAACGAAGTTTGGTGGTGATCTTCTCAGTGGTTTGTTCAACAGCGGTTGATATACCCCAGCAGGTCTTAAGTCCAATTGTTATTGGCATTCTTCAAATCCAGGTTTGAGGTCTACCTTTGGTAGAAGTCATTGGTAATTCCCAGCGGAGGGAATTTCTCTTTGGGTTCCCTCTTCAATACTCGGTTCCATCCCCAACAGAGTGGAACTTCGTTCAGGGTTCTCATCTCCAGCAGAGTTTATGACCAGGAAGTCGTTCTGGGAAATCTTCCTCAGCAGGATCTCTTAATTCAGAGGACAATTTAGTTTGTCTTCCCCGGTGGAGTTGCCTTCGTCTTCAGCATTTATTTTGCTGAAGCGCTTCTTTTGCATTGCATAAGCATTCTTGCAAGGCATCCTCCCAAACGCGTAGCATTTCCATTTCGCATGGAGCATTACGCCATAGAAAAATTCAAACATGCGCATTCAAAGCATAAGCTAGGTTTGATTTCTTTTGCCAGTCTCTTTCCCCAGCAGAAAGTGATGTAACTCAGGAGATGTTTAACATTACACAGCAACCAGTGGATTCGTCCTTCCTATTCCTTCATATACTCCCTTACAGAATTATTTGTCTAGATTTCTCTTTTCCCCAGCGGAGGCAATTTTGTAGATCTGTTGATTCTACTAATCTTTGGGTAGCCCGTCTATGGCCAGTCTTCCTTTTCGAGTTCGTCTGCGGCCGTCCTCATTTTATCTTTTGTTGGGTAGCCCGTCTGTGGCCGGTCTTCCTTTTTGAGTTCGTCTGCGGTCGTCCTCATATTCTTTTGTTGGGTAGCCCGTCTATGGCCGGTCTTCCTTTTCGAGTTCGTCTGCGGCTGTCCTCGTATTCTTTTGTTGGGTAGTCCGTTTGTTCCTGGTCTTCCTTTTCGAATTCGTCTGCGGTCGTCCTCGTATTCTTTTGTGGACAGCCCATCTATAGCCAGCCTTCCTTTTCGAGTTCGTCTGCGGCCGTCTGTAGCGAGCAATTTTGGACGCGGTTCTTAAGCGCTGGTTGCTCTCTGCGGTTGAGCTTAAAACTACAGGTCGATCCATTTTTTATCCTATTGTGAGCTGAATAAGGAAGGGAAATAGATGTCTCCAATTAACCCTGCTTTGCATACTGAGTTTAAACAGCAGTCTGTTAGGTTACGAATGCTATCAATGTTGGGGGGCCTTTCTTGTGTTATTTAACAGAATGACAGGTTTCTGGCGGGGAACAAGGATTAGGATGTTAGGACTGATGCTTTTGATAGATACATGAGAGTATGGGATCTTGAGTTTTTGTTTAGTGTGCTTGCTAAGATTTTTCTTTCAATCTTATGCCTACGTATTCCCGTTTACCGAAACAGGGAAATCAGACGTTCGTAGTTCCTCCTATTCTATGGGAGGAAATGGTTGTTTTGGTGTCTTGTTCAAAGCCCAAGACGTGAAGCGAAAGGTAGTTTGTATCTTGTTCAAAGCCCAAGATGTGAAGCTGAAGAGTGTATTTGTATCTTGTTCAAAGCCCAAGATGTGAAGCTGAAAGGTCTCAACTTTAGAGAGAATTTGTCATCTCTAAAGAGGTTTGTCTGTCACAACTGTTGGGTGACTGGTTATAAAGGGAGGATTACTTTAACCGAGATACGCGGATCCTAGCAATGCCATAATTTCCTTTAAAGGGGATTTCAAACTGAAGGAGAAGACTTTAACTCAGTGTAGAGCAATGCTATCTTTCCTTAGGAATTTCTCATGCTAAAAGAGGGACAGTGGCATGTATGTAGATGATCCAGAGGCTTGTCGCTTACAACGATTAGATGAAAGGGGAAGGAGTTGTTGATGTTTGTATACTATGAACGAGGCACAGCTTTGATGCTAAAAGGTTAATTGGATTAACCAGTGGTTTTCTTATACAAAGCCTAAGAGGAGGCTAAAAGGTGTCTCGTACAAAGCCCGAGAGAGAGGCTAAAAGGTTTTGACTCAACGAGGGAATCTTTTGGTATCTCGTATAAAGCCCGAGATGGAGGATAAAAGTTGTTTGGCTCAATAAGAACCTTTTTGTATCTCGTACAAAGCCTGAGATGGAGGCCAAAGGGGTAATTGACTCAGCGAGGGAGTCTCTTATGTGTCTCGTACAAAGCCCGAGAGAGAGGCTGAACGTTGTTTGACTCCGCTGGGGAGAATCATTGTACAAAGCCCAAGAGGAGGCTATGGTGACTGTACAATTAAGTGACAGGTCCAGTATACCGATTTTAAAGAGAAAATCAGTTCTTATATGAGCAACACTGTACTCAAGGATTTGATTCGAGGATCCGGGTTATTCCTATTCTTTAAGGAAGCGGGAAATCCGAAGGGTATTGAGACTGTCCGAGTCTGCGGTTTTTCTTCCTATTTAACGAAGGGGTCACTTGAGAATGTCTTTGAGACTCAAGGAAGTTAGACTGTCCAAGTCTAGAGTTTCACCTTTTATACTATGCTTTGAGAAACAGTAGTAGACTCTTTGAAAGGACCGTTCTAGGCAGATGACTAAGTTCTGTTCCTATACCTCTAGGAGGTCGTCGGGACAATTTGTACGAAGCCCAAGAGGAGGCTAGAATCTTTTAAGAAGTCGATCGGTCCTTGTACTAAGCCCAAGAGAAGGCTATCATTCCCGGAGGAAGAGATCATTATACGAAGCCTAAGAGGAGGCTGTGAATACGTCTAAGAAGCCGTAGGGTCCTTGTACTAAGCCCAAGAGGAGGCGGGGTTGCTTTTAGGAAGCCTGTGGGTCCTTGTACGATGCCCAAGAGGAGGCCGATACTTTTAAGAAGCCCGTGGGTCCCCAAACCCCGAGAAATTCAAGGCAATGCTATTCACCGAGAATAGATCAAAGTCAGGAAAGTTTGAGAATTTGGAAGAAACTCAAGAGATGCAATTCACGGAGAAGAGATCATCTCTGGGGAATAGAGTTTCTTTGACAACTTCTATGAATGACAGTCTATGAAAGGGTTCACAGAGAATGCTGCCTTTCATATCTCCATATTGTTTAACCCTAAGAGGAGGGAAGACTGTGTCTGGTAATCCTATGGGGATCTAGTTTAGACTATTTCTAAGAGTGATCAACGGGCTTAACGCTAGACGTAGTTGCCGGGGAAACTCTAAATATCTATACTATTATTACACAGTTGATATGAGTTTATGAAAGAAGACTTACAGTGAAACAGCCCCACAATACATTTATATGTATATGAAAGCGGTAAATGAAAGCGATAACTACTTACTCGGTTGTAGAGCTTCCATGCTGTTTGGTTAGTTGTTCAACAAAGAAAGATTGAAAACGACAATATATTCAAAATCAAAGGAGAAAGTGCTTTGAAAAAGAAAAATTCGGGACTTACAGCTCAAGGAGAGGCCCAGGGTTTTATCAGTGATTGCACTGTTTGAATTTGTACAGAGGGACTTATACAAGTGACTGAGGCCAAAAATGTTTTCTGTACAAAGGGATGGGTCTTACACTCTTTCAAGAGGCCCAAAAAGTTTTAGAAATGAAATGGGTCTTACTACTCGTGGGTAGGCCCAGATGATTTTTTCGTTTGAAATGGCGATCGCGCCGAGGTTTTCTTTTAACGCGGAGGGACTTATACAATAAGTGAGGCCCAAATGATTTTGGTTAAAAGGGGATTGGGTCTTACACTCTAATAGAGGCCCAAAGTGTTTTTGAATGGGTCTTATAGCTCAAGGAGAGGCCCAGGGTTATTTTTCAAAAGGCAATGATCGTGCCGTTTATTTGAAAATGTACAGAGGGACTTATACAACTAATGAGGCCAAAAAAGTTTCTGTACAAGTGGGTTGGGTCTTACACTCTCTCAAGAGGCCCAAAAAGTTTAAAAAAAAGAGTGGGGCTTATAACACGAGGCTAGGCCCAGATGATTTTTCGTTTGAAATGGCGATCGTGCCGAGATTTTCTTTTAACGTAGAGGGACTTATACAATAAGTGAGGCCCAAATGATTTTGGTTAAAAGGGGATTGGGTCTTACACTCTAATAGAGGCCCAAAGTGTTTTTGAATGGGTCTTATAGCTCAAGGAGAGGCCCAGGGTTATTTTCCAAAAGGCAATGATCGTGTCGTTTATTTTTTACGGTATCGGGACTTATACAATACACTGGGGCCCAAAAATGATTTGGTCAAAAAAAGGATTGGGTCTTACACTCTATTAGAGGCCCAAAAAGTTTTGAAAATGAGTTATGAGGGTTGAATTAATCCAAAAACCCTAATTTGTTTTCAAAAATGTATTTAATTGAATTAAAATTCAATTAAAAATGATTAAAATTGTTTAACATGTGAAAAACAAATTGTGATCTTGGATTAATGCTTCAAAAATTAAGTATTGACCTACAAAATAATTAGAAAGCATTAAAAGTTGCAAAATCAATGTGGAAAAAATATTTAAAATGTCAAAAAGAATTAAAATATTAATTCTTTGCAAAAATATCAATTATATGAAATAAATAATATTTTTGGGATTTTTTTGATAAAATAAAATATTTTAACATTTTTGTGAATTATTAAAAAAAGAATCAACTCAAAATCATTAAAACTCAAAGAGAAATTAATTTTTGAATCAATTAAACAAAATCACAAAATTCAAATATTTGAATTTGTGAAAAAGGCGCCAAGAACACAAGCAAGAACACGCGCGTTTTTCTGGGTTTGGCTGATTTGCGTTTTCCATCCAATCTCACTGAATACGTAATCATATCATGCAATCCACATATCATTATGCTCGTCTCAACCTCACGATTATGTCTATAACACTTAATTTCATTTAAATTAAACATAAAACATGAAATCACGAAGAAACCTCAAGAACCCTAATTTCTGCATGAAGGCTAGGATTTTTGATACACGATTCAAACAATGCAATTAATTGAGGGAAAACATTCCATGCATGATTATGAACATATGGCCAAATTATTGTGCGAGGAAATATGCATAGATTGAGAGATGACCAAGTATATGCTTACCTCTAAGTCGTGACAGCAAGTGCAATGTGATTTTTGATTTGGAGGTGTTACAGATGAGTGGTGATGATCTGAACAGCTTCCCTACACCCTGTGGAGTGTGTTTGAATGCTTGGACTTGATGGAAATTGGCTGGATCAATTCATGGCATCTCAGCTGCAACTTGATTGAAAATTTGAGTAACCAGATGGTGATTTTGTGAAATTGGTGTTTCAGAAGTGATTTAAGTGTTTGATCAAATCATATGTGATGTATGTGGGGTGTGTGAGTGATTGGTTTGATTGGAGAAGCTCTCAAACTCAAAACCCGATAGCTACCTTGCTAAGACAGGCATTTTTGCCAAGAGAAAGAGATTTTGAGGAAAGCATCTGTTAGATGGCTTTGGTGTACTCAAACTGATCACAATTGAGCTCTATTTATAGTAGAGCAAGTTTGTCTTGCAAGGAATAGTGAATGGCAGATGGTAAGTAGGTTTGGCCAATGTTGTCCAATGGAAATCCAAGTCTCCTCTAGCCATTGACTAGAGGTTAGGGCACAGAGCTTTGGTTCCCTTGGTCTTGGATAAGTCTTGACTGATTTCAAATGAGAATGGCTCAGTCCATGCCACCTTGATGCTTCCATTGAATGCTTCAATCCAAATTTGGAGTCTTGTCCCTATTTTGGCCATTCTAGGTTCAACATGCTATTTCTTGTTCCATGGACTTTGGAGGCTTGGCTCAGTGATTGTCCCCTTTAGATTCAATCCTCAGATGTGTCCAAGTGGATAGGAGCATTTGAATTTGGCTGATTTTGGCAAATCGAGCCAAAATGCAAAATCTTCCTTGCCTTTGACAGATTTCAGCAAGGCAACTTGACAATGTCATATCTCATGGTGTAAGTTGAATTTGGCAATGCTCTTGGCCATTTTGGAAAGCCCTTACATGATACAACAACTGTTTGAACATGTTTGATTTTGATCTCTTCTGATTCCAAGTGAAAAATCCCTCTACATTTGGTAAAAAGTGAAGCAAAATCTGACTTAGTGAAATTTTCACTAAGTGTTGGAACAAAGTGTGATTTCTTGATTTTGATCACTCCATAACTCAAAATCCTTAATGAATTGGACTTAGGTCTAGTTGAAGTTTTTGTAGAGGGTAATGAGGGCTTCAAATCCATCTTTGGATGAAAAAAATTGGTCTTGTGGTTCAGGAGTTATGGTCCTCCAAAGTTGGTGCATTAGTGGTACTTTTTCCATAACTTAGAAAAATTTCTAAGTTTTATGGTTACCCCTTTTACAAGTTATCCCACTTTCTTTGATTTTTCTTGATGAATGATGATTCAAATCATACATTAACATCATTTTAGGGTTAAAAATCCATTTTGGTGAAAAATCTCAAAAAGTCAAAGTTGACTTTTGTGCACAGTTGACTTTTTATCAGATGAATTCCAAACTGTGCAATTCTTCATGAAATCATGTCCTTGACCTAAATCAAACTTGATGGACATGTTCCAAGGGTGTCATAGGGTATATTGGGGCATGTCCTGTTCAAAAGTCAAAGTTACAGTTGACTTTCCTCGCGAAACCCTAATTGTGGTGCAGATGAAATTGAGACTTGTTGCTCAAGCTTCCTAGATCAATCCATTGTCCCAAATGGATCAATATAGTTCATTAGAGACCCTCAAATCATCTCTTGAGGTATTCGTTCATGATTTGCCCCAAAAGTCAACTTAGGGGTGAATTAGGTCAAGAAACCCTAATTCCTGATTTTTGATGAATGCATCCCCTGAAGCAAAATTGACTTGATGAATGGGTCCATGAGGTTCCATGGAGTACATTAGGTTGTGTTTTGGATCTTTGGCTTGTGCCCAGATGAAAATTTCCATCTGGAGGCCCTGGTCGACCAAAACCCTAATTTGGTGATACTGGCGATCTTGAGACTTGATCCACCTAGAAGGGAGCAGCCTTGTGCTTAATCCTTAAAGTGGGAGTCCTCTTGATCCATTGTGGATGTTTGAGAGGTTAGACAAGTTGAAGATAATGTCATTCCTTGATTGATCATTTGTCTAAGTGCTCTGAGAGGGATTGAAACCCTAATTTTGATTGTAGTGGATGCTCACCCATCTTTGGGGAGACTGATGAAGTATGATGGTTCCTCCATAGTGTGATGATGATTTGCACAATGATGGGAAATCTTAGTGGTCAAAATTTGGGGTATGACACCGTTCTCGTTTTATCTTTTGTTGGGTAGCCCGTCTG